>CM022392.1:159678441-160928441 GCA_011833715.1 Carcinoscorpius rotundicauda | reverse complement strand
TTGATTCGTATTATCTTTAAAAACTAATTTCAAATCTTTTCAGTAAAACATGTTTCTATTCCATAACTGTATACAATATTAGTCAAACTGACCAACCTCATAACCAGAAAATCTAAATTACCCCTTTTTTCCATTTCTAGAATGACTTTAAAACCAAGATAGCTTTAAAATTGTTAACAGCATACATCTACTTATAATTAACTTAAAGTTTACCGCCCTTTGGATAATGTATAACTACTATTTATATATTATTATTATTATAAGTTGTAAATCACTTTGGGAACATGCAGGTCATGTGTCACACTATCAAATTATGTTGCCCACGAGTTGTTTATGTGTGCAAGCCTTGCAAAATATTTTCATCATTATAATTTACTTAATCTAACCTTATCTGGCACAGATATCCTTGGGATATATTTTACTTTTATAATAATAAATAAAGAAAACTTTTGAAAAAAGTATTTACCCAAATCCTCTTTCATGCTGGTGACTGTCAACGACACTTAACCCTACTTTTTAATAATAATGGTAGTAAAGCACTAATTAATTTTTATTTAATTAAATTATGCACAAGAAAAGCATAGAAAGCCAGAAGAATTGTAGTACTTATGAAAAATTGTGTACATTTTTGCATGCTATTTTTCTAATTATGCAACAACAACAATTACAAAATCATCCAAGCTAGTCGTTATCTTTTCCTACAGACTTTTTCATTTGGAAATGGTTGAAAACTTTGAATTTCTATTAGTTATTGGTAATATACAATTAAATGTAAGAGAACTATTAACAAGTCCTACTACAGGATACAACAGGTGGGTCAAATTTTCTATCTGATGGCCCTTCAATCAAACAAAATTAAAGGCTATAAAATTTATGGTCTGTCTGGACAATTAAAGTTTTAAAGTAATTTACATTAAATTTCATAATCACTGCCAGGAAGGAGGATAGAGATGTCCAGAGAAAACGTGTCATGTGTCACACTGAAGGGGAGATTCTCAATTTAAACTATTGCCTCATAAACTTTATTCTATTTAAATATTGACTATTGTTTAAGACTTTATGCTGTTTAGTTCATAATTTAGATTAATACTCAGAAACCTCTCGACTTGCAGTGAAGGTTAAAAGCAGGACTTTTCAGGATATTACTAGTATTGTTTACAACATCATCTACTGATAAATAAATGTAACCAAGGTAACACTTTCACTGTATGGAAGAATAAACAAAATAAAAAACTAATACAGATAATTACACAAAAATGAAAACTTATAAAGGATAGTTAATTTGGGATCTTTTTTACAAAAGGCTGCATGTGAAGAAAAGTGGTAGTTTATATCCTGTCAAATACATTAATGTTATCCTTCAAAAAACACCTCACTTCACATATTTTCACACCAGTGTTTTGAAACCCAACAATGCCAAGTTCAGAAACTGAGACTACAGTATTACTACTCAAACTGAAAATGTTACAGCAGTGCAAAATTTAAGTGTAATGTATTCTCACATACTAACTTTGTGATGACTACATTAAAAGTGCACAATGTAAACTTTTTAACCTAAATTTTGCTAAACACACTTAAAAATCACCACTTTATATACATAAAATTAACAACAAATATACATAAACGTCAGTTCACCTTCGTTTCCTTGACCTGTCTTCGGACAATCTGACTTTCCTGCCATTTAATTCAGTGTTATCCAGCTTGTCTAATGCATTTTTCATGTCAGAATATGTTGCAAACTCCACAACACTGAAAAACAAAAATATTTAATACAGGTTTGAAATAATTCTCAAAACTAGCCAATATTTGACACTTTTGTTTCTACTGTTGATTAAAAACAAGTTTTATATACATATTTAATGAAAGAGTTAACTGAAACATTAAAATGAATATTGCATTGTTAAAGAATTTATTTATAAAATGTAAGAATTTAACTTTGTGTACTGATACATTACATCTGATGTGTAACCACTTAAATCACTGTTTTTAAACTGACTTTGAATGTTAAATCTAAATGTTCTATAATTACCCTTCATTTCTCCTTTGTTTGTGAGCATCAGCATAAGTAACCTCTCCTGCTTGTCTCATGTAATCCTTGAGATCCTTTAGTGAACATTAAATTGTTAAAAAACATGTTCAACTGATGAAAAACAACCAATTCTACATGGAAAAAACCCCATAATTTTTATATATAAACATCAACTTTAAAAAAAATATGGGAATTCTTAGTCTGAACACACTTTTGCATTAATTTAAGTTAAAAAAAATGCATAATTCACAATATAAAATTTAAAATTTATTGCCTATTGTCTTAATAAAGATGCCAATTTTTCAGTTTACTAATAAAGACAAAGGCAACTACCTTGAGTTAGCTTCTTAAAACAAGGGACAGAAAGTTACCTTGCTAGTCAGAAAATGATCCCTAGGAAAAAGAGGCTAGCACACCAGTGTACAGGCCAGACAGGCTGACTGATCGACTATCACAGTGCATTCAAGCAGGGAGCCTGGCTTTATCAAATGGACCCTTTGGTGGAGTCTGTCACAACCATCAGTGACAGACCTCCCGGAAGCACACACGCCAGGCTTCTTAGATTATGGAACCAGACCTCAAGCTTTAGGAAGGTGTTCTCACCCACTTACATGACCCTTCGGCGGGCGGCTACACCAGCTTAGACAACAAATGCTCATTGACCCTCACATACATCTAGGGAGATCCAGACAGCTGCAAGCCACATTGTTAATTATTACGTACATCATTTGAAAGGTTCAGGAAACCACAAGGATTAGTTTAACTTATTCTCTGTTCAATCAATTCTATCAACTTAGTGGCTACTATTACTGGAATTTATTATGTACAATATACGAAATGTTAAGGAAACTAAAAGTATTAATTTCTTGTCAATCACATGAACAAAATTACTGATTTCTTCAACTTCAGAAACATTAAAAATACTTTAATCACCACGTATAAAACATTTATATTCTGATGTCATCACAGTGGGTACCGAATTTTTTCATAAAATTTATTAGACTTTTCTAGTAAGTTTAAAACATTAGCTCTTAAAATAACTAACATCCACGAAGCTAAACAAAGCATATAAAAACAGAAAACCTGAAAAAGTACTGATGTAAAATTACATAATTAACTCACATCAATCATTGATTCTTAATATATCTACGACAATCACACCACACAAAACACAGGATGTCCGAGCAAGGTAGTTCTTTTAATAAACAAGTACCAATTAACCATCTTGTCCGAGACCCTAGTTGCAACTATTATTTTACATATTTGTAGATTAATTTGTGCAATATGTCAGTAAAACACACACAACTTCCCAAAGCTAAGGTCAGACTTATCTCGATGATAATAAAACAGTCCTCCAGATATTAAAATCTGACTTTGAAGAACTAGATATGTTCATCTAGTACAGGTATCAGTAATTATTAAAACGCACTGCTCCTATGTATAGAGTTGCTTAAACCCATTGTGTGGGGAACTTGTCAGTAATCTGTATAAAGATGAACAATCCTGAAAAACATGCACAGCCAACATTTGAGACCACTCATGACACGAGAAAAATGCAGTCAGCAGCATAAAATCTTGTACTTTAATATGTACCATAAAAACCACGAATAGATTCCAGTTAATCAAGGGAAAAACAGTTCACCTAAAACAAATAATCTTTAAAAATTAAGCCAAAATGTTTTACATTACGTACAGAAACATTTATTCTTTACAGTGAAAGTTATGTTTTTAAGTTGGTAAATTCATAAGATTTTATCATGTTATGTTTTTCTGTCATCTGAATTCATAATGGATGTGCTAGGTAATTAGAATTAGTTTGCCATTAAAGTACTGATAACATTAAATGCTTCCATTATTAAAATCAGATAAAAGGATTAGGAAAACAATAATTTCTAGGCTTTTAAATTTCTGGTTACCGTTTTGCGTAATTTCCTATGAATAGCGAGTATTAGACTAATTTCACTTTCAAAAGTTCTACTTTATCATGAATGTGCTGCTTTTCTAATTAACAAAAACACCAGAGTCAATAATCTAGATACACTGTACACGAGTGCTCATGAGAATCATGTATGCAATTTTAAAAACAAGAGGTAAAAAGTATGGACACACCTTTCCTCAGCCCAGTGTTTTAAAAAACAAGTTCTGAACCATTCAACACAAAGAACAGTATTTCAAACGTGATCAAAATGTACTTCATGTACACACTAAAGCAGCAAGTCAACAACCTGTTACAGAATCTAAAATATAAAATTTATCTACTCTTTAACTAGATTATCAACAAAGCAGCATACAAAAAATATTACATGCTCAATAACTGGCAACAAATTAACTGGTTAACAACCAATTCCAGTATTGATCAATTCACAAACTTGTGGTCAAGACGAGCCATCTTAATGAAGTTCCTTGTAAGACTTGTAAATATTCAAACTTTCATTAGAGAAGATGTTTACTATTTATTTGTTCCAAGCTTGAGAACTCTCAAAGTGGAATGAGTCAAAAAATGAAATGTCATCACAAGCATCCTGGGAAAAATATGCCCATACTTTCACAAGTTCTGGCAGATAGATAAAAAAACTTGTGATAAAACTATATGCACATTTAAATACACCTTAACCTAAGATATATGAATATACACATACATAACAGTAGCATAGACTGGTGTAGCACTATTTAAATTTCACATAAAGCTTCAGGTCAGATGACTGTCATGAATTATACCACTGCCACAAATAAACAATTCATCTGTGACATATTGACCGTTTTATGATCTCAGTTTTCAAGCACCTCTATGATGTTTGTACAATTCTCAATCAGACATTAGGCTTCAAGCTTTATGTCTGACAAGCATAAAATACTAGCTATAATTTACAAATATACTGAAACTGAAGCATAATTACTAATACAACTGCACAGTTTGAGGTAACTCAAGCTATAAATCATAATTCATACAAGTATTTACCAATACACACTTTAAAAATTAAAATCCTGAATATCCAATACATAATGTTTAAGTTTTGTTTAAAAACAAAACAATCCGAGTAAATAAACTAGTAGAAAACTTCACAACTAGATAACCATAAGCAATTAATAATTTCTTAGTTCATACTTTTCTTTTTATTTGACATTTGATGTCAAAACACTTATGAGATAAGAAAACAGATTTTTAAACTCACTGTTCCTGAAAGGTGGATGTATGTAAATTGATATTTGACTACGTGAGAAACCGTGAGGATCATAAATCAACACGGTTACCAATACCTGTGGTTCTGGTACATGTATTAATTTAATAACTGTTTTTGAAAAACTCCAGAAACTGAATACAAACAAAAGATTAAGATGAAAATGTTTTAATGTTAACTGCAGAGTAGTTTTGAATATCATAAAGGTGCTTAACTAAAAAATTAAAAACAATACAATTATTGCTATGGTTAACTTCATACCATTTCATATAGTTATTTCTATAAACTTACAAAAAATGTTGCTTTTTACATTACAAAATTGTACTCCCCCTTAACTGTTTTTTAAAGTATTTTCAAAATGTTCCAACATAATACATTCAAGATTTGTGGACACAAATATAAAAATTCTGTTAAAGTAGTGACATGCACAAAAACCAGTGACAGTGACATAATGCTGAAATTTAGAAATAAATCAATTTTTTTTGTCAAATTGTGTTACCTTTCTTAATAGTTTTGCATAACTATTCTCTTACATTTCATCTTATAAAGTTAAGCAGTAAATTACCCATAAAAACAACCAAAGCAACTGCAAGACAGACACTTTTTGTCTGAATGAATGTTTATGGATTTATAACAGGTACCCAAAAGTCACAGGTTAGTTCCAGGAGACTAGTGTAGTTGTAGTGGCATTACTGTGTGTTACAAAGTTTGGAAAACAACAGTGAAAACATTCAAACTTAAGTTAATTTGTGTGTGTGTACTTTTCCTGTAACTACCTGTAAACACGATACACAACCTTTGTTTTGTTAACTTGGTTTCTGTCATCTCAAGCTGAGTTACAAGAATAAAGACATCTTCAAACCAAACTTTTATCAAACCAGATCATATATTAAGGACTTCTAGAGATACTGGTATTAAAAGATATGAAAGAGTTAGTGTAAAGTTGGTAACACAATGGAAGTTATTTTGGATATGCAAAGCAGTTGGAGGAATGAAAAACGTCTGTATGTACACTTATTACCAACTGCAGAGTTTACAGTGCTCTGGTTATAAGCTGTGACATACTAACACTGAAAAAAGTAGAGCCAGGTTACTGAAAAGTAAATGAAACATTCTACTGGTGTTTGCATGTTAAACTTCTAAACTGGGTCCACAGACATGCAACTTGATGTACATGTTAAGTGAATATTATTATTCTCACATAAAAAAAAACTGATAGATGTGACTGCTTTCCAAACTCAGTAATTAACAGTTATTCAACATACTTCTCAAGCACCATTTCCGTGTTAAAACAAAGGTGCTGTTTTCAGAGAGGGTAAAATTATTACTTGAAAGTTTCACACAGCTAATGCAACTTAGCATTCTAATAATATTATCTTATATATAAAATAAAACCTTTGTGTGTACATTTACTTATTTATATCTGTACACTATCAGTAGTGTGTAATTTAAAACATTATTTTAGTACAACATACATTTTGAAAGCAAAGTATGTTACAATAATGCTATACTATTCACTCCAATTTTTTTATTTGAGATTTTATTTAATGTTTCATATATGCACATCAGTTACTATATCCTATAAACTATCAGTAGCATACAATTTATAATAATGCAATTTCTTCTCTTATTCCATTTCCTGATACAATAAATATTCTGAAAATAAAACAATTTTTTTATCTTTAAGAACTTTACTACAGCTTTCTACTTATACGCATATTGATTGTTGTCCACATTTTTTATACTCAAAACTAAAATTCTGTAGAATGTAGAAAGCTTTCTTCTAGCTCAACGTAGAGTTCAGATAGCATTTTTCTAAATGTGCTATCTAAACCAGAACCTGAAAATAAAAATGGTTAATTTATACACCCACATGGTGTCGACTTCTTCACAAAAAGATGCTATATAATCCTGAAGACAGCTTTCTTCTAACTCAATGTAGAGTTTAGAAAACATTTTTCTAAGAGTACTATCTAAACTGAAAATAAAAAGGGTTAATTTATACACCACCCACATGGTGAAAACTTAAGAAAAAGACGCTATATAATCCTGAAGTTTAAAACACCGACATTGAAATTTTACAATTAAACTCAATTCACATAAGCCAGAACAGCTAATTACATTCTGTGAAATGATCATCTAAGTCAATAGTGTACGTGTTTTCATGTGGCAAAGCCACAATGGGGCTATCTGCTGAGTCCACCAAGGGGAATCAAACCCCTGATTCTAGTGTTGCAAGTCCATAGACTTAACCAAAAGAAACTCAACTGCCACCTGAGTCATCTCCAACACTGAAAGACAGCATTTTCTTTAGTTTAAGGAGAATGCATTCTTGTACATTGCCAGAAAAATATGGAATTGAACAGAAGAGACGAAAAGCCAAGATATAACAGCTTTTGGAAAATAAGATCCCCCTTCCCAACAAGCTAGAGTTAAAATCGTTTCTTTTTCTTTTTGAGTGCTAAGATCATTTACACAGGGTGTTCGGAAAGTCACTGTGCACTTATATATTTATTAACAGGCAAAACTGCACAGTGACTCTCCGAACATCCTGTAGAAGTGTACCAGAAACAGATTCGTTAACAAACAAAAATGAAAAAAACATCCACTGATGATACTGTTGAGGATATATGGGCCTATTTAGCAATACAACACTACAGAATCAAACATATAATGTGTTGCATATTACTGAATATGCTATACAAGCTTATATTACACATCAATAACAATGTATTCTGTGTACAAAGATTTCTGACATTCACAGGGTTTTAAACCTTAATGACGATGCTCTATCTTCCTGGAAATCATTCTCAAAATGATATACAAAATGCAGAGTCATGATTCAAATATCTGCCTAACAACCCTGTGCAGTATGAAATACATTAGTGGGTACTGCCTGAAATTTAAAAAATGTATAGTTGAAAGCTTGCTGAAGCTTAGTTGGTACCAAACATAATGAGACTGATAGATAAATATACCAATCTATGATATTACCTCTACAAGTAATTACTACACTCCTAAAAGTAACTTTGAAAAACATTTACTGTAAAAGCAATACATTAAACTTGGACAGTCTTCACACACAATCATTACACCCTCTCTGATAACAGAGTAAACTGGGGCAATTATAATTCTCCAGCACTCTGATAAATTACTCTAGGAATTTAGGTGCTCATGTCAAAATAATTTTTTTGCAAAACTGTGGAACACGTTTCAATGTGTAAAAGTAATATTAATAGCATGTGGGCATATAAAACATGGAAAATAATAAAGACATTCACTTTCAATGTCATAAAACAGGGGTAAAGCAGAGATTTCAGACAACGAGACAAAATTGCTAATTACAGCAAATACACATTATCATTCTGCAATAAAAACTTTTCTTTTTTACAGAATTCCAGATTTGGCAGCTGTTTTATAAAAGTAAACAAGTTCCTAATGTCTGAGATCTTCTTTGTGAATTCAATTTTCTCTGGTCACTAAAATATGCTTCTACTTTGTATAACTAGTTTCAGTACAAACGTGAACATATACGTAAATAACCAAGATTCGTAGACTTTTTGTTAATATAGCTACTAGATGTAAAGACATGCCAACACAAACACATTATATAATGAATACAAAATCTCTCAAACTCATACTGTAAACATGGTCTGAAACAGGGTGAAATACAACTAGTCTAGGTATGTTTGTAAACTGTAAACAAATAAAATGTCTTTACTTAAAAACACAGCAAACGTTATTTTATACTCTACAATGAAAGTAACAAGCAAAACTTTCCTGCTTAACAAATAAAACAAAATGGAAAGAGAGAGAAACCAAAACAAATGAAAACTGAAGCATCAGACCATAGATCACTCATAAGCCATACATTTAATGAAAAGCTCTGTTCTGAGCCAGGTCCAGAAACTTTGAATTTCAAACTACAATATTCAAATGCATATTACAATAACACTAAGTATCAACAAAACGGAGTAAAACACACACGCACCATAAAAACATTCTAAAGTCCATTGTAGTCAGGAATATTTTTTAAATGACAATTATTAAGAATCAACAATTACTCAAGATGCCAAAACATATTTAGGTTGTTTCAGCATTTATACCTTTAATTATATATCTGTAAAGATCTCCAAAATAACACAAGATTCAATCATAGTTAACATTTCAGAAATATGGCCAAATTCATGAGGGTTTACTGAAGCTGTGAAGTGGACAAAAATTGTAACATCTACATATCTCGTTTGCTTTGAAATGTTTACTAGTATTACAAGATATAAAGCTGGTAAGGATAATAAATGTGATGAGTAAACTGTTATTCTGCTCCTTCCAGCTTAGTTCATGTTTTTACAGGCAAATAACAATGATTCTGTTGCCTCCACTAAACTATGTGCAGCTGGAAATTTAGTTTGAATTTATTTTAATATTTGTTTTGACAGTAGAGACCATGACAGTGGTCTTTGGGAACAACAAATACAAATTAGTTATTTGTAAAATAGAATAAAAAAATACAAAAACTTGTATTTATTTTAATGTTTTAATACACTGCTTCTTTCAACAAAAGTGGCCTAACATGTCATTTCTAGGCCTTCTATAGTTTATGTATAAAAACTAGCTTTCAGAGTAAAGGTAATCGGGCCAAGTTTTTATTGCATTATAAATTAATCGAGAAAAACTAATTTTATTTCAAAATGTCCTACAGTTAAATCTTTGAAGTTTGAGACTTTCATAAGTTAATCTTTTTAAATTAAAGTCAGATTTGACCAGTTTAACACCAGTGACAGTATCAATAAAAATGTTATTCTTGTGCGTTTGGTCCCTTGCATAGCAGATTTGGAAGAAATATGAATTAAGATTTCCCACTTAAAAACAATTGACAGTGAAAAAAACTTGCCATCACACTGTACCTAACTTTAAAGTATCAAAACCATGAATGTCTAAACTTCTGTTCACCTAAATTTGCACAGGAAGTTATTTTTTTCAGACTCATAAAATGCCTTTATTTCAAACTATTATGAAAGTCTGACTTGCATATTTTTACTAAAGCACCACAATATTTAAAATTGAACTGACAATGCTGTTCAAAGACGTAACCAATTTCTTTAATTTAATAAGCTCCAAAACCAAGAAGTTTAAAAAACCTTGAATGGGTGACAGTTTCACACTTAAGTTTTGTTTGTTTGTTTTTGTTTTTACTAAACTCCTACAGCACCTGGGATGATGGAAGCTTACCTGCCAACTAACACGGCTACTGAGGTTTTCAACAATAACACGATACTCTGTTCTAGTAGGTGGGCCATACCTGGGAGTGAAACCATGACTGATTGAGTAAAAAGAAAAGAGAAACAATTATACACACAAAGAACAATCATATAGCAGCAAAGAAAAATACAGGAAATGAGATGTTTGAAAAACATGCCACCATATCAAGCATGTGAAATTTTAATTAAATAAATTTACTTGTGTTTCTTGTCTATAAATAGAGAAGAATTGCAAAATACACTTAGCATAAGCAAGAAAAATTAACATTAGAAAAAACTTGCATACTAATTTAAATTTAAGAATATTTTGAATAAAATAAAGATCACATCTCCAGTAAAAATTAAAAACAAAAATATTTATATTAATTAATAATTCACTTTGCCATTTATAAATAGAATACCAGTCATTTCAGAGTGAGGTTACCAAAATTTCTACGTAAAATATTTTCTCAACCCAAACAAGCTGTTTTTACATATATATTACCAAAAATTCTGTTTCTTGTTACCACTAGCATCCTATGTGAAGATCCAATAATGATACAAATGTTCAATAAAACATTTCATTTTTCCAGGATAGCAGTGTTAACAAATTTTACTACATTAACAAGACTGACACAAAATATAAACAAAAGTTTCATACTTAAATAAAACTAGGTACCTGTAATGTAAGAAAACAGCTACACAGTCATGTTCACTTATACAACATTACTGGATAGCTCTTTTTATCACTGTTTCTACTTAAACTGGTGAGCAAAATAAACCTAAGCTTACAATGCTTTATTTTGATAAATTCTCAGTAAACCTGAAAATTTTGCTTGATACTACTCTAAATTATTTCCCAGCAAACATCAAAAAATTAAAAATCTAAAAGATTATCAAGAACTTTATAGATCCAACATTCAAGATTTTGTTATGGGAATATGTTTTTACAAATCACAGTTATCATAGATCAAATACTAAGAAAGAAGTGAGGTAATGTTATGATACACAAAATAATACAAGTTTTAAGCTTAACTTTATATTCTTTTAAAGTATTACTACTAATTAGTTATCACAGTTACACTGCTATAATCAGGAAATAACTGAAAATTATATGTATATATAATTAACTAAATGCCAGTTTTTACAAGGACATACATCACTGGAAATACTTATGGAAACGTACAAGTCACAAACAAGTCGTTACAAAGAAAGTGTTAATTTATTATTAACACAATTAAACTTTTATATATAATACAAAATACAAATTGTTTCACATTTGCTTTAAACAAAACAGAAATTTGTTTTAATGTACCATTGTGAAACAGTTCCAAACGCCCTTCACTACCTAACCTCAAATCAGCCTTTTAACCTTCAATTTACAAATGAGCCCCTAAATAGTTAATATTTACATCAGGACTGTGAAGATCAAACCATGGTCGTATGTGTTCCATAGATTACATTAACAGAGGTATCTAATTTCAATGTATCTACCACATGAGTAGTATTGCTGTCACTTGGGTAACAAATTCCTGCCCAACAACATGATGAAACCAACATGTACCTGTCATCAGTATGGGTGCCATCAATTTTTGTGTACATCTCCACTTCGTTTGCAAGGATGATGCTCTTGCTTCACTTTATATGTTCATTCTGTCACTTTCTATATGACTGAGCAAACTATAGTTGATTGTTAGTAGAAAACATGAATTTATCTGTATATAACAGATCCTTAAGATTTGATCTTATTGTTTCATGTTCATTTCAGACTAGTGGTTTGGCTTTCTCTCCAGTAAGTTTTCAAAAGGCTACTCAACGAGATTTATTTCGCTAATGCGTACCTTACTGTTCTAGAACTAACATTTCCATTTCTGCTTACCTCTCAAATGCCAATGTTTGTTAAACCAACACATGTGGTGTATGGTTTGTTTTACTGCGTTGCAAAAATTCAAAATAAATAGATGAAATAGTCTGAAATTTCAAACAAACATTTTTAAGATTATATAGTTTATTTGTACGAATTCACAACTTTTGGGAGATTTCACTGTAATGTTAAAAAATAAAATAACTAAATAGTTATTAGCAGCTTCTCAGGTTCAAGTATGATTGCTTATTTTCAGATTGTATTCGTTTTATGGATTTTTACCTGGGAAATTTCTCAACGAGTATTTGAAATATTTAAAAAGCATTTCATCTTACACAAGTTCTGTACAAATTTTATCAAAAATCATAAAAAAGGTTACTTAGTGAGGGTCTGATTCAAGACTTCAACCTACACAACAAAACATGCCAGCTTTCACCCCCAGGCCATGTTGTGTTAGTTGCAAGGAGGTTGGGAACATTCCTACACAAAATTCCAGACTTCAGGGCCAGATGTCTCTGCAAAAGCACTATATGCAGAACAATGGTTTTCAGATTCTTAATCAGTGCAAAAATGCACCAATAAAATATTATTCCAGTTATTCTTGGATGTAACAGTAGAAAAATAAAATTGTAATTTCAGATAAATAATATTCAACATGAAAATATTTTGTATAATCAAATACATCTAAAGAAAACCTTGTAATAAAATTATGAATACAGAAAAAAAAGACTGATAATTATATTCCGAGTGATAATTTTTAATCAAATATAAACCTATGCTTTGAAATAAGCATAAAAATTCTGAAAACACCCATGTAAGCATTCTTATTCATTATAATGTTAAAACTCCTTTTGAAGTCTAAAATATTCATTTTAATCACTTCCATCAACACCTTTTTTTACAGTTTACATATGTAGCCTACTGAAATATGTTGCACAGAGTAGCATTTATCAGTCATGCAATACTTCTGTTTTAAAAACCACAACTGTATTCACCACACTACTCCTGAAAACAGTACATCACAATGTACAGGCATTACAATGAATGCACACTGATTGGATGGACAACAATCAGTGTAAACCATCAACACTCAGCTGTATACTGATGAAATTTGTTTCAATGCATTAGTGGAGAATCATTATCTTTTATATCCACGCCGTTCACCGTTTCCATAACTTATTTCCAATAGTGCATGTTATTACTAAATATATTTTTTTTTTACAAGTTAAGGAATAATATGTA
This sequence comes from Carcinoscorpius rotundicauda, assembly GCA_011833715.1. Lineage (NCBI taxonomy): Eukaryota > Metazoa > Arthropoda > Merostomata > Xiphosura > Limulidae > Carcinoscorpius > Carcinoscorpius rotundicauda. The sequence goes on along the minus strand of CM022392.1, from coordinate 160,914,887 downwards.
ATACAAATAATGAAATCTTACTTGTTTCGTCCCGTCTGCCAGCGCGGAGGTGCCCTCCTGCTCCGACTTCTGGAGGTCCAGAGGTCACTTCCGCGAGGCTGACCTCGGGCTTTTTCAACTGACACCCTGAAAGAACAATAGAATAGAGCACAGCTTACTTGTCTATCCAACTACCACGTCTTCTAGAACTTGATGCACCATACGAAGTATTCCTACGAAGTGGACCACGGGCTAGTTCCACAATTACACTAACAAAACAAAAGTTAACTACATTTCTATTGGTTATTTTTACCATGATGGAATTTCGGCAAAGATATTAAGAGCACAAATTTTAAAAACAATACACAATTCTTCAGCATTTATTATTTAAGTTTTATAGAGGTACACCTAAGCATGTGTTCCAATTTTAATTAAACAACTTTATTATCAATGTACAGGAATAAGCTTGGCATTAAAATGTACTTTATAATGCAACTTGGTGATTTAAATTTTGAGCTTCTTACTTTAACTCATCATATGCAGGGGCTTAGTTACTTTAATGGAACTTTATTCACAATGAAGTTACAAATACTACAGCTCTTAATGTTCTAACTATATACTAAAGAAATCTGGCAAATCTATGGAATAAGATTCTGACACAGACTAACTATTCTAGTACACCGTGATTTTCACCTAAAGATTAAAATTTTTTTTTCCATTTTACACTTTTCAAATTCATAACATTCTAGGCAGTTTTCCTTCCAGTTTAGTATATTAGACTGACCTTGTAACGACCACATAAGAAAATCTACATTACCCTTTACTCTTTCTAGAATTAATGCAGATTGTCACTGAAAATATATTATTCTTTACACACAAAACTAATACAAATCATGCAACAGAAAACAATGTCCTAAAGTTATTGTAACTTAACAGGTTTATAAACTAACATATATGTTTTATATTTGCATTAAGGTATTTTCCTTACCTGACTCAAACAATCGCAGTGATAGTAAACTAAGAAACTGATATAGTTAATTCTAAACCAATCACAAAATCAAGCAAATCTCAAAATGAAAGCAATAAATTAAAATTTAATCTTTCTAATGCTTATAAAGAATCCAATAGTTTATAAAAAAAACACCAGTTGTTACAAGGGGTGTATCACGTTTCATTTTATGTTATACATCTCATTTAAAAAAAAAAGATACAAATTTACCTTATCTTAAAATATCTAACACACATTTAAGCTCACAAGAACTTAAGGGTACAGAGAAGTTGTGAAATGTGAAATTCAGAGCAAAGTGTTATTTCATACACAAATGAAGCTAAGAACTTATTTAAACATTTCCTTTTGAAAGCATGAAAATTGACATCTGAATTATACACTGTATTTTGATGTCACTATATTTATAAAAGTATCTGAATTAAATTTGGAATCAAACTAAAGCCTTAGTGTGTAATTTGATCTACTTGTATTTGGAGGAATAAGAGGAAATATTTTAAACTATTTTCAATCTATAATTTCAGTCACGACTCAGTAATACTTTGATTTTTTTTGTATTTACAGATTTTTCTCTTCCTTTACAAGACTTGGGTCATGCAACCAATAAGAAGAATGTTTTAGACATTGTAATCTATAACTTAACATCTTTCTTGATTTACCAAGATATCACTACACTTTTCACTCCACATATCCCTCTCATACTATACCATATTTCAAGAAACCTAATTCTTTTTTACACTGCCTATTGGTCAAGTTTATAACCAACAGCAAACAAAACATTTTAACATACAGGAATCTGTGCTTCTTTGTTTACATTTGCCAACGGTGTTAGTTTGCTGGTAAAGACGTATTCGTGTGGTCAGGAGTTAGGATATTTCTGAAATTAACTGACAGGTGTGCACTTTACATTTGAAAGGTGTCTGTTATTTACAACATTATTAATATAGCAATAAAAGGGCTAAAAATTAATTGTTGTTCTGCAAGAATGTAAATTAAAAAATGAAGAAATAAAATATATTTACCGTTCTCCTAAAAGGTCTTTTCCATTAAGTTCATACACAGCATCATCAGCATCACGATAGTCTTCAAATTCCTGTACAAAATAATTCCTGATATAAATGACAGAAAATATTCTAAACTAAATTTCCAAACAAAAATAATATATCCTTGAAACAAGCAAATTCACACATTAAATGTTTAGTGATGCTCAGAACACGTTGGGATATATCTTCTTCACCATGTTTAAGACCCGAAAGAAATTCATCACAGCATCATATAACCTTGTAGAATGTGTGTTCCTCACGACAATGTTCGTTGATTTTTAAACATATATAAAAATACAAGGTTATCATAAATACTTTGAAAATAGCAAATATTTATCAGAATTGAGCATAATAATCTCACTGAACATGTCTGGAGATAACACCAGCCAAAATTAGTTATGTTCATTATTCATCTATGTGAAATAAAAAAAATTGCAACAAGAAATTTTACTTATAACGAAAGAAACATTTACTTGCAATAAGTTTCAATACAGTGTGTCTAGAGAGGTTTTTAGTTTATATCTGGTATGCAAAATTAATTTTTGTTGGGTATAACTAGACGGACACTTTTCAATCTTAATTGCAGAAAACTGTCAATTACATATAATGTTATTTATTTTACATTTGCAAGGCTGATTACTTTTTTTTTTCACAACTGAAAGTGTGGTGCATTGAAACAAACAATAAATGAAATATTTAACGAAGGAAACTGGTCTGAACTAGTATATCCAAGACACTCTCCAAAATGCCATATGCAAATCATAAATAAAAAACAAATATCCACACACAGATAAATAAATTGTCTCATTTTTTGCCTCTTTGCTGTCGGTACTTTTTAGTGCAAAGCCACAAAATGTGCTATCTGCACTTTATCCTCCGCTGGTTTTAGCATTACAACTCCATAAATTTATTGCTGACCCCCAAAAGGATACACATCCATGAGATGAATAGAAAATGCTCACCCAGAAATTGATAAAACAGCAATTACCTGTAAAAGCTGATGTGAAACTTAGAAAATGGGTTGTCTTTCAGCCCTTTACAGCCCATACATTCCTCATATCAACAGTATAAAATGTGCAAAATCAACTTTTGAAAAATCACTAGTAATGTATGCCAATAAATTGTCTCCACAAAATTATGACCAAAACATTGGAATCTTAAATTTTCTTTTGATACAAATTACATCAACAGTTTTGTATGAAATAATTAAAACTAACTATCAATATTGAGCATTCTGTTGAAATTTGCATTTAATTAACTGAGATAAATTAAATTCTACCCTGCACAAAGAAAACCTGTTAAGACAAATGTAGTCATGCACAGATTCATAAAACTTTCACAAATATATTTTATATAATAATTTTAAAATTTGGAGGTCAAGAATTAAAAATCAGGACTCTCCAAGTCTGTACACATAAATATACAGTCAAGTAAAACAAAACTAAAGAATACACAAATTAACACAATCTCCAGAATACAGGCTATAATGTGGGATATAAAATGTATCTTAGATTCTAAAGTTAACTATGAAAGTAGGACCCATGTTGCAATGGAGATACACTGTCTATTAGTCTTAACCTATATTTGCCAGTCTTGCATGAATAAATTCATAAAAATAACAAAACTTAATAATAAAATTTAAATAACAATAAAATAATAAACAGAAATTAGGAGAGTAAAATGTGGGTATTCCAGCCCACACTTATATTACCTTACACTGCCTGCAAACAGTTGTAGGAAGGTGACTGCTCTCCAAAGAAAAAAAGAAACATAAAATAAGGTACTACCACTTGGCAGTAACATAAACTCACCCACACCAGTAGATAAATTATACTAGTACAAATAACCCTAACCAGTTATGTAAATTAACTAGTGTAATCCCCAACCACCAAGTCCACTGTAACTGCAAATTTTCAGACCAAACAAGCCTTTATCTTGCACCAAGATGTTCACACACACATAATGCCAAATTGTTTAAATGCTAATATTAATAGCTACAAGTATTTATCAAAAGTTCCAATAACATTTCCTTTTTTTTTTATTTCTTTATTACATTCATCACAGAATATTTTAACTTTATTTAGTTTCTTTATTAAATCATTAAATATTTATTTCTGCACTTAGTATTTCAACATTTATAATAAAATACTGTAATTACAAATTTCACAAAATTAAATAACTGGTAAGTTGTATTCATAACAGAAGAGCATGGTACGTTACTATTAACAGAGGGCAAACCATATGTTAAAAAAGAAAAATATTTTATAAAAAATTAGATTGATATCATTATAAATTATTTTAATTCCTAAATCTAAATAATTTACCTTAATATCAGAAATTGAAATTTCTAATTCTACCACACAAATAATTAATAGCATTATTTAAAGCAAATATGTCCAGTTTATGTAATTTTCAATACAAGTAGAACAGTTAGATCCCAATGAAACTTGTATAAATTAAATACCTGCTTATTGAAAAAAGATATTAATAAAGCAAAAATATTATATTTCTTTTACATTTTTGCAGCTAAATTTTTTCTTTCAGAACTATGAAAGGACAACAGAACTGTTTTATTAATACATTCATAACAGAAACTAAATCTTTTAATCAAAATGTGGAGTACGTGGTAAAATCAAATGTTTGAATACTCTACTTATTCACAATTTATTGTATATTCTAAAAAAAGTTGATTATTTTCTATCATACAAAATGTTTATTAACACTTACATTTTAAATTTTACCAAATATTACACAATTTATTAAATAAAATAGCCAGGTGTTTAATAACTATACTAACTTAACTGAAAACAAATCTAAATTTAATTGGAGATTTACGGAGTTTAGAAACAGCAAATAGAAAAAGTAAATTAAAGAATTTTGTGTAGAATTACGTTGTATAGAATTAAATTTTAATGAATTACTAGATTTTTAAACTGGCTAATCAGTTTAAATGTTTGTGTACCATTGGTTTCTTAAAATTAATGCACAGAACTTTACAGACAAAGACAAAATTATAGTTACCTTTATTTGTATGAACTTCACATTTTTCTTGTAATTCTTCTATCTTATTTTTTACTTAATAAAATAATATGGTACTTCAACTTTATATGGGATAAAGTAAATTTATCAATTTTAAAATCTTTATTATTTACTTTGGAGAGCACTAACCTTCCCACAACAATCTGGAGGCAATAGAAGATAAGAGACGAAGCTCTCCTAATTTATATTTCTTTTGATTATTTTGTTTTTAATTTTCATTATTTTATTATTATGATGTTTTTTAATGTGAAACTGGCAAACAGGTGTGAAGACGATGTTGTTGTTTTGAATTAAGCACAAAGCTTCACAATGGGCTATCTGTGCTCTGCCCACCACGGGTATCGAAACCCGGATTTTAGCGTCCAAGTCCACAGACATACCGCTGAGCCACTGGGGGCAGTGTGAAGACGAACAAAATGTGTATTCTCCCCACAACACCAACTAGGCACATTAAATGTCTTGCCTTTATGTTTGTATAACTCAAATCTTAACTAAATTTTGTAACTATACATACATACACACACACACACCACAAACAAGCTTGTTTATGTTAATTTCAATACTTTAGTTGATATTTTACTGCACATATTTTTTAAAAGTGGCTTAATGTACACATTCTTAGAACATGCATAACCACTGACTATCAATCAACCATTACACAACACCTGAATACACTCAAAACTAACTTGGTTGCATTATTTAATGGTGACTGTATTACAATTTGGCCAAGAAGTTCAATCATGTTTCACAAATTGTAATATTTCATTCATATGAAATGACTTTCATATTTGGTGAAATAAGTTATTTCTTATTTATAAAAATATAAAGTTGGCATGATATCACATAGTAGCAGTAGATAAATTAAAAACCACCTTTCACCAAAAATTGAAAAACCAAGTTATACTAAAGACAAGACCTATTACAAACTACTGAAGATAAATATTCACTTACCACAAAACCAAAACCATTTTTTATTAGAATTTCTCTTATTCTTCCATAACCTTTAAAAAATCTTTCCAAGTCTCTTTCACGACAGTCATGACTCAGTCGACCAATATAAACTCTTGTTCCCATTTTAAACCTGTAATAATGATCAAAACCAGACAATGACAAATATTAAACTCGCACAAATTTACAGATTTTATAATCCTTAATTGTAGACATGCAATGGTAAAATTTATGCACATATGTGAAAAAGGTTTCTTACTCTAAAGGCAAAACTGAAGAGAATTTATGCTACAGAGATCTAATGCATTCCATAGCTAGCTATATCCTTAGCCTAAGACTACAGATACATTTATTCAGAAATCATTTGCACGGCTTGGGTCAACAAAACAAAAAATACCATTACATTCTTACAACAGTGATGTGTATATAATATATGTAGAGTTTTGAGTTCATTTTGCTTTCCCATTTAGTAACCTAATATGCTATCTATTTAGGTTTCTATATGGTGGACTTGAATCCCCACAGATAACAGCAAAATTATTTCATTGTGCCAGGTAACAAACTCAATCATATACAAGCATCCATGACACCATACAGTGTCATTTAAAATGTTACAATCAAGCTGATCACCATCATGAAAATAATTAACTAATTGTAACATCGCCACTATATTATTTAATTAATTCAAGGTTGTTCAGTTTAATCAACTACTTTTCTTTAATTATATCATCAAAGTCTCATTGTGAGAATAATCTGATATATATTACAAATACTGTATTTCACAAAAGTAGATCCAATCTCGAAGAATCATCAAAATGTACGTGCTTATGTAGTGTGGTGAAGGGTGGCTTCTTATTTTAAGGTGAAATGCTTATGTTCTTTTACATGGGATCTTACAAAATTTTTGAAGCAATTATTTTCCTACTGGCATTTAATAAGGTAATAACTAATTATAATGATTTTGTATTTATTTCATCTCAGTCCCGTAAAAAAAAAAGTCAATCATATTGAGATCTTGCATATGGAAGTAGGTTCAGAAAATTGGTAACCCATATCTCACATAACTAGTCCAACAAATGTTGGAACAAAACCCCACATAATTAAAGACCTGTTACTGAACGTATTGTATTATGATTTCACGAAAATAATGTGGTTTCTATTTGCATATATGCATTGTTCATTTTTTTTACTTCACAGCCCCATTTTTTGGGAGAGCTTAACATACCCGTTATGATTTTAAACATAACAATTTATCAATAATTAACTGTTTACTCATTTGACGACTTGAAATTTTATTCATCTGAAATTACTGTGCTTGGTCCACACTTCCAAACGGCCATCTTTATTCATGACCAATAAACAAATGAACTGTACATCCCAATATACCAAGTGACCTAACAAGTTTGACTGTATTTAATAACAATGCTTCACTATTTAATGCACAGCAATTAAGCCTATGGCTTGTTATATTTCTGATATCTAGATTTGCATTGGTTTTATTACCTGACAACTATAGCCTTCAGCCAAAGCTGCTGCATTTCGTAAAATTGTGAATTTTTTCATGTGAATAATAAAGATTTTCACATAAAAATTAAACTACCAAGAACTCCTTTTTATTGAAACAAACATTTATTTCAATCAAAATGTGATTACAAACCAGAATATGCTTTGTCAAAACAATGTATTGAATGATAAAACTACAATTTTTGATTGGTGAAATTTTATAACTATACCTAGCTTCACACTAGTTTACCACTGCTTAATACTTTAGTTCAGTTACACAGTATTTTGAGAATGAGAAATAACTTTGAAAAAAGTTATTTTACTATTTATGCTGACATTTGAATTGCTGGGGAAATTTAATGTTGAATGTGACAAAGCTAATGCCCAGTTTTTATCACCCAAAATACTATAATGATACTTGCATATGTAGAATGCATTCACAGCAGCATAGTTTTGCCCATGGGCTTTATGGCCTCATCTTAAGGAATGAATTAGACTTAAATGCCTATGCTCTTTATTTTACCAGAATTTTTATTTTAGAATTCTACAAAAACAAGGCTTCAGCTTATTTTATGCTGATAATGATGAATCCAGAACAATGTTTCACCAGCAGAAAAACTTGTAGAAATACATTATATTTATTGCTCTATTTTACATTACAAAAATTAATCATTATATTCTAGGATATTTCATGTATAGTGACACACATATTACAGCATGTGTTATAGTATATAATAGTACAATACTTTATCACTAGTAGTCTACCATCAAACTTTCTGTAACTTGTATAAATATTCAATATGTATTTTGAAGGATGTTTCAACTGTGGATAATTGCTCTAAGATTTTCTTTATATGAAATTAACTATGATTTGTTTGTTTTCAGATAAATGTTTTTTCCCAACCATTTTTTGAAAAAATTTTTTTCTATTTGATTGAAAAATGTGTTGTCAAAATAGAACCATTTCTTTCTAATTAGATGCCAAAATTCATGCAAATAAAGTGCTAACATGTTTATGTGTAATTTCTCATCTTGAAGAATAAAAGCTACAATTACCTGAAACAAATCTAAGATTGCAAACAAGCTTGTTGTAAAAATAATAATAATAATAATGAAAAGGTAGACTATATAAAAGAATATTTCTGTGTAACATTATTTTCCCCAAAACCTGGTGAGACACAATCACATCTCAACAATGACACTACAACTTTTCTCTCACTTAATCTTATTTCAGATCAGTTTTACCTTGTCAGTATATTTCCCATTTTACAAGTCAAAATAATAAATTATTCTAAGAAACTGATATTAATACAATTATTCATATGGGAGTTATGGGGTTAGGCTTAAAATACTTTCAATACTGGAAACTTATTTGGAAAGCACAGTTAATGTTTACTGACCTTTATTCAAACAAAACACCCTCAAAAGAAAGTTACATTTTAAATTCAAAACCAAATAAGAATGTTTGAGATTTTTATCCAAGTGATTTTAGAATCATCAACGATAGTTGTGGTGTTTTGCCTCGTGTGGAAATAAATTGAGTTATAGTACCTAACCAAATATTTGGACCATAACAAATATTGTTCATAGCCTAAATTGCATTATGATTGCATATGTGAAAAGTATTGCATGAATGACAACTTTTAAGAACTGTGCTTTCACTCATTTTGCAAACAAGTGACTTTTGTTACAAATAGTGCAACATGCTACATGGGGGTATCCTATGTTGTCTACTGCCAATTCTAATTCACCTTGGTTTAATTATTACCTGATTTAATTATTTCCTGAAGGAAAATAATCACTTATATTTCAGTAAGGAATATACACAAAAACATTCATTACCATTTTTCATTACTAACTGTCTTGTTTTAAAACTTGAAACCTGCTGGAAAATCACAAATCATTTTATAGAAGGGATGACAATTTAAAAATTCATACTTCTTTGAAACCCTACAAGATCTGAGCAAAAAGCAAATAATAAATGCAAGCAACATCACACTAATCTTATTTGACTTTTCAATGGCTCAACTGTACAAATATAAAGAGCACACTATGATACATTTAGGATAATATTTTTAAAATTTTAAGCGATTTTTGTGGAAATTTTCAAAAGACCATTAACTTGGTCAATCAAAAAAAACTGAAAATTACCCTTTCAAATGACAGAATGAAATTTTAATCTAAAAAGAGAAACATTAAAACTATAAGACAAAACTAAATGCATGAAAAATAACTGAACATTTTTGTTACAAATGAAAAGTTAAATTTCAAAAACACACAAGACCAGCTAAATAAAAGCCTTAAGGTTGTCACTTTTCCCAAAGTTCCCACAAACAAAACTTGTAATATTACATTTGACCTACACATCAACACTCCCAAATTTTGCAACAAGTCACAGGTCAAAGACCATGTCATCTCATTTGTTCATTTGCATTCAAAATTTTACTGAACTACTATTTTATGAAATTATGTCAATAAGCCTGGAAGCATAATTTATATTTATTTCATATTTACAGGGTTGTTCAAGTGACAGACCCCACATAAGAGTACAAAAAACACAAAATCTTATTGAAAACAAATGTCTGAAACGTATTTAGGGTTTTTAGTGATTATGCAAATAATATCCAAGATTTTTGGAATAAAGAATAGCAATTTTTAAAACTATAATATGAAGTCACTTTGCATGCAGACTAATAATAAAACACTCACAATTTTCATAACTATACGCTATTTAGTATACATACACCAATTATTTAACTTCAGCCCCTTAAGTGAAAGATGTTACTCTGTATCTTCCAATACACATAATTTACTTAATAAAAGCTTTAAAATAATAAAACTACAATTACTGCATTGCAAGAATGAATAAATATATCACAGATACGAAATACCAGAAACATTAATTCTAACTCTCACCTTAAATTTTCATTAAATTAACACCTGTTATTTAAAAAAATATTTTTTTTAATTTTGCGTTTATATTGTAATTTTTAAATTGACACTTAAGTTCACAATCTGCTGACTCCGAGTACCTGTGCTGAGACTACCAAAAAAAATATACCCGGAGTCTCCAAACACGGATTTTAGAATTACAAGCTTTCAGAGCTACTTATGAGTCAATGATGGGCAAATAATTTACTTTAGCAAATTAAACTAAAATAAAACAAATACTTCTATTCAGAAGCTCAAGTACAGTACTGTTAAGCCTAACGTAATGCAAAACCTAAAAAGTGTTCAACTTAAACTGGTATGTCAGTTTTAAAACTTAAGATAAACTTAGTAATATTATTCAAGCTGATCTACCGAACACAAATAAAAAGTAGATCAATCACAATATTTTATTTTATTTAATAATAAAATATTCAAGAGATCCAAATTTCAACTTCCAAGCTTAGCAAACTCACCAGATTTAATTGAAGTAACCTTGACTTAACAAAACTAAGAAATATGTATAAAAAAACACGAGAATAATCTTAAAAACTAATATTTGTAAATTAGATGTTCAAAATAATAAAAACATTATATTAATTACTTCATACTACCTTACCAAAAATGGATTTATAACGATGATCTCCCTTACAGTTAACGACCGATGTACCAGCACCTAATCTTTGTTCGTAAAACGTATACTACGGGGTCTACAAAGTTGATTGAAAGACGTGTCAACCTAACATTTCGGAATCTGCACCAAGAAAATTCATGAAGTGTCGCAAAGTAAGGGACTGTTTAATTTAATACGTAAAAAAGAAAGAAAGAAAATTACCGAATACTGTTCGATAAAGGATTAGAAAACTATGAACTTGTTCAAGAGCGTACATAAAAAAAATAGTGAAAGAGTTAATAAATGTTGGTTATCTTTTCCATATCAATGCCTTTCTAAATAAATGTTTATTTTTCTTAGTCTACATTAATCAACATGAAATCGTATCTTTTACCCTACCCCATCTCGACAACACGCTAAAAATCGAGTTTTCAATACTCGTGGTGGGCAGATCACAAATAGTCCATTGCGTAGTTTTGTGCTTTAGAGCAACCAAATAAATCATTATTCTCATCCAGTTATTATTTTCTCTCATATATGAAAAGTTTAAAGTTATTTTTATTGTCTAATTTATTTTTATACGCAATTCTAGATTTGTAATTCCGCTATAATATAAACAATTTAGGGACATTGTTGTTTGTTTTCCCTCACATTACTTAAGTGTAAACTTAATGAATGAAATAGCTGTTCACCTGCTTCAGTTCATGCAATATGTGGATCCACTTGTGATGCTTCAAGGAAGCCTTCATGACAGTTGTTTTGTGTAATATATGACGATGATAGTTGAGCTTGTGTGGCCATCTGGTTTGACAAATACATTGCTGAACTCTGCAAGCTGTTTACTCAGTTACGGTCATTGGTTACTTTTTTATACTGTCTACACAACCTTTGGTCAGTGATGTGACCATTATGCATTTTGCTGTCTTAAGCAATGAAGCTAAACTAACACCAGCTATATGAGTAGTTTCAGAAACATTGTTTATAATCATTCCAGTTTTAGACGTTATAACTGGATGCTCATAATCACAAATAGGACTGGATTACCTAAGAGGCAGATAAAGCACGTGCTTAGGACACCAGTAATACAGGGGCACATATAAAAGAGAGGCCTGGCATGGCCGAGCGCGTTAAGGCGTGCGACTCGTAATCCGAGGGTCGCGGGTTCGCGCCCGCGTCGCGCTAAACATGCTCGCCCTCCCAGCCGTGGGGGTGTATAATGTGACGGTCAATCCCACTATTCGTTGGTAAAAGAGTAGCCCAAGAGTTGGCGGTGGGTGGTGATGACTAGCTGCCTTCCCTCTAGTCTTACACTGCTAAATTAGGGACGGCTAGCACAGATAGCCCTCGAGTAGCTTTGTGCGAAATTCCAAAAAAACAAACATATAAAAGAGAGAGTTTTTTTAAAAAATGATTTCATATTTTAAAGAAAGCATGGAATAGTCACTACGGGAAAAATCAAAACGTTTTTGACTTCCTTACACATTATTCTTCCGTGTTTTTTTGTTCTCTTTTTATTACTTTTCCTCACCTGAACCAGGTCGACATTGAGAAGAACAATCTGTCAGGAGAGACTTGATTCACTTAACTCGGGCCCGGCATGGCCAAGCGCGTTAAGGCGTGCGACTCGTAATTTGAGGGTCGCGGGTTTGCATCCCCGTCGCACCAAACATGCTCGCCCTCCTAGCCGTGGGGGCGTTATAATGTGACGGTCAATCCCACTATTCGTTGGTAAAAGAGTAGTCCAAGAATTAACGGTGAGTGGTGATGACTAGCTGCCTTCCCTCTAGTCTTACACTGCTAAATTAGGGACGGCTAGCACAGATAGCCATCGAGTCGCTTTGTGCGAAAATTCAAAAACAAACAAACACTTTCCTTAGCGTCGATGAAATTATCTAGAATTTTCCATTCAGAAGATCTTGAAAGAAGCTATTTTAAATTAAGCATGCGTCTAAGTTTTGTTTCATTTCGAAAGATACAAATTTATTTGTGGTTTAATTTTGTTTTTATCTCAAATTACATATATGAGGTACTATAAGCTTTTCAGTGTTTAGAGACTATAAAGGTATTAATCCGGCCCTGATTACAAATCGTAAGTGGAATAGATGTTGCACTTAGAAAGATAACTGTTTAATTCCTAAGTGCAGGTTAATTTCTGGATAGAAACCACTATTCTTTTATATACGAGTCCAATAACTTCAGAAGTCAGTGGTAATACATAAAACTGAGTTTTCATGCATGTGTAAAACACCACTTGTGCATTTGACGGAGCAGAAACTTTCAATTCCAGATGCACCAGCACAATTAACTGTTTCTGAGTTGTCGCTAATTGAAATCGATTTATTTTCTACAGATTTGCAGTTATCTCTTCCTTAGACAAAAAAGAAACAATAATATTAAATGCCTTGAGTGTTGGCTGTAGTCAGAGTGTTTGGTGCACCCTGAATTTAGTCAGAATCCTAAAGGTTCTTGTGTTGATAAGAAACTAAATATCGTTCTTATGTATTGTCAAATATACATACCAAAACACTTCATGAAACGAATTTGCTGCTACTCCTTTGTGACAAAGTCCAACCTGAGATCTACTAGTTTAATGTGTTAATTACCACTTATTTTCAATCCTGCTGTTGGCTTGCAGTTGGCTAGTAAAAAAACTACTGTATTTCTTGTTGCACAACAAAATATAACCAATATATCCAGTGTTCACCGGCCCACAAATTAAGTAAATATTTCATCTCTCTTGTTTAAAACACCATCTGGATATACCTTCCTACTGTAATAATGGTGTAGCTACATTAACAGACTGTAAGAAGCTTTTCTATCCATTAATGTTGCAATAAAATACCCATAGCGTGAATCGATTTTATCTTTGAAAAGTCAGTTCGCTACTTTTATGAATTATTAGCATTCCCTTAATATATTCAACCACAGACCGAGCCATTGCAGGTACAACTATTTGCCTCCTCTGCTCATCAACTTATTGTCACAGAAATGATTTAAATGAGAAATAAGACATCCCTAAATATTCTTGTAGTGCTACGTAGTTTATGTATCATGACATCTGTTGTCTTCTCAGTCACACCATTCTTATAATTTAGTACTGCTTTCACGTATAGCAAATAATGATCTTCCACTAAGTTTACATCAGGCCCAGATTTACGAACTACAAAATCAGTAAGATATATGATTCGGTAATTTACTGGTTTGAACGTTCTGTAAAATTCAGGCATGACTGTTTCTCAGTCATCAAATTATTCTTGCCTAAATACCTCAACATTAAACATTATACTGTCCAAATGTTGAACTGCTTGAATCACCTTGAGAATTGGTCCTTTTAAACAGTATCATTGAAGGTTTTTGAGTTAAATTACTTTACATTGTTACTGCTGACTTGTTGAGGAATAATTTGCAGGCCTTTCTATTCACTACTTTACTTTAGCAACACAGACGGATACGTCTTTACTAGAGTGACATCTATTTTTATACAAATACTGAAATGTTTATTATAGTGCTTGGCTTCAACACGTCTATCCTTTCAGGAGGATTCACAGAGCAACAATGATTCTCAGTGCCTCTTTGAGATGTTTATTGCTGCATTTTGCAATAAATTAATTTCACTTGTTCACAAACATTATACAGTAACATTTTCATTGTCCATCTAGTCACTGCTTGCTCATTTAGAGATAAAGATTAGCTGCACACATTTACATTTTTAAAATATTGGAAAAATGTAAAGACCATTTACAGGGTTCCAGCATAGCCAGATTCCGTATTATCATGTTTTCTCCTTACTGTCCTGCCCCCCAGTGGCTAAGCGGTATGTCTGCGGACTTACACGCTAAAATCTGGGTTTCGATACCCGTGGTGGGCAGAGCACAGATAGCCCATTGTGTAGCTTTGTGCTCAATTCAAAACAACAACCTTACTGTCCTAATTTTTGAAAGTTCCAGCGAAGTCAGATGAGTCGGTATCTCTAGAAGTCCTAAACTGCGACTCAAATCCTTGACTTGATTATCAAATCAAAAACTTTTGCAGGGCTTAAAGATTAAGCATATGCATAAGATATGCAAAAGAGAACCCTTATTCCAGAAAGAAACTTCTACTTGCCTTGTACAGGTTTTCAGACTTTGATTTCATTTCTCTAACCATAGTTTTTTATCTGACACAAATCTTTCTTCTCGGAGAAAAACAAAAATTGCTCGTTCTAATGATTCAACTTGCAATTTATAAGAATACAATATCAAAATAGAAAATTGTGTTAAACTTGAAGTCTGCAACAATAAATCTTTGGTTATAACACCAAAAGCTTTCTTAATAGATTAGTTTAAAGCATTCCAAAGGACATAAAACCAGAAGGAGGTGCGATAAGATTTGCAATATGAAAAATTAATGAGCTTGATGCAGCTGGAAATAGAAATGAATGATGCAGTTGTTGTAAACTGATAAAACAGACAAAGCAAGTTTGTAATTTCAATGGAGAAAAACGATATCGACAAATATTTTACCTTTCTGGTCAGATGATAAGCGAATCAAATCAAGTATTAACAAGGACTTTCCAGAATGTCATGCCATCGAACCAGCCTCATTACCAAACAAACAAACAAACAAAAAAGCATCGTAATTTTCGACTCCTTTGTCTTCGTATTGGAAGATTTGTAAGACCATTTTACCGAATTATCCAGCAGCCAATTAACTATGAAAACAAACAAATATTGAGTAAAATCTAATTAGCAAGATTAATTGAAAATAGAAAACGCCTCCCAGTGACTCAGCGGTATGTCTGCGGACTTACAACGCTAAAATCCGGGTTTCGATACCCGTTGTGGGCAGATCACAGATAACCCATTGTGTAGCTTTGTGCTTAATTCAAAACAACAAAATAGAAAACATTTGTGCTGAATTCAAAAGAAGTATCGATAAAAACACATTCATATACTGCGTAATAGAAAGTCATAGCTTGTGAAGCCTAAATATCAGAGCTCTGTAAACTATAATCAAGCAGAAGATAATAGTGATGAACAATGTGAGTAAATAAATACTGAGATTCAACTTTAAAGTATCTATTTCCCTCGTATTCATTGTTATTGTAAACATACATTTTCGATAATGCAAAATAAGAATGAATAGTGATTCTATATAATGTTTATAAGTTATTAGTTCCATAAATGTTATAGAATATTCTTATTATTTTAATTCTGCGTATTTTGGCTACAAAATGATTTAACTTGATTCGTCTGATGTGTTTATTGAAATTGTCAGTGCGTTGTTCATTAAAGTATTCAAGTTACGGTTCGTTTCTTTGTGGACACTTTTTATGAAAGGAAATTACTAAAGTATTACGTAACAGTATGAAACATGTTACTGCAACTTGCTACTATGTATCACGCTCAATTGCACTTTTCTCTTTAATTGGATTTCATTGACGCGGAAAAACAGTTTCCTCTTAATGGCGTAGCTAAATGCATACACTGTTTGATTGTAGTCATAAAAACAGTGTAGTTGAAAAGAAAAGAAAAAAACAGTTTGTTGTTATTACCCATGTAAAAGTCAGTTCAATCTTAACTTATCTAAAATAACACCCAATGAAGTAACAAATCTCGAACATTTAAGTTTAATTGTGATTAATTTAGTTTTAAAAGAAATAGTTTGTGATGATCCACAGTAATTTGGACGAAATTCGTGATCCGTGAAGACGAAAAAAACCCATTGTACTAGCTTGTTTCATGTTGTCAGTAAGTCACATGCTTTCTTTTACGAAAAATAACAAATATCAAACATTTATTAAATGTACTTTAACTGGAGAAAAAAAACAAAACAAATCATGACAGTTTTAACGAGGTCTATGTGACTTGGTGTAAACTGGTTTGTTTTATTTTAATATCGCACAAAAGTATACGAGAGCTATCTGTGCTAGTCGTACCTAACTTGGGAGTGTAAAACTAGGGGGAAGCCACCAAGTCATTACCACCTATAGCTAATTCTTGGGCTACTCTTTTACCAACGAATAGTGGGGTTGATCGTCACATTATAACGCCCCCACGGCTGGGAGGGCGAGCATGTTTGGCGCGACTCGGGCGCGAACACGCGACCCTCAGATTACGAAGCGCACGCCTTAACGCGCTAGGCCATGCCAAGCCCTCTGTGCTATGCCCACCACGGGTATCGAAACCCTAATTTTAGTTTTGTAAGTCCGCAGACATACCGCTGAGCCACTGGGGGGCGGTTATGAATGACAAAAAGACTTGCTCTTGACAACAGTTAGCAATATATAGTTATAAACATTTACAAAGAAATCCACAGATACTGTGATGTATGCTGTAAAGCCATTAATTCTTAGGTTTCTGATTTCGATCAACAATATATACACAAAGTACTTTTTATAGAATCCATACAAATGTAATGAATTTAATTTACACTTAGAGAAGCCAATAAAGGCAATAGAATAACACTATTATTTTAATAATGTTTGTCTTTGGGATTATTTAAAGTTATGACATTGTTTAGTGATTCTGATATTTGCTGATTATCCTTTGTTATTTACTACCAAATCCGTTAATAAATCATATCGTGCTTTGATTGGATACAAACATCGATTAAACATGAATTTTCTGAAACACTAGAATAATACCACATTTACCTAACCAATTGAAGAAATCTAAGACAAAAAATAAATAAAACATAAAACAAGGAAGTTTAACTTGATAAATGCATGTAATTAAAGTACCAGCATTAATAAGAATTTCACGCACGTACTAATTAGTCAATAAATTAATTGAAACGTTTTGAGCATATTCGACTGACGCTCGTTTAACCTAGTGAGACGTTTTAGAGTTAACGTTTAGGCTTAGTTAAACCTAGTGAAAGCGGAAGCAGATATTGTTGGAATTGTGATAAATTGGTAATAAATCACCAGCCTTTGTGTTTGAATGAAGTGCAACTCAAACACGGTTTATATATCGGAGTTCTAAACGCGTGCCTTACAACTTAACTATTATGTATTAATCTAATAAACAGTAAATCTCTCAATATACCACTTTAAGTAATTTGCCAGTAAAAAAAAAAAAAAGCCCGGTACATAAAATCATATTAAATTATCATTTCAATCATGTCATAATCCACGCAGTAATTCTTCGTAATATATTCGATGTTAATTCTGTTAAAAGGTAATATGAAAAATATTACGAAGACATCACTTCTGGCCCTCCAGTGGCTCAGCGGTATGTCTGCGGACTCACACGCTAAAATCCGGGTTTCGATACCCGTGGTGGCCAGAGCACAGATAGCCCATTGTGTAGCTTTGTGCTTAATTCAAAACAACATCACTTCTGACATGTATAACTAGGTCATGACCAAATTCAGTGGATTATTTGTTTGTTTTTGAATTTCGCGCAAAGCTACACGAATGCCATCTGCGCTAGCCGTTCACAATTTAGCAGTATAAGACTAGAGAGAAGGCAACCAGTCATCACCACCCACCACCAACTCTTGGGCAGATCTTTTATTAATTAATAGTAGGACTAACTGTGACATTATAACGTCCCCACGGCTGAGAGAAGAGGACACGTTTGGTGTGACGGAGATTCGAACACTCGAGCTTCAGATTACGAGTCAAGTACCATAACTACCTGGCCATGTCGGGCCTTGTAACTTGGTATGTGCGTGCAAAATTACATGAACACAACGTAGTGTTTCTGGTTGTCATAGGCCCCCCAGTGGCTCAGCGGTATATCTGCGGACTTACACGCTAAAATCCGGGTTTCGATACCCGTGGTGGGCAGAGCACAGATAGCCCATTGTGTAGCTTTTTGCTTAATTCAAAACAACACCAACAAAACAACATGGTTGTCATAGATTACTCTGCGACTCATTTCTACAACTTGTATCAACATCGAGAGAAATAAAAATAAATATTTAAAAAAGTAAAAGTAGGATTTTAATAGCAACTGACATGGTTACTTTTTTCATTTCGATATGGTAAACTCTTACCTGAACTTAAATTGAGTTTCTTGTCCTTCACGTGTAACTAACGTGATCTTTGTACTTATAACATATATGCAGATGAAACGACGATTCAATCATAGTTAGACTTTAGTGTAATGATCATTCATCGTCAGACAGCTAATTGACCTTGTTGACCCCAATGTTTGCTTTCTGTTAAACCAACTTTTAAGTTGGATTTTGTTTTCATTCGAGTCAATAGATAACGCCGCGACTTTGTTTGTCCGTTCAATAGAACGAAAATTAGAATCATACTAATATCTGCAAATTGTAATCAAGATAACAAAGAAATGTAAAGTAAAAATAATTTGTAAAGTTTGTATTTTGAGGCAGAAATACACTTATAATTTAACCGAAGAAAGTAATAAAGATAATATTTGTTTGTTTTGAATTTCACACTAGAAATATCTGCGATAGCCGTCCCTAATTATGGGGTGTAAGACAAGTAGTCATCATCACCCACCGTCTACTCTTGGACTACTAGTTTGACAAGTAATAGTAGTAGTTTCAATCACATTATAACGTCTCCGTGGCTGAAAAGGTGAGCATAGGTGGTGTGATGTGGATTGGAATTTGCGACTCTCAGATTACGAATCGAGTGCCCTAACCACCTGGCCATGTCGGATGCTCATGACGGTCAATCCCGCTATTCGTTGGTCAAAGAGTAGCTCAAGAGTTGGCGGTGGGTGGTGATGACTAGTTGCTTTCCCTATAGCCTTACACTGCTAAATTAGTGACGGCCAGTGCATATAACCCAAGTGAAGCTTTGCGCGAAATTCAAAAAACAAATGAAATTGTTAGTGTTACACGAACGTATTAAACTTTACAACTTGTATGGCGCAGATTGCTCAACCAAATAACACTGTTAAAAACTCAATGTGAGAAAAGTTGAAGGGTTGGAGACACACGTAATGATGGAGTAAGTTGTGCAAGTCCTCCTTAATTAAGTGTTATTGAAATTGTTATTATGATAAAAAAATGTACTAAGGTATCCTGGGCTACTCACGACTTTTAACTATCGAGTATCGCACGTTAACATATTTTTATATTGTGAAAGAGCATACGTAAGTATGGTAAATGTAACGGGCCTGCCATGGCCAAGCGTGCTAAGACGTGCGACTTGTAATCTGAGGGTCACAGGTTCGCATCCCCCTCGCGCCAAACATGCTCGCCCCTTTTAGCCGTGTGAGCGTTATAATGTGACGGTTAATCCCACTATTCGTTGGTAAAAGAGTAACCCAAGAGTTGGTGGTGGGTGGTGGTGACTAGTTGCCTTCCTTCTAGTCTTACACCACTAAATTAAAGACGGTCAACACAGATAGCTCTTGAGTAGCTTTGTGCGAAATTTAAAAAACAAACAAACAAATACAACGTAGCCACGCCATGATTATTGTGAAATGAAATATCCGAATGAATTCTGCTCTATTTTTAACGATTCTGTTGACAGTGTCTCTGAGTTTTTTATTTTTATTATCATATTAAAATATAAAAGGAATAAAAAAAGTGGATTTCACGAAGCTTGTGAGTTAGGGGTACCCAACAGTATGTTGTTGGCGTTTTAATACTAGTTAGAGGTTAATTCTTCATTCTGGATATAAATTAATTCGGTTTAGACATTTGCTGAGTCAGTTTTAAGCCTGTTGCAATTCCTCTGTGATTCTGGTAAGAACAATTCTCAAAGAGTTTGTCAGGTGTCGCCAGTTAATTATGTGACTCCTTGTGTATAAGCGTACGCATACATAATTCAAGCATATGTTTTCTCTAGTCAGAATTTGTAATTTATTTCACATCTAGCCTCATCAATATATTTAGCTGTGTTTCGAGAAGCCATTGTTCAATATTAACAAATTATATCGATGAATGCTTAGGTATGTTCATAACATGCACGACAAAGACCAGTACATAAGATCGAGGCTATTAAGGAAATGGAAACCTGTATTTTAGAGGTTTGGTTTGTTTTGAATTTCGTTCAAAGCTACACGAGTGCTATCTCCGCTAGCCGTCCCTAATTTATCAGTGTAAGACTATAGGAAAGGCAGCTAGGCATCACCACTCACTGCAAATTCTTGGTCTACTCTTTTTACTAACGAATAATGGGATTGACCTTCACATTATAATGCCACAACGGCTGAAATTGGAAGCATGGTCGATGGAACGGAGATTCGAACCTATGACCCTCGGATTACGAATCGAGTGCCTTAACCAAATATCTGGCTGTATTTTAGTGGTCTGAATCTGTAAACTTACCGGTGACTTGTTTATAATGGTGTCAAATTTTAACAATCTATAGAAAAAAAACTACAAGATTAATTATAGGACTGATAATAGCCTCAGTCACGTCATTTTTTTTTACTAGCCCAACACGGATATGAATTAAAAATAAAATATAATATTTCACGTAAAATTATTTATTTTTCTTTTTTTTTTCTATGCTGCCACAGCCGCTAAGTCTGTGGAGTAGGCTTAACAGTTCTATGTTACTGAGCGGTTTAATGTGCGATACTAGAGGCTTTATTATTAGTACAATATTGAAAGCGTGAACGCTACCTACTGCTGTTTTCATGATCTACATACCAAACAGGATCTCGAAAGTTATTTGTACAGTCTTTCAGCTGTCAGAAGACACACCCGTATGTGATTTAGCTTGTATTCTACCGACGACAGGTAAATGGTGAATTTTACCGACTCTGTCCTGGTGGTCTAACAAGATCCACCGCTATGAGGACCCCCTTGTGATGTTAGGAGGATAATTATGTCCTAAGTGAGTTTGCCTTCTCGAATGGGGTGAGCTAGTTTGTGTGAACATGTTAGACGAACTTTCTTTTGTTGCAAACTGGACAAATGACCATTTATAACCGTACAAGGGGTAACTGCTGATGGCCACATATGAACAAATCAGCGTCCTATTGAACGTGTGACAAATTGTGCTAGATTTCTAATGAAGTTAGAAAATATTAGTGATTTATTCGACAGTATTTAAGGTATGTTTAAAATATTTAACAATTTTATTGGTAAGATAAACACACTGATATCGAATGATCAAATTGTGAAATTCTGAAATGTAGAATAATGTTACACAATTAACCGTATGCTAAGACAGTATTAATAACTTTTGGTAAAAACAACAATTACTGAATCCTAAAATCTTTGATGTGCTCTGAGGTAGCTGTTAAACATCCTCAATGTCAACTATATTTTGTCCATAATCCCAATAACATCTCATAAGTTTCCGACAGCTTTCGATATTTAGGTTTTTCTTAAATCCACACAAGAAGTTCACAATGCAAATATATAAAAAAGAAAAATGTAAAAACAAATAATTAAACTTTTTATTTCTCTTAACTAATAATATTCGGGTTTGTTTGGTTGAATTTTGTTAAAAGCTATTCGAGGCTACTTGTGCTATTCGTCCCTAATTTTGAAGTGGTTTGGATTGTTTTGAATTTCGTGCCGTCTCTAATTCAGCAGTGTAAAACTAGAGGGAAAGCAGCTAGTCATCGCCACCCACCGCCAACTCTTAGGCTACTCTTTTACCAACGAATGGTAGGATTGACCGTCACATTATAACGCTCCCATGCTAAAAGGGCGAGCATGTTTAGTGCGACAGAGATTTGAAGTGGTAAACTAGAAGAAGAGCAGCTAGTCAACACCACACATCACTAACGATTGAGCAATAGTTTAACAATGGATAGTGGAATTAACCGTCAAATCATAACACCTTTTTAGGGACAAATTTCAATACCACGAATCAGAAATTGCGAGTCAGACGCCTTAAACACCATAATATACCCTACCTCATAAAATCGAATGGCAGTAAGTACAAGACAAGCGTGAGTCACTACTTACAAAATAATTCGCTATTACTGACGCACAAAATATTAATGTTTATAATCGTCAATGTATTTGTAATGATACATATGTAGCATTTGTACACGAAAGCACAAACAATCGTGAAACATTCTAATAACAAACGAATCGTCTTTAAAAACTGGTAATTAATTTACCTTGTTGCAACATTATTTTTATTTCACTGTCTCTCTCTTTTTCGTATGAGTTACCCTACAATAGTAGTAGGGTTAATTTCCTGTCCACCGATGCGTTTGTAGCATGCAAGAAAACACGATGAGGTCGTCTGAATTGTGTCTTCGAGGTTATCCAGTCTAATTATATCGTATTTGTCCGTGTGAAGGATTAGTGGATGAACTAAATTTGGGAATGAAACATGTTTTAACTGTCGTCTTACTTTTAAAAAAGTGTTAGATTATAGTTTTGATGGAGATTTTTAAAAAATATCCTTGTTTTTTGTCAAATTTCGCCATAATAGATAATTTATAAATCATTTGAGTGTATATCAAGGCAAGACTTTTGTGAGTTTGCTTATTTGAAGTTAGGTACAAAGCTACACATTGGGCTAACTGTGCTGAAGTTAGTATGAAAGCGAGAGTCAGGAACAGTCAAGATCAGCTAGTAAAAGGTTCGATTCCCTGCAATGGACAGAGCAGATAGCTCAGTGTGGCTTTGTTCTAAAACACACAGACGAATAATTATTAGCATTATTTTGGCTTTACAGCACACAAAACCTCGTATTATGTCCGGACCGGTTCTGGTTACGTTACCTACTTGTGAGTTGTGTACAAACTTGGTTAAAAAATGATGATTTAAAGGTTATTTTAACTATTAATCGTGGTGGTTGTAACCATATTGATATTCCAGCAAAATGGTAAGCGTGTAAGGATGTGTAATATGTAGTCAGTGAGTGACGTATTTTAGGATTCTTCAAAAACGTTAAAAATTTAATAAACGACTTTGTTATTTTAATACAATGCTATATAGATACGCCTACATAAAAAATATTACCTAAATACTGAAGTGTTTTTAATAATACACCCTTATTTGATTCAACGTCAATTTTTTACTTAACAATAAGCTAATAAACCGCTAGGCCTTTGAACATTAGATCCCACAAGTGTTCTAGTAAGTTATAGGCCATGTGTATTGCTCGACCTTCGAGAAAGTGTCCCAGAACATTTTGAGAATTTTACTTTTACATTTTACTGAGAATATTTTTCTATTCGATTGAAATTATGAAATATCCATTTTACAACGTTAGACCTGGAGTGAGTTAATATTATAATATGTTAGAGAAATAGTTTTCACTAGATTAGTCCAGTTTGTTTTTTGCTTAGCTTATTTGAAATTAAGCACAAAGTTACACAATGGGCTACTTGTGCTCTGCCCATCATTGGGGTCTTATTTGATTTGAAGAAAAAAAGTGGTTATATACCTGAGACATAACTAATTTTCTGTTGTTACCAATTTCTATGCAAGTTTACTAACAATTATTTGACGCTTTTTAAGCTTATAAAACAAAATACATAATTTTGAGAGTTTATGAAGCGTAATTGGAATGATTAAAACTCTTGAACGGTAAACCTGGTTCTTTTCTTTCTGTGACTTAAACAATTTGTAATGTGTGTGTTTAAATTGAAGAATTATACACACTGGCATGGTCGCAAACGTAGAAACCCTGATGGTTACAATCTAAAGCCTCTTGAAAGTTCCAGTAACTTGTGTAAGATCATACAGGGTAATATTTCATAGCCTGGCCTCTTAACGTTGTATATATAAAATATATTTATTTATGCCGTAAACAAAAAACGGTAGCCAATAATCGTTATCCATTTCTTTACTTTCTGTATTAATAAGATGGTGAATTAAGTCTTCGTAAGCCTCATCTGCTGCTGTGTTTCCTCTATATAACAGTAATTACAGACTTCATATTTCTTTTCTTTTGTCCTAACTTATTCTTTCTATACTCTTTAGTCGTACCACGTAGGTGGCCATAACACTAGATGGCGCCAGTAAGAGTGGGGGGGTGAGTGACGAGGGAATTAAGACATGGATCATTGAGTTGTTAAGAAGAGATTTAAGGGAGACACTCTGCAGTGAGGAGTTAATTCTGTGGGTGTGGAACATTTTAATAAACTGAAATACCGGTAGGTCTCCATGTGTATTACCTTCTATTCCACAGTGAGTCGCATCGAACAGCTTAATCTGTAGATATTTACACATGCGGTTACTCGAGTTAGCACCGAACATAACAACCGAAAACAGTTAGACATTGTAAAGGTTAAATGAAGAATATTGTTCCAGAAAATTATTGCACGTCAATATTTAATTCATGTGAAGGCGAAATTTCGTTACACGAAAATTGACGTTAAATATTGTGAATGGTAAAGGATGTAATAAGTGTGAACAAACTAACCAATTATTAATTTATTTATTCAAAGAAAACGGCGATTTTCAGAGAATATATTTTTAGATTAAACTTTCAAGACTTGTTTACTGTTATAACCATTCATATTTTAAAGATATGTATTTTATTTTCTTCAATAAGAAAAAAAGGTGACAAGAACAGTTTTCAATTTAACGGCTACTAAAATACACTTGTAATATTAAACAAGTTGACCTGATTTTATAGGGCACTTACATAAAAATCTAAATCCTCTATAACTTTGCTATTCAAAAAAGTACGCGATATGTCTAAGCAATTGAAAGATAATTTCGTAAAAATCTAAACTCTGTTAATCCTTAGTAATCCAGAGACTAAACACGTTTCCTAGGTAACTTTCATAAAAATCTAGGCTCTGTTAACCTTTAGTAACCCAAAGATCAAATACATTTTCCAGGAAGTTCTGGAATAATTACACAAAAACAAAAATTCAGCACGTTTTTGATATCAAAAAGAAGAAGAAAAGCTGTACAAACAACCATGGGATACTTTTGTAAAAACTGAAAACCACACGCGACTGGTTTTCAAGAAAGTAAATAGGTTTTTCATATAATTGAAACAAAACGGTTCGTATTTTGTATGTTCCGGGGCAAAGGCTGGCCCTGTGGTAGAGCTCTTGGATTACGCCTTATTAGTAATTGGCCGTTCCATTACAACGCTTTCAAAGTTAAAATGGTGAGTATGTTCGGGGATGAGATTCGAACGCGTGTCTCTAAGATTGAAGGTTGAGTGTCCTAACCACGAGGCCATGACAGGTCCTAAATGAGCACTAATATCCAGGGTATAAATGAACAGGAAAGACGCATTTGTTAAAATGTCACTGTCGCTATCTCGTGATATATCATAGACGTGATTTATGAAGTTTAATTAGCACACATCCTTTTCACTGATAAACCCTACATTTTCTAAATTACTTCCCGTGTTGTGGTCACTTAGCGGTATCAGCTGACCATTGGCTTTCACCTAAACTTTCACAATGACCGTTGTTTAAAACAGACAAAGTAATTACTATTTTCTTCCCACAAAGTAACTCATTTTGTCCACTGCAACACCTGTCCTCTTTGAAAACGTTTATCGAACTCTCCCGGCAGATGTCGACACGGTTTATAGCTCTTTATCCCTAATGCTGTAACGGCACACTTCCGTTTTCTATAAATGGAGTTTTTAGTTACATTCGAAATATCAGAATTCCAAGATTTATTGTAAAGAATCAGCATTTGTGTATTTTTATGAGCATATATCAAGTCATCAAAGTTCTGGTGAAAAATTAACTGCACCATAATACCAGTCGCTTTAACTTCTTGTATTTTATATTTTTTTGTTGTTTTTTTTAATTAAACACAAAGCTACACAATGGGCTATCTGTGCTCTGCCCACCACGGGTATCGAAACCCGGAATTTAGCGTGTAAGTCCGCAGACATACCGCTGAGCCACTGGGGGGGCGTATTTTATATAAACTGCAAAATGTTTTAGAATATTTTTGATAAGAACCAAAAGTAAACCTAAAGTATTACTTGATTTTCAAGCATATATATAATTGTTAATGTAAAGGTCAAACCAAGTATTTCGTCTCAGAAAGAACTGCATATTTATATACCAATCTTAACTATAATCTGTTTAAATTTTCAATATTTTATTTTAAATTGTCAGGATTACCAGATATTTGAATATTTGTTCAGCTCAAGGTAAGCTAAATACGAGCCCAAACGCTGTCGAATAAGTTTGGTAATTTTGTCTTTTAGTTAGTTATTTTTGTGTGTGCTTGTTTTTGTTACTTAGACTACAATATGTGGCTTGACGTCTGTCTTATACACAAATATTTAAACATTATCATTAAGCGCTTGGAAACATACTGAATATGATTACACAGTTCTTCAACTTTTTACTTAAAATATACTTATCTTTGTATGTAAATGTGAGCGGTAGTTTTGCATGAAATAGATCGTTTGTAGAAATATATATTTATTGTTAACTCTTTTTGATTGTCTTGAAGTCATTTCGTATTGAGAAATGTTCGGTAAAACAGAAGGGAGTCTGACATGGTCAGATGGTTAAGGTACTCTACTCGTAATCCGAGAGTCGCGGATTCGAATCTCCGCCACACCAAACATGCTCGCCCTTTCAACCGTGGGGGCGTTATAATGTGACGGTCAGTCCCGCTATTCGTTGGTAAAAGAGTAATGAACAGCTGCCTTTCCTCTAAATTAGGGACGGCTAACGCAGACGGCCCTTGTGTAGTTTTGCGCGAAATTCAAAACAAACCAAACCAAAACAGAAGGTTCTAATATTTCAATGCTGGGAAGGAAAGTGGATAATTTGGGGCTCCTGAACATATTAAACATCACTTGTCAGTTAGTAAAATAACTCAGTAGACACAGGTGATATTTTACATTTGTATTTTCCACTTCATATGAGATATCTTTGTACATTTGTATCTTCAATTTCGGCCAAAAGATGAGATCTCTTGATGACCACTATGGGGTGTGGATAGAATATTTACTGTGTCCTCTTTCCTGCTAGTGCTGTCTCAGTGTACATATTCGTTTTGTTTTAAATTTAGCTCAAAGCAATTCTTTGGCTATCTGTACTGTTTGTTTTTTTGAATTTCGCGCAAAGCTACTCGAGGGCTATCTGCGCTAGCCGTCTCTAATTTAGCAGTGTAAGACTAGAGGGAAAACACCTAGTCATCACCACCTACCTCCAACTCTTGGGCTACTCTTTTGCCAAGTAATAGTGGGATTGACCGTGACATTATAATGCCCCCACGGCTGAGAGGGCGAGCATGTTTGGTGTGATTGGGATTCGAACCCGCGGCACTCAGATTACGAGTCGAGTGCCTTGTCCACCTGGCCATGCCGGACCTGCTATCTGTATTATCCATCCCTAATTTATAAATGATAGACTACAGCAAAGATAGTTAATCAATTGACCTTCACTTATATAATGCCTCCGCGGGTAAAAGGGCGGATGACTACGATTCGAACCCGTGGCATGCAGAGTGTGCCCTAACCATTAGGCTTCCCACTTGAAGGAAAATACATTTAAGTTCTCCAAAATTGAAAAATAAAACGAATGTTCAAAACTCTTTTATATTATTTTAAACTTTTTCCCTAATTTAACGTCTATACTTGTAATTGCGAATGCAAATACATGACGTAGTTCATTCCGCTGATAGAAGTCTAGAAACGAGTTTTATGAACTACAAATATAGTAAACGTCTCGAGCAATACTATTGTTGTAGCTTGGCAACGGAAAAAAAATACAACTTACAAATAAAACACGTGGAAGTCTGTTGAGGGTAGAGCTGCACGTGGGGGACGAGATGATTATATTTTTTTATGAACTGGCCATTCAATTGCGGAATCTTATTATCAAACATGTGAGCAGGTTTTCTCACGATCTTGTGTTCTGCGACACATTGTGTGTACGTGAGTAGGAAACAAAAATCATCATGGAAGTATTAAGACCCTTGTTTATAATTCTGTGGATTGACTTGGTCCAATGACTTGAGCATAGTTTAGAGAAGATAATTATTGTGTTTTTTATACGTTTATCCAGTCATAAAGTCAACATTTTGCACCGTTCAACTTGTTTTGTGCAACGCAGGTATTAAGCCAGATTCTACGTGAATTATCTAGTCCAAGAATGACTATAGAATTATGTAAATCTTGAAACATGGCAGCTAGGTTCAGCATAAAGCATTTCTAATCGACAAAATTATACTGGTGTGTTTGTTTGAAATTAAGCACAAAGCTACATGATGTGTTCTGCCCACTAGGGCTATCGAAACCAGGTTTCTGGTGTTGTAATTATGCAGACGTACCGATGTACCACCAGTAGGAGGAAAATTTCTCGGAAAGTCACAGATATTAATTTCAAAGAATAAGTATGGCTTTTGTTATACTTTCTAAACAACGTTGTAGTTTGTGTTTGCCATGTTAAATAAAAACAAACTTGAAAACAAATAACCTGAATATATATTGAAGATAATTCTGAAGTCGTGACGTGCCGGAATAAATCAATGTTATTGCACAGGAAAATACACTTAACGTCAGATCCATGGGTTTTATCCTTAAACACGGACACACGAAACACTTAACAATTCTACAAAGTGCAGGAAATACATTTAGTGTCCTGAAAAATACACTTGGCAATTCTAATTTCAACAGAGAGTAAGTTTAGATTGTTTAGGTACGGTGACACAAAGTTGTGTCACAAGAATTTTATATGCAAAAACGGCTCGTTTGGGTTGAGAAAATATTTTAAATAGAAGAGCGAACAACGTTTCGACCTTCTTCGGTCATCGTCAGGTTCACAAAGAAAGAGGTAACTGACCGGAAGCTGACCACATGTTTGGAAGGGGTTGTGTAACTGAGTGTTGCAATGTAGAGGGCGGGGTTAGATATTTGAATATATAATTTTATCTTTAATATTAATATAGGTATAATGGCGTTCCTTTACATTGGTTTATTTTGGGTTTAAGTTGTTGTGTAAGTAAGGCTTCTTTAATTTTGCGTTAGTTTATAAAGGAACGCCATTATACCTATATTAATATTATAGATAAAATTATATTCAAACATCTAACCCCGTCCTCTACATTGCGACACTCAGCTACACAACCCCTTCCAAACATGTGGTCACCTTCCGATCAGTTACCTCTTTCTTTGTGAACCTGACGATGACCGAAGAAGGTCGAAACGTTGTTCGCTCTTCTATTTAAAATATTTTCTCAACCCAAACGAGCCGTTTTTGCACATAAAATTCTCAACAAGTGGGTTTCTCGACATCACTGATTGTGTCACAAGAAGTATGATGCAATGTCGCCGTACCGTAGAAGTCGTTTAACAATTTAGTAAATAAAATTAACGTACCCCTAAATTGGAGTCACTAGCTAGAAAGAAAAGCTGAACAAATTTCAGTACTCAGTGATGGAGCTGAAAACCTAAACCTGCGATTGTTCATCATGTCTCATACGTTATAAGCATCATTTCTAACAGGTCAACACAGTAGGTTGTACATGTAACACTACAACACACGTCATTTCTAACAGGTCTATACTGTAGGTTATACACGTAACACAACAACGGACGTCACCTCTGAGAGATTTGCATGACAGGTTATACACGTAACACGGCAGTGGTATACATGTAGTAGTTTTTACAATTAACACAACAATGCTAGTCGTATTCCACCCGTCCTGAAGAACATTGGTATTTAACGAAAGGTCTCGTCGGCACTGGATATAGCACATACAGTGATGTTGACGTATTATCGTACATCCCTCTTTACTTTCAATCAGTTTTTATTTATGCTATATCAATTCACCTCGTTTGTTTATGAATAACAGTAACAAACTTGATAGGTAGACCTGGGTTGGTCCAAAAGAGTTTCCTTGTCTGTATAAGGTAATCCGTGCTAGAGGGGTTAAATACGCCAATAGGAATACCTATGCATGACGAACAGCTTGGAAAAGCTTTCTAGGGTAGCTAAACACGAATCTACGATCGGAATTTCTGTTCCTGCCCTCACCTCTTTTAGGATTTCAGGCGATCCATGTTTCAAAGTATGTTCATTCCTTCATTCACAAGCTAGAGGGACTAAACGTGCGTTCTAGTAGCAGTAGAGGGTTTATTTCAGGTACGGGTATCTCTGGGGTAGCTATGTGGGTAACTCGAAACAATGAGTACACTGAGGCTTGGTTAAAATATGAAGTCATTTTAACCCCACAGCAGATCGTGGGTATTTCATGATAACGAGAGTAATGCACACGCCTTTTGAGAAGTACACTATATGGCCAAAGGTATGTGGACACCCATTCTAATTAGTGGGTTCGGCTATTTCAGCTTCATCCATTGCTAACAGGTGCATAAACTCAAGCATTCTCCAAATACAAATATCAGCAGTAAAATGGGTCATACTGAAGAGCTCAGTGACTTTCAACGTGGCACTGTCATAGGATGCCGCCTTTCCAATAAGTCAGTTTGTCAAAGCTTTGCCCTGCTAGAGCTGCCCCGGTCAACTGTAAGTGCTGTTATTGTGAAGGAACAACAACAGTTCAGCCACGAAGAGGTAGGCTACAAAAGCTCACAGAACGGGACCGCAGAGTGCTGAAGCGCGTAGCCTGTAAAACTCGTCTGTCCACAGTTGCAACACTCACCTACGAGTTCCAAACTGCCTCTGATAGCAACGTCAGTACAAGAACTGTTCATCGGGAGCTTTATGAAATAGGTTGGCCCGGCATGGCCAGGTGGTTAAGGCACTCGACTCGTAATCTGAGAGTTGCGGGTTCGAATCCCCGTCACACCAAACATGCTCGCCTTCTCACCCGTAGGGTCGTTATAATGTTACGGTCAATCCTACTCTTCGTTGGTAAAAGAGTATCCCAAGAGTTGACGGTGGGTGGTGATGACTAGCTGTTTTCCCTCTAGTCTTACACTGCTAAATTAGCGACGGCTAGCGCAGATAAACCTCGAGTAGTTTTGCGCGAAACTGAAAATAAACCAAATAAACAAATCATGAAATGGGTTTCCATGGCCTAGCAGCTGCACACAAGTCTAAGTCACTATGCGCAATGCCAAACGTCGACTGGAGCAGTGTAAAGCACACCGCCATTGGACTCTGGAGCAATGGAAATGCAATGGATGAAGTACGCTTTCTGGCAGTTTGATTAAGGAATCTGGGTTTGAGAGTTGCTAGGAGAACGCAACTTGCCTGAATGTATAGTGCCAACTGTAAAGTTTTGGGCTAGGCTCTTCAGTTCCAGTGAAGGGAAATCTTAATACTACAGCATATAATGACATTCTAGAGAATTGTGTACTTCCAGCTTTGTGGCAACAGTTTAGGGAAGCCCTTATTTGTTTCAGCATGACAATGCCCCAGTGCACAAAGCGAAGTCTATAAAGACATTATTTGCTGAGGTTGGTTGGAAGAGCTCGACTGGCCTCCACAGAGCCATCGGACACATTTGGGACGAATTGGAACGCCGACTGCGAGGCAGGCCTTCTCGCCCAACCTCACGAATGCTCTTGTGACTGAATATAAGCGAATCCCAGCAGCCATGTTCCAAAATCTAGTGAAAAGCTTTCCAAGAAGAGTGGATATTGTTATATCAGTAAAAGGGTGACCAACTCCATATTAATGCCCATGGTTTTAGAATGAGATGTTCAACAAACACATATGGGTGTGATGGTCGGGTGACTACATACTTTTGGCCATTTAGTGTATATATGGGAATTTTTACATTTATCGAGTAAAATTTGTGAATTTTGAGAGTAACATATATATATATATATATATATATATGTACCAGATTTAACGTGCATCATAATAATGATAGATATACAGCGGATTATTTACTCATAACACAGAACTCCGCTTTACTTCTGACAGGTATGCATATAAATTTTTACTTGTTACCTTTGGTAGATATTCATATTTGTTTTTAGAGTCACACAATACGTTGCTTCTGACACCCGCAGTGGCTCAGCGACGAGTATAAAGGCCTATAACGCTAAAATCCGTGTTACGATACCCGTAGTAAGCAGGAAATAGATGGTTTATTGCGTAGTTTTGAAGTTAATAAAAAACAAACACTCCTGACGGGTACAAATAGCAGTTTTTACACGTGACACAACAACACGATCCATCGTTCATAGTAGTTTTTTACACGTAACACGTAACGCGCATCATCTACAAGTATTCGCCGTAGTTTCTACAAGTAATATGATTACGTTCGTCACCTTTGTTTTTTTGTTTTTTTGAATTTCGCCCTAAACTACGCGAGGGCTATCTGCGCTAGCCGTCCCTAATCTAGACTAGAGGGAAAACAGCTAGTCATCACCACCCACCGTCAACTCTTGGGCTACTCTTTTACCATCAAATAGTGGGATTGACCGTCACATTATAACGTCTCCACGCTGAAAAGGCGAGCATGTTTGGTGTGACGGGGATTCGATTCCGCGACCCTCAGGTTACGCGTCGAGCGCCTTAACCACCTGGTCATGCCTGGTCTTCGTCACCTTTAAACATCTTTTTACGTAATTAAAGCAGTTACAGTGAGCCTCACATTTTGACAGGTATATTAGATGTTATGTGTATCACAAGGACAACACATGATTTCGGACTGTTATGATTATTAGTATATTTAGTGTAAGATATCAAATCTGAAGAGATTCATTTCCGCTTGATACACCATGCTAATTACAGATGAACTTTATACTTTTCAAATATAATGTGTCATGATGTGTATAATTGAAAAGACCGTAAGAACATACTGCTCTATACAGGTGTGTTTCGCGAGCCAACACCCGAGGAAATGTGTAATTACGTATACTCTGGTGGGTCTTCTAAACGGTCGTTACCTAGCAATAGTGTTATTATTCCTTCACAAAATGTATATCGTTAACTAATTAGTGACAACTGAGGGGGGGGGGTACAGTATTTCGTAACTTCTTGCAACTCTTTACCACAGTGAAATACAGTTTCCAAGATGGTGGTACGCTCGTTTGTTCTCACGCCGGCAATATTTTTAACGCATTTTCAAAAACCTTAGAGGATGGTTAAGAGAAACGTGGTTCTCGTCATCACTGATTAAACGTTGTTACCGTTCTCTGATCTACACCAAGACTTGAAATTCCCTAAACAATGGGTCATCCAAGTGAATGTTGTCGTAATATTAATCCTTTGGCTGTTCCGTCACTGGGGAGTTCTCCTTACGTCGATGGTTGAATGGGTACAGTGGCAACTATATTGTTGGAATTTCTGGAAGTTTTCTCATCCGGTACTTTAGGATTTTCAGAAGGTTGACCACTTCTTATCTGAAATTACATTACCCAGCTAGCTGTTTTCTCACTTCCAAATATGATTATGATGGATGGAATTTAGTTTGAATCACCAGTCTTTCTGGATTTTATAAATCATAACATTAATCTTTTTTGTGTTTGCCAGCCCTTAAAAGGAAAATAACCGTTTTTGTGTTTTTGTTGTTGTTGTTTTGAATTATCCACAAAGTTACACAATGGGCTGTCTGTGTTCTGCTCACCACAGGTATCGAAACCCAGACTTTAGCGTTGTAAGTCATCAGACATATCATCATTAACATCATAGTGACTTTTCATATTATTACTAACTGATTTAAATCTTTCATCTATTTTTATTATTATGGCTTCAACAGTGTTCTTTAGTCACTCTGCATATTCTGTGTAAGACTCTGCTGAATAACTGTTCTCTTGATTGGAACATAGAAGGTTCAATCGTATTTTAATTTCACTCCAAAACACAAGTTAGGATGATACGTTGCCAGTCACTTCATACATTGGTGTTTGGTAATTCGTCAGAAGAATTGGAAGATCTTGGTACCACGTTTCTGATGTTCATCTTCATAAATGGCTAACTATTTGAATAACGTGTATGGTTGTATCCATCCGCTGTTTCATCAAAAGACAGATAAAAGGCTGTTTTCTTTGTCTTTCTAGCTCCAGAAATATAGCAAATTTCTGCAAACAAAGCTGGCTAGAAGCTTTGTCTTCTGATCTCTATGGAGTTCCATAAGCGTCTCAACTCTTCAAACAAATCAATTAACAAGAAGCCTTTCAAAGCTTTCTACATTCTAGCTAGGAACATGATAAATTTATTGCCATGTGGTAAAATAGCATAAATAACAAAGGCCTAAGCACATCGACAACAACTCTCTCAAGTGGTGATCCAACATCTGTATTGCTATAGTTGTCCATTGTTTTTTTCTTGGGCCTATTCACTGAGAGAATAGCTCACACAATATATAAAAATTTACTACAAAACCTCGGAACCCAATCCAATTGAAGCATTCTATTATTCTTTTTACTGTCTTCTTAACAGCTAAGTATCAAACAATTGAAAATTTATGGAGACGACGAATTGTTGCATACTACAGAGATTGGGGTGGTACTAACAATAGTCACTGTTTTTTTCCACTGGTATCATTATATTTCCAACACAACAAGCCCTCTTGTAGGCATAATGGATTCCACAGTGTCCTATACATTTTTTCTTCAGGTTATAAGAAATACCTGTTTATATGTTGGTTTCTATGGGCCATTCTTGTTACATTGAGTAATTGGTTTCAAACTTATATCACCTGCCTGATCATCTTTCATTTGAATGTTTGATCATATCAGTCTTGCATCATACTTGTAGATATCACATCGTAAACTATAATTTCCATATAGTTTCAGCTGACAAGATTAGTACCTTGTTTTTCTATTTTTTCACAGTGTTTACATTCCTGTGTTTGTTTATTTGCTGCAGAGCAAAACCACATCAGGTTATCCGTTGGTCCACCATGGAAAATCGAGCTCTGACTTTTAGTGTTGTAAGTCCGTAAACTTACTGCTGTTTAAACTGGGGATCTATGTTCTCCATGAACATTTAACCTTTGAAATAATGTGTCAGCATCTCTATGGTTTTTGTCCAGGGCAGTATACGTTATTAAAGATTTACTCTTAAAGTTTCTGGAGTAATCTTGCTTTCAAATCTTGTAGATTGCAAAACTTCCCCAGACACCTCAAAGCTGCAATATTTATACGACATGTTAACTTTTGTCCATGTAGATAACGATGGAAATGACTTAGGGTTCTAACAAAATGAAGTAATTCGCCTCAGTAGTGCGATACTTCTGTTTCACTTATCACCTTTTTAAGGAAGACAATCTTATTTTTATTTCCATGTTATACTTGTAATACTGCATCCATATCTACAATGAGTGAATCTTCATAAATTGATATACTAATACAGTAGCAATTTTAATGGATTTACTAGTATTTATCTATTTTACTGTTTATGTTTGTTTCAATTTAACATATATTTAAAAATGGATACGTGTATTGTGAAAGACCCGCCTGTTCTCTAAGCTCGTAGAAGATCATCGACACTAAGAATTAACAGTGATGTCCAGTACTGTTGTCCAATGAACCTTATAGGACCTTGCCCTAAAATTTATAAATCTATGCGCTAAGAGACAGTTTAATAATATGAATAATTTGCTACAGTCCGTACCTCATACAGCTATAAGTTTGACAAATGGTTATTAGTCGGAAAAACTACAGATATTTGACCAGGAACGTTCATGTAAATTTCGAACATTACAAACTTCACTGGGTTAAATTTAGACGTTCGTATTCATACAAGAACATTAGATATTTTCGCCGAGAAAACTAACCTGTAAAGAACAGAGCTAACTAGCATACCGTCAAGTGAAGTGTATCTGTGCAAAAAAACTTGTTTGTTTTTTTGTTTTCTGGAATTTCGCACAAAGCTACTATAGGGCTATCTGTGCTAGCCGTCCCTAATTTAGCAGTGTAAGACTAGAGGGAAGGCAGCTAGTCATCACCACCCACCGCCAACTCTTGGGCTACTCTTTTACCAACGAATAGTGGGATTGACCGTCACATTATAACGCCCCCACGGCTAGAAGGGCGAGTATGTTTGGCGCGACTCGGGCGCGAACCCGCGACCCTCAGATTACGAAGCGCACGCCTTAACGTTAAATAACAGTAATTTGTAACTCGTGAACCGTCAACAAAGTATTCAGTTCCAGACCGGATTTCAGTCACACCAAACACGTTATAATGTGACACTCAATCCCACTATTCGTTGGAAAAAGAGTAGCTCAAGAGTTGACTGTGAGTGGTGATGGCTAGCTGCCTTTTGTCTATTCTTACACTGCTAAATTAGGGACGGCTAGCGCAAATAGCCCTCCTGTAGCTTTGCGCGAAATTCAAAAACAAACAAGCGAACAAATCCAGACCGGATAGAGGATTCAGTATTGTTTGTAAGTTTGTAAAACTTTTGTAAACAAACCGATATTTGTAATTACAGTTATTATAAATTGTATTGTTGTTTGTATATTAAAATATATTTGTGTTAAAAAAGAAAATTGTGTGTATCAACTGTTTTGGCAAATATCACAAATTTGATACATATTGACATCCCATTAACTTTTAAATTAAAATTAAAATTCCCAACTCTTTGAAATCATAATATGTAGCGTACGTAGTATTATGAGCCTCCGAGATAAATTATAAAACGTAACACAATTAATTATATTTTTTTAGTTTATTGATGCTTGTTTGCAAAAACAATAGTAAGAGTGCAGTGCAATAAATTCTCTTACATTGCACAAGTTCCTTGGTGTTGAATAACTGAACAGATTCGATCTCAGATGAATCTGTAGATGCTCCCTCTTTGCTGATTATACGTTACAGGAAACTCACCTGTTGATGGTACAATTCACAATTCTTAGGATTCAACAGAAGGTTCTCTATTCATAACTACTCCGGTAGTTTCCCTAGGCCTAGTTCATTATAAGTATTATAAAATGTCTTAATATATGTATGATCATGTTTCTTTCGTGTTTGAATTTTTCTCAAAGCCATTCGTTGGCTATCTGTATTGTTTTTTGATTGTTTTTTTTTAAGGAAGGTTCTAATGATATTTTACAGTTGTATTTCCCACTTCACAAAAGATAACTTTGTACATTTGTGTTTTCGAGTTCGGCCAAAAGATGGGATCTCTTGATGACCATTGTGGGGTGTGGATAGAATATTTACTGTGTCCTCTTTCCTGCTAGTGCCGTCTCAGTATAAATATTTGTTTTGTTTTGAATTTCGCGCAAAGATACTCGAGGACTACCTGCGTTAACCGTCCCTAATTTAGCAGTGTAAGAATAAAGGGAAGGCAACTAGTCATGACCTCCCACCGCCAACGCTTAGGCTAATCGTTTGCCAAAGAATAGTAGGATTGATCCTCATTTTATAACGACCCCACGGCTCAAAGGGCAAAGATATTTGGTGCAATGGGGATTCAAACCCGTATGATCATGTCATTCAAAAAGATGTGTAGCAGACCAGAGAAAGCAGCTCTATTTGTTCTAACGTGAAACTGTTGCGAGCCATTTCCTGCAGTAAATGCTGTCTTCTGTCCACATGCTTCAATGACTTCCACATGTCAATATTCACTCTTAAGATTCAATGTTAAAGACAACTCTGACATCGAAAGAGCATCAAAGTATAGCCATTCTTCGACAGTAGGTAGATATCCTACTTTATTACTTCATTTATCCAACCGGTATTCTACATAGAATAATTTGTGAATCTACCCTTTTCACAATTGCAATAAATGGTTTTCAAGGACTGGTACTTTCTTCTATCATGCCCCTTTCATTTGTATTTTCTTTTTTAATTTTCTCCTTATTTCTCAAGTGGGAGTAATCCAACTTACATATTGGTGCTACATGTTTAATATCACTTTCAATTGTTCTGTCTAAATCATAAAGTCCACAGGAGAAGAAAGCCTGATCTTCCATGAGCAAGCTGCAGGAAATGTATCTGTATGGACTCTGGCATTGACAATTGTAAGGCTACTGCAGCTTGAATTGTGCAACTCTTATATGGGGGCCTGACATCACAAATCCCATATTTTGCTTCAAAGGTGAATATTTCAGATATTATTTAATGTGAAAGTAGTACTTTTACAGTGTCACATTTAACTTGTTTGGGCTTGAAGACTCAACCTGAGGGTATTGTTTCTTTTATACATTAACAGTTGTTGATTCTTCACAGTAATAGCTGTAATGACTTGTTTTTTTGCATCTAAACAGTTCCTTCTTTAATATTCTTTGAAAAGAGTTATTTTCCCTTACAAACCTTTGCTTGCAGTTCCGAGCCACGTGTCTTTTCAAGTTTTACTTGAAATACCTGTTGTATTGTGGTTTATCCTCTCTTTCTATGTAAATAATAATCCATACGACATTTCAGTTCTTCTATACTATCATCAGGAGTTGATATTTAAATACTAGTCGACCTGATGATCTTGTAACTTGTAGATGGTGATTTTAGTTGTTTATCTGCGATCAGTAGATTTAGATTCCATTTTCAACTACAGAGTTTTCTTTAAAGACAGATTCCTACTTTGCTTCAATCTCATTTTCATATCTTCACTTGTTATGACATTTATAAATTGAATTTGTTCCAACGAAACCATCATTTCGCACAGAGCATCTGGGTAAGATAACTGGGCAAGCTCTTTCAAATCTGCAACACGTTTAACTAAGGTCTCTTTTTATCTGTGCCTTTTTCTAGAATCTTGTTCTATATAATTCTTTTTGGTGTATCACTCCAAACCTCTTGGATAAGGAAGCTACCAACGTTTGATAGTTATTGTCGCTTTTAGCTGGAGGGAGACTGAGTGTTCGTAAAGTTGGTACTTATAAATGGTTATTCATTATACCATGTGTTCACTTGGTAAAATAAACTTGATATACCTTCCTTGTATCTCTTCATCTTTTTCCTGTTTCGTTTTTTTAATCGGGTGTTGGCGTTAATTCTTCATCTAAATTTTTGATCTGGATTTTGTAACGATAATATCTGGGGCAGTCCAGAAATGTCTTGCAGCCGTGGATAGCACAATCTCAGTGGTAACAGATGTACATCAAATGTGTTTTCCTATTCTAGATTTGGTTTGGATTCCTGGGCAGATGCAGAAACAATCTGTGGCTGATTTACTCTGAATTACTCAACCATTTTATTGAACGTTTTATGCGGTTAATAATTTATTTTTTGCACTTATATTGTTTCGTTATAACCATCTGTACTACACTTATGTCCACTTCACACTTGTTGTAATCCATACACTTACGTCCACTTCACACTTGTTGTAATCCATCGTGTTTGACCCGGTAGATGTATGGATCTTGTTTTCAGTGACATTTGTTTTGTTCTTATTTAATTATTATCCCTCTTTATGAAACTTTTCTCTCAGATTATCGTTTCTCACCTCTTTAATGTACTATATATTTCAATTAATTTCTGGTCAAGCTTTACAAGCCCTTCTTTCTTTTGTTTTATCATTTTCTTTTAGTTTTAGTTTGTTTTGAATTTTCGCGCAAAGCTACACGAGGGTTATCTGCGCTAGCCGTCCCTGAAATTAGCAATGTAAGACAAGAGGGAAGGCAGCTTCTCGTCACCACCCAACTACAACTCTTGGGGTACTCTTTTACTAACGAATAGTGAGATTGATCGTGACATTACAATGTCCCTACGGCTGAAAGGGCGAGCATGTTTGGTGTGACGAGGATTCGAGCCCGCGACTCTCAGATTACGAGTCGGGCGCCTTAACCAGTGGTCATGCCACGCCCTATCATTTTTAGCTAGTTTCCTTTATCAGTTTAGGTCCATGTGGCGGTCATGAATGTTGAAATTTAGTAAAACTTCTATTTTCTGACTAACTTTTGTTGTAGCCATGTCTATTTGTAGGCCTAAATTCATAAATAGCTCTTTCAATCTGCCCACACTTAAATACAGTATTTTAATTTAAACTACGAGATGAACAGCCTAACTTACTTAGCTTTGATAGATAAACAAAACACTTAAGTTCATCGAAATGACAAGCTTATTCTCACAAACGTCTAAATTGAAACCTTGAAAATAAACTTACAACATCATTACAGTTATGTTCTTCTAACACACACACGTGTTTCCTAACACGTGGCCTGGCATGCCCAGGTGGTTAAGGCGTTCGACTCGTAATCCGAAGGTCACGGTTTCGAATTCCTGTTGCACCAAACATGCTGTCCCTTTAAACCGTGGGGACATTATAATGTGACAGTCAATCCCACTATTTATTAATAAATAGTAGCCCAAGAGTTGGCGGTGGGTGGTGATGAGGTGGAGGGGGGAAAATTATTACTGAAATTTCAGAGAAAACGTACGTAAAAGTTATATTAGTTAAGATAATTATTTAAATACATATGATGAGATTATGGAATATTTATTTACATAATTTACATTTCATTCGTCAAATAAAAACTGCGATCTCCCCTTTTCACTTCCAAACTTGCTGACGACCATCACGATCGCTTCTCTCGTTGTGTGTTTCTTTTCTGCATGTTACATGCTAATATGGTTCACAATGCTACAGAATAGCGCTTACACACATCAAACTTTCAAAATTATCTAGCGGAATCCCCTGCAAATGACGCTTCCCAAGTTCGCGGGTTGTGGGCATACTCACACCCAGCATAAATTCGGTGAACGCCTGTGCCTTAACACTGTAATTTATTACGAAGTAAGTTTGATCAAATATAGAAGGATTATTTTGACAAAATAATACATTGCCTTCAACTCTAAAATGGCATGAACTTAATCAATTACCTTTTACATCCAAACAACGTTACTGTACATATATAAACAATTCATTTTATAAATGGAGTTAGTACTAAGCCTGGCATGGCCGAGCGCGTAATGCGTGCGCTCGTAATCCGAGGATCGCGGGTTCGCGCCCGCGTCGCGCAAAACATGCTCGCCCTCCCAGCCGTGGGGGTGTATAATGTGACGGTCAATCCCACTATTCGTTGGTAAAAGAGTAGCCCAAGAGTTGGCGGTGGGTGATGATGACTAGCTGCCTTCCATCTAGTATTACACTGCTAAATTAGGGACGGCTAGCACAGATAGCCCTTGAGTAGCTTTGTGCGAAATTACAAAACAAACAAACAAAACAAAAGTTAGTACTACTTGCGTGTTTGTTTTTTTAAATCTCGCCCAAAGCTACAAGAGGGCTATCTACGCTAACCATCTATAATTTACCAGTGTAAGACAAGAGGGAAGGCAGCCAGTCATCACTATTCACCCTCAACTCTTGGACTACACTTTTACCAACGATTAGTGGGATTCACCGTTACTTTATAACGCCCCTACGGCTAAAGGGGCGAGCATGTTTGGTATGACAGGGATTCAGATTGTGAGTGAAATGGCTTAACAACATGGCCATGCCGGGCCTGTAGTTCGTGGAATTCCAAATTGATACAATTTGTTGTGTTAGCATATTTGAAATGATTTGCATTGCATTTAGTTTTAAGTTGTTTGTTTTTTCCAACTAATATTCTAGCTTTACCTTTTTTATTTGATTTTTGGAATGTGTTAGCTTTCTCCAAAAAAAATATTAATTCAGTTTTACAATTTATAGCTAAGTACCTTTACTTGGTTATATTTATAGTTTATTTCAGTTGACAAAATTAACC
The DNA here is from genome assembly GCA_011833715.1 of Carcinoscorpius rotundicauda. Classification (NCBI taxonomy): domain Eukaryota; kingdom Metazoa; phylum Arthropoda; class Merostomata; order Xiphosura; family Limulidae; genus Carcinoscorpius; species Carcinoscorpius rotundicauda. The sequence goes on along the minus strand of CM022392.1, from coordinate 160,872,490 downwards.
CAAGGAACAATTTCCATTTTCTAAAAAATAAATACATTCTCTTATCTCTATCTTTCAATATAAAGTCACCCTGTGGCTTTGCTTACAACACTAAAAATCGGGTTTCGATTAGATAATCTAAATATTCTTCAAAACAGCATATTTATCTTTGCCAGTGAAGAAAAAAACAAAAAAACATCTTTTATATAGAAGCCGTGGTTTAAAATAGCTTCATAGTTTATTTCCAAAAATAAAAACCTGAGGTCGTTTATATATAAATTTGATAATATAACTGACGAAGCCAGTATCAAAATTTCCCTACATGTCCTGGTGGTTAAGGCACTCGACTCGTAATTCGAGGGGCACTGTTTCGAAATGCCGTCACATCAAACATGTTCGCTCTTTCAGCCGTAGAGCGTTATAATGTGACTGTCAAGCCCACTATCCGTTGGTAAAAGAGTAGTCTAAGAGTTAGCGGTGGGTGGTGATGACTAGCTGCCTTCCCTCTAGTCTTACACTGCTAAATTAGGGACGGCTAGCACAGATAGCTCTATAGTAGCTTTGTGCGAAATTCAAAAACAAACAACAAACATTTTAATAAAGTAAAATAAGTGAAATCATAAGAGAAGACTGCGTTAAAAACAGCAAATCCAAACCTCTGACTAATTATATAATTTATCTTAACACAAAAACAAATTAAACAAAGAACGACTGAGAAGATCCCAGGACACAAATCCACAAAATAGTTTTTACCTTTTGAAATATCGAACGGCGCAATGAAAGAGTAGAGTTGTTTTTTTTTTTAAATACTCGGGCAGTGCCGGGTAACTCTAATAGTCACTCAATAAAACACATTCAAATAGGTAATTGATTATTTTCTTTAATTAGGACAGTGAAGGCGGTAAGTTCACTAATAATAATAAACACTTAGTTCAGTTTAGATTTGTCAATTAACACACACACACACACACACACACACACAAAATGACGTGAGAAGCATCGCTGGGTCAAGGCCAAGAACTTGTTAACAATATCTCGGTCTACTTCTACCTGACAAGGAAAACGACACACGAGCTTTCTATCTAACTCTTCAGAAACACAAGACGGATAATCTGTGTGACAATATGCGCATGCTCAAAGGTTTACGACGTAAGTGACAAGCAGAAGTTTCTAACAGGTACAAAATTCAAGATGTTTCTAATGGTAATCCTTTCTAGTTTCCAATAAAAATATTACTTGTAAACTTGTAAGTAGATTCAAGCTTCATTCGTTTCGTGCAATTATTTCTGGAAATACTAACGCATCAGTAACGTTTGTCTTGACGTATTTTTATCATTTTAACTGTTAGAATAAGTAACGCATCACGAATATTTAATATTTTAATGGGTAATCAGTCGGTTCGTTACTTTAATTTCATCTTAATAGAATAAAAATTGGGGACAAAAAGTGTAAACTGAGAGAGGAAGGAATTGCGCATGCGCAAAGAATGAATGAGGTAACGTGAATGAATTGCAATCAAGTACGATAGTAACGTATATTATTCATCAACAGGAAAATGTTCAGATACTTGTATGAATGGGCCGGGTTCTGGTTGAACACACTCGTACGTGATACTTGTATGAATGAGCCGGGTTCTGGTTGAACACACTCGTACGTGACGTATACATTATCATACTCAAGGTTTTTTTGTATGATTATCCATTTACTGCCAGCTTCTGTTTGTTAAAGAGATCTTAGTTTCCTCTGTCTTCAAGGCAAACTTCGAAGGCCAAAAGTAATGTAGTGTCGTCAGATGACAAACCACCAATAAAACGTCAGTAGAGGGAAAAAAGAAATAAGTGTATTTCCAGTCTTGTGAAGTGTGAACTGCTTATACACTTTAGTGTATTACAGTGTTAGGTTAAAAGTTTTAGAGACATTATCACGTTTCTGCTTAGTGATACACGAGTGTGCAGAACTTGTACCGTAACTGAACACGTTACGGTTGTTTCGTTGCAACATTTTACATCGTACTGTTTAGAATAGGCATGTTAACAAGAAGTATTTTTAAAAACAACATAATGTTCAACATGAGGTATCCTGACAGTTTAATACACATGACTCTCTTCTATTTTGTTTAGCTTCTCTTGTACATGTAATATCAGTTGCTAATGAATAAAAAGAATCTTTAATTACACAAAAAGTAATGTTGAACTGTAAATTCTGCGAGAATAACAAAGTTATACACACACACACACACACACAGGGGTGGACAAAAAAGTTACATTTTTATTGTTGATTTGTTATATATTGTATTAGATAACAGAAAAATGTGTAAAGCTGCATGTTTTTAGAACGCATTCGACGAGATCTGTTTAAATTTTAACACTGGCTTTAGTAAACACCTAAACTTTTTCAAAATTTTAGTGAGATTTTCTCATAAGAAAAAAGTGTTGTGTAGTTTTACAGATATTTTCAGTAAGCTTATAAATGATCGAACAAGTTTTTCTGCAATAATCGAACATAAAAATGAAACTTAGAATAACACAGACTAGTTTCGCGAGTTACTATTTAGTTGTCACTTCCTTAGATTTCAGTTCTATCTCACATGCTTTCAATGAGTTTGTACAGGTATTCCCGAAGGATTGACTGCCATCTTTTTTTGAATACTTCAAAAAGTTCATCTTCCGTGTTTGGTTTGCAATTTTTCGTTAATCGGTTGATCACATTCCATAAATTTTCTGTTTGATTGATATTAGGTGATTGGCCTTGACATTCAATAACATCAATTCTCCTATTTCAAATATATATTTTAACAATTCCACAATTGCAGAGAAACTTGTTTAATAATTTTGCAGGCTAATTGTAATAAGAAGAACTAACAAACTACAACAGGTGTACAACACTTTTTATGAGAAAATGTAACTAAAATCATGGAAAGTTCAAATATTTATTAAAGCCAGTGATAAAGTTAGGATTTGAGATCATATTTGAATAGATCTAGTCGAGTTCGTTTTAAAACATATAGTTTTATATATATTTCTGTTTGTGATTTTTCTCATAGAAAAGCCATATCGGGCTATCTGCTGTGTTCACCTAGGTGAATCAAACCCCTCATTTTAGCCTTCTAAATCCGAGGATTTACCGCTGTCCCAGCGAATGACTGTTTTCCTGTTATATAACAAAAGATATAGTAAGTTAACAACATTTCCAAGGGGGCATTTTTTTCCACCCTCTATATATATCACAGTTTTAACTAAAACATAAGACATTAATTTCACAGTTAGAAAGTTATATATATTTGGGGTACTGTGCTACGTTTCCTTGGTAAAGTCCGGTGTTAAATAACGCTTGATGTTAAACAAAAATATTTTTTTGTTGTTTAGAATTAAGCACAAAGCTACACAATGGGCTATCTGTGCTCTGCCCACCACGGGTATCGAAACCTGGATTTTAGCGTGTAAGTCCGCAGACATACCGCTGAGCCTCTGGAGGGCACACAAAAAATAAATACATATCAAGGACTGGGGTTTTCGAGACAGGAACTAGTGTTTGTGGATATTACGAGTAAGTTGAGCTGTTGTTTATTTATTATTCCTTTCATTAATTGGTTTTATTGATAATATAATATAAATTATATAATAATAATTCATGATATTGGTTATACTAGTTACTATACGAAATGTAGTTACTTTCATTTTACTTAATAGTTCATTCATTACACTTATATTATAAATATTTACTTGCACTGTTTATTAATTTATAGTTTTAAGCACAAAGCTACACAATCGGCTACGTTTGCTCTTCACAGCACGAGTATCGAAATCCCGTTTATAGTGTTGTAAGTCCGCAGACATATAGCTGTGCTACTAGAATCAGTTTTTATGAGTAACCTAAGTCTCCCAAGCTGGTCGAATCTTGTGAGATATTATTGGATTATATGTTGAAAACATCATTAACAGCGAACTCCGTATTTTAAGCGTATAAGTCCGTAAAATTATAGCTAATCCACAATAGGCCTAAAAACTGTAAACTTCTGATAAAGTAAACAGTTGGCTATGTTTTAAGTACTGATAAAACTGAATTTATTCGAGGTGATAATGTTTGGCTGAAACCCATCGCGAGAATAGACAAATTCCAAAGTTAAGTAGGTGTTCAGAGGAGAGGTGATCAAAACCAAAGGTCATCCACCATGATTGTCGTTGGAATACAACTAACTGGGTAAATTCGAAAAATAGTTAACTTGTGAAAGAGTTCGGAGATCCTATTGAGACCACATTCAAATGGTTATTAAGGCTAGAGATACCAATGGATTCACCTCACCAGCTGTCCTGTGACAACAAGAGAAAAGATGCCATCCCGTCTGTATACCAGAGGCCTCGGATAACGTCCAATTAGTGTTGTTGAGAAGACAGTTCACTATAATGTTTTATTAGTATTGTCCAAGGGACTTCACTGTCTAGAAAGGGGCAATGTCATAAGCCATGTTTCTGTTGCCGAAACTTAAATATTAAACAGAGGGAGATGCAAGTCTTGACGATAACGTTCATGTCTAAATATATATGTAAAAACGGCTCGTTTGGGTTGAGAATTTTTTTTACGTCGAAACGTTGTTCATTCCTCTACGTAAAAATTTTTCTCAACCCAAACGAGCCGCTTTTACATATATACAGGGTGGTCGCTAGAAAAGCGGAAATTTTGAGGGTCAGATGAGATCATGAATAAAATGCATGCTTACTCATTTTTATTTTGATTTCTTTACATCATGAATAAAATGCATGATTTTAATATCATAAAATCATTTCTATTTTGATTTGTTTTAGGTTCTATTTGATACCTTTAAAAAACTTTGTAAAAGTTATTCTTTGTAAAAATAAATAGCTGTTTGACAAATTTTCCGCTTTTCTAGCGACCACCCTGTATTTCTCTACAAGTGGGTTTTCTCGACATCACTGGTTCAGGTCTAAAGTTTTATTAAGATGTACCTAGCTTACCTAGAAAGTACTAGAGATGTGATATTAAGTTGTTTTTTTTTCTTTCTAGTTAGAGGAAATTATTTGGTACCACTTTATTTATTTATTTGTTTCGCTGCGTATATTAAGAATAATAATAAAAAGATAGAGCTACTGTTTACCTATGTCATTTAATTTCCAAACTAAGTAAAGATAGCAAATAATAGACACATTTATAGAAGATAAGTAAAGCTACCGTATACATCATGCCATAATTTCGAAATAGTGTGACACTTGTCTTATTCTCCCGCTAGTATAACGCTAAGTCTACGGATTTACAACGCTGAACTTAGCAGGTACAATTCCTCTTGGTAAACTCAGCAAATAGTCAGATGTGGCTTTGCTATAAAAAAAACAAAAAAACACATACGATCCACTTGTTTTAACTACAGACTAACTTATTGTAACAGTCCACGATATGACTAATTTTACATTCGTCAAAGTTGGAAAAATTACTAATATAAGTGTAAAAATTATAAACAAAATATTCGCCCTACTTTACTTGAAACGATATCAAACATTTTTTTCATATTTTTTAATTACTTTTCAATTGCAATTAAAATGGTGATTAGAGAAATATCAGTTTTATTTATTGTTAAGCGCAAAAGTACACTATGGGCTTTTTTTGCTTTGTTCGCCACTTGTGTCGAAAACCAATTATAATCGTGGCAAGCAAACATACCATTTAGCCACAAGATATTAGTACGAGTAAACTAATGTTATCACGGTGAATATGGAAAGATACATTTAAGAATATAATGATTTTCAATATTGTTCGACGGGTAAAACTCTTATTAAAAATTGGTTTGTTTGGTAGGAGAACAGTTTTGTGGTTAACCTCATTAAAGCTATGTCGCCGTTGAATAACTAAGTAACGAGTTAGGACTAACGTGCGTAGCTACTTTTAAAACAGCTTCTAAATAAATAAAACAGAAGACAAACATGAGAAAAGTGACCTCTAGAACTCAAGGTCTTCAGGCTCTAACGTGGGAAAATGCTTACTATTGTTGCAGGCCTAAACTTCGTCGTCTGCCAACTTTGAGCCCACATGACTCATAGAAATACTTTAGTTAAAAAGGTCTTGTATGGAAAATTGCCAGGTCTACTTCAAAAATGCCATTATCGAATTTTCATCTGATTATACTTCATTTTAATTAAAAAATGAACAAGACTAAAAGGGACTAATAATGTTATTTGAAGTTTTCTCTTGATGTACTTAGTCAAATTACGTTGGTCTTCAAGCATTTCATTCAGAAAATCACGTGACTACATTGTTACTGGTTAGGTCACATATATTTTATCCTTTATTCGATTTTATTTGAAATTCCCTATGTAAATGGCAAATCTCTAATCGCTGTCATTAAGATATGTAAAACGAAAATTAAATGTTTAGCTTTTAGATCTTGAAATTTTGAAAAAAAATTACACGTTTATTGGTAAATACGTTTCACATCGTCATGTAGGGATAATCTATTAAAATGTTTATGTTTCTAAAGTAAAAGCAGTTAAAAATTACAGTTAGTAATTAATTTTAAAATTAAACATGAAAACTGAAAAAAGACAATATATATATATATATATCACATGCAGTGTCGTTTTGCTCTGTTGAATCAGTTTGTTTTACTTCTGGGGCATCTTGAAAGTCTCGGAATTATTACCATCATTTATTTGTTTGGTTGCTGAACACAAAATGCACAATGTGTTATCTATGTTTCGAACAATACGAGTATTGAAATTTGGTGTTTATCATCATAAGCCTTTAGAGCAGTGGTGCACAAACTTTTTGAGTCAAGGGCCACAAACAGACTTCTCGTAACTGTTGGGGCCACACAAAAGTGAAGATTAAAATCGTCCCACAGTTGTTTCACACAAGATAGACATCACATAACTATTACATCAAAGAGTTTGCACATTATTCTAAGAAATGTTATGATACGTCAACTGTCACAAAGTCAGTGCGATGGATGTTGATGCATGTCATCTACTAGCTTAGAAATGGCCGGCTTGATGTTTGACGTTGAAAGACGCAAGACTGCTTCCACGAGAGGATCATCAGTCAGCTGATTGCGTTATTTTTGTTCAGTTTCATAGGTGAGAAAGCCTGTTCGCAGCAGTACATACTCCCAAACATGTTGATGTGGACAAGTGCGTTCTCTCTCAGATTAGCAAATGTATCAGGCAACGTTTTGTAGAAGTCAAGCAAACTGTTTTCTCAGTAAATGGCACGCAGTTCATCAGATGTCTGGAGATCAGTAAGTTCGAGCTGATATTCTGCTGACAAATCATCCACTGATACACTGAACGGATCAGCAAAATGTTTCATCAACAATCTGCATTGGTCAAAGTCATGGAACCGCGAGCTGAGGGATTGAATCAAGGTATCTAGCTTCCAAACATAAACTTGTGTGTTAATGTCCTGATTCTTCTATAGCTGTGACTATAAAGTGAGAAAGTGCACGAAGTTGCCCGATGCTGCTTGCTGCCACAACAACTGCAACTTTGTCCTGAAAGTTGAGACGTGATTTGCAAGCTGACAGACCAGCTGATTTTTGCCTTTCAACTTCAAATTCAGATCATTCAAGTGTTGTGTCATGTCGACCAGAAAGGTCAAATCAGCTTGTCATGCTGGATCAGTCATGAAAATCACTTCTGTGTCTTTGTTCTTGTTTCTGAGGAATTTTATCACTTCATCAGTCAACTCTCAGAATCTTTTGAGCATCTTCCCTCGACTCAGCCAGCGTACTTCACAGTGTGATACACAAGGTAACCACAGTCTGAATCAATTTTTACAAGAAGACTTCAAAACTGACGCTGATTGAGCCCTCGTGATTTGATGAAATTAATGGTTTTCGTCACTAATGCCATCAGTGCCTGAAAACCAAGTTCTTTACTGCACAGGTTCTGTTGGTGAATAATACAGTGCAACTTCATCAACCGTCTGTTCTGCTTTCCTCGATGTTTCACCAAAAGTACTACCAGCCCGCTACTTTCTCCGGTAATGGCTGTTCCTCCATTAGTTGTCACACTTACCAGTTTCGTGAAATCCAATGAAACACTGTCGTACTGTCTCCTCGAATAGAGCAGACCCAGTTGTCTGACCCTTCATGGAACCCATGCCAATTAGTTTCTCTGTGATATCAAACGATGACGACACACCACGAACAAAAACTAGTAGCTGTACTGTTGAATTGATGTCAGTCGACTCGTCTCTTGCCAAAGAGAAATAGACAAAGTAAGCTGCTTTATTTGTAAGCTGCCTTGTCACGTCTGCTGAGGGTGTGGAATTCTTCGTTGAACTGTCATACGATTCAAAGCTACGTTTGTAGCTTTCGAACTGCTTCCAGACACAACTTTTCCAATGCAGTAATCATACATTGCTTGACAAAATCACCATCAGTGAACGGTCGGCCAGATTTCGCTATCATCAACGAAATATCGTAACTGACCACACATGCTGACTGCTTTGAGAAAACGTTCTGCTGTTGATTCAGCGACCGCCGCAGAGATTCAATTCAATCTGTTCGTTCATCACTGACAACGTTGTAGAAATCTTTATGCTTCGACTCATAATTACGCTTTATAATGGATACCTTCGCTACTGCTACTGTTGAATGACACAGCAGACAAATCACATTCTTCTGTTGTTGAACAAAACAGTACTGCGCAGTCCAATCATCATGAAACTGCCGGTTTTCGTCGTCAACTTTTCTTTTACGATTAGCTGCCATTTTTGTTACGAAATACTAATAAAATAGGGCTCGTAAGTAAATCTCGAAGAACAATTGGAGCGCGTGAGATTTCGTAATGACGGAAATATTACGTCATTGCGCCAATGATTAAATGCCTATGCATTAACGAGATTTGCTTATTAAATTTTCTTTATTGCTCGACACAAATATGGAACCATCCAGTATCTGATCTAATGCATATTCTTCTATAGCGCTTAATCTTCGCTCAGGCACAAACTCTCTATGTTTGACTTTCCCGGTGGACATCGCGGGCCATTCGGCGACTCATCGCGGGCTGGACTTTGTGCACCACTGCTTTAGAGTTTCAGTTGAGAAACTAACAGGAAAGGGACAATATAGCTATTTAATATTTTAAAATGGGATAAAAATATTGGCTCATATTGAACTCTATTTAAAACAGGTAGGCTTTTTGCATTTCTTAGAACACATACACAGGTATGCCTATTTTCTCTCTCTTCTGTGTCCCTTGGTGGGTCAGTGGTAGGCCTATGTTTACGAATTTGCAATACTGAAATCGCAGTTCGGTGAGCAATGCGAAGACAGTCCATTTTGAAGTTTCAACCTAAACAAATAAACTTTCTTTTCGAGCAAAGAATACTAATATACAGTGTTAAGCCTATTCCCATAATAAAATATCCCAACATTGAACACATTTCACGAAGTTTAACTAACACATCCTCTCAAACTTCTTCCAAATCATTACTATCAACACATTTTTTTTCATAGGCGATTGTTATGAATCGGTTATGAAGACTGTGATAAAAATTAAAGCTAAGTGTCCTTATATTAAACTACGTTATTGAAAACAATAATGTTGTGTTCGTTGGCTTCAGTACAAAGCCGTATTAAAAGCTCTCTGTGCTATGTCCACAACGGTAATTAAGACTCGAATCGTAACGTTATAAGTCTAGTAGCTTACTTCCGAGTTCAGGGACACAATAACGTAACAAAAAACACGAGTTTTCTCCAGTTAACATATTGGACCGTTTTGTTTTATTTTTTTTAAAGACAAAACATATAGACGAATATTAATATGTTAATAATGAAAAAGCTAATATTTAGACCGAAAATAGAAAAAAATATATTTCTAAATACCCGCAATATTATTATTATCTTGTCGAGTGAAAGCGTATGGAAAGTTTCTCGTCATTTTGTTCGTTATCTCTAGGGCCCGACATGGCCAAGTGTGTTAAGGCATTCGACTCGTAATCCGAGGGTTATGGGTTCGAACCTCGGTCGCACTAAACATGCTCGCCCTTTCAGCAGCGGGTGCGTTATAATATGACGGTCAATCCCACTATTCGTTGGTAAAGGAGTTGGCGGTGGGTGGTGATGACTAGCTGCCTTCCCTCTAATCTTACACTGCTAAATGAGGGACGGCAAGCGCAGATAGCCTTCGAGTAGCTTTGCACGAAATTCAAAACAAACATACAAACGTTATCTCTACATTTTAAAGCTTACTCTCTTTGAATTATTACTCTATATCCATTTAACGTTCTTTTACAATTGATTTAAACGATTTTACATTAGTTAAAATTAAGCCTAAATATTGATAGACTATATTAATGGGACTTGTATTGTTGAAGATTATAAACAAAAGTTTTTATGCATGAAAAATATGCTACTGTACTTTTGTACAAAACACAAAACTATAGATAACCAGAATAAATAAATAACCAGCAACCAGAATTACTCAAAGGCCCGGCATGGCCAAGTGGTTAAGGCACTCGATTCGTTGTACGAGGGTCTCTGGTTTGAATTCCCGTTAAATCAAACATGCTCGCCTTTTCAGCCGTGGGGGCGTTATAAATGTGACGGTCAATCTCACTATTCATTGGTAAAAGAGCAACCCAAGAGTTGGTAGTGGGTGCTGATGACTAGCGCTATTCCCTCTCCCTCTATTCATGCACTTCAAAATTAGGGACGACAAGCGCAGATAGCCCTTGTGTAACTTTGCGCTAAACTAAAAAAACACAAAACAAAACAAATGTGGTTCTATGTAAAGAAATGTTATTGTCAAACTTTCCAAACAAATATTATGGTATGAACGCATTTTTCATGCTGTCAAAGCATGATTATGATTAATTTGCTTGTTATTACACATTGGTATTAGGCTTACTAAATCATAGTCTAAAAAGTGCAACAATAAAATAAAAATAAATCAAAGAACATGAGTGTGTGTGATATGAATAGTCTCACATATATGTTCAAGAGAGTTTTGGTCTTTTTAAGAAAAACAGTGACGTGTACATGGCGTTAAAAGGGCAGAGTCTCATTTTAGGATTATAATAGGGAGAGATGGGGTGTATAAGAGTATCTGGATTTCGTACGTAGCCTCTGGTAGAAAGTCATAAGAAGGAAAGATATTTTCTGTCAGTCTTATTCAGGCTGTCTTATAAACTTTTTTTGAAATCTAAAACTTTGTTTGTTTTTCGTATAGCAAAGCCACAAAAGGCTATCTGCTTAGCCCACCAAGGGGAATCGAAACCCTGATTGTAAATCCGGAGACATACCGCTGTACTAGCGGGGAGCTAAAGCTAAAACTAAACAATGAAATCTTCCGTATTAACACTTAATAGCATATTTCTTTCATTTTCACTGTAAAGGTATACACGTCCCTGTGTGTTATTTATTTTAAAGTTGATTTTTTTTCCCCGTAATAGCTTGGAGCAACAGAGATGTAGAATGAGACGTATCTTTCTTAGAGAAGTAAGGCATGAGCTTACCAAGCCACCGTCTTGTCGTATCCGTAGTTAAATGAGTGTTTGACTGAGAAGTAAGGCATGAGCTTACCAAGCCACCGTCTTGTCGTATCCGTAGTTAAATGAGTGTTTGACTGAGAAGTAAGGCATGAGCTTACCAAGCCACCGTCTTGTCGTATCCGTAGTTAAATGAGTGTTTGACTATAAATTAAATGCGAAACAAAGTTCATCAGATGAATCTTTTTGAAATTAAGATCTGAAACCAAGGTTTTAAATAGTAGGAAACTAAATATTGAAATAACCATACACATAAACTACGTATTATTTGAAACTTCTATTTGATCCCCCCACCCACTCACACACACACACACAACTTTTTTTTTTTCTAAGGATCTGTGGCCTATGTTATGGTTACAAGACAGTTAATCTGAATAAACTTCTGAAAATACTAGGTCGTGAGTGGTGTTTCAGAACTAGGCTTAAGGACTGTATTCAACGATCTATGCTTTATTGAATTTTGATCTTATGTTTCAGAATTCGATGAGTAACTTCGTAAATTGCTTTTAATACGTCGACTGACACCGAATATTTTTAATTCGTGGTGGTAGACATATCAATGAACAGTGCGTGTGTTCTCTCACTCCTTTGTTTTCGTCATTGGCCTCGCTGTTTTGTTTTCTCATTTTCTATGTAATACGTGATGGTTTCTTTGACTGGTGAAAATGTTGTAAATCGTCATATAAATCTTCTAAATCAAGACTGAAGCTATCAAAAACAGTTTGTGTACGTAAATATCAAATTTATTATTCAGTGTGAGACTGACTTACACCAAGATTAAAGGAAAAAAGAATTGTTAATAACGATGAAATAAATATTCTTGTCGATTAAAATAATCGTTCAGTCTCTCAGACACCATTGTTTGTGACCATAGCAACGAAAGGACCAGTTCTGATGCTTTACCTCAAACCTCCGTTGTCAAGACAGCGGCTTCGTGAAAGCCAAAGATTAAACAGCTTACAATCTTTTGACATTGTCAGGTAAGACTTCTTCTGTTGCTAAGTCACATAATTATACAGAAAGTTTTAAGAAACACTACTCCTGTCGCTCACACAGTTCTTTTAAATATTTGCAATCGCTCATCGTTACAAAAAGTATATTTAACTGTATTATTTAATATTAATTATATATATACATATATATAAGTAATGCACTTACATACACTAATTGTCAATGGGTGATTAAATTTAATTAACGTGCAACACTAACCTTAATAGTTATCAAGTCCACATCATCTTTTCTTTCTCTATAACCCCGACGAGACGAGGCAAGATCATAGTTTTGTTTAACATAATTTGATAAATAAAAGGGTGAAACCTGGGAGTCTTGTAGAAATATAGGGTGATTTATTTCCACTACAAGAATATATTGCCTTCTTGTACAACTCATAATACTAAAAAAAAACAAAAAAAACACCCCGAAAAGAGTAAAGTTTGGGAGTTTTATTTTAAGGTTATATCTAAATTTTAAGTCTAACTGTCTACTCACAACTGGCTTTAGCGAGAAGCTGTAGGAATTGAGACGTTGTGGGTTTAAGCACTCAACTGCTAACCCTTATCTGATTCACCATATTTGCTGAAATTGGTAAGGGAATCTTCTCTGACAGGTGGTATGTCCCAACAAGGACTGATGATGGAAAAATAATTTTGAATTTTTTTGTCTCATTCTAATGTGTTTTATTTGTGTGTGTGTATATACGTTGAAGAAATAAATTGCGTGGTAATTTATAACTATACATATGAATGTGCACACACATATATAAAATTAAACATATCTAGTGTACACTTATATATGCATATTGATTGTGTGCAAACCCACTTGAATGAAACCGATTTCGTAGAAGAAATAAAAATATAATTCATATCAGAAATATTTTTCTCGAATACACGCGAAAAGAAATAAACCAGTCTGGATTTATTCCACATTTAAACTATATTTTAAATATGTAAGTATTTATGAATTGTGATTTAATATCACCCTGTGGTTAAGGCATTCGACTCATAATCTGAGGGTCGCGGGTTAGAATCCCCGTCATACCAAATATGGTCGTCCTTTCAGCCGTGGGGACGTTATAATGTGATGGTCAATACTATTATTCGTTGGTAAAAGAGTAGCTCAAGAGTTGGCGGTGGGTGGCGATGATTAACTGCCTTCCCTCTAGTCTTATACTGCTAAATTAGGGAGGGCTAGCACAGATAGCCCTCGTGTAGCTTTGCGCGAAATTCAAACCAAATCCTGTGGTTGAGGCTATTTATTTTACACTCATCTCATTTAAATGGCTGGATTTAGCTTCAGAACCATTTACTTTTGATCCTACATAAGACATGTCATCTAACCTCATACCATTTTCAACTGCACACAGTCGCTATTCTGTACACAGCGATCCCAGAGGTACAGAGGTATGCCATCGGTTTCGATACTCGTGGTGGGCAGAACATTGACACCCCACACATAATTACAAATAAACAAACTGTGCACGCAGAAAGTTGTTGGAGAGAATGTCTAAGATAAGTAATGATTGAAAAAAAAATTCAGAATTCGTTGAATGATCATGGTTCTAAACACATACAATCGTGAACTTATTATATTTTCCCGAAATAAAAAGAAACTGAATTAAAACGAGATACTCTGTATTTTTCTACAGATATTACTGTTCAGTTAGTACATAGCGACAAAATGGACTATCTATACTCTGTTTTATATGAGGAATCGAATTCCGGATTATCGCATTGCAAGTCCGGTGACCCACTAGGAGGCTTCTATATATACACACCTCACACATTATCAGAAAAACAACTGTTATTTATCTATTATAGAATGAGATCAAAAATCACATTAAATTAATTGTTTTCGTAAGAGTAAATAATATCATAACTGTTATGAATATTACATGTATTTAAAATTAGCGTATCTATGCTATTTTAATGTAATATGTATAATTACATAGTTTCAACTTTTTATTTTCCAGCGCATTAGCAGCTGAAACACTTTTTACAAATTTTTGTAGTATTTTGGTAAATAGTTAATGACTGTATTAAAAATAATACTTATGTATTTGTTTGCATTTAATAAATATATAAAGTCTGATATAAATCTTAAGACGAAACGCAATGAATCGTGGCGCCATCTGCTGAGACCTTTCAAATACTTCTTTTTATGATAAATTTTTGCTGTATTAATGTGTTTTCATACATGCATTCTGTAAATGTACAGCTCTGTCACATTTCCTAATGTGATTTTTGAAATTTCTCTCACTCACTACAAGTAATTAATATTTATATATTTATTTGAAAAAGTCATAACGTAACATTAATTCTAGCAATTTATTGTTCCATTTTATTCAGTGGGATGAGTGTTGGGTGTGTGTATGTCTGTGTTTTTCTCATAGCAAAGCCACATCAGTAGGTATCTGCTAAGCCCACAGAGAGGAATAAAACCCCTGATTTTAGTGTTGTAAATCCGTAGACTTAGGCCCCGGCATGGCCAGGTGGGTTAAGGCGTTCGACTCGTAAGCTGAGGTCGCGAGTTCGAATCCCCGTCACACCAAACATGCTCGCACTTTTAGCCGTGGGGACGTTGTAATGTGACGGTCAATTTTACTATTCGTTGGTAAAAGAGTAGTCCAAGAGTTGGCGATGGGTGGTGATGACTAGCTGGCTTCCCTCTAGTCTTACACTACTAAATTAGGGACGGCTAGTGCAGATAGCCCTCGTGTAGTTTTACGCGAAATTCAAATACAATCAAACAAACAAACTGTAGACTTACCGTTGTATTTGTGGGGGGGGGGCTTACTCAGTTGACAAACTGAAATAATTGTCGTTTTCCCGTCACAAAGACTATGAGTATTTATGGGAAAAACGTTCACAAAACGTTAAATTTAGTCGCTTAAAGGTTCTATTAAGCACTCTTGAATAACACTACATCTATCGTATCACAACCGGTCAGATAAACCCTGGTGCTTGAAAAAAGGTCTAGTCTCCATTGGAAATAGCAGATGTAGTTTTGTTGTTATATTATGATTCACTCACGAGCTCTTTGAATTACAGTGCATTCGAAGATGTAGTTTATTGTTTCAAAGCAAGTTCGTTTTCTAAATGTAAACATTTGTCTGTAATATTACTTAATGAAACAAAAGGATCTTTATTTTCGATGTAAATGCGGTATCTCCAAGTTACAGTTTATTTGCTAATATATCTAAACATATAACAGGAGACAAAAATATATTAATTCCATAAACAACTTAAAATAAGACAACAACATCAAGATTCTAAAAATCTGCAAAGATAATGCAATAGTTATAATGAAAACAAATTAGTACATCCAAAAGATGGATAAAACCTTATCAGATACAAACAAATGTAAACCAATAGACATACATCCAACAGAAACACATGAGAACCAACTAACCAAAATACTATTACAAATAAAAAAACAACACAATCTCAGAAAAACTTTACTCTTACCAACGCAAGACCGACTCACGCGCCCCACAACTATACAGCACCCCGAAACCTCACAAACCCGGTTATCCACTACGACCCATAATGTCGACCCATGAATTATTCAACTATAGCCTTGGTAAATAATAGCGTGCGCATTTTCTAAACATGTAACATCAGCCAGCTCCTTTCTCTAGGACATTTTTAACTATAAATATATTCTTGACCAACTAAACCGCAAACTCTTAATGGCCAATTTTGATATAATCTGCCTCTTCACAGAAGTCCCAACTACTGAAGCCTCCAAGACAGCTTTAGGACTTTATACCCAATACCTCAACCCATTAAAACACATACCCAGTAATTAATTAGCAACTCTTACAGAATTCACTACCACCAAAACTAACTTGTGTTTAATGACCAAACCTACAATTAAATGGATTAAGTTTGGGGAATCTCGTATCACCGGTTCTAGTCAATACTTAATGACACAGATTAAATCTCAAGCCGTCAATTCAGCCCTAGATCCACATTGTGACTGTACTCGTACAGATATGCTGACGATACAATTGCTGGATTCACACCCACATAACACATATTTAGTTTTTTAAATCATGTTAACTCGATACACCTCAACATTAAATTCATCTGTGAACAGGAAAACAAAAACTAACCAACTAGCATTTCTTAACCTCAAGATCAGAAGAACCGATACAATTCACAACGGAAATCCACAGAAAAATCACCCATACTGGATTATACATTCCCAGTTTCCCTGGGACTCAGCACATGAAACAAAACAAAAACTCAACATATTAAGAAACCAAATAAACACACCCATAAAACTACGTTCACCCGATAATATTAACAAGTGTGTGTTTTCTGACAGCAAAGCCGCATCGGGCTATCTGCTGAGCCCACAGAGGGGAATCGAACCAGTGCTTGAAGCGCTGTAAATACGGAGACTTACCGCTGTACTAGCGGAAACTGTATTAATAATGAAATCAACAAAATAAAACATTTCATCAATATGACGAAATTTCTTCTAAAAACCGTTGAAAAAACTATACGCAAAAACCTCCAGTAATAAATCACACGAAACAACAAACTACAATACCTTACACAGTTGCGACAAAATAAGCAACATTTGGGGAAAAAAAAAACTTCTAACAAAAGACAACATTCCAGTAAAAAAAAATTTATTCAAAAATCAGGTACAAAACTATAGTCCATATTACGTAAAACTACACTGACAAACGCAAAACACGCACATTATTTATAAAATACAATGCAGCAACTGCCATAGCTTCTATACTGAAAAAAGAAGCAGAAAAATAGAAACTAGATTTAAAGAACAAGAAAAAACAACACTTTACACGTTTACAACATAACCATAGCAAGCACCCAGATATTAAGCAGGGAATCAAATATAAAGAAACGCAAATTCAAAGAAGCCCTACTTATACAGCAACGCAAGGCAAAATTAAACCAATATAACGGAACACCTTTATACCAATACTAATTAATCACCAAACATCTAACTGCAACGCCCTCTACAATCTCGTACCGTTTATATTCTCGTCCCTAAAACGTGTGCTCGGCAACAGTCAGTTGCAAACTCTCTTTTTGTTAACTTAAAGATGACTTAAGAAGGTTTGGTTTCTTTTGAATTTCGCGCAAAGCTACGCAACGGATATTTACACTAGCCGACCCTAATTTAGCGGTGTAAGATTAGAGGGAAGGTAGCTAGTCATCTCCACCCATCGCTAACTGTTGGGTTACTCTTTTACCAACGAATTGTGTGATTGATAGTAGATTATAACTCTCCCATGGCTTAAAAGGCGAACTTGTTTAGTGCGGCGGGAATTCGAACTCGCGACCCTAGGATTATGAGTCGAGTTCCCTAACCACCTGGCCATGCCGGGCCTTACTTTAACGAATAAAGCATGAAGTTCGAGTGCATTAATTAACATCGAATAACTTTTGACGATTGAATGTGTTCTGTTGTACTTATTCTCAATTTCGTGACCTCGATCACATTAGCGCGTGGTTGCTGTCAGCCACCTATAATTTATGAAAAGAATTACCAGGTAGAAAAACCAGTCGTCACCTGGGTGGACACAGCTCTAAAATGTTTTACTCACTTTGGGTTGGTCACAAAAGCCACCTGTTAGGCCTATTTCCTCAAGGGTTAGGCCTAACGTTACTTGTCAGTCTTTAACCATGGGAACCCTAGAAACTGAAAACATGAAACTCGTGAGACTGGTCGGCCTCTCCCTTTTCTTGAAACCTATGCTCAGCGGGAGACGCCGAAAAGGGGGAAGGGTTCGGGAGCAAACGTATTATAAGAATACATCCCCATTGTCCATCATACTTAGATATTTTGGTCCTAGCTAACGAGTCAACGCTCAACAAGAGCCCTTTTGACAAACACCCTGCACGAATCCTTGTGCGAAACTTCAATGGCTCATGATTAATGTTGGTTTACAAAATCAAATTTTTTTCGTGTTGTTACATTTTAACAGAAAAGTTGTATTGTTTTAATTGGTTCTTAAACTTAATATTATTTTCGAGTTCTATTGTAAATTCTGTACCTTAAAAATATAGTTCGGCCAAATTACACGATAACAATAAAATATATTTACCATATTTGAATAAATATATGATCTGTGTATTTCAGTAATTTAATACAGAAACCGGGTTTCGATATTCTTGCTGAATATAACACAAACAGCCTATTGTTTAGTCTTGTGCTTAACTTCAAACAAACAAAGCAGTTTAATAAATTATCTACAAAACTGAATAAATATGCAATATTATACCTTTTTAGGAACCAAAATATTGAAACAGAGTAAAACTGTTGTGAAACATAAAGCACTCCAGCCAGAGATTCATATCATGTTTTTCTGCAATGGTATTTTGCTCCAGATTCGATATTCACAACTATTTACATGCATAGAAATATAGTAAGCACATCGTATGTATTTGTTTTCGTTATTCTTTGTTTGTTTGTTTTTTTAATTTCGCGCAAAGCTACTCGAAGGCTATCTGCGCTAGCCGTCCCTAATTCTGTAATGTGAGACAAGAGGGAAGGCAGCTAGTCATCACCACCCACCGCTAACACTTGGGCTACTCTTTTACCAACGAATAGTGGGATTGACCGTAACATTATAACGCCCCCACGACTGAAAGGGCGAGCATTTTTTGGTACGACGGGGATTCGAACCCGCGACCCTCAAATTACGAGTCGAACGCCTTAACCCACCTGGCCATGCCGGGCTCGTTATTCTTTAGAGAAGTAAATAACTTCTGCACCAAGTGTTGTGAGGTTTTTCCTTGTGAGCCTAGGGTGTTTAAAAGACCTTCAACGTTATGAAGAAGCCTGTGCCCTAAATTGAAAAGAAATATTTATTAAAATTTTGGTTCATTTTCAACTTATGTTTAGCTCCTGTTATAAACTGTCAAGGTAATAATCAATAACTCGAACCAATGGAATAAAATGTGACGTATTTTTCATGACCTTTGATTAAACTAAAGATGAAACATACTTTAAACCATGGAAATAAAATATGGCCAAATTCAAAATAATGTGGGAGTTAGATTATGTGTGTTTTCTGGCTGAATCATTTCAACTCTTGTGGCCATCGACATAATGTAGTAGTTAAATTATGTGTATTTTCTGGCTGAATCATTTCAACTCTTGTGGCCATCGACATAATGTAGTAGTTAAATTATGTGTATTTTCTGGCTGAATCATTTCAACTCTTGTGGTCATCGAAATAATGTAATAGTTAGATTATGTGTGTTTTCTGGCTGAATCATTTCAACTCTTGTGGCCATCGACATAATGTAGTAGTTAAATTATGTGTATTTTCTGGCTGAAACATTTCATCTCTTGTGGTCATCGAAATAATGTAATAGTTAGATTATGTGTGTTTTCTGGCTGAATCATTTCAACTCTTGTGGCCATCGACATAATGTAGTAGTTAAATTATGTGTATTTTCTGGCTGAAACATTTCATCTCTTGTGGTCATCGAAATAATGTAATAGTTAGATTATGTGTGTTTTCTGGCTGAATCATTTCAACTCTTGTGGCCATCGACATAATGTAGTAGTTAAATTATGTGTATTTTCTGGCTGAATCATTTCAACTCTTGTGGTCATCGAAATAATGTAATAGTTAGATTATGTGTGTTTTCTGGCTGAATCATTTCAACTCTTGTGGCCATCGACATAATGTAGTAGTTAAATTATGTGTATTTTCTGGCTGAAACATTTCATCTCTTGTGGTCATCGAAATAATGTAATAGTTAAATTATGTGTGTTTTCTGGCTGAATCATTTCAACTCTTGTGGCCATCGAAATAATGTGGGAGTTAGATTATGTGTGTTTTCTGGCTGAATCATTTCAACTCTTGTGGCCATCGACATAATGTAGTAGTTAAATTATGCGTATTTTCTGGCTGAAACATTTCATCTCTTGTGGTCATCGAAATAATGTAATAGTTAGATTATGCGTGTTTTCTGGCTGAATCATTTCAACTCTTGTGGTCATCGAAATAATGTAATAGTTAAATTATGTGTGTTTTCTGGCTGAATCATTTCAACTCTTGTGGCCATCGAAATAATGTAATAGTTAGATTATGTGTGTTTTCTGGCTGAATCATTTCAACTCTTGTGGCCATCGACATAATGTAGTAGTTAAATTATGTGTGTTTTCTGGCTGAAACATTTCAACTCTTGTGGTCATCGAAATAATGTAATAGTTAGATTATGTGTGTTTTCTGGCTGAATCATTTCAACTCTTGTGGCCATCGAAATAATGTAGTAGTTAAATTATGTGTTTTCTTTGAGTTGTGTGAACTCAACAAACTTATTCCATGTTCAAGAAGTAATACTACTGTCTTGGCCGTACTAATATAACACTCTTAACCTCCTGAATAACTTGTCTATTAAAATATAAACTCTACTATATAACATTTCAGAAGAGACGTGTTATTCTTAACTACCTAACTTGTTTTGTTCTCATCCCCTCCCAGTTTTAAAGATCAGAAAACTCTAACTATGCAGATGGAACTCATTGTCAAAACTGAGTTTTTATTTTATTAATATGGTGGAACTTTACTGAAATGATTTGACCAATAAGTATATGCTTCAACGGTGATGGTAAGTTAAATTTAATAAATATCAATTTAAACGTTATTAGAAACATTTAATTTTGGAATGTTTGTTTGTAATATTTTACAAAGTAACGCCTCAGGTGTCTCTATAATATTAATTATTATTATTAAAATATTAATTGTTAGAGTAACTTACGTCGTGATATAATACAAAACTATTCTATATCCAGTAATGTAAGGGTCTGACGAGGAAGGTTTGATGATTGTTGTAATTTTTGTTAAGCATAAAGCTATACTATGGGCTATCTTTGTTCTGCCCATCACTTTTACTGAAAACCGTTTTCTTATTTAGCTTCGTTTCGATTTTTTTTTTTAATTTCGCGCAAAGCTACACGAGGGCTATCTGCGCTAGTGGTCCATAATAAGAAAACACACACGTCTACCTATAATTTTGGCCAGGCGTGGCCAGGTGAATAAGGCACTCGACTCACAATCCGAGGGTTGCGGGTTCGAATTCCCGTCACACCAAACATGCTTGCTCTTTCAGCCGTGGGAGGCTTTATAATGTGACGGTCAATTCCACTTTTCGTTGCTAAAAAGCAGCCCAAGAGTTTAATAGTGTAAGACTAGAGGGAAGGCAGCTAGTCATCACCACCCACCGCCAACTCTTGGGCTACTGTTTTACCAACGAAAAGTGGGATTGACCGTGACATTATAACTTCCCCATGGCTGAAAAGGCGAGCATGTTTGATATGACGGGTATTCAAACCCGCGACCCTCAGATTACCAGTCAAGCGCCTTAACCCACCTGGTCATAAGCCAAGCGACTTACTGAATATTACATCTGATGAACAATAATGAAACACGTATTAACTTAGTGGAGTGATTTGGAAGAAACAAAATGGCTTCTTTGGTATCCTCAGATGTTTCATAGATAAGATACAGAATTAGAATTGACGGTTCACTTACCACGTGCCCATGCTCACCGTCGAAAGTGGCAGTACGTAATTAATACATTATGAACATACATACGTTCATAATACAAACTAACGCGATATCGTTTGAAAGTATGTCAAAGAAAAGACTGCACGTGAAATACCATCGCGTAACAACAATACATTCAAACAGCTGCAGCATGAGCTAATTGACAACAACCTTTCACGTATTTTATTAATTCTTTTCAAAAAATTTCCTATTATATATGATGTGACAAGCTTAAACAATCACAACAATAACGAGTGAAATAACAGCAGAATTACGATTAACGTAAAGACTTTGTCAATTTACTGAATGTGTTTTTTTTATCACAGCCGTTATTTTTTATTCGCTGATAAACGCTGTCCCCCACCTCCAGTTACCACTCGTATAACGGTATAAAACACGAAATAACACATGCTGATAAAGCGTGGGAATTCATTCGAGCCCGTCTAGATGGAACGTTTGAACCAGTGCGCAATTTCTCATAGACATGAACAAGGCCAATCGTTTTATCCATTTAATTGTGCAACTTTATTATTGTTTGATACATTTGACCTCATAGTCCTGGTAATGTGTAGAGGCACGTATGACAAGAAAAACTGCGCACACCTCGTACAAACACATGAATGCAAAGCACACGTAAACTGTTACTTAAATCCCTTGGAAAGGCTCAAGGGACCAAATATAACGTGTAGCTGGAGGATACACAGACAGCTGCCGATCAAGAGGACGGAAGTTTTTTGTTACTGGATTTACCTCTCTCACACTTTATATACGGTCAAAATAACGAAATAAATTTTCGCCGTGGGAATCGACATAGATAGCCTATATTTGTCTCACGGTAAATTTCAGCTGTGAATAGATAAACGTTTGGAAGTTGTAGCTGTTTGTTGAAATATACGAAACTGAACAAATAACAGTTTAAATGTCGAAATTTTATGGAGGTTTTTTTACGTACATATTTTACACGTGCTATTATTTGTTTGAATTTTGAGCAAACTTTTTTTGAGGGCTAACTGCATTAACCTTCCTTAATTTTGAAGTGGAGAAAAGCAGGTAGTCAATACCACCCACCAACAGTTCCTGGGATACTCTTTGATTAAGAAACAGTGGAACTGACAATACATTTTAACACCCCCAAGGCTAAAAGGGCGGGTTTGTTCGATGAAAGGTTTTGGCTCCCAAATCTCGTGATAAAAACGTAAAACAACGAACCTTTTCTAATCGAATTTCGGCTCTCATTTCATTTGATACTCTTATAAAACCATATAACGACCAATAAAAAGATAAAAAACTAGAGGGCACCATTAATATTAGAAAGTCTGTACTCTCGTTTTCCTCTATAATTTGAAGTTCCAAGTCAGCAGCTGTGGTGACTTCTGAAGTAATCTGGAAATATAAAATGGTTAAAGTTAGCCAAATTGTACACAACCCGTTATCATTTGTTACAGTAAGCGCATAGACTTTCCCTGAAACAAGTGAAGCAAGTACATAAAGAAAGTCTCATTGGAAGAATGAAGTAAGTAAATACACAGTCTCATTGGAAGAATGAAGCAAGTAAATAAGTAGTCTCATTGAAGGAGTGAAGCAAGTAAATACACGGTCTCATTGGAAGAATGAAGCAAGTAAATACACAGTCTTATTGGAAGAATGAAGCAAGCAAATAAGTAGTCTCATTGAAGGAGTGAAGCAAGTAAATACACGGTCTCATTGGAAGAATGAAACAAGTAAATAAGTAGTCTCATTGGAAGAATGAAGCAAATAAATACACAGTGTCATTGGAAGAGTGAAGCAAGCAAATAAGTAGTCTCATTGGAAAAGTTAAGCAAATAAATAAATAGTCTCATTGGGAGAGTGAAGAAAATAAATAAATAGTATCATTGGAAGAGCGAAACAAATAAATAAATAGTCGCATTGGAAGAGTGAAGTTGAATAAATAAATAGTCTCATTGGAAGAGTGAAGAAAATAAATAAATAGTCTCAATTGAAGGGTAAAGCAAATGAATAAATAGTCTCATTGGAAGAGTGAAACAAATAAAAAAGTAGTCTCATTGGAAGAGTGAAGAAAATAAATAAATAGTCTCATTGGAAGAGTGAAACAAATAAATAAATAGTCTCATTGGAAGAGTGAAGAAAATAAATAAATAGTCTCAATTGAAGAGTGAAGCAAATGAATAAATAGTCTCATTGGAAGAGTGAAACAAATAAATAAATAGTCGCATTGGAAGAGTGAAGAAAATAAATAAATAGTCTCATTGGAAGAGTGAAACAAATAAATAAATAGTGGCATTGGAAGAGTGAAACAAATAAATAAATAGTGGCATTGGAAGAGTGAAGAAAATAAATAAATAGTCTCATTGGAAGAGTGAACCAAATAAATAAATAGTGGCATTGGAAGAGTAAAGAAAATAAATAACTAGTGTAATTGAAAGAGTGAAGCAAGTACATTAAGAAAATGTATTATTACTAAGCAGTATTTATTATTACTAAAATAAAAGAACCTTATACATATGTGTGTGTATTAAAATATAATGTTATATACAAGTTCCTATTGCACATATCACGGGTGGAGTTAAGTTTTGGTGAGGCTACTCAAATTAGTGTGTGAAACATGCCAATACCAGAGGTTCTGGGGGGAAATACTGTCCGGTAAAACTTTGAAAATAGGAGCTCTGAGGTTGAATTTTGTGCTAATTTTACTGTAATTTATTGAAAGTGTTAACCATTTCATAATTATAAGTGTTCATTGACACATACTCAACACAGCTGTTGGCAAGCACAACCATATACACTGAAGATTCCACGTGCAATTTATTATTCACTGTTACACTGTTTTATACATTTTATTATATTTAACTTTATCTATAAACAATTACTGTGACGAAACATTGGTCTGTCTCCATTCTACTAAACTGCAAATGTAATCACTTAAGTACAACCATGTACCCAATGCTTCTAAACGCTATCTCTAAATGACAACATTGTTTCCCTGCTATTAAATTCAAACCATTAACACTAAAGTATAACATTCTGTCTAAGTTACTAAACTATAAATGTTAATTCCTGTTTTTTTTAAATATCCTGTCCAACGGCGAGTTAGCGAAAATTTATGAGATTGTAATGCTAAAATCCGGAGTTCATTTACCTGAAGCAGGCATAATCTAAATATACTATTGTATGGCTTAGCATTAAAATATAATAGAAATAAAATATTCTGAACTGAATGACATAAAGTAAATATAAGACGAGTTTGTGTGTGTGTTTTATAGCAAAGCCACATTGGGCGATCTGCTGAGTTCACCGAGGGGCGTATAAGAAGAAACGAAGAGGAATGTTTTTCACTCGTACTTTTAGAGCTGTAGCTAATGAATAAATAGTCTTTAAATGTATTAAAGGTTATTACGTCTAATATATATATATATATTTGTATGTATATGTCTCAAGCAGCTGGTGAAAGAAATAAGTATTCATTCTATTCCATACTAAGACATTAAGGTTAATTTGATGAATGGAGTGCCTATAGTTTTATGTACAACCGGTGTGTTGAATCGGGTGTTAGTAAAATGCAACCCTTGTACACTAGAAACCTTATGAAAAGCTGTAGGAGAGATAAGTGCGCTTTAGGCGTGACCCCATAGCATTGGGGTCTCTTGTCAGAAAAACTACGCTGCAGGGGTTTTGTAAAGACACGCAATCGTCAGAGAGAGCATGGTCGAACGTGGTGATACGGACTGTAACGACGTGTTGACGCTTCAAAATAATTTATATATTATAACATGGTTTGGTTTGGTTTGCATTTCGACCAAACTAAACGAGGGCTATCTGTGCTAGCCGTCCCTAATCTAGAGGAAAGAGGGCTAGTCATCACCACCCACCGCAAACTCTTCTGCTGCTTTTTAGCAACTAAAAGTGGGATTGACCCTCACATTATAACTCCTCCTACGGCTTAAAGGGCAAGCATGTTTGGTGAGACGGGAATTCGAACCCGCAACCCTCGGATTGTGAGTCGAGTGCTTTATCCACCTGACCACGCCTGGCCGAAATTATAGGTAGACGTGTGTGTGTTTTTTTTTCTTATAGCTAAGCCACATCGAGCTATCTGCTGAGTCCACCGATGGCAATCGGACCCCTGATTTTAGCGGTGTAAATCCGTAGACATACCGATGTACTAGCGGGAGGCGCTTATAGGAAATAATAATTTAATAAACTCGTGTTACACTAATAAAGGGTTGGTTCTATACCAAGCACTTAAGCTGTTTGTGGTTAACGTATCTGTACTGTAAATTTGAGATTTTATGGTAAGGGATCGCCCTTACCCAAAAACTTGGGACCATGAATGCGTTATAAGAGTGGCAGTCAAGTTTCATTATTCGATAAGACAAGTGTTGGCGATGGGTGTTTTTGGCTACCTGCCTTCTCTCTATTTTATCAGTTTGAAATGAGGAATAACTATATTCATATAAGCAACCTTTGTTTAACTTTGCAGGAAATTTTGTAACTGAGAAAATGATCTCCTGACACTTCATGTCACCAAAAGCGCACATAATGTTATATAATATTACACTACACTTAATCTGTGCAACTAACACTCTATTACAAGGAGAAAATCCGTTATTATGGAAATGTAAACAAAACTAAGGCAGACACAGTTATATTCTTCAGACATTAATTTTACTTTCATGGCCAGAAAACAAAATTAATTTGCTGTTTATTATTTTATGTATGTAGGTTCGAGTCCAGAAGTTTCCCCTATTAGTGAAATATACGAATTAACGATAAGCTGCAAATATTACAAAGAAAAAAAGTATATTAGCATTTCTCCTGATAGTCAGATAGCTGGTAGAGTGTTTCTTGTTGTTGTTATAATTTAATAAAACTATTCTAAAAGAGCACAGCGGCCTCTACATAAAAATACGTAAATAACAAAATAGAAAATTAGTTAGATTGTCAAGCATGTGAATACTAAAACAGGCTATCAAACAGCATACTTCAAACACGAAATATATTTAAATCTGATAATTCGTTTTTTTTAGTTCATACCTTAGCCTAATTAGGCACTTATAGATATCTATCGTTTTAATACAATGAAAAATTAAAACTTACAGCAAAATACCTGATCTTCTGTCACTGGGATAAAATTTGAACAGAACATCTTTATATTGGAAGCAAAGCTATGATCTCGTGATTGACGTGTTGGTATTTGTTTGTCTTGAATTCTGCGCAAGGCTACACGAGGCTTATCTGTGCTAATCATCCCTAATTTTGTAGTGTAAAACAAAATGGAAAGCTTTGTTTGTTTTTGTTTTGTTTTGAATTAAGCACAAAGCTACACAATGGGCTATCTGTGCTCTGCCCACCACGGGTATCGAAACCCGGATTTTAGCGTGTAAGTCCGCAGACATACCGCTGAGCCACTGAGGGGCAAATGGAAAGCAGTTAGTCATCACCACTCACTCTTGGGCTACTCTTTAACCAACTGAAAGACAAAAATAAAATGTTTTAAGATATTATCAGTTTAACATGCAATCTAAGAAAGTCTTTAGAAGGATTGTTATATTAATGAAGGATATTCAATCCCGTACTGTCTAGACCGAATACCTGTTGTTCTATCTACTCGTCCAGATTATATTATCGCTAAAGATCTATTCCATTTATTTTGTATCTTTGATAAAGCAGTTATTTATCAGTGTTAATCAGGGTACCATTTCTTTTATATCTTTGATAATGCAGTTATTTATCAGTACTAATCAGGATACCACTTATTTTGTATCTTTGATAAGGCAATTATTTATCAGTGCTAATCAGGGTACCATTTCTTTTGTATCTTTGATAAGGCAGTTATTTATCAGTGCTAATCAGGGTACCATTTATTTAACTCTAGCCGCCATAGCTTGTTAAATTATACCCCCCCTCCAGTGGCTCAGCGGTATGTCTACGGACTTTCAACGCTAAAAACCGGGTTTCGATATCCGTGGTGGGCAGAGCACAGATAGTCCACTGTGTAGCTTTGTGCTTAATTCAAACCAACATCAAAATAACAATCGTTGAATTCTAATGTGGATTTAACCTAATACATATTATTGTACCGATCAAACTGTTAAGATTCAACTTTTATATGTAAGTAAAGATTCAAGTAGCATTGAAATCTAAGGGTATAATCGGAATCAATTACTCGTGCATTTGAATTATATAACAACATAAACAAGGCTACAGGAAAAATAAAAGCTATTAATGGTAAATAATGATCTACCATCTCATAAAAAAATGAAAAAGATAATTTAACGTCTGAAATGGAGTTTAAGCAACTGTGGAATATCTTCGTGTGTATTAGTAAAGTCATGATGGTTTTAATGGTAGTATTTTCCAAAATAGTTGTTTTAACATAGCAGGTGTAAGGAAAACGACATGATCTGTTTTGGAATTCACGTGTTTAGATTACAAAATGGATGCTTGTACGAGATGTTAGTTATAATAAATTTTGGCTCACGAAAGTTCGAATGCGTAAAATGAATATTGAAATTGCTAGGCATGGTGAAGATGAGAAATACCCACATGGCGGTAGGTACGCTGTTTCACCGACAGATGGCTCAATATGTTTCCAGTAACATATTCCTCAGTTTTCACATTATAGGTTTTTGTTTTGTTGGTTTTTTGGGGTTTTGTTCGTGTGAAGTAAAAATACATCTAATTATTCCACTCGTTTGTGGAATCAAAGCCAGTTTGTACACTGTTGGAGCAAACATACATCTTTGGAGACGTTATTGGTAAATAAACTGGTTGTGTCAAAGGGTCTTTGGAGAGCTAGAACGCAGGAGGAACATCCTTATTTAAGCTTCCTACGAACGTGGAGAAAATACCCACCAAATATGTTATATAGTTAAACCTATATGATGCCGAAAACAAATATATATATTCTTTCTTTAATGGTGCACAAGCCTCTACTGTTTATGACGAAAACAGGGAGGATAGAAACAATTAGGAAGGAAAGAGTCAGTGAAGGGTGTGCTGTAGATGCAGACTGGCCTTTACATTTATAAAACCAAGGAGATATAAAAAAGTCCAAAGGGAGGATGGAAGGACCTTTACCAGGGGTCAGTAATCTGGATGTTGTAGTTACTTGGTTTATCCGCATTTTGCTCGAAAAGCATCAGATCTAAATCAGACTTGCCCAGAAAACGTACCTTCCACAAGAAATATTGATTATGTAGTAATCAAAGAGACAGTAGATATTTGTAAGCTTCCAAGGACATTACTGTTTCTGCACCGATTCTTAATTATATTGCCTGAAATTAAATGTTGCGCGTGGTTGGAAATACATTGAACACGTTTATCTAAGCAATACACGTAACATCTGCTGCCGAATCAAACGTATGTCTTAGTTATTATTACTGCAAGTAGGCCTACATTTTAAAATATTGCAGCTTTATATAATAATAACCTGAAATAAATATATAAACAAATATATCGTGTCACTAATCCTCAACGTAATTCTGATTTGTCAATGCGTTAAATACTGCAACAAAGACCTTTAAAAGGTTGAGGAAATAGTTTGAAAACATTAAAGTTACCTCGTTTTTACTTGCAACTAGTTGGGGGCATTGAACCCATGCTTATTGAAATCCGCCTCCCCCCATATTTTGCGGCTGCTCTCAAGAATTTTATGTTATGCGTGCGTGTGTGTTTTTACAGCAAACTCACATCGTGCTACCTACTGACTCCATTATGTTATGTTAAAACTCTTACTTTGGTGCTTACATAAGGAATCTTTATGGCCAGATGGCTGGAGCTCTCGACTCGTAATTTGAGGGCCTCGAGTTCAATTCTCCGTCACACCAAACATGTGCTTGCCCTTTCAGCCGTTATAATATGACAGTCAGTCTCACTATTCTTTAGTAAAAGAGTAGCCCAAGAGTTGGCGGTGGTTTTCCTTAGTCTTACACCGCTAATTTGGGACAGCTAGCGCAGATAGCCCTCGCTACCTTCCCGCGAAACATAATCCCAAAATTTTTAAGTCTGTGATTTCATTTATAACAAGATTAATATTGTGTAATATTTCACCAAACAAAAGAAATGGCCTGGAATGGTTAGGCTCGAATCCCTGACACACCAAACATGCTCGACCTTTCAACGACCTTGGGGACGTTATTTCTTAACGGTGAATACCGTTATTCGTTGGTAAAAGAGTAACCTAAGAGTTAGCGGTGGTTTGTGATGACAAGCTGTCTTCCCGCTAGTCTTACACCGTTAAATTATGGAGGGCTAGCGCAGATAGCCCTCATGTAGCTTTGTGCAAAATTCAAAATAGACAGTAAATCATACAGGTATTTTATCTAATCATCCAGTAGTAAAATTATCATAATGAAACGTAGCAAATCGGTATATCTGCGTAATTACAACGTTGAAAACCAAGTTTCGATATAGATGGTGGGAAGAACACGGATAACCCATTGTGTAGCTTTGTGCTGAAGTACAACTAACCAACAATAACGACATATGAAGAAATGCAAGCTCCCAACTGTCATCACATGCGATGAAATATATTATCGGATTTGGTAATAAACATAAGTTTTTTTCTCAAAAACATTTCACAGCTAATTAATACACACACACACACATTGAGCAGCATATAAGTCCGGTTTCGTCATGTGATATTTATCACGTATATGCACAAATATTCATCCAACTTGAATTTGGACCATTGTGGGTACATATTAGCACCCATTCTATACACAATTATCATTGTAAATGTTCTTTACAGGTTAATTCTAGAGATATTCATCAGCAAGAACCGTTCAGACAACTTGTTGTCTCAGAAAATAATTCTCGGCTTCCTAAAATGGAACGAGTTTCCAAAGCATCACACTATCTCGGGCTCCATAGTTCATCTTGTCTCTAATGGTAGTTGACCGTCGTAAAAGGTTATTTAGTGATTTATTTTACTACTTAAGTCACCTGTGCGCGCGTTAATAATGCGTGACATTCTCCGCCAGCTTACGGAAACTTTTTTTTTTTTCTACGTGAAACGCGAATTCGGGAATTACTGGAAAAATCGTAGTCAGACGCTATATCTTTTATGCTTTCTGGAGCCAAACACTTGACATCAGCTGCAGAAAGTTGTAATGCGCGTGTGTGGTGTGCCCCCCAGTGGCTCAGCGGTATGTCTGCGGACTCACACGCTAAAATCCGGGTTTCGATACCCGTGGTGGGCAGAGCACAGATAGCCCATTGTGTAGCTTTGTGCTTAATTCAAAACAACAACAACAACAACAGCGTGTGTGGTGAAAACTACGAACAACGATACGTGGTAAATACTAATGCATATCGTGAAACACTGGTAAAATATCGTTAGAAAAGTAAATGGAGATTTATTGCTCATTTTGTTGATGCTTAAAATATCTTCCTATTAATTTAAATAATTACAGCCCCAAATCACAAACTTTTAAAATAGAAAATCAAAATGTTCCTGCTGATTGTACAATGTTAGGATGAACATTACACACAACTCTGTTTCTTTATTAACCACAAAAATGCACAGTGGCCTGTTTGTGCTCTGTCCACTACGTATATCGAAACCCGGATTTTAGAGTTGTTAGCTCGCAAACATATCACTCTGACACTGAGGTAGCCCGACATGGCCAAGTGGGTTAAGGAGTTCGACTCGTAATCTGAGGATCGCGGGTTCGAATCCTCGTTGCACTAAACATGTTCGTCATTTCAGCCGTGGAAGCATTATAATGTAACAGTCAATCTTACTATTCGTTGTTAAAAGAGTAGCCCAATAGTTGGCGGTGGGTGGTGACGATTAGCTGCCTTCCCTCTAGTCTTACACTGCTAAATTAGAAACGACTACCGCAGATAGCCCCCGTGTAGCTTTGCGCGAAATTTCAAAAAAAACAAAAACAAATCGCCTTGTAATGGATTTTGATAACGTGTTTGGGAGAATAGTATTTTGAGTCAAGACTGAGTTGTAGATAATAATACCTTTTAAATGTGCGTGCGCGAAAAAAGTCGTATTATCGATTACGCACTGATTATTTTTATAATTTTTTACTTTAATTGTTTTCTTTATTTATTTTCACATTTTAACGTGTTTTTTTTTCTTGTAATATATTTATTTTCACACTTTTAACGCTATTTTTGCTCTTAATATATCTTTTCACACGTTTAACGCAAATTTTGCTCTCAATATATCTATTTTCACACTTTTAGCGTTATTATTTCCTTTTTTATTATTTTCAGCTTTATGAAATTATCGTATTCACCCGTTTTGCTTTCTTCATTGTAAATATATATATATCTTCAGCCCCACTCCTTTTATCTGTTCTAGAGATCGAAATATTTATAGTTTGCCACCTCTCGCCCCCCCCCAGTGGCTCAGCGGTATGTCTCCGGACTTACACGCTAAAATCCGGGTTTCGATACCCGTGGTGGGCAGAGCACAGATAGCCCATTATGTAGCTTTGTGCTTAATTCAAAACAACAACTGTCTCCCGGGTTTCAGTATTCTAGCGTTCTTTCATCTTCCAATTGGCTATCTTCCAATCAGGAGGTGTTTTTGTTACCTCCGATATCAACATAAAGGGGGCGCTCATTGTTTGCTGTATGTTAAGTATTTGCTTTTCAACGAACAACAATCCTGTTTGAGTGTCAATCTCGTTACATCTATAATTCGGTTCACTCGTTACTTTCACCAGGAGCGACGAGTGCCTTCTCTCTGGTCAGTAGTTGACACATAAATGGGCGTCATACTTTGAAGCTTAAGACAACGTTGGCTGATTGTTTGACCTGCACCGACACATAAGTTGTCGTTCTCTTTTTTAAAATTTCCATTCAAACCTGCAATTACATTCTAGTATTTGAAATATGGTGACCAGATGCCTTCATTGATTGAGAGACCCATTTGTTGTCGGTTCTGTTTATTCACCGGTTTTAATTAGCCTCACGTGACTAGTACTCACAGTAATTGTCCGTCTTAATCGATTTCACGTGATCGCTAGATGCAACACTTGCGTATTTTAAGGGATGCACATAACTATTGTTCGTGGAAATTGTCTGTTCAAATGAACTTCACACAGTTGCTAGTTGTAATGCTTAACCGGTTCTCCGAAATTAGTTCAGATGTTAATTGGGTTTTGACTGATTTCACGTGATAACTGACTGTAATACATAACTACATCAACAGACTTTCGCATGGTTATTTGGTGTGCTAATTACTTCATATGGTTGTTAGTGGTACAGCTTCACTGTTTTAACAGGCTCCACGTGATCGGTCCATATGACAGTTGACTACTTTAATTGGCTGAACTCCATTGCTGAATGTTGTAGATTCGTGTTTTAACCGAGTTCGTGCAGTTTATTGGTGGTGATACTTATTTACTTTAAACCACTTTTGAAGAGCTAGTCCATGCAGAGAAGCAGCAAATTTAGGGGAGGGGGTAGCTAACCGCTAGCCCTTTCACATTGTTTTTTTTAAAACATTGTCACCTTTTTGAAAGTGTGACATAATAACGTATTATTATTTTTATTTAATTATGTTTTCATTTTTTTTAATCTTAGGCTTGCAGGTTCAAATTCCTCTCCTATTAAACATGTTCTCCCATTTAACTGTGGGGACGTTATATCATGACGGTCAATCACACTATTCGTTGGTAAAAGAGTAGAGCAAGAGTTGGCGGTGGGTGGTGATGATTAGCTACCTTCTCTCTAGTTTTACACTGCTAAATTAGGGACGGTTAACGCAGATAGCCTTTGGATACCTGTGAACGAAATGTTTAAGAAACCTACATTTACTATAGCTAGGTATCATCTATTTTATGTGACTCGTATCTCTTTTATCTGGCTTTAAGTGATTAGGTTGCGTATCTGTACTGACAAAACAAGAATACCTGCTTGTTTCAACATGAATTGTGTCCCAGCGCTTTCGTATTTCGACACGGACAATCCTTCCTCTCAACCAGAAACGTTTTAATTTTGTGCAAATCATTTTACACTGAATACTTATTTTTAATCTAAACTACAATCAAAGCAATGAGAAATAAACTTCATATTTTATTATTTGCACAGTAACTATTATAATATACATCTAAGACATTTGTTGACAATGATTCCCCTTCACAAGAAACACTGAGAGATGTTTGCGGTTTTAAAAACCCGGTTTCGATACCCGTGGTGGGAAGAACACAGATAGCCCATTGTGTATCTTTCTGCTTAACTTCAAACAATGAGACCCGGCGTGGCCAAGCGTGTTAAGGCAGGCGTGCGACTTGTAATCTATGGGTCGCGAGTTCACATTCCCGTCGCGCTAAACATGCTCGCCCTTTCAGCCGCGAGGGCGTTATAATGTCAATCCCACTATTCGTTGGTGAAAGAGTAGCCCAAGAGTTGGCGGTGGGTGGTGATGACTAGCTGCTTTCCCTCTAGTCTTACACTGCTAAATTAAGGACGGCTAGCGCAGATAACTCTCGAGTAGCTTTGTGCGAAATTCAAAAACAAACAAACAAACAAACTTTAAATAAGCATACGTCTCAGCAATAATAAATCACATAAAATTAACGGTTTGA
This sequence comes from Carcinoscorpius rotundicauda, assembly GCA_011833715.1. Lineage (NCBI taxonomy): Eukaryota > Metazoa > Arthropoda > Merostomata > Xiphosura > Limulidae > Carcinoscorpius > Carcinoscorpius rotundicauda. The sequence continues at coordinate 160,837,915 of CM022392.1, read as the reverse complement.
AAGCGAGCCCTTCCATAAAATAAAATGAAAAATCATTGTTACAAGCATGAAATAAACTCATGTTATTTTCCCTGGTTGCTATAACTATTTATTTCAATCAGTTTCAAATACTATCTCAATTTGGAGAAGTGCCTATCATAATTGTTGTTGTTTGTCAGGGTTGTATTATTTTGCTTTTTCTGGTTGATTACACAAATAAACACGTTCTTGTTTCTGTAGTGATCTTTTATTGTACACATAAACATATTGTTATTGCTTCAGTGATCTCTGATTATACAAATAGACATGTTGTTGTTGTAAGGATCCTTGTACAAATAGACATGTTGTTGTAAGGATCCTTGTACAAATAGACATGTTGTTGTTGTAAGGATCCTTGTACAAATAGACATGTTGTTGTTGTAAGGATCCTTGTACAAATAGACATGTTGTTGTTGTAAGGATCCTTGTACAAATAGACATGTTGTTGTAAGGATCCTTGTACAAATAGACATGTTGTTGTAAGGATCCTTGTACAAATAGACATGTTGTTGTTGTAAGGATCCTTGTACAAATAGACATGTTGTTGTTGTAAGGATCCTTGTACAAATAGACATGTTGTTGTAAGGATCCTTGTACAAATAGACATGTTGTTGTTGTAAGGATCCTTGTACAAATAGACATGTTGTTGTTGTAAGGATCCTTGTACAAATAGACATGCTGTTGTAAGGATCCTTGTACAAATAGACATGTTGTTGTTGTAAGGATCCTTGTACAAATAGACATGTTGTTGTTGTAAGGATCCTTGTACAAATAGACATGTTGTTGTAAGGATCCTTGTACAAATAGACATGTTGTTGTTGTAAGGATCCTTGTACAAATAGACATGTTGTTGTTGTAAGGATCCTTGTACAAATAGACATGTTGTTGTAAGGATCCTTGTACAAATAGACATGTTGTTGTTGTAAGGATCCTTGTACAAATAGACATGTTGTTGTTGTAAGGATCCTTGTACAAATAGACATGTTGTTGTAAGGATCCTTGTACAAATAGACATGTTGTTGTTGTAAGGATCCTTGTACAAATAGACATGTTGTTGTTGTAAGGATCCTTGTACAAATAGACATGTTGTTGTAAGGATCCTTGTACAAATAAAAATGTTGTTGTTGTTGTAAGGATCCTTGTACAAATAGACATGTTGTTGTAAGGATCCTTGTACAAATAAAAATGTTGTTGTTGTTGTAAGGATCCTTGTACAAATAGACATGTTGTTGTAAGGATCCTTGTACAAATAAAAATGTTGTTGTTGTTGTAAGGATCCTTATACAAATAGGCATGTTGTTGTTGTAAGGATCCTTGTACAAATAGACATGTTGTTGTTGTAAGGATCCTTGTACAAATAAACATGTTGTTGTTGTTGTAAGGATCCTTGTACAAATAGACATGTTGTTGTTGTAAGGATCCTTGTAGCAAATAGACATGTTGTTTGTAAGGATCCTTGTACAAATAGACATGACATGTTGTTGTTGTAAGGATCCTTGTACAAATAGACATGTTGTTGTAAGGATCCTTGTACAAATAGACATGTTGTGTTGTAAGGATCCTTGTACAATTAGACATGTTGTTTGTAAGGATCCTTGTACAATTAGACATGTTGTTGTAAGGATCCTTGTACAAATAGACATGTTGTTGTTGTAAGGATCCTTGTACAAATAGACATGTTGTTGTAAGGATCCTTGTACAAATAGACATGTTGTTGTAAGGATCCTTGTACAAATAGACATGTTGTTGTAAGGATCCTTGTACAAATAGACATGTTGTTGTAAGGATCCTTGTACAAATAGACATGTTGTTGTTGTAAGGATCCTTGTACAAATAGACATGTTGTTGTTGTAAGGATCCTTGTACAAATAGACATGTTGTTGTTGTAAGGATCCTTGTACAAATAGACATGTTGTTGTTGTAAGGATCCTTGTACAAATAGACATGTTGTTGTTGTAAGGATTCTTGTACAAATAGACATGTTGTTGTTGTAAGGATCCTTGTACAAATAGACATGTTGTTGTTGTAAGGATCCTTGTACAAATAGACATGTTGTTGTTGTAAGGATCCTTGTACAAATAGACATGTTGTTGTTCATGTAGTGATCTTTGATTACTCAATGTAATAAAATGTTTACTTCTACTTGTTCCTGGGCAGAAAGTGTTATTTCCCAATTCCTTATGCCAAAATTAAATGGAAAAGGCCTATTTTTCTCTTCGAACTTTGCTTGTGTGACCTGGGTAATGAAATTTTTAAATTTATCCATTTTCCAGAATATTCAAGATAGATTCAGTGCTGAGCAGTTGATAGAGAATTTTCAAAAACTTTCTAGAAGGTTGAAAAGCTTACAAGAATTTCCTACAATGTTGTAGAACTTACGAGAATCTTCAAAAGCTTTTTAAAATTTTCTAGAACTTTCCACAGTAACCTATATGCATGGGTTCACTACTCACCGCTTCAGTTTAGTTCTAGCTACCTAAGACCTACCTAAGCTACCTATCTGATTTTATCAGATGGCATCAAGAAGCTGCAAGCATTCTCCAGACACATTCTGCTATGTACGTAGCCAATTTAGCAATACAAAGCAAAAAAGTACTCTGTGACAGCATCTGCTAAAGTGTGTGAAGACTACAAGGCATAATTCGACATATCTGTCAGGGATCAAAATAAACCCTGGGCACCTCATTTTAACTGCGAACACTGCAAAAAAACTTGCTTCCTTGAATAGTAAGATTTTATATTATACACATTTTAGATCTTTAAAATTGAAATATTTTTTTTTAATCTCTAATAGTATAGAAAAAGTATCACATATAAAATATTTTGTATGAATCTCTTACACATTAGTTATGGATGAAATCAGTTTATTCTTCATAATAACAATTTTAGTTTGCTCTTTTGCAGGATGATATAGAGAGGAAAAGAGAGCCATGAAGTTCGCTATTCCAAAAATTTGACTTGAACCCACTGACCACTCAAGCAATTGTTACTTCTGCATGGTGGACCCTTCCAAATGTTGGAAAGAAAAAAAAGCTTGGGGCGTCTTTGTCGCAATGATTTGAGGCTTCTTCGGCAATCACAAGGCCTAAAAGTATGTGGAACTGGTTGAGGCTCTGGTGAAGAACTACGGCAAAATGGGCTGCAGGATTTCCGTGAAAGTCCACATTCTTGACGCTCATCTTGATAAATTTAAGGAGAACATGGGAACATACTCAGAGGAGCAAGGGTAGCGCTTCCACCAAGATATACTGGACTTTGAACGTCGCTACCAAGGGGCGAATAACGAAAATATGATGGGAGACTATATTTGGGGGCTGATACGTGAAAGTGATTTACATTACAGTCGCAAATCTCGAAAAACTACTCACTTCTAAATATTTTTATACAATTTTAGTATAAATACACCTAAATCCTGATTCATATAATGTTTCATTCAGACCTTATGTAACTGAAAATGTGCAAATTTGCCCGTTTTTACACAGAAAATAAGTTAATTTCTAAATTTCGTTATCCAGGTCACATAAGCAAAGTTTGAAGAGAATAATGGCCATTTTCTGTTCTGTTACAGTATAAGCAATTAAGAAATAACATAAACTATCCAGGAACAAAATTTGTGTTACATTGTGTTATAGAAATAAACATGTTGTTGCTGTAGTGGCCTCTGATTATACAAAAAAGAATGTTGTTGTTGTTGTAGTGATATTTGATAATATAAATAAACATGTTGTTGTAGTGATATTTGATTATACAAATAAACATGTTGTTGTAGTGATATTTGATTATACAAATAAACATGTTGTTGTAGTGATATTTGATTATACAAATAAACATGTTGTTGTAGTGATATTTGATTATACAAATAAACATGTTGTTGTAGTGATATTTGATTATACAAATAAACATGTTGTTGTAGTGATATTTGATTATACAAATAAACGTGTTGTTGTAGTGATATTTGATTATACAAATAAACATGTTGTTGTTGCTGTAATAACCTTTTTTGTATAAGTTTCACATAACAATACCTTGTAGCACTTGCTTTATGAAATTCCATTCAGAGGTTCTCGTGTTTAAACTGCTCGTAATAGATTACAATATTATCACCTGTCTGTCTCAGTTATATTTATGTCATCGCTGGTTATCGTATTTAGCTAATTGTTCCGTATGTTTGTCTGTTGCGATATCTAGCTATTTTTACTAATTTTGTATAATTTCTAGTCTAGGTAAACAACTGTTTTACGCTGCTTTACATAATTAATGCTGTAGTACCTAATTTTTTAACCACCTTCATATGATGCTCATAGTGGTACTCAGATGTTTTAACCACCTCTATATGATGCTCATAGTGGTACTCAGATGTTTTAACCACCTCTATATGATGCTCATAGTGGTACTCAGATGTTTTAACCACCTCTATATGATGCTCATAGTGGTACTCAGATGTTTTAACCACCTCTATATGATGCTCATAGTGGTACTCAGATGTTTTAACTAGATCTATGTAATTTCTTATTTTGCTCCCTGTTTGTTTGAACCAATTTTATGAAATTGCCAGTTCTGATACAAAGCTGTTTAATTTGTTTTACACAATTATTGGTTGTGACACTAATTCTTTTAACTACGTTTTTGCAATTACTCGTTATGGTACGTAACTGTTAAAGATATCTTCACGTTATTGTTGATTGTGGTATTTATCCGTTTTAACTAGATTTATATAATTTCTGGTTCTAACCATCTTACTGTTTAACTAGTTTTGCATGACTGCCCTTTGTTTTAATTAGTTTCATACAAGTGTTGGTTATTTTAATTATGTTCATGCAGTCTTTATTTCTTATACCTGTCAACTTTAACTGACATCCATAACTGCTAGTCACGTGCTTACATTCTTCTCGTTCGTTTCTTTCATCTACGTTGTTTATAAATTTAGTTCGTTTAATTACCACTAGGAAAAATAAATAAATAATAAATTTCGAAATTGTATGTATTTTTTTCTCACTCAGTAAAAATGTATAATGAATGATTTTTTCGTGTTTTTATTCCACGAAGATTCTGATCAGAAAAAAAACATTAGAAGTTAAATATTTATTTTTATAGAGGACGATATGTATCTTAGGTCGTAATAACAATGAAAATTCAGAGGCTATAGTCTTACTTCCGCTTCGTGAGACCTCATGCGGTGAAATTTTGTACCCACCCCTCGGCGTCTGTTTTGTTATTTTAAAAACGTTTCATCTTAATGACTTTAAGAACAAGTGTTACTACATGAGCGTGAAAAAGGTTTCAAGTAATTTGAAACACCAGGCATGGCACAGCAACTCTTACAAGTTACGTCAAGGTTATGGTAAAATGAGAATGACATCCAAACACTGGATACATTTCCACCAAGTAGTCTCTGATTTATCTCTTTTGAAACTTTTTAGATTCTCAAAACACATTTTTATTTATCATTAATTTTCTGTCAAACTAAGAAAGTTTTTTTTATATATCCACACTGTGGTAGAACAAGGAATGAAACTAATTTATTTATAAGAAAAAAACAACAATATACTATTTTTATAAGACGTCAGTTTAGCTTGACCTTCATGAATAAAGAAAATCTAAAAATTAACAGCAGACGAAAATTTTAAAAATAAAGTTTGCACAAATGTAGACACTATAGAAAAGTAACGTATGACAGTTAATCTTGTATTACTTTAGACACTATAAAGAAGTAACGCATGCTGATGAATCTTGTATTACTGCACCTACTGAAAAAGTAACGTATACTGATGAATCTTGTATTACTGCACCTATTTAAAAAGTAAAGCATACTCGCGAATCTTGTATTACTGCACTTAATAAAAAGTGACGTACATTTGTGAATCTTGTATTACTACACCTATTTAAAAAAGTGACGTATACTGGTGAATCTTGTATTACTGCACCTACTAAAAAGTAACGCATACTCGTGAATCTAGTATTACTGCATGTACTGAAAAAGTAACCTGTGATAGTAAAATAAGCTTAAACTAAATCAGATATGAGAGATAAGTAATGACAATAATACCAATGTTACTGCAGAAACAAGGAAGACAGACAGTCAACAGAGCAATTCTGTTGATTATCATTAACAGTAGTGCCATAACGCAGCTGACATAGTGAAGTGATTCAGTAGAGTAATGCTGTACACATCTGATGTAGGAGGTAATGTAGTACAGTTATGCTTTACACGTCTGATAAAGTAGTAGAGCAATGCTGTACACCTGATAAAGGAGGTAATGTAGTAGAGTAATGCTGTACACGTCTGATAAAGGAGGTAATGTAGTAGAGTAATGCTGTACACGTCTGATAAAGGAGGTAATGTAGTAGAGTAATGCTGTACACATTTGATAAAGGAAGTAATGTAGTAGAGTAATGGGACATATATCTGACATGGATATTTAAATTAGTGCAGTAATATTGCATACATTTGATATAAGGAGAAATTTGAGAGATTGATACTGTATACGTCTGATATAAAGAGGTAATTCAGTAGAGTAATGCTGTACACATCTGATAAAGGAAGTAATGTAGTAGAGTAATGATGCACCCATCTGATAAAGAAAGTAATGTAGTAGAGTAATGATCTACCATCTGATAAAGGAAGTAATGTAGTAGAGTAATGATGTACACATCTGATAAAGGAGGTAATGTAGTAGAGTAATGCTGTACACGTCTGATAAAGGAGGTAATGTAGTAGAGTAATGCTGTACACATTTGATAAAGGAAGTAATGTAGTAGAGTAATGGGACATATATCTGACATGGATATTTAAATTAGTGCAGTAATATTGTATACATTTGATATAAGGAGAAATTTGAGAGATTGATACTGTATACCTCTGATATAAAGAGGTAATTCAGTAGAGTAATGCTGTACACATCTGATTAAGGAAGTAATGTAGTAGAGTAGTTATGCACCCATCTGATAAAGAAAGTAATGTAGTAGAGTAATGATCTACCATCTGATAAAGGAAGTAATGTAGTAAAGTAATGCTGTACACCTGATAAAGGAGGTAATGTAGTAGAGTAATGATCTACCATCTGATAAAGGAAGTAATGTAGTAGAGTAATGATGTACACATCTGATAAAGGAAGTAATGCAGTAGAGTAATGCTATACAACCTGATAAAGGAAGTAATGTAGTAGAGTAATGCTGTACACGTCTGATGAAGGAGGTAATATAGTGGAGTAATGCTGTACACGTCTGATAAAGGAGGTAATGTAGCAGACTAATGCTGTATATTTCTGATAAAGGAGATAATGCAGCAGAATAATGCTGTATACCTTTGATAAAGGAGGTAATGTAGTAGAGTAATGCTGTATACACCTCATACAGGAAAGTACTTAGTAGCAATAATATTTGTCTGCTCCTCATGTAACAGAAAAATGATTAACAAGTGTTATACTTTTTGTCATATTGCATAAAGTTACGTTTTCTGAAATGTTACATATGGTCAAATATCGACAAAATGTAATATAAAAATGGAATATAAAATGAAATATAGTTGCTATATTAATTATATCCTTGATGATGTCTTCAGATACATATCGATATTTTGTTCTGAAACATTATTATTCTTCAAAATATTAGTTAATTAATTTACGTTTTCATTAGCCTGTCTTCTTCTGTTTGGGAATTGCAAATCGATATAAAGGGTTGATAGAATCTTTTGATTTTCTTCACTAGCTTTATTTTAAACATGTAATATTAAGTGAGCTTTTCTTATGTTTCAAACTCATCACTGTAAATCCAGACCAGTGAATACATTTGTTGTTAGTCCACAGTCATTCTGCCAAATATCTTTAAATTCTCATGATTTTTAACCCCAGAATAGTTTAAGCAAAATGAAGTGACCTACAACTAATCCGTAGTTAGTTCTTCAAGTTATTTTACAATCACATAAAAAAGTACACGACGCAAAAATTTGAGGTTTGATTCCCCCCAGATGGATAGAGTTCACATAGCCCAGTGTGTAATTTATGCACGAATTAAACAACAAAAACGTTTGAGGAAGAAAAATATTTAAACAATTTCACTTTTAAGTTTATAGGCTGATTTTTTTACAACGTAATGTTTGGTATAATTTATTTTAAAGAGAGAAATTTTGAAATTCAGAATATAAAACTTCATCCCTCGGAAACTTAGCATTTTATAAAATAAACTAGATGACGTTCGAAGAGTTAGTTTCAGGGTTAAAAGTCTCACGTTGGGTTATCAGCATTATATCCATGTCGAGGAACCTAACCCCGAATTTTAGGTGTGTAAATATGTCTCTTAACTCAATATGTGGTTCTTAAAACAGGAATGTTTTGTTCAAGTTAGATCTGTGAAGCCTTGTCTTTTGTTTTAACCTGTAATGTAAACAAGTCGTAGTTTGTTTTTAACGTTGTCGCGTAGATTTGAAGAGCAATTTCTTATTATATATATATATCATTAGAGAATTGTAATGGAGTAATACTGAAAGAAAAAAAAAGGTTTTGTATCTGAACAGCTTTCTACCAACACAGTAGACAGCCTCGGTAGTTACCTTTCCTTCAAGTTTGTAAAACATTTCTGAAGCATATCACATCTGTTCAACATACCACACTGTTGCATCATATTTACATAGTTCAAAGTACATTCAACAGTTATCACTCCTAAAATTTTAATTATATTATGATTATATAAAAAATGTCAGTCTAAACGCCACCTCTAAGAATGGCAAAAATTGAAAGCTAACTTTTGTTCTGAAGTATTATATACATACAATACAACAGTACGAATGTCAATAATATTTTTGCTTGAAACAGTTTGTTTGTTTTGGACTTTCGCGCAAAGCTACTCGAGGGCTATCTATGCTAGCCGTCCCTAATTTAGCAGTGTAAGACTAGAGGGAAGGCAGCTAGTTATCGAGACCCACCGCCAACTCTTGGGCTACTCTTTTTACTAACGAATAGTGGGATTGACTTTCACATTATAACGCCCCCACGGCTGAAAGGGCGAGCATGTTTGGTGCAATGTGGCTAGAAAAAGAAAATACAAATTTACAAGAACAATGTTCTTTTGGAGTTGTGGTTTCCAAAGTGTGGTCCAAGATCCACTGATGATCCGTGGCTGGTCCAAAATGCAAGTCACATCAAAAGCATTAATTCTGATCGTTGTTTTTTTCCCTTTTCGGCACCACGTGAAAGCGGATGGGGCAGGAATGGGAGGTGATCCACTCATTTTTTGCACCGCCAGAGTGGTCTGCTGAGGAAACAAAGTTTGAGAACAGCTGCTTCAGAACATCCATGAAGATACAGTTCAGTTTCTTAAAATGAGAACTACAGATAAAGTTGCATTTTTGTTTTTCGTTTCTGGATTCAAATAACAACTAACAAATATTTTGTTCCAAGCATTTAAAAGCTGATATCCCGAAAATGTACTTTTTATTTTACCCATTAAGTTGGGCGGTTTAACTAAAACCTCAAATTCTTAAAACGACTTTATCTCTCTTGAACTCGCCTGGCATGACCAGGTGATTAAGGCACACGACTCGTAATCCGAGGGTCGCGCGTTTGAATCCCGTCACACCAAATATTCTCACTCTTTCAGCCGTGGGAGCTTTATAATGTAACGATCAATCCCACTATTCGTTAATTAAAGAGTAGCCCTAGAGTTGGCAGTGGGTGGTGATGACTAGCTGCCTTACTTCTAGACTAACACTGCAAAATTATGGACGGCTAGCGCAGATAACCCTCGTGTAGCTATGAGCAAAATTCAAAACAAACCAATATTCTCTTGAATTATGATAAAGCTTCAAATTGATTTTGAATGAGCAAATGTAAAAAAAAAAAAAAAAATCTTTTTCTTTAATTATACAGTAATCAACTTTTGTTTTCCCTAAACCATGAGACTGGGAAACTAATGCCATCTGATAAAGTTGACTGAAGGAACCGGGTACTACACAGTTTATATAACAGTAGACTGAATCAAATCGCCCAATCGTGACACCAAACAAGCAAGGAAAAATATATTAAATTGGCATTAGTTGTGCTGCTGTACAAAGTGAAATGATAAAGATATACGATGACATAAATATGTAGAGATATAAGATGTCATATTGACCGGTTGGTGAAAACAGGTTTATAGAAATATCATATAGGAAATACACTTATTTTAAACCGGAAAAGATAAGTCCCGGAAATTGTATAGCTGTCTGTTTACTAAGTAAGACACGTACTATACCTTCAATAGCCTAAATTAAAACGTTCTACAGAAAAACACATCCGTAACAATGCACAATGTTTCTGTCGGATAATGATATAAACTTTTGTAAGCTAGATCGCCATTTCAAATAGTGCCCAGGTAACAAGAAGATTATTAAACTTCTCTTTAAGCAAGTACAGATAACAATGACATCTGTGGACAAAGAGTCAAGTAACAGAGAGTTTCTTTTCATAACAAAAGCTTGTTTACCGATAACAAGAGCCTGTAGGAACATTTCCCATCAAAAGTTTTCCTGGAGACAAGATATGGACAAATAAAACAATTTACAAACCGACGCGGTGGGTGGGATGTTCAGTAACGGAACTTGTTATTTTAATAGATATCAACAGGTACAGGTTATACTTAAATAGATGACCCCTTGCTCCATCTCACAGCTCTCGATTTAATTTTAGATACAACGGTATAGCTGTGTTCCCTTCTTCCGCTTTTGCAGAGTTGTTTTGGGGCTTCAAAATTATAGCAAAAAAAAAAAATTGTACCGCTCACACTTCGTACCAATATTGGAAACTTCAATATAATTTTTAAATTCAGGTACTGTGCGAGAAAATTAAAAGGAAAAATGAGAGAGAGAAATTAATCGCCGAGTATAAACGTTAGTACTCGCAGTGTAAAGAATTTTTAATGTGTTTCGTCTTGTATAATTTTGTACAAATCTTGAAATTCTCAAGCGTCACGAGTACACGACTGGAAGGAGTGGAGGATACAAGACGATCTCTTTGTACGAAACTTTTACTTATTACATGACCGACTCCCAGAAGGCATTGACTCTAAAGGAGACATAAGGTGGGGAGGGTGCGTTGACTCTATGGGAGATTAGCTTGGATGGGCCCAAGATGAGCCGACAATAACTTATCTGCCGTACTGATCTGTCGACATGAACGAGTGAATCCCGAACGGATAGACACTATTTCAGCAGATCTAGAAGGTCGTAATTACTATGAATAAGCGTCTACTGGCCATAACTTATAGTAAAATAGGACGATGTGCATTTATATAAATATAATGCGCTTATTTATCTTCATAAATACAATTATTTAAAAGTTAATATGGAGCCTTTGAAAGAAGTAACATATTTACCATAGATGTCGTCCCAGTCAGGCCTACTGTCAAGCTCCTGGAGACAAGAATAACCATTTTCTCCTATTCTTTTGACGTACATTTTTAGACAAAACACAAAACCGGTTTTTCTCTTCGATCTAATTAACGTTCGCCCTACACGTGTTTGACAGAGCTGAAACTCCAGCGTTCCTGAGAAAATATAATTAATTTTCTTACGTTTTGTTTTTCGCTCTAAAGTAAGTCGTTCACTCTGAGCGAGATGTTGTCGTTGCTTTCTTGTAAAATAAATTTTAAACAACAAACCGTACAGCTGTCCTGCTCCAATATATAACCTAACTGTATTAAACGACTGTAAAAGAATCTTGGTATGTGATGATAATTTTAAACATAAGGTATACAGCTTTGGTATTGATATTCTTTAGAAAGAGTTTAAAAGTGTTTTTCTTCACTAAATCACGGTTTTTAAAAGTAAAGATTTATTTTGACTTATTATACCGGACAATCATGAAATAATAAAAAATAAACGAGAAACATTACTTGTTGTTTCGTCTGATTCGGCCCGGTATGTATGGCCAGGTGGGTTAAGGCGTTCGACTTGCAATCTGAAGGTCGTGGGCTCGAATCCCCGTCGCACCAAACCTGCTCGCCCGTTCAGCTGTGGGGCGTTATAATGTGACGTTCAATCCCACTATTCTTTGGTAAAAGAGTAGCCCAAGAGTTGGCGCTGGGTGGTGATGACTAGCTGTCTTCCCTCTAGTCTTACACTACTAAATTATGGACGGCTAACGCAAATAGCCCTCGAGTATCTTTGCACGAAATTTAAAAACAAACAAACAAACTTCATCTGATTCTGCCATCTGAAGGTTGAAACAAGAACCTCATACTCTTCCCACCAGAAGGATTGAAGTGAAACTACAGTAAACAATGTCGACACGCATTGTTTGTTAACGGTTGTTTCAATATTCCCACGGTAACTGGAGTATCACGTCAGATCTAGGTAATGTCGCCACGATAAAACAAAATGCACTCACTGTTTCTTCTTCATATTATCAAAACACTAGCGATAATATTGTAATAAGTTTGTTTATTTACAGTTAAGCAAAAATCTACATGATGGAATATCTCAGCTGTGCCCATCACAGGTATCGAACCCAGTTTTTACTGTTGTAAGTCCACAAACTTTTCACTGTGCCACTAGAGAGGAGAGAAGAGTTTAACAATATGGAATGTTTATAAGCCTGCTTTGTAACCCTCGTTTTAAATCATATTCTCAAAGTAAAGGGTTGTTTGTTGTTAAACACAAAAGTATGCTATACATTATCTGTGCTCTGCCCACTACGAGTATCGAAATCCAATTATTACCATTATAACCACTGGGACTTAACGTTGAGTCACCGGAAACAACATGTCCAGTCTTACAAGTGGAATAAAGTTGGTACATTTTAATTGTTAGTATCCATTCTAATACCTAACAAACAGTCCATGTGATATTAAACTATAATTGTAAAAAATAACGAATCGATGTTAAAATAATGCAAAATATTGATATTTTGTGTTAGTTAAAAGTCATACACATTTAAATCCACTATACAGAGGTGTTAAAAATGTTACTCTGAAGATACAGAATGTCCGACTAACACTGATCCGTTATGGTTAAACTTATATTATTCCGACTGGTGTTAACCTAAGATCAGCAAGGGAGACTACGTAATACACAATTCCGCAACAGAGGGCGTTTAAATTTATATGTTGAATATTTGTTTGTTTGTTTGGAATTAAGTACAAAGCGACACAACGGGCTATCTGTGCTCTGCTCACCACGGGTATCGAAACTTGTTTTCTGATAACCATGCTGATGAAACTGTTTTCCAGAAATGGAGAAACAATATTCTGTGCTTTTACAAAGGTCGTATGCTGTTGGAATGTCCTCATGATGTCATGTACTTTCAAGTGGTGAAAAATTGTATAGTTTTACAGTTAACCCTAAATTAAGAGAGAAAAATTCATTTAGAGCTATAACTGTTCGTGTTGTTTGTTGACAGTTACAACAGACATTCGTTTATGTCCCCAACACTGCATGTCAAACGTATCTCAGAAACTCTGTCATGTACGAATTTTGAACTTTGTGCTCGGACCACAAAAACGGTATTTGATAACTGAACCTTTATGTACAAAAACTCCCAAATAAATAAAAAAGATTGTATGTATCACGTATATTTACACTTTTACATGAATTAATATTTTCAAAGAATGCTTCTTTAATACTAGAAGATAAGCGTTAAGAAGAAAAGGCTATATAATAATGTAATCCCCACAATATAAAGCATCTTTTTGCTGGTTTTTCTTTCTACCGAGAGACATCTTGGTATACGTTACCCGCTAGTCTAGTGACCAAACACGAAGACGACAGTAAGTATCAGGTTTAAGGTAAAGAGATACACATTGTATATAGCTCTGTTACTTGCTTGTTTTTAGAATTTTGCGCAAAGCTACCCGAGGCCTCTCTGCGCTAGTCATCCCTAATTTAGCAGTCTAAGACTAGAGGGAAGGCAACTAGTCATCACCACCCACCGCCAACTCTTGGACTACAGTGTTCCCTCGTGTATCGCGGTAGATGCGTTCCAAACCCCCCCCCCCGCGAAAGGAGATTTTCCGCGAAGTGGGATCGCCATTTTTACGTATATATTTATGTGCATTTAGACTTTTAAAACCCTCCCTGTACAACTATTTAATCCTCCTATTACAATACTGTTCATTACTGCTGAAATAATAAGAACAATTATTAAGATATTAAGCCTTAAAATAAAAATTACATATCTGCACCAATCATAGCCCGTCTTGCACATCGCTACGCCATGATGCTGATCTCGCGTAGCCTTCGCAGATGCACAATGCGTACATCTATAGCCTTTCCAGTTGGTTCTGTTTCCATTTTTACGCTGTTATAAATTCAAATATATGTTTATATCTCAAAATATACCTGTTTTTTTTCTTTACACTATTAATTATATTTATTTTCAATATTTTAATGGTATTTAATGCTATATTTTAGATTTAATGTTTATTATTTTATATATATATATATATGTGGGGGTCGGCCGAGCCCGTGAAGTGGCGAGGGAACATTGTACTCTTTTACCAATGAATAGTGGGAATACCTGTAACATTATAACGCTCCCACTGCTGAAAGGGCAAGCATGTCTGGTGCGACGGGCTTTGATACTTCTAAATAAGTGTTTGTTTGTTTGTGTTTTCTTATAGCAAAGCCACATTGGGCTATCTGCTGAGCCCATCGAGGGGAATCGAACTCCTGATTTTAGCGTTGTAAATCCGTAGACTCACCGCTACTTCTAAATTAAGTTCTGTTCAATGTAATCCTTCTGAGTTTCTTGTTACACTTTTTTCTGAGCTTATAATAATTACATAATTGAATCTGGTCACTTTCTAAAGTGTGTTCACATTTTTATTTAGAGATTTTTTTGTTCTATGAAATTCGTCTGTACTTTAAGACAGGTATCTAAAAGGTAAAGTAATTTTAAATACATGAGTTCAGTACAGGTATAATTTACGACTCTTCGTCCTCAGCCTTCGACAGTGTTTAGTCTGATAACCAAGGCAACGTACTATTATCAGACACAAAGCGAGTTCTGTTATAATAAACTTCTGCGAAAGATGGCGAAGTTAATCTCAAACCATACATCTTGACAGACATTGAGACTTTACTGCATGTGGATGTCAGTTTTCACGACTAAAGATACCATAGGCCCACACAACTGGATCAGAGGAAGATTTTACAAGTATTGCGAACTTTTAGTTTTTGGGACTTAAAATATCAGGAACCAGTCCATTTTAGATTGCAATGGCTTTATGGATTTGAGGATTTTCTTTCATAACAATAAAAGTGTTGTTTCATATTGTATTAAGGGATGAACTCAAAAGTTATTGTTTAGTTACAATGAGTTATATCTAAACTCCTCTTCTTGGGAATATTGTTTTCCTCTGCTCCACATCGTTCAACCATTTCGGGGAGGACATTCCTCCAGCAACAAATCTATTGTGGAGGTACTGTATTATACAGGTTGTTCCAGAAGTCTGGAACTCACAGGGAGAAATTTACTATTTGTTCTTAATTTATTTATCACTCAAATTGCATGCCATCAACAGCCACACACATCTCAGTTTTTAGTATGCTGTTCTCTTCTTAAATATGTACAACTGACATTAGAAATGTGTTTGCTTAACATTAGCAATGTAACATCTGTTTCTCCTACGGGTCCATACTTCTGGATCACCCTGTACTATTGTCGGCAACTTTTAATGTGCTAAACATATGACCAAAGGTACCCACGGCTTGTACCTGTTACGACAAACCGTTACCAAAGGTACCCACGGTTTGTACCTGTTTCGACAAACCGTTACAAGTCTTTCAAAATACGAATAATCTTCTGTGTAATTTATCACAAGGATAAATAACTATGGAAAATATTTTTTTCATAATGTTCGAATATTAAACTTACAACTAAAATTCACGGGTGTACATCATTAGAACTTACTTTCTATGGATACACGATCAGAAGTCAACAGTTTATGATAGTTTATTTATCGGTTTGTTTGTTTGTTTTTTGAATTTCGCACAAAGCTACTCGAGGGCTATCTGTGCTAGCCGTCCCTAATTTAGTGTGAGATTAGAGGGAAGGCAGCTAGTCATCACCACCCACCGCCAACTCTTGGGCTACTCTTTTACCAACGAATAGTGGGATTGACTGTGACATTATAACGCTCCCACGGCTGAAAGGGATTTATGAGAGTCAACATATTTTATTCATTTCAGTGAAGTATCAGTTACCAAAACAGTTATTCAATCAAACAAAATATGTTAATCAGTGGTATGTAATTGTTGGTTATAACATATTCTTAATATATCGTGATAAGTGTTGGGAATATTTTGAAAATAAAATAGAATATTTGTTTTAATAATCACGCAGTCTTGTAAATAACAGAGCTTCCACGCCTCATATTTTTATAGTTTTTCTGTCCAAAGAAACCAGCCGCTGCAGTATAACTACACAGAAAATAATATTAAATTAACAGTGTTTGAGATAATACAAATTATTTGTTTGTTGTTGTTTTTTTAATTTCGCACAAAGCTACTCGAGGGTTATCTGCGTTAGCCGTCCCTAATTTAGCAGTGTAAGACTAGAGGGAAGGCAGCTACTCATCACCACTCACCACAAACTCTTGGACTACTCTTTTACCAACGAATAGAGGGGTTGAACGTCACATTATAACTCCCCACGGCTGAAAAGGCGAGCGTGTTTGATATGACGGGGATTCAAACCCGCGACCCTCAGATTACGAGTCGAGCATCCTAACCACCTGGCCATGCTAGGCCTAATATAACTTTTATTAATTTCAAAGAAACGAAGCAGGAGCAGCCAGTTTGACATTTTAATGAAATAGTTTTTAGATTTATTCTAACGGATAAGAAAAAATATTTACGGAAGTTAAAATTAATTTACATTTCCTTCCGACAAAAGAATAGGAAAGTCCGGTACTAGGAAATGTTTAGCTACTAGGAAGGCTGGATTACACGTGATGTTATCCATTTACTGAATACCGGTGGGTATTCCTACAGAAAAGATGTTACTTTTGGGGGGAGGGGGAGGTAGGTATAATAATTATTTTTATTGGATAGCAATTCCTTTTTCTAAAGTATATTAACATATTTATTTAGTGTTTTTTTGTCATGAAGTATGACATTCTCTCTGTAGTCATTTTTATTAGATGTCTTGTTAGCTTCCTCAAGAACAGCTAGCAGTCTATTTCTACAATAACTCATTTTTTTCTACGAGTGGAAATAATTTTTAATAGTTGTGAGTTTATGTTTTTTGAGACACACTTTGACTAGTCACTTTATCAGACTTCCCACGTCATAATGTTCGAAAAAAAATATTGGAAAATATATTTAACATGCGATATTCCAGGTGCTTCCTTCAATACTTCCTAACGAAACACTATGAGGTGTAAGTATGGTCTTTTGGCTTTGAAAGAGACACTATAGACCAGTTGCTTGAAAACATTTTGCATAAGAGTCGGTTAGCAGTAGCAATCGAAAGATAAAAAAATGTGTCACTCTGACTGGACAAGGTTGTAAAGTGTAACAAACATGAAACTGTTTATAACTAACACTTTCCTTTAGCATTGGCCACTATTCAAACGGCAACGTGTGAAAAGGAGTACAAAGTTGTCACATGATGTTATACAACCATTGAAAAACTGTTGGTAAGGGATAAATAAAACGCGAGGTGATATGCGGTTAGATGAATAATGTGCTGTAAGTGATATAATGGTGTGGGTAACGCCGTCATGGAAAACGATGAATTTACTTTGGGTTTTGTTTTAGACTGTTTGTTTGTTTCAGAAATTTTTAACATAGTTACACAAAGGATCTTACGCTAACCCTATCTAATTTTGAATGATAGACCAGATAGAAAACAATCAGTCAACTTTTATTTGACTGCAACTCTCAGAGCATATCCACGGCTCCAAATCGCAGGGCACGTGTTTGTAGCAATATAACGCGATCTATAAGCCCTATGATTCCCGATTTGATCACACTGATTTCTAAGCCTCGCTCAGCCCTGTTATTATTATTTTATTTCTCCAAATAGTGAATTTTATCCACACCCACTACTTAATACCTATTTCTACCTAGATAGGTAAGGGCTTTTCTCAGACATTAATGCAATAGTGTAAAGAGTAGTCTTATCCAGGGTTACCCTGAACATTACACATTGAAATTTAAGTTATTTTTCAAATTGATTTCACAGTGAAAATAATTCAATCTGACAATCGGGAGAATCTCAATAAATTGGTCAAAAGGACTATTTTATTTTATACATGAAACGAAAATTACGTGTTAACAAATTGTGATCTGGTTATTTCAGTAAAACTCTTCATGTTTTTGTGAAACTTAGTTCTACTTTTATAAATTTTCATCAATAATAACTAGTACCTTAATATTAGCTCACCACGATTGTTTACTTTATGCACCGATTAAATACTGAATAAAGTTTTAACGAAAAGGTAGAAATTTACCTCTCTCGCCCCTTAACACACTGCACTTAACACTAAACCTGTAAAGTAAAACTAAATCATAAAACACTTGTTAAAATTTAACTAAATATTGTATAAAGGTGTAGAGAGTAGGTAAAGATTTACCTACCTCGAACCTCATTAGCAAATTTATATAGTACTGGAAGAAAGGGAGAACGAACATATACATAAGAACATTTAAACGTCTTATTTCCACGTATAAGACTGCAAGAGGAAATAACACGTTTAAATGTTCTTATATATATATACACCATCGCATCCTATTAGGTTAACACTAGAGAAACAAGTATACAACCATCACATCCTATCAGGTTAACAGCTCTAGAAACGAGTATACAACCATCACATCTTATCAGGTTAACAGCTGTAGAAACAGGTATACAACCATCACATCCTATCAAACACCTATAGAAACAAGTATACAACCATCACATCTTATCAGGTTAACAGCTGTAGAAACAAGTATACAACCATTACATCCTGTCAAACACCTATAGAAACAAGTATACAACCATCACATCTTATCAAGTTAACAGCTGTAGAAACAAGTATACAACCATTACATCCTGTCCAACACCTATAGAAACAAGTATACAACCATCACATCCTATCAAGTTCATACCTTCGACTTTCGTTGGTCCTTCTCTGTAGCCACTTGAAGTGGACACGATGTTTATTGGACACAGTGAACGTATTGGAACTTGATACCCAGTAGATCACCTCTTTTGATGAACAAACATGACACATCAGAGTATCCATCTTCATTCAGTTCTGCCGTCTCTAATTGTAACTCAGTCCAATGTCATATCTTATCCTTTTCATTACTACCGGTACACTTTTTATTAAGTTGTCACCAGTAAAACTCTTCAGCGATGTTTCTTTAATAAAAAAATCCGACAACTCCACTCTTTTTAGTTGTTTATTTTCAGAATTGGCAAAGAGTGTTAATCTTCGTATTACCAGAACCTGTGTTTTTACAGTCTTCTAGATGAGTCACTAGTACGTTTCCAAATGCGCAAAGCTGAGGTTCGATTCCCAGCCATGATGTAATTAGTTCGTTGTGTATTACTGCACTACTTTTGTTTTTACAAGCTACGGACGTTCGTAAGTATTTTGCAAGAATTATGAGAAACTGTTGAATATTTATTAAATTCCCTTTAAACTAAAATATATGGGAACAATGAGAATGTGAAGTTTAAGTGTATTCATAACAATGAGAATGTGAAGTTTAAGTGTATTCATAACTAGGTCTCTAATAGTAAGACACCAGAGACGTCATACAACCGGCTCGTGTTTTCATGTTGGAAGGTAATGAGGAAATAAATTCGTTAAGAAAGACGAACAAAGCTGATGAGTCACAGAATTATCGATGGTCTTTCAAAACACCTTTTTTCCCCAACAATTCATGCATGAAATTTAAATGCCAGTTTAATAATTTAATCAGTTCGCAACCGGCTGGTGGAGCTTCTGTCGATATGTTAAAGTAAGGAAAGTTTCAGGACATTTTGCTCCTAGATGAACTGAAACAAAACACGATAATGTTGGCAGACACTCAACACAATAGTTGGTTTTGTTTTGTTTTGTTTTCTTTACCAACGTTTGTTGACTAAGGCAATTTTTTATCGCTAGAATGTTTTCGAATTGCATTTTCGTCGTGTTTTTTTTCTTATTGCAAAACCACATTGAATTATCTGTCCTTCCACGGGAATGGAGCCCCCTAATTTTAGTTTTGTAAATACGAAGACTTACCGCTGTCCTACCTCGGATATTTTCAAATTGCACCTTGACAGACAAATTAACAAGAAATGGGAGGTGGAATGCTGATAAATATTAGTTTCTCAAACTGTTATACAATCTTTTCGGATTATATGAATGTCGCAGTTTTCTTAAAACTCTGATCACAGCATCTGTTTAATGTAAATAGTAAAAAGAGACATATAAATAAAAGTTCGAAAGGAGTAAGAAGTTACAAATCTTACGCTAAATAAATAACGGTAAGTGATTTAGGAAAATTACAAATAAGCCTTCCAAACGAAGACTCTAAGCTATAAAATCGCGTTAAGGCGTGCACTCGTAATCCGAGGGTCGCGGGTTCGCGCCCGCGTCGCGCTAAATATGCTCGCCCTCCCAGCCGTGGGGGCGTTATAATGTGACGGTCAATCCCACTATTCGTTTGTAAAAGAGTAGCCCAAGAGTTGGCGGTGGGTGGTGATGACTAGCTGCCTTCCCTCTAGTCTTACACTGCAAAATTAGGGACGGCTAGCACAGATAGCCCTCGAGTAGCTTTGTGTGAAATTCCAAAACAAACAAAATAAAATTGTTCTTTAGTTGCGTGTACATAAAATCATTCGTATGACGTCACTGTTTTTCTTTTTACGTCTGATGACGTCATGTATATTTAGAATAACAAAAATAAAGTATGGATAAATTCCAGGATTCAACAATAGATGTTAGTTACTGTAGAGATTTAGTACTTCCGTCCTCCATTAGCAGGAGTGCAGTTACCAGAACAACATAGAAAGGGAGGGTTGGGGTGGTCTGTGAAGTTCTTCTTTCACTCCATGAGAAAAAATATTAGAACACCTAAGCACCACATTTTGTATTTATGGTAGTGTCTTTCAACTCTTTTCAAATAAATGGCTATTTGGAGATTGTTTAATTTTCCACAAATATCTTGCGTTCAGGTTTTCTTTATCTTACGAATGCGGTTAACTCTCTTGTTGAAACCTAATCTCACTCGAAATTGTAGCCTTCACCTAATGATGGCTTTGGTTTTGTTACATAAGTGGCTACGTAATTTACGCTACCTACCGAACTTGCTGGCTCCACACTTGTTTCACGTAATATGAAATAACAGCAGAAAACATGTATAATTAACTGAAGAAATGCTGACGGCTCCACTAAGTTTTCATATTTTATACAGAACTGGAAAATTTCGCTGATTACTGTTTCTTGTGTTGATTCAAAAAAGTTTGGAGAATGTGCTCGAAAAGTTGTTTAGCTACAAAATAAGCACTTAATGTCGTGCCTCAATGTTTCACGAAAAGTCGTAGATTTATTTTGAATTTCGCGCAAAGCTACTCGAGGGCTATCTGCGCTAGCCGTCCTTAATTTAGCAGTGTAAGACTAGAGGGAAGGCGGGTAGTCATCACCACCCACCGCTAACTCTTGAACTACTCTTTTTTACCAACGAATAGTGGGATTGATCGTCACATTGTAATGCCCCCACGGCTGAAAGGGCGAACATGTTTGTTGCGACTGGGATTCGAACCCCCGACCCTCAGATTACGAGTCGAATGTTTTAACCCACCTGGCCATGCCGGGCTCAAGACGTAAGTACTCTCAGTTATTGTGTTTTACTGTTCCGTTACTTCTGATTAAATGGTGTGATGTTGTAATAATAAAATATATTTATTGTTACAAGTGTAATAACTAACT
Organism: Carcinoscorpius rotundicauda; assembly: GCA_011833715.1. Lineage (NCBI taxonomy): Eukaryota > Metazoa > Arthropoda > Merostomata > Xiphosura > Limulidae > Carcinoscorpius > Carcinoscorpius rotundicauda. Next base: position 160,816,015 of record CM022392.1, on the reverse strand, counting down.
TTAAAGATTCAAGTTTAATTTTTTTGATATTAGTTTCACGACAAAATAAAAATATAATAAACATTTAAATTTGACTGAAAATCTAACGACGAGAACTCACAAGACATGCATTTTTAAAATCATAATTTGACTTAATTAATTAATTACTGTATTTGTACGTTAAACAAAATTCACATTTTGAGCTATTGGATAGAGGAGAAAAGACTGAGTCATTCAGTAGCTCAGAGATAACCTTAATGTTTATGATGCTAAAATCTGAGGTTCGGTGGACAGGGTTCTGATAGACCCCTGTGTGGTTGTGCGCTCAACTTCGACATCAATAAACCGTGATAAAAATAATTCTCGAAAGTACTGTATTTGAAGAATATTTTGTAAAATGTCCACAGAGGGCGCAGTCATAGCATGCTATGAAAGATGAAAATTGAGGACGGTAGCACGTGATCGTGAACTTCATATAAAGAATATAATATACTATAGTTTTGGGGGATAAAAACATGAAATTTTCTATGTTTAGATAACATAATACCTTCAACACTAGCAAATGTTATCAGACGGTTTTTGACACATCCGCACGATGCTCGGAAAATTGTAAACAGTATAAAGTAATTTACCACTGTTAAAATGTTCTGACAAATTCACAATTCTCCATCACATAGGACCTCTTAGCCTAAATGTGATTGGTTAAAATTTTCTAGAAGTGGGTTAAAATTTATTGCTGTCTTGTAACATCAAATGGCGAAACAAAAATCAGCATGCCTACATGAATATAACCCAAAAAATATTTCCGTTTTCCTTGTAGAAGGCATGCTTCAAGAGCTTACAACGTATCACTTTTAGCCGTCTTCTTTGTACTTAACTTTGCAAGACAGAGTATAATGTAATGTTTTGGTCGACCTGTTTTCGTATATGTGTATATCGATTTTTTTTTATTTTTTTTTTGTATTTCCAACAAAATAGATTCAACCCTTTAATCTGTAAGTTTGCAATTAATATTATTATGTGGTGAGAAAGACACGAGAAATATGGTGTAGTCCGAGATGTGTAGTGAAGCCTGGTCCATTTGTTTTGGGGTTTTTTGTTGTTCTATTTTTGAACGTAGTTTTGTCACGCTGTTCTGATGTATTGCATAACATTAACGTTCGTGGTTTTCAGTAGGTTATTCGTTCATGTAAATGTCAATCGAAAATTTTTTTTTAGAAATGTATTTTATCACATAACGTTTGCTGCAAAAAGAAGATGCATAATAGTTTTATTAACGAAATTATCGAGCTGGCCATAAAATTATAACCTTCTTACTCAACTACGTGAGTTTATAAACTTGCTCCAACTGGTATAACTCTTCCTTTATAAACTAAGAACGTTTTACGTATATGGATTTTTAATGTTCACAATCAAGCAAATTACTCTAAAATGAGCCGCTAAACATGTCATTGTGTCTGTGGTTATAACCATCAATGAGCAGTTGATTATTCCTGATAAATGGTTTAGTATAATATATATACAGACAGTGATACAAGCACTCTCATAAGCTGAATCTCTAGAGACTCGACTGAGATTGAAATGATAGATGCGTTGTTTTTAAAAGTGATGCTTATTATAAGTAAGTGTATTTAGATATGAGAGCATGCTCTCAAACGTTTTCATTTATTTATTCTTTTTGAGAACAGTCTGCGCACCGACGAATCGGACTACTTTAAAATTCCCACGTGATTTTTAGGTTCTTCCCACATCCACGCACACACATCATTAAGTTAGTACTCAAATTGGAGAATTGTTTTATCACTAACAAAATTATGATCATCTTCGATAATTCTCCAGCACAGAAAAGGTTGAGTCATATCCAAGCGCACCACACCCAGGGGACTCGTGGTCCATCACACCCTTCACGCAGGTTTCTATGTCGTAACAAACCACGTGGCTAGCGTGAGGTGTCGGCAATTTTCCAAAGTATCACAACAGGGAGGTAATGAAACAATAACTAGTAATCATGTAATTTCTCTTAAATGATTTTATTGCGAATCTTGAAAGAAAGGAACATTAATGAAGAAGTAATTGCTCAGCTTTACATATTCAAAACATAAATATGGCCCGACATGGCCAGGTGGTTAGGTCGCTCGAGTCACAAACTGAAGGTCTGGGGCTCGATTCTCCGTCCCACCAAAAATCATCTCCCTTTCAACCAGGGAAGGGGGCCTTATAACTCGAGGCTCAGTCCCTCTATTCATTGGTAAAATAGTGGTCCAAGTATTGGCGGCGGATGGTGATGAATAGCTGCATTCCCTCTAGTCTTACACTGCTAGATTAAAGACGACTAACGCAGATAGCTCTCGTGTAGCTTTGCGAGAGATTGAAATCAAACTTCACCGAACGGTTGAACTGAGAACTAATATTTAACCAATACAATCAAATAAACTGTTCCTTTCTAGCCTCAGTCAAGCTTGAGAAGACCTGGTGCCCAGGGTACTTGAATCGAATTCCGGTCTTCAAACATGCTCGCCCTTTCAGCCACGTGAGCGTTGTAATGTAACAGATAATCCCACTATTCGTCGATACAAAGCTAGCCGAAGAGCTGGCGGTGAGTGGTGTAGATTAGATCCATTTCCTTTAGGAACAACTAACTGAAGAGGAGATGAGCTGAATAGGATATATCTAAGACATCACAACGATCGTAAGTGGCTTCGCGATTCCAAATGAACAAATCACATCCAGATTAGGCTTAGTGACACATCAAAAACGCAAAATGTACCCTGCAACACAAATCAATAAGATTCCAGTAATTTTTGTCTGGAAATGGAGTACTAGTACAGTTGTTCAATAAATCACTTCAATTGAACACAAAACTGTCGCTTTTATATATATATATATTTTAAAAACGACATAAGGTTCAACTGAAGTAAAATATTTTTTTCAATACTCGCACCTTGTTATGTGAAACTTTAGGGCAGATGTGCTACAGTTGTTGTGTAAACTGTGATAATGTTATTTACGAGCCGTGAGGGGGGGGGTTTAAATGTATACATACATCTACAGGCTGCAAAAGTAGATTTTGTGAATAAAACTGCACTTCGTGCAAACTTTACTACCCATTTTTAACATTGTTTGTTTTTTGTACTTTCGCAGATGTTTTTCTAAACCTTTTTTGTGGCGCTTTTTATCTTTCAGTTTTCTTTGTCGATAGAGGTGGCTTGCAATGTCAAAAAATACATTCTTATCATATTTAGCTTGGATAATGTATTATAAACTACTAACTGCTAGCTATTGCTAAATAGTAATATCGCACATAGTTAGGATTCGTATAAGTGTTTGTTTGTTGTTGTTTTTTTTAACTTCGCGCAAAGTTACTCGAGGGCTATCTACTCTAGCCGTCTATAATTTAGCAATGTAAGAATGTAGCTAGTCATCACCACCCACCACCAACTATTGGGCTACTCTTTTACCAACGAATAGTGGGATTGACCGTAACATTATACCGCCCACACGGCTAAAATGGCGAGCATGTTTGGTGCGATCAGGATTCGAACCCGCAACCCTCAGATTAGGAGTCGGGTGACTTAACCACCTGGTCATGCCGGGCCTTCGTGTAAGTGTCTCATCATGATCATTGCTTTTGGAACGACTGCCAATCCTGCACTTGTTTTTTAAGCAATCCTTTGAATCGCTACATCATAACACAAGTCACTATACCGAGTAGAAATAAAGCAAATATTGTACATAAATAAAACTGTTAAACATAACTGTTGTTGATGCGAAAATATAAAAGTAAATTCTACTGATCTTTCATTATAAATACTATAAAAGCTTCAGGTTTAAGCCCAAGAATTTAAACCTTCATGAAAAAAGCATACAAAATACTTTTATTGCATGTACTTTGATCTGCTATGTGAAAAGTTTCAGTTGTTACTTCCAGATTTCGCCCAAGAGTGCTCAATTGGAAAGTGTGACGGACGGTGAATCCATAGGTTCACTGCTACTCTTAACCGAAGAGTGAGATTGAATGCCACCTTTTAAAGAAAAAAAACTCACAGCTGAAAATGCGAAGTATATTTAACAGTATATTACAGTTTGAACTGTGAACCTCTCGACACGTAGCCCTGCACGCTAGACAGTGTCCAGTCTTATCTTTCTGTTACTTTCTCAAATATTGTATCACCTGAAGATTTTTTTTATTAATTTCAATTGCAATTTCATGTGAACTTTTCTATGGTTGAAATAAACTTATATCTTTAAAAGAAGTTTTCTAATCATCAGTTATAAAACGAAAAGTCATTACTCTCGTAGTCAGACTGCAAATCAAGTTTAAAATGTAAATCCAGTTGATAACAGTTGTATTAACTTTAGAAACTCTGTTCACGATGTAACTACATAACTGTAACGATGCTATATTTTCCTCCTTTTAGCTTTCATTTTGTTTAACAACGTATAACATTTATGTGAAATCTCTTTTTAAAAAATACAGTTCCCTACATTTTGAGATCGTGAGTGCACTATTCAATTAGTGAAGCCCCAGAGTTGGTGGTGAGCTCTATTAATTGCTTCACGTCTCCTCAGTTTATCAGTTCAAATTTATGAATGGCCAGCGTCAATAATACTTGAGTAACTTTACGCGAGTTTTCGTAAAAAATTGATGATAAATAGACCTAACATTTTAACGATAATTTTGTAACGAGACGAGTCACTGACGCAATGAACTCGGATGAGGTCGTCTAACAGCAAATATAAAACATCGAAGGAGATACGTTTGTACAAAAATACTAGGTAGATAATAAAGATAAACTAATTTTGTCGGGAAGATTTGTTTGTTTGAATTTCGTGCAAAATTACACGAGGGCTATCTGCGTTAGCCGTCCCTAATTTAGTAGTGTAAGACCAGAAGGAAGACAGCTAGTCATCATCACCCACCGTCAACTCTTGGGCTACTCTCTTATTAACGAATAGTGGGATTGACCGCAATGTTATAACGCCTCCACGGCTGTAAGAGCGAACATGTTTGATGTGAAGGAAATTCGAACCCGCGACCCTCAGATTACCGCCATGACGGGCTGTCTCTCGGGAAGACGAAAAATGAGTAAATCATACTTGCCTGCAGTAACAACTTGACAATGTAATATGACGTAAATGCAGAATGGCTATTGGGTAGCCTGATCGTCAGAACACTCGATTAGTCACAAGTTTGAATCCTGACATCAAATCTTTTCGACATTATGATTTGATGGTCAATTCAACTTTTTGTTGGTGAAGAGTGATCCAAGGCTTCTGGGGATAGATGTTGCGACTTTGATCCAAGGCTTCTAGGGGTGGGTGGTGCGACTTTGATCCAAGGCTTCTAGAGGTGGGTGGTGCGACTTTGATCCAAGGCTTCTAGGGGCGGGTGGTGCGACTTTGATCCAAGGCTTCTAGGGGTGGGTGGTGCGACTTTGATCCAAGGCTTCTAGGGGTGGGTGGTGCGACTTTGATCCAAGGTTTCTGGGTGGTGCGACTTCCCTACATTTACCACTTCCGAAATGGGGATAACTGGGTGTGTTCGAAGTTCATCATTTAAGTGGCTACAGAAAACTGAAGTTTAAACAATTTTTCCACAATACAAACTACGAACGTACAAAGAAACTGATTGACGAGAGAAAAACAAGTAATTTAGTTAACTTTAAATATTGTTTGTTTGCTTTTCAATATCGCGCAAAGCTACATGCCAGCCGTCCCTGATTTAGAGGGAAGGCACCTAGTTATCACCATCCAGCGGCCGTCTTTTGGGTTACTCTTTTACCAACGAATAGTGGGATTTACTGTAATATTATAATACTCGTACGGCTGAACGGTAGAGCCTGTTTGGTAGGAGTGGGACAGGAAGCCGCCATCCTCAAATTAAGAGTCAGTCACTGCAACCACCGACCCATGCCGTACTATTTTATGAGTTAATCAAATTTATACTCCAAAAAACCCTGGAAAGATTTCAATGAGGTATAAAATACATTTTCATTCCAAAGTTTTTTTTTGTGTCTGATTTTATGTGAAAGTGATTAGATCTCTTAATTTCATAAAGGATAAATGAAAATTTTGTATACACTTGGAATTTAATCCAAAGGAATACGTATAACAGTTTACGCCACCTACTGTGAGGTTACGTAAATAACTTCTGAAGCAATTGTTGGCCGTGGTTGGCTTAGATATCATTAGTATCTGTAATATAATTTGGACTGTTAAGAAATAATTTTAACACAGCCCATTTTGGTTGCGAGCATGGTTGTTAAAGGGACATGAGTTGTATCAGCTATCGAATGTGGCAGAATTCGGACAACTTGGAACCCGGTATGTGTATGAGAAAGAGAGGGAATAAAAGATAAATCAAAAGGGAATAATTACGCCCTTGAAATAAACTGTTTTATTGAAACAGAGGGTTAGCTAAATTTGTTTAGATGCGAATAATCAAGTCAGATAAAATCAACGTAAGTTTCAACGTAAAAGTCCTATCAGGACTATCATTAGATCTTTTATCTTTGCAAGTAAACGCATAAATTAACTTCACTAAATCTGATCAATTATTGGCTGAAGTAAAATAATTTCTGTTAAAATGCGCTACTCTGTAGAATTATTTGCTGATGAGGTTTATACTTCTATCTCGCTTTGCTGCGTTTGACTTCATAATTCCAACCTTTTTTTTTTAATAATTTAGATTAATACATTCGAACGTAGTTTAAGCCATGTAAGAAATAAATGTACGTGAAGACAGAATATTTCAAAACTTTAGTAGCCTTTGCATTCTCACCACTTGATATTTACTACCTTGGCAACTCATAATAAAACAATTTTAAACTGCTAAGCCTATTCGTCGTTTTCTTTGCTATATAACTATCCAAACTCACAACTTATGGCTGTAATTCTCTAGTCCAAATAAAGTACAAGCTTGCCAACTAATTATTTATTTCCTGTCACTTAGAATGCTAGGCGAATAATTCTAATCCTACACTAATTTAGTACAATATGCTAGACTACTAATTCTATCTGAAACTTAAGGTGTGTTGTTTTTTTTAGGCTAAGCTTGTACACCATTTCTTGTTCCAGTAGTGTCAGACGATGTGTTTGATGCCCGTGACCTGCGGCTGGTATACAACTTGTTCACCATGATAACTGGCCCAGCCCAGTCACGATCTACCCGAGTCAAGTCACTTCGTAGTGAGCTACCTGTAAGCTGTACTCGTGACCTTCCGCCCAAGTATATGAACCCCAGACAGAACTACATATTTGGAACATGAGAAAAACGGTCAGATGCTTGGAATTGCTGACCTTTGATCCTCTCGAGTACAGGTAGTTTATAAATGCCTTAACACTACATTTGTGGTTGCTTGCCCGGTTATAATGTCATAGATTTTTTTCCCTATTTTCCATATTTCCTACTAAAGGGTTAACAAACAAATCGTCATGGACACAAAATAACTCAACTCTACGAAACAACATCGGTAGAAAATACTATGTCAGATTTGGCAGTATCTTCGTCAGCTGGAGTTGCATAAAGATAGGATATAAATTATATTTACTCTTCTAGTGTACCAAGTCTTTGCGTCGTACTTGATACGTTTGAAAAGTTAGTTTAGTTCAGTTTTATTTGTTTTCTATCAATCATTATTCTAATTGGATTCTTAAAGTACCATGCCCACATATATATGATGCTGAATGTTAGGCTTAATGAAGGACGAAATATTAGACATAAAATTAGAACTAAAAATGAATAAATTAAATAATAACTTACATTTTCTTATTTTCACATCTTCTAACAAAAAAAACCCAATTAATTTATAATCTATCTATATGAGTGGATCGAAGCTCTAAAATATGTATTATATATTTTGTAAAAGTGACCAGACCTAAGCCTAATGTTTAATAAATTGAGTTATCTGGTCTTTACGTGTTAACATGTGGTTAAACACGTACTTGTTAATTAATACGTAATTTTTAGCCTTATTATATATTCTAATTTATTAATATTTGATGATTTACCTTCAAAAATTTAACGTAACGTGCGATCTGCGTGCGTGATTGCGGGCGAATTTTTTAGGGTTCGTAACAAGTAAAAATCTAGCACAGATAGCCCATTGTGTAGCTTTGTGCTTAATTCAAAACAACAACAACAACAAGTAAAAATCTTACAGTAATAAGAAAATTTTCATCTGGTGTGGTTTTAAATTGTGTAAAGTGAGGTAAAAACCACCAAATTTTTAGTTCTTACGTCAATTTATGGAGTTTCTGGTAAATGAATAAAGCTCAAGAAATGGAGAGATTCTCTTTAAATAAGGACAAGTACTAACTAACCTTTGCCACGACCTTGCCTCACATTATCATCAAGTTTTTCATGACGACGAAAAACCCACTTGAAGTAAAAATGTATCTCAAGACGACTGGTGTGGGTATTAAAATTTTAATTAAAATAGAGAACAACGTTTCGACCTTCTTACGTCGAAACGTTGTTCTCTTCTTTATTTTATTAAAGCATTTTAAAACCCACACCAGTCGTTTTGAGATACAGCATCAAGTTTACTTCAAGTTAACGGAAACACTAGCTGAATTAAACTGGCAAGAAGTATATATATATATGTATATAAGGAATTCTGTACACGCTTCAAAAAACGAAAGATAACCGGTATTGAGATCCTGCTTGTCCTATCAACTGAAACTGAGATGAGGCTCTACGTTTGGTCATGAGATTCCTGGATGTGTTTCTTTACGTTGTCTTAAGATCGATGTTTGAAAATTGTATTATTTGTGTAATTTACGTTTCTCGACCGTCTTTTAACCCACTTTATTAAATTTACTGACCTGTTTTATATTGTATTGTCTTTCTGTTGGTGATGTAATGTACTTGTAACTTACATACATAGGTCTAGTTAATTTGCAAGATCAGAAAGAAGGCAAAATCTCTGATCTCGTCTTTCTGTTGGTGGTGTAATTGTAACGTACTTGTAACTTACATATATATAGGGCTAGTTGATTTGCAAGATTAGAAAGAAGGCACAAAGCACAATTTCTTCGTCTTTGAAATCGTACACTAGATTCTGTACATTTATATGGAATCTTCCCACAGTCTCAAGTAGTCAAATTCATGTTCATTCATTCATCACAGGATTAGTCTAACGTGGCAACAACAAGATTTTCGACTACAAACTAAAGGGGTGGACAAGCACAGATAGCCTTTTCAATTTACCTCAAGTTGATTGGAGTCATTTTTCATTCTTAGCTGGTGAAGCTTTAACTTCTACAACCATCTGACCCCATCTGTTTTACAGGTGATCTCTCGTAACGGAGTGTGACGAATCTGATCTGGAACGTAGCATGGGCGAGGGAAGGTTTGCTGTAGTGTAACAGATCAAATAATTTCAATGTTTGGTACCTAGTAGGATAAGGTCCTTGTCGTACCACCTTGTCCAGGGTTGCTCTTGACAGGGGCCTCAGGTCGTATAAGAGAGTAGCGTGTGTCTTGAGCACAAAGAAAAACAATGTCACCCCATTCGAATTCCGTCTCCTAAAAGAAGAACATAAAGCGGTCAAACATCGTTTTACTGTGAGGTTCTGCTAGACAGAAGTGACTTTAGATAGACTAAGGTCAGTCACTGAAACGACAGTGATAATGCAACTGCCGTACGTACTACAGACAAGCTCATTTAGAGATAACGAACACTCCACAAGTTGCTTCGTTAGAGAAACAATTACTTAGGTCTGTCCAATCTAATGTCTAAACTTCTTATCCTTTACTAATGATAAGTGTATTCACCTCTACAAACGTCGATATAAAGATTCTCTTTTTTGTTTCTTCAACTCAGTTTTTATCTCCACTTCCTACGTTCTTCAGTGTATCAAAACACTTCACTTATAATAACGTTTATTTTTCGCTATGAAATTAGTTATTTTATCTGTTGGTAATTTTCACAATTCATTAGTAGTACGGTTTGTAATTAAGCACAAAGCTACACAGATAGCTCACTATTACATCACGTTTTTTAAACCTTTGTCTAGATTTGCTACAAATATCTGCCATATCTGAGGTCATAAAGGGTTCATCTACAGAGTGGCCCGTAAGTCCCTACCCATCCATATGTTATTATAAACAATTTTATGATAAACAATGACCCCTACAATGTTGAGGAAAATGTCTCAGAGAACATGGCGTCGCATAATATTATTCAACGAGAATGAGGGACAGCACACAGATACACTGGATGCGTATGATATATGGATGGGTAGGGACTTACGGGCCGCCCTGTAGAACTATAAAACATCGACCATAATTTAAACTGGAATTTCTATTAGTTACAAAATAAACATAATTCAGAAATTAAGAAAAAAAATCAAACGTTACTAAATTTAAAACTCTAAAACAGCAATGCTTGGGTTTATAAACATACTTCTCGTACGTTCACAGATTACTCAATTTATTTGGTCACAGAATCTCTTACACGTGGAACAGGCTTTTGTTTGTTTGTCTTGAATTTCGCGCAAAGCTACTCGAGGGCTATCTGCACTAGACGTCCCTAATTTAGCAGAGGGGAGATAGCTAGTCATCACCACCCACCGCCCACTTTTGGGCTACTCTTTTACCAACGAATATTGGGATTGACTGTAACAATATAATGCCCCCACGGCTAGGAGGGCAAGCATGTTTGGTGCGACCGGAATTTGAACCCGCGACCCTCGGATTATGAGTTGAACGCCTTAACACGTTTGGTCATGCCGGGCCAGGAAGAGGCAACACAGGTTTGTCTTCACTAACACCGTAGTTTGTTTTCAGAACGATATTTCTAAAGTTTTTAATATTATATAGAAAATTACTAAGTTTTTTTGCCTGTTTCTTAATAACCTACGGTTCTTGTATCGTAAGCAAATTTTCTTTCTGAAAAAAGCTCTCCGATAGCTTATGACGTTAAAATTTGTGATTTGATCGCTATGGAAGTCACAACGCGGTTTTTCGTCTTGAAAGCACAGAGACGCTGAAGTGTGCACAACGGTTCCTAAGCACCTGCGTTAGATTTACAGAGTTTAACAATGCCTAAAACTTCTTATTGTCTTCCCAGAATTACGTCTCAATTAAAACTCTGGTTCAGTGATTTCTCTGATTTCAGTAAAATTCTCATTTTCTGTTTATTTTGGTAGAAATAATAATTCGCTGAAAATGATGACTGTAACGGTATTTTTTTTTTGGTTTTCGATCTTCAAAAATCTTTTAGATTTTTTCTTTATTTACTATGTATCGATAAAGTAGTAAAATATTTTCAGGTTTCCACTTCCTTTAGATATTTATATATAATAACATAACTGCTTTACGCACAAAAACATTTACTTTTCACTGTCTTTTTAAATTTAAATTCAAGTAAAAACCTGTTTTATAATTACATACCTGTCTGTTTGCCTTGGATTTTTACCGTAACCGTATTAGAAAGTGTTTTAATTCATTTTATGTCACGTGGAACACGTATTTTTTCACTACACGGTGGTTTCATGGATGAAATTATTTTCAAAATTAAAATCTAGCTTTTTAATGTATTTCTTCACATACCCTTCAGAACAAGAACCCTGACGTTTGTTGTTGTTGTTGTCCTTTAAGTCTCTTCATAAAACAGCTGAGGACCCGGCATGGCCAGGTGGATTAAGGCGTTTGACTCGTAATCTGAGAGTCGCGGGTTTGAATCCTCATTACGCCAAACATGCTTATCCTTTTAGCCGTGGAATCGTTATAATGTCACGGTTAATCTCACTATTAGATGTTAAAAGAGTAGTCCTAGAGATGGCGGTGGGTGATGGTGACTAGCTATCTTCTCTTTAGTTTTGCACTGCTAAATTAGGGGCGGCTAGCGCAGATAGCCCTCGCGTAGCTTTGCGCGAAGTTACAAAACAAACCAAAATTGATAATATTTTCCTAGCCTGGAGCAGTAGTTTCCAAACGAGAGTCCAGGAGACAATCTCAGCCGGACTCAACACCTGGAGAAACATTTAACCAAAACCTTCATTGACAACAGAAAAAAAAAAAATCTACCGAGGATTTAGTTACATAAAGTTTTACATTCCTTAGTTTTTGTTTTCAAAGAACAAGTTATAATGAAAGATTTTAATTTTAAGAAATTCTATAACAAAAAACACAGGCGTGAGATGTTTATATTTACAAAAGTTGTTTTGGTTTTAATAACGGATGTTCGATAATTCATTCATACAGATTTCGAAAATATATTTTTATAAGGTCAGGAACCTTTTACAAATTGGAAAGAAAAATGAAAACTTTTACTTATTGTGTTTGGTTTCTCGAAGGAACTATAAAACTCGCATCGCGATTAGTGTAGAGAAATCTACAGCCTGCTTTTGTCAACATTTTAAGCCTAAAAAAAATTGTTACCGATTTCAATGAAAATTATTCATTCATGACGTTTTATGAAAAATCTGTAGGTGATAGAAAACAACGGATATCATTTTAGGATTCATCCTCGAGGTACTGTCGAACGTATAAAAATTAAAGACAATAAAACTAACAGAGGCCCGTGTTATTGGATCGAATAAAATCTTATAATTAAGATATATTTTGAATCTATGAAAAAAAGTAATAATATAATGCAAGTTCGTTATTGTTTCACAAACAAATTACCATTTCGTCACAAACGGGAAACATCTATGTTCTGTAAAGTTCTCTCTTTTTAACTAAACCTAGTCGCGCAATCGTAGTGAATAAGTGTTTGCTTGTGAACTGAGACCACAAGTTCTAGCTTGCTGTGACGTTGTTTTGATTTTTGCTGGTCGCACGCACTACTAGAATGTAGTTTTCGGAATTATAAGACCAATGTTGGATTACTTATTTCTGCTACGGTGACCTACCAGTTTTCGCCATAAACCAAGAAACATAGGTTTCTCAGCATTAGAAAGGGCAGTTCGTCAGTGACGTGTTATGTCGTTACTTTAAGGTAAAAGCCGGTACTAGGTTGCAGTCGGCATCCTCGAACAAGTTTTAACTGCTTACCTCTCGCTTCGAGAAAGTGAGAAGTTAATAATTTCCGGTATCAACTCCCCCTCATTCGTTAATCAGCGATGAGTTAATGGACTCTAAAACTCTAAAATTTGGGGTTCCATTTCCTACAGTAAACAGAGCGAAGGTAGTCCATTTTGTAGCTTTAAGCTAAAACAAGACCAGCAATTTCCTTTAGTGCAAAACTTTTACAATTGCACGTGACATGTGCTATACTTAATAAGTACCACGTGACTTGTGTTATGAGGGTTAATTGTCACGTGACTTGTGGTATACTGAATAAGTATCACGTAACTTATGCTATACTTAGTAAGTACCACGTGGCATGTGCTATACTGAGTAATTACCACGTGGCATGTGTTATACTTAGTAAGTACCGCGTGGAATGTGCTATATTGAGTAAGTACCACGTGACTTGTGCTATACTTGGTAAGTACATAACTAGTGGAAAATGAGAATGTCAAAATTTACATTTTTTTTACTCAGCTTTTAAACGAGCTGTTCTCGTGGAATTCTGTTGTTTGCATATATATGTGTGTGTGTGTGTGTGTGGAGGCTTTTCTTAACTATTAAACGTGTGTGGATGACTTAAGAAGTTTCCACGAACCGCTGTTTTTGTTGTCTCTTTTTCCACACCCTCATGTTCTTCCTTAGACCTCTGGCGGACAAGAAAATCCATACACGCACAGTGGATGAGCAGTATAATATCCGGTAACGAAGTTTAGGTTTTGTTATCGGGCGGATGCGAACCTCTCTCACACAAACTCGGAAAACATCAGTAGAGGGGTCATCCTCGTGCCCTTTTGACGTCATCATACCGGCTGTAGACACGGAGAACGGTGACGTGTCATAATGTGGTCAACAACCCATTGCGTTTACAGAAAAATCCTTTGTATGCTAGTTTGAAACGAGCTGAGAACTTTACGCAGGTTAACAGAAACGACCCTTCATTAACGTAAAAGATTACATGAAAATAATCGTCATTGAACTTTTCAGGGGTCAACATGACACGAGAAGCTACCTGGAACGAGTAACGATCATTACGTAACAGTTATTTTGTAACTGCCAAATTCGTTCCCGAACATGACAGATAACCGTGTGCGATTGTAGCATTCGTTACGTCTTGTGTTATTATCATACAGACTTCGCTACGTAACAAGTAACACGGGACCCTGAAGGGGATGAACAAGGTGATCATGGCGTGCCTTATTTTGTTATTCAACATTAATATTTGGTGCCACAGGAGAGCTTGTTTGTTTGTATATAAGCGAAAAGTTAAACAATGAATTAACTACATTGGCTGACCCCAACGCGAGTGTTTAAACCCGATTTATGTGATTTATAAGCTCTCAACTTTACCGCTAAGATGTCTCGATTTTGAACAGAGAAATCACCAGTTAACAAATTGATTTTGTAGATTGTCTCCTACGTTTGTCATTTTCAGCTCTTTTATTTGTTTCATGTGATGTAAGACTCCAAAATGTGCTATTTTTCAATTCGTTTACTCGTCTTAATACTGTATAATATACACAATTTATATTAAGTTCCCTTTATCCTGTATTCCCTAAAAAAAATTGAAAAGAGGAGTACTGTAGCGAAAACGAATAAAAGATAAGTTGTGTAGAGAAATGATATTTGGGTGTATTTTCTGACAATACAAAAGCGAATGTCGTAATGGTGATAACAGGACGTAACGTCAAATCCTGCAGCTAGAAATTTACGTGTGTTATGATATGCACGTGAAGCGAATATTGGAATAATGTCTGTTTCCGTTATTATTAATTCTTAAAAGACTGTTTTTGTAATTATCATTAGAAGGACAATTTCTGAAACAAGAGACTGTTGAGAACAATAAACTTTTTTTTTTTTAAATAATGTTACAAAAGTGTCTTAGTCCCCGTGATTAGAAAATATTGGGTTATAAAAACACGTTTCTTCACCCACAGTCTTTGTGCAAATCAGACGTGTGTTGCATTTAATTAATATAGATACCTTCACTGTAGCAATACCCATCAAAATTAACAATATCAACCCTGCTTGGAATAGAGACCGAATGACCGAGGCACCCACCGCCTCTGGCTCGCGATTTCGTTGGCTAATCAGTAGCAATCGTGAAGAAATCACAATACATTCGAACACACCACACGACCGAAGATTGGTCAAAATTACACTTACTCTTCTTTTTCAAAATTCCTTCAGGCACATACAGCGGAGGTACCACAGTCATTGGTTGTTTTTTGCGGAACCGAATGTCATCATCTTTCATTATTTTCTGTGCACAAAGTTACACAGTTGACTGTGTTGTGCCCGTCCAGGTATCGAAACCTTGAATTTAACGTGTTACGCCTTAAGACCATTGTTTCACACACATGGATTTTTTTTAAAATCAAGAGTAGAGTACAGTTGTTTGTTATGAGTCGTAAGAAACTATAAAAAACATACAACTCCCGTTTTTCTCAATTAGGATTTAAGTAAAGTATATTGTGAGGAAGATTTTTCATCAGGTGAGTGAACCAACAAGATGTTTTCTCTTTAACTAGTATAACAACACTTTCTGACGGTAATATGATGTACTTGAGATTTTCTAGATGATGCAGAAATCCGCTAATCCAGAATGTTGTTTTTTTTTCTATTGTATCTCTTCATCAACGCACATTACGTACTTACATTAGGTATTTCTTCATCAACGTACGTCACGTAGTTACACTGGGTATCTCTGGATCAACGTACATCACGTAGTTATTTCGTGTATCACTTGATTAAGATAAATCATATACATTGCATATGATTTGATGAAGGGACAGCATTGTGTATCTTTTGATCAATGCACATCACGTAACAGCTACCCTGTTATGCATGCATAATTAATTAAAAACACGAGCTGTGGATTTATGAATTTACTATTTGTGTTGTAACTATTACGTCATAAAATACTTGGTATTTCTATTCGTGTTGATTCAAATTATCATAAATCTATAAAAAAAAACCACAATAAATAAAATAGAAAGATATAATACATCAAAACCATCTGGCTCTTTAAATATCCAGTCGCCATCTCATTGGGCATAATTTGAATTTTATACGAAGGCAGAAATATACATTTAAGCTTGTATGCATTTAAAGACAAAATAGGGCCAATTTTATTGGGCACATTGTATGAAATTATCTAGTGTTTTCTGCTTCTTCTTCTTTTCTTTTTTTTTTTACCGAAGCCTTGAACGGTCAAGTACCTCAAGGCCCACGGTGCCATTACCGAAATCACCGGAAGCAACCTTTCACAAAATAGCAGTGAGCAACTGGTTCCACACACTCACGCATGCGCTTAGAACGTGAGCATGCTTACCTAAGACCGTTTGTGTAGCAGCATCTTCAACACGTTCATCAATTAGAAGAGAAAAAAAAATATTGGGGGAGGGAACAAAAGAGACGCACAGCTAGCCTTCCGTGAACGAGTCGACTTGCCAGGCACATTCACGTAATCTTTAAGTAAACTACAGTCCAATGCAAGTTATTAAATAAGGGGGTGGACAGTCTCCCAAGCTGAAGTTTACACTTTTCAAGGAGACGATCGTGAAAAGAACTTCGTATTTAAGAGAGCTTTGAAACAACATGGAAGTCTATGCGTCATCTATCTGAAATAAAATGTATGCAAATAACAATGTCACAATAACTGCACGACATTGTCTGGGAAATGTTATAATCTACACTTTTTTCAGCGTAGGATAAGTTAATGGTACAATATGGTGACTATAACCGAAGATAACAAGATGAAACTTTCAGTAGCCGCGACTCTAATTAGATATCGAATTGGTCAATAGATGGAGATATGAGCTAGACGTCTGTACTTAAAAAACAACAAAGAAGTCAGCCATTCTACACATTTTTATGCCACTGCTAAAAGCATGAAAATACAAGACTTGGTAGTGAAGAACAAGGTAAATTCAGTGATTATATTGTTACCGAGCGTTACTTTCAAATTCACGTTTTATTACAGGTTTGTTTCTTGCTAATTAAGAACAAGACTACACAAAGGACTATCTGTGCTCTGCCCATCACGAGTATCGAAACGCGGTTTCTAGCGATACAAGTCTGCAATCATATCGTACTGCTACTGAGGGGGGAAGAGACGAAATACTATACAAAAGAAAATAAAGAGAAATCCATAATTGGTCGGTGTTACGTTATCGTAAGAACTATATTTTACTAACGGAAATATTTTAAGGCGCAAAAATTTGGGGCTTTAAAAATATTTTCATTTTAATTGATGGCCTTAAAAACATTTTCTTCCGCCCTCAGTAACTTCCATTACATGTCTTAAAGTTTAAAGCGTATAACACTGTGTTGAATTTAATATGAAAGATCACTCAAAGATTAGGCCCAAAACGGAGCAAGCATTCAGCATGAGAAAATAATTTGAGTTATACTTCAGTCTTACGTCACCTCCATTCTCATTACCCAATGGTGACGTATTTCCGGCAGACTTCATTAACAATTTAATTTGAAGTACTACTTTACTGCCGCAAACCAACAGGTGTGTGTGTGTGTGTGTGTGTGTGTGTGTGTGTGTGTGTGTGTGTGTGTGTGTGTGTGTGTTTCTTACAGCAAAGCCACATCGGGGTATCTGCCGAGCCCACCGAGGGGAATCGAGCCCCTGATTTTAGCTCGTAAATCCGTAGAATTACCACGGTACCAGCAGGGGGGGGGGAGGCGACAGATATACATCTTGTATACTTGAGATGTATTATTGTGTTTTAACACCTATCATACCTCAGATCACCACCATTTGAATAACCCTATGGTGGTTAACAACGAGGGATGGAGTTATCCTGAAATCAGCTGATTTAGGCTTAATTGAAAAATGAACTTCAGTATAACTACTAAAACAAAACAAATATTTATGAAAATATTACACGATGAAACATATTCGGTTTTCCCCATTATTATGCCCACAACGGTACTATAGTCTCTTATATTTACAGAAATGGGATTTTTAATGTAAAAATCGCGAGGGAAGTCATCTTGTAACACGTGCTTTAACACTGCATCTTTTTCTTTAATGCATCGTCAGTTTAACACAATATTCACTCGAATGATTCCTTTTGGAAGACAACCATACTATTGTACCAGTTTTATGTCTTGCTGTCAATGCACTAACAGAGAAATATCCCATTGAGCTGATACGTCAAATCAGTTTGGATATCTTCGGACAACTTTCCATTGGTAAGTCGGCACACAAGATCACATACAGAAGTTGTAAGGGTTTTCAAACAAAAACTCCAGAGTTTTCGATTATTTCACTGTAATCCGAGGGTCGCGAGTTCGAGTCCCCGTCACAAACATGCTCGCCCTTTCAGCCGTGGGAGCGTTACAACGGTACGCTTTTATCAACGAAAGTGGGATTGACCGTAGCCCAAAGAGTTGGTGGTGGGTGGTGATGACTAGCTACCTTCCCTCTAGCCATCCACTGCTAAATTATGGACGGCTAACGCAGGAAGCCCTCGTGTAGCTTTGCGCGAAATTCAAAACAAACAAAACTGACGGTTTAGCACACTCAAACTACCACGTCTACAACTACATTAGAACATTTCAACGTTTGATTGATACATAGTTTCACTTTACAAGTTAACTTCTCCATGTTGGCACTCAAAGTCTCAGGTCTGATCCAGTGACCTAGACCTCGAAAAATAGTGCCAAACATGTTTTGTCTTATCAAAAACTAACCGAAACTTTCCAATACGACTCATTTTAGATGTACGTCAAGTTCCCGGGCTAACTCGTGTAGCAATGTTACCTTATTGCTGTAAAGAACCAATATACAAGGTTTTATGTACCTTATTACAGTAAAGGGACAGCTACAGATTTGGTCACATGGGACGTGCTGGATGTTACGTTATTACAGTGAAAAAGGACAATCTCGTAATGTTTCACTTTTTAGAATTTATAATACCCCGAGTTACCTAACTGGTGTAAATGTACAACAAAAATTTTCTATACGAAGTTAATACTTTAGTGACTAGAAGTGTTTGTTATATTATTATCAGAAACGGGCATCCAAACAAGGTTTATTTCGTTTCCGATTTGTATTTTAGCAGTTCTTATCGTGCACGTGACTGATACGGAGTAGGAAACCTTAGGGACTGCTGTACCTGGGTTAGAATTTAGTACGTATCACCTTATTTGGTGTCCCCTCCTACCTACCGAGAAATATAAAAAACAAGTGGCAGAACTGGTGGTGTTTCATTACACTCGAATGTTCCGACACTTCTCAACTGTAAACAAGGTTTGAAATTGACAGGCGAAAGACACAGAAAATCTGGGTGCAAAAATAGAATATTTATGAGTTTTATTTACCATCGGGCCTTAGAACAAGCTTCTGTACAAATATGCCCTGTAAATATCCATGCATATATACAAAATTGGCAGATATTCATTCTTCAATTACTCTACCTATCAATGCAATAACTAATCATTATTGATTTCGTTAAGTCTGTCTCACAATTGAATTTCATTAAGTACATTTGACAAGAGCAGTACTTAAGAGAAACGAAACAAAAAAAATCACATTTTACAAAAGGTAAAACAAGACAACTCGATTTAAATATATTTTTCACTAGGCAATCTCTGCCCGTCCATTAACCTCAAGAACACACTACATCGTTTTACTGTGTTAGAAAACGTCATTTTAACCGAATAGGCTCATCTCTGGAGCTTTAAAAATATAAAACTGTAAGAAAAATAAATAAAACAATACAAAGTGGTGACTTAACTATATTATCTCACTCAGTTCATTTATAAAATTTGACTTTGTACAAGCTATGAAACATGCAAGGCACTTTCTCAGACACCGTAAAACGTGAACAAATACAAATAAATAGGCTGACGCGAACAGTCTATCTTTGGACAGAAGGAGTGGACGGGTGTGAGTTGAGAAACTACACTTCTGTTGCTAACATCCCGCCACTGTTGTCTTCGGGCACATAATGATCTTCTATAACATATATACTACTGTGAGGGCACGTTCTCGACGACGACGCCTCACTGTGGATAAAAAAATGAAATATTAAGATGGTGTCAGAATATGTTAAGACCTTAAAGAATGCGAACAAACGTTATCGAAAAACAAATTTTATTAGAAAACTACCGTACGTAAAATGCAAAAAACAACCACCCTTATAAGTCAAACAGCACATTCATTACTAGTGTTTAACAAAAGCACATTCGACACGTGTGTGAATGAATAAAGCAAATTATTTACTTGTTTCTTAATTTTGCGCAAAGCTACGCGAAGGCTATCTGCGCTATATATCCCCGATTAGACAGGGTAATACTAGAGGGATGGTAATTAAATTATCATTCCCCACAGCCAACTCTTACCAACGAATAATGTGATCGATCAGCACATTATAACGCCTCCCCTGTTGAAAGGAGAAATACTTGGTGTAATGGGGATTCGAACTCGCAACTTTCAGATTACGAGTCGAGCGCCTTAACCACGTGGTCATGCCAGGCCTAATGAGATAAAACCAGCCAAAATGTGAATTGTCACAACCATAGGTGCATTATAACCAATCCCGTATTAAAGAACATTACGTTTCACAAACGACTTCGTGTATGGTTTTAACTTTATACGATATCCATCTACTGCTGATAGAACTTTAATATCAATGTACTTATTCAAATTAAATGCTTGGCAAAACGTTAAAGTTGTGTACAATTAATACATTCACTTATCAAAATGTTACCGGTATGTCTCCGGATTTACGACGCTAAAATCAGGTATTCGATTCCCCCCTCGGTGAGGTGAGCAGATAGCCCTATGTGGCTTTGCTATAAGAAACACACACATTGGGCCTGGCATGGCCTAACGCGTTAAGGCGCGCGCTTCGTAATCTGAAGGTGGCGGGTTCGCGCGCGAGTCGTGCCAAACATACTCGCCCTCCCCGCCGTGGGAGCATTATAATGTTACGGTCAATCCTACTTTTCGCTGGTAAAAGGGTAGCCCAAGAGTTGGCGGTAGGTGGTGATGACTAGCTGCCTTCCCTCTAGTCTTACACTGCTAAATTAGAGACGGCTAGCACAGATAGCCCTCGAGTAGCTTTGTGCGAAATTCCAAAACAAAAACAAACAAAATATTACAGACGTGTTAAAAGTATTATTTAAATTATTCTGTACTATCATGAAATTGACATTCGATGAATTACGTCATGTTTACGCGAGTTACTTTACACATGCGTGTAACAGAATCAATGTTAATATGCAAAACATAATTACCTTTGACTGACTGATGGAAGCGACGCCTGGTGTTCAGACCGTTTCCTATCTAACGGTGTATTTGATTTAATTACACCTTTTTCTAAGTCTCTGTCCAGCGTTTTGCTGGCGCGGCTGCCGGGGCAGTCTGTATTAAGTAGTTTCGTAGACTTTGTCTGCGATAATGAATGCTCTTTGGCAAACACAGCAGGGTCGTGCACCTCGGTGCTTATGTTTAAGGACTTTGAGCTCGGTCGCTCGAAAGTGTTAATTATTTGATTGTCCAAGCACTTTCTGTTTAAATTGTGCACAGAGTTAATTTCGTTTTGTTTCCTCATTATTTCATCTTGTCTTTCCCTTTCGCGCCGTTTCTTTCTCCGGGTAAGTAAAAGAATCACCACAGCAACGATTACTAGTATCGGAACCAGGGCAGTCAACGTGCCGATTAACGCCACGTGCTGGTCCGAGAGCCCGTCTTTGTCCGAAACGTGATGAGAGACTCCGGCTACGGCCGTCTTTGGTGGAGCGTCCACACTCTGCTCTCCAACGTTTAGCTCAGTGTTGCCCACGACGTGCTCGCACAACTGCCCACTGAAACCCCTTGGACAAACACACACAAACACGTTGCGCTGATCTATACAAGAGCCTCCGTTCTGACAAGGACTCGAGCTGCACTCGTTCACTTCCACGGAACAGTCCTTGGACGTGAATCCCGGGTGACACTGGCACTGGAAATCGTTGACCAAGTCGTGACACGTTCCACCGTTTGCGCAAGGTTTGGTGAGGCAGTCGTCCACATTCATCTGACACAACGAACCAATGAACCCGGGCACACACGAGCAATGAAAGGAATTTACGTCATCCACACACGTCCCTCCGTTCAAACACGGATTCTCGGCACAGTCGTTGATGTCCAGTTCACAGTTGTCCCCCATGAACCCCGTACCACAAATACACGTGTAACTGTCGAGTCTGTCCACACAGCTTCCACCTGAAACCGAGATGAACATTATATATTTACTTGTGAACGACTGTGAATAAAGCTGGACCTCACTGTGAGTATACACCTAGGCTTAACCAAAGCTGTTATATATATTAAATACATGCCAATCTTGAGCACGAGATGTCACTAGTTGTTAAATAAAAGAAAACAGTTCGTAAAATGACTTAACCCCCCCCCCAAAAAAAGCCTTTATACTAGAATAAGACACAAATATACCACAACCGGTACAACATTAATTACGGTTTCTGTTGTTTTTAATAGCCTTACAGATCACAAAACATTCACAGTCCCATAGAGAATTTAGGGTTAAATCGGAATATTTGAGTTGATTGTTTAAGAAAAAACGATTTACTCACGTGTCAACATTTAGAAAATCGTTTAGCTGTTGTCTATAGCTTACCATTTTGACAAGGGTTTGGTTCGCATTTTTTCTTCTGAATTTCACACTTTAACCCTGAAAATTCGTGTGGACACAAGCACTGGTATCCACCTGCTTGGTCCACACAAGATCCTCCGTTGAGACACGGGTTCTCAGTACACATGCTAGCGGAAGTCTCACAGTGTCGTCCGTAGTAACCCAGGGGGCAGTGGCAGGTGTAGTTCTTCCCTGTACCCTGAAGGGCGAAAAAAATCGATGACTTATATTTGCACGTCCCTTAATATCGTACAGACTGAGGTTCGTCTATGGTAATTTATATGGAAGAGAGAATTACCATGGACATAATTAATTACACAACACTCAGCAAGCAGGTATCAAATGTCTGTTTGATAAAATACCTGACTGAATAATGTTTAGAACAGAGTTCGCAAACTATTTATTATTTTTATTTATAAATAAAAATGTATAAAAAGCCGTTTGTTTTACGAATCTCGTGTTTACGAAATAAAGTTACATTTTAAAGAGAAACTTTACCAAATGCAATATTTGTTAACGGGCAAAAAAATCGCAACTCTCCAACAAAATTTTAATCGAAATGCAAATAAAAACAACGACTAAAAGGGTTATTATATACTGGTTTTGAAAATCTTGTGATTTTGAAATTAACATTTGAAGTTGGAGATAAACGAACTACAATAATGAATAACGGAAAAAAAATATATAAAACTGCAACCACAACATAAATGATTTGTGTCCAAAGAGTAACTAACAATAACGTACAATGCACGTTCCGCCATTAAAACAAGGCTTGTAGGAGCAGTCACTGATACGGGCGTCACAATCCAAGCCCGTGAAACCCTCCGGACATGTGCATGTGTAAGATCCGTGCCCAGTATTTGTACACGTTCCACCGTTCTTACAGGGTTTGTGGTTGGTGCAGTA
This sequence comes from Carcinoscorpius rotundicauda, assembly GCA_011833715.1. Lineage (NCBI taxonomy): Eukaryota > Metazoa > Arthropoda > Merostomata > Xiphosura > Limulidae > Carcinoscorpius > Carcinoscorpius rotundicauda. The sequence continues at coordinate 160,792,453 of CM022392.1, read as the reverse complement.
ATTGAGATCTGTAAGAAAACAAAAGGAAACAGACGTTAGATCACTAGAGTCAAATCCAGGTTTAGGTTTTGATTCAGTGGTTTTAACAACATAACGCACGTGAACGAAATGAAACGGTTCTAAACAAAATGTTAATTTATCCACTTTTTTTTTACACTAGTTGGAGCGTCCTCCGATATACCTCTGAACGCATGCGTGCAAGTTTCGATTGTTTGTTTGTTTGTTTTTAAATAAAGGTTCTATTTGGAATTCCCAAAACAGTTATTAAAAGGTTCAACTTACCTTGGTTACAAAACAGACCCCCCCATCCTTCCTCACAATTACACTGCCAAGGTTTAGAACACGTGCCGTGAACACAACCAGGGTACCGAATACACTCGTGACACGTAGATCCTTGCCAGCCTTCACGGCAACTAGATAAGAGATCGAAACTTGAAATCATTGTTCAATAAAAAGTTAACAAAATCACAGTGAAAAGTTTTATATTAGAAATTAATAAATTACCAGAAAACAAAAACAGGAATTATTAAGTAAAAGAATATTTGTTAGAAAAATCAGAGTGACTGTATCAGAACGGTTTCTAGCCAGTTTTTACACGACATTCTATACTTTAAAGTGTGTGTGGTAAGTTGGAGGGGGTTCATGAAGATCTGTTGAACTAACAAAAACGTCACGTCTATTTAGTGCGGATTATTCTTATTTTAGAACTGAGGTAACGAAAGCCGCCTGTAGGGAGCCATCTATTTTAACCACTCAGACTACAATACAGTAGTGTATTGTCTGTCAGTCGACACTAAAATTACGTCGCACAAGGAACGCTTAAACGTTACAATTTGTACTTTCGTGACGTCGGTAAAGTTTCCTCGTGCCATAAATCATTAAAAAAATTGCGCGCTCTTGGGCTGAAACAGAATGTTTAATTTTATCTCGAAACAAAACACTTTCGGGGACCCTGCGGAAGTAAATTAGTTTTATAACTGATAGATGCAAGAGTTTATTTAACATTATAGGTTTTGCACTTTGTATCTGAGACAGATTATCATTTTGTTTTTCACGTATAAACATTTTTCCTACTGGTCATTATTCACAAAATATTTCCCTAATCTTTATTCGCACCTTTTTTGATGTCAACGCCATCTACGTTCATTTGTTTTGTTGTATGTTCTCACAGTTCAGAAGGTGTAGAAAATTAAGACAACCATCTTTTAAAGATCTCAGACCGCCAACTACGTGCCTTAAGATTTTTATAACACATCAAGACAGCCCGTTATACGTCCAACCCCAGCCATTAAAACACATTTTATACCTTAGAGTGCGTGACTTCCCACGGAGTGAACGAATCAAAGCATGAAAGAGAAGTGAACTTACATGCACTCGTTAGGCTGGTTGCAGTAACCGTGTTGGCTGTGACAGCCTGGAAAACAGACGGCTAAGAAAGAAAGAAACGGTGTGTTTAGTTCCAATAACAAAAACAAACAACGAATTATATATTAGATGCAAGCTTTTCTCTGTCTTACTAAAGCAACCTTATAACACTGAGTTGAAGTATCTTTGTCTTACAGCGAGAAAGCCATCCACTTATAAAATTTCTTATTTAAAATCAAATATTTGAATATTTCTTTAAAAAAAAAAGAGGGGGGGGCGAAAAACACATTTTAAAAAGGAATTTCTTATTCATAATCCCAGTTACTTTCTCATACAAGTAACCTAGAAGAGTGTTTCGACTTATCACTTAGTTATATTTTTTTTTATAAATTTTTCTCGGTTTATCTTCAAATACTGTTTACATTATTATATATTAAGCAATATTTATTATTGATATTAATAGAGGTTTAAATTGAAACAAGGAAATATGAATATTTTATCACGATCATAAAAAAAAAAGTCTTTGAAATAGTAGATAATTCGATGCTTCCATACACAGAAATCTTTTACGAGCCGGTTATTTAACTTTTCATACAACAGACAATAGCTTCCTGGGAGTTTTGGAGTTGCGCAGCAGTGACAAGAATCGGTCTTGACTTGAGAACGCGTCATTGTTAAAAGACGTCACTGAATTAAGGGTGGCGCGTACTTAAGCGACAGCTGGCCCCAGAGGCGAGCAGATGTCGGGAAATGGTCCCGCCCTCTTGCGGAGGTGACCTACATTACCTGTAACCCACGGATGGCTCGTTTTACTTTTCACAACACAGGATAAAAAGAAAAAAAAATTGAAGAAAAACGGAGTTAAACAATTTTTCACATTAACCGTAATTTCCAAGACATACAATGCTGCGCAACTTGAAGAGCGCGAGACGTGGTGCGTGAACAACACAAACACGCGAAAAGATAAAATAACTCCCCTTTCTTTAAGAGATCAAGCAATACGCGATTATCGCTCACCTTCGGAACAGTACTCTCCTGTCCACCCCGACAAACACACTTTCTCACCCGTCGAACTGCACGTGTAGTGGCCAAACTTATCGTTCCTCGGTCGACAGAGCTTAGTGCAAGTCTCGCCATAGTAAGTATCATCACAAAGCACTCGGTAAGTATAGAGCATCGTGGTGTGATTTCTTCTGTGAGCATCTTCTGTCCACTGGGGGTTGACTTCCAGGTAACGCTGGGTGGCAAGGCGTGTGATCAGAGACCTACCTCCTGGAAAATCGATACAATTACTGAAGAGCGTACAACGTAATTTAAATTTCCCGTACATTAAATGCAGGAATACCGTAAGCACTTGACGCGTATTTATAAATTATTTTGTCACCAGTTGTTCTTCCCGTACAGTCGTGAAATGAGTAGTTCAAATACAAAGTATTCAGCCATGTTAAACTGTTCAAATATTACCGTAACAACGTACGAAATATTTTAGTTATACATAAAACTTCAAAAACGTAATAGATTTTCCACAAATAACACTAAAAACGAGCTACAAGACTTAGGTTACGTATATTTTTTACTTTGCATTCACGTTCATACAAATATCTCGACGTTCGCACTAATTATTGTCGCTCTTATCTAGCACATGATCAGTTAAATAATTTGAATTGTTATTAAATTAAGATGCACACAGAATTGTAATTAAAAAGTATCAGTGAACACCACTACTGCAAACTCATTTCCTTACGTGACATATATTCGACCGGGGTGCCGATAGATGGCGCCTTGACGCCAGACTTACTGCACAACAAATGGCAGTCGGGTCTAAGAAATAAGTTTCCCACGGTCGGTAGATTACGGCCTTGAAAGCCAGCGGGTAGGGAAAAGATGCAGAGCACAAACTGCACCAGATGGCCAGCTGACCGCTTCCGTCAACGTAGCTGGCCTTTCAGGAAACCCAAGGAAATGAGAAATTTTACTTTCTGGTGTTGGCTCTCCCCATTGACCACGAAATGAAAGGCAGAGTCAGAAAAACAAGTCATCTCTACAGACAAACGTAACATTCCTAAAACGTTTTGGTGGCGAAACTATAGTTGACCATTAACACCTGTATCAGGTTTTGATACGAATTTATCTTAATGTTTTACTAGATCCAACTTCTGTAGAAACAGATCACCTGGTTCAGTGACCCTATCTTTTTGAAGAACAGCGCTGGAGATTAGCACGTGAAAAACAAGACACCGGACAATTAAAAATAGCGAAAACAGTGTTGCAGAATAACCTGTGAAAGGCACGTGGTGGTGAGGAAGAAAAAGCCGATCTAATAACAGTATTAATATTTTGATGCTTTATATTTATGACGTATTGCAGTTCGGAGCAAATAAAGTTTACTTTCGGGCGAAAATAGAAAAGTTTGATTTAAACAGTTTCGATTTCACGTACGACTTATGATCTGTTGAACCTAGAACTAAGCCAGTCATCACCCAGATCGGTATAAAGTGCAACAGATATTAAAATATCCGTCAAATAAAAACTTGTGTTGCGGAGAACCCTCACGGGATTAGAAACAAAACGATGTCTTTATTAATGTTACCCCAACAGGTTCGGAGTCGTATCCTACACAACTGAAATATTAAAATATTCGTGCGAAGCGAACATTAAACATCGTACTAACAAACACGATTAACTTTGATATTGCTGTTCCTAAAGTAGCTAGTGGTTTTCCACGACTTAAAAGATATTCCATGAAATGCAAACTCTACAACCTAATACCAATAGAAGTCATAACTTATGTAATTAAAAGTGTTAAACTTTCACAATAAAATAAAACTGTTGCACTAACATGGAAACTGGATAACAGATAGTTACAACATAACAGTATGTCTAATAATACACAAAACTTACCCCCTTCGACGGCGCTTACATGCCAAGCTTCCACGATCAGTGAAAACGTTCCCTGAAAAGACAACACAGTGTTAGTCTGCATTTTCACAGTAGTTTATTTACAATAAATCCTGTTTATATATTTTCCATTATTATTTAAAAAGGTCGTCGTATTTCGACTCCACATAATAAAATTTACGTACTCTGAAGCATTCGTTTATTACGACCATTTTCTATTTTTATTTTAAAGCGGAACAATGTTAGCAAATTAAGACACGTATTTCACTGAAGTCGGCTACCCATTCTCAGCATGTGGCTATTCTATTACATTGTTTCTAACCAATTAAAAACAAGTTGTTCAGCTCTCACTAAGCGTATACATACACAGAGAGAGGTTGGTGACCGGGTCTTCCAACCGTGGACAGTATCTGCTCCACTGATTCAAATTGTAGGAACGGCAAAAGAAACAAAAGTCTAAGCTAGATTCATAGATGACTTTAGGTAAATAAAGCTGAGACAAGGGATAGTTTTACATCTGATCAAGAAACGGTAATGATGTGTCGTAGTTAACTTCATTAACTCTCCGACTTGTATTTCGATCCGTTTATTTTAATGAATTAAAAAATAGCGCCACCTAACAAATATTTTAACAATTTCCAAAAGTAAAATTCTTACGTTTAGGTGTTGCTTTCTTTATAAAATAGACCATGTTTGTATTAAACCTCTGGAACGTTTATATTATTTAAACTTAAGTACTCGTTTAAAATTTTATACCTTCGCAAAAATTACGGCACACTATAATAACATGTTAAAAATAGTATACACAAAGTATGAAAAAGTTGAAATATTTTATTACGGTTGATAGCTACCTATATTTTGTTTTATTAAAAATTGTTTATTTCAAATAAGTAATTTCCGAATTTACACAATATTACGTAATTATTCTCAAAGCTTAAATTGGCAAAGAAAACTAATGTGACAAATTTGTCAATTTCCGTTTAATTACGAACCAAATTTATAATATTATAACAGTGATATTTATAAGCAAAAAAAAAATATGCATACACTCGTTACTAGGTTAATGTTTAGTTTTAGTCCATATAGGTAGTTGCTATCGGGATATTAATTGCATAAAAATAAAACTTATGATCAAATTTAGAATACGACAAAAAAAAAAAAAAAAACTTACCGGCCACGAGAAATCGAATGAAAATCGAACTTTTCTATCCAAGTGGTAAACTGAATTATTAGCCATCACAGGCGTTATGATTTCTCCGAACGTGCACGGCGGGTTTGGGTCAATCGTCGTTTGATAATGTTTCAAACATATGCGAAAAGATGTCCGACAAACACTACTGCACGACCCGTGGGCAGTACGATACCCACTGCAACAGTTTCCCTCGAAATCTCGCCCGTAGTCGTTAGTAAAGGAGACAAGACGAAGTTCAAAAACTCCAGAGCTGCGAGTCTGAAAACAAACAGAAACTTCGAGTCAAGTCATGGTGTTCGCTAACACTAATTTCAAAAGATCTAAACAAGATCAAGACCCTAAAACCCACGCAGTTAAAAAGGAACAAAATACAACTCAATTATGTATTGTGGATTTTTATGAAATTTTGCAATGTGAAATAAAAGGATTTTTAAACCAAAACTGGCGTCTAATGCTTTTAAATATACGTACTAACGTACATTCACGCACACAAAACAAAATTCGTTGCCTACAATTGTTAGAGTCATACTGGTATCACGAAAGTGATGCAAATGTTTTGTAAAGTTTCACAACTGTTAAAGGATGTTTAACTAAGTCATAACTTAGTGTTACTTTAGGTAGAAACTTACCAGTGATACCGCAGTTAGTACGAGCAAGGCGGAATGAACTAGAGACGGTTTGATTCGCCGCCCCATCGCGCAAATCCACAGACTTCTTCCACACTGTCGTAAGACGCTACTGTGCTAAACCGAAGTCAGCCTCGCTTTCGACCAGATCAGACTCCTCCCCAAATTGTAATTGACAGCACTCTGAAATATAACAGGCACAATTCGCTGTTCAGGTACGTAACGCTGATATGTAAAATTAAACACAAGATATTCACACTATCGAAGATTTTTTTACAGCTATGGTATCGGTTCAAAATCCATAGGTTCTGTAGGAAGCTAAATCTATGCAGCGTAATTATATTATTTAATATAGATGCTTCTTCTCTCACACGTATATAGTACGTATATCCAAGTAGACTTTTACCTATAGCGTACAACGAGGCACATCACACGAGAGACACAGACTAGCGAGCACAGAGCAACCGAGTGATTCTGGCAGCAAGGCGCGTGGCACGAGGGTTTTATATAGGGCCGGCTGCACGTATTACTAGCTAGCATAACAAGGCCCTATTGAAATAGTCCCCACTAGTCGAGAACCTTTCAACGCTTGAGTGGTATCATCCACAGAGGAAATTTTTACGTGGAACTTTCTCTTTTCGTCTTCTTAAGCAAACTAGAAACTAAGAACGGTGAAGGTTTTAAAAAAGCAATATTGTCGCTTCTAGTTCAAATAAACAACTAATAGCAAACTAATTAATTTGAGTAAAACAGAAGCACACTTCAGAATCGTTTCGGCGCTTAAAACAGTCACAGAAACCTGGATAATTTGGTTCTGGAAATTGTAAAATTTGAATTCAGACAAATTAAAGTAACTTAAATGTTGATCAATAGATGGAGTGAGGTGAATCAGTTTTGAGAAATAACCGAACATACAACTTTTTGAAGTTTCAGAAACAAATTAGCGATTTAACGAACGTAACTTTGTACGAGTCCAATAATAAAAATAGCTTACTTGTTAAACCTCTATAAAACAAGTTCATACAAAATAAGATGGCTCTCAAAAGTGTAACATATTCCTATAAATTTATATTGTATTACAAACAACCTACAATAAACTATTCAAAAAGGTGTCGCCGTAGTTTATCCATAAATTTTCTTCTGCAACTCGTACTATTCGTAACTTTACAAATTTCATCATTCTCGGGTAAGCTGGCGAGGATTTAACACGACAGACATTTAATTAACTAATTTTAACAGATGAGAAAAGAAAAAAAAAAGGATAATTAAGTCGAAACAACGTGTTGACAAATCAGTGAACTGGGAGGCATACATGATATTTGTTTAAGTTATCTAAAATTATTACTCAACTACAATCTACCCAAATAGAAGTTATTCTAAAACATACTGTACTGTGAAGTGTAGACAGAATGAGTAGTCCCGTTCATCTGACATCTGCTTGTGAGAACGAGTCACACCTGCCGTTAACATTACAGCTAAAGTTAATTACCAAACTAAGGTCTTCCGTCAGAAGATGGCGACTTTCTCTGGTTCACAGAATTACGTGTTTTTATACACGTTTCTCTTCAAACTTTAAATTTTTGTAACAATTTTTTAATCGCTCAATGTAAAACAGGTTTTGAAAACACTTACCGAAGAAAAATATTAAAATACGTATTTATGACAAACATAAAACATTTCTACATTTTTAGTGTAAAACGATAATTTGAACGAGCACTTGACATTCTTTAAAATACAAGGCTTTCATATACTAAATAAATTTTCAGATAGATAATATACAACCAGAAACTCACCCAATATGGCTAATCAATACATCCGACCATTTTTGTCGCTTTTAACTATTACACAATTTTAAAATAGTAAGAACTACCAGTGGATATTCTGTTCCCTATATAAGCTGGTAATGGCTTTTCTGACAAGCACGGAATACTAGCATCTTTCACCTTTTGCGAGCGTACACAGCTGCACTAGGGATTAATGTAAGCGTCCCAAGGGACTTATGCAATAAGATATCTAAAGAACCGTATATGAAGCTTGTCGTCGAACAATTTCCTCAGATCTGAGCCTAATCTCGAGGTTCCAGGGACGCGTGTCGGTCGCGTGCAGTCAGCCATCTCGACCAATCAGAGAAGCGCACTAATTGATTGTAACAAGTAGCGCGTGGCTCTAGGATAGCAACAAAAGAAGATTAAACGTAGCCGTATTTAAGTGTTTTGTATTTGTAATGAAGATTTTTTTGCTTGTGTATCTATAAATATACGTTGATAGGTGACATGCTCTGGTGATTCAGTAGTGACATCTGCCGGGCAAGTAAACAATCTACATAGGACATTTCTAGTGTTCACGACTGGAAATAAAGTTGAATTTTTGTAAAGCAATAAGGTTGTGGCGTGTTTTAACACGCTTGTATGTATGGATATCCATTTAGTCTTCACACCCTGCCGAACTGAATTAATTATCACAAAAAGGTCAGAGGTTTTCTACAGAAGAAATATAAAAACAGTTTGTATTGCTTGTTAAATAAAGTACGTACACCTGAAATGCAGTACGCCGTATCCTGTTTGGATTCATTTATACAACGTTATTTACAAAAAGAATGTTGTTTAGAATTAAGCACAAAGCTGCACAATGGGCTATCTGTGCTCTGCCCACCACGGGTATCGAAACCCGGATTTTAGCGTGTAAGTCCGCAGACATACCGCTGAGCCACTGGGGGGGGGGCTACAAAAAGAATGATGACACAACTAAGTGGTCAGCGTGCCGCACTATGGCCTTGATGGTCCGTGGTTCGCGTCCCGTCACCACAACAACTAAAAATTACCGTTATCACTTTGTAGCCAAGGGTGTATATTGAATGAGCGATTGAGAAAAAAACCCAACAAGACAAAAGTCTTCATAAAACAAACTTCAGTCTTGTATGTTCTACAAATACTAGACTCACTTTATTTTACTGTACCACAATAAAACTGATAACAAATCAAGAGATTTAAAATGATCGGCATCACCGTAATATAATCTTATAAAATCATCATTTCTTTAATATATCTAAATCCTCTGATAAAGTCTACTTGGAAGGTTCTCAGTTAAAAATCGTGCATTATTCTAACTGTACATTATTTACAAAATTTGGAACTACACGTGACAAGTTAATCTATTACAAACTCTAAAATGTAATGTTATGAAGAGAAACAGACATGAGATTAAGAAGACTCGTTCCACCGACTTGTTTTCACACCATTCAATACCGCCAGTTCCACATCTTGCACCATATTGAATAAATTTATATTTCTGCCTATTTTGATTCAGTGTACAGAACCGATAAAATACAACAGCTCAACAAATTACTTATTATATAATATATATATATATATGGAATATTAGCATTATTAACGAGGTTTATTGATTTATCATTGTACATACTTGTGTAACCCGTATTTACGAACCCGTAAATACACGGACTCACAAAGAGAGTACAATCTAATTAATGGAAAAAAAATAATTTAGTATTTCGTTTAGAAATAGTCGTTCCATGTAGTTCAGTGGCGATTTTACGAACTTACAACGCAAACATCCTCGGCTAAATTCACCACGCTTGACAGAGTGCAGATAATCAGTTTTGTAATTTTACACTGAAAAACATAACTACAGGTAAGGAACATTTTATATTAATTTAAAAAATGTAATCTGTGCTGTGCCAGCCATGGGTATCGAAACCCGGTTTTTAACGGATTTGTTTCTGAAACTCTTAAAAAAACAGACTGATTAAAACTAGTCCTTCTTACACAAACTTTCACACAAATATAGGGACACTAAATATACAGGATTTAACAAATGTTATATACTTTAAAAGACGTTCGATCAGTTAGCCTTGATATCAAACGTAACTATATACGTTTAACTATTATGTTCTGAAAATACAGAACATATTTTTAGTGTACTTGTAAAAAAGTTCAAAACAGAGTTCACTACAAATGGGTGTCTTGAACGATAACTTGGTCCACAGAAATCCAAGAAATAGAAAGATCAGAATACATTACATAGTTCTGATTTAATGGCATTTACAGAGCCTAACTGATACGTGTAAAAGGTATGACATAACAACAGTCAAGGCATGTTTCCTGTTTTTCCTGTTGCTGACCTTGTTTAGATTGTTCTGTCTTGATAGACGGCAAGCGTCGCACCTTCCTCTGTTTAAAAAAAGTCCAATTAAAGGAAGCTTTATACCGGAAACGACATATGTGCGTCACAGCTACTTGCGTCCAATGTAGGTATCTAATAACGAGCCAAATGGTCATTGCGACAGTTTCTATATACAGAGATTTTATCTTAAGCTGTCGCTTGGATTCTTTTGTTTACTGTATCTTACAACAACAAAATCACAACTGTAGTACGCATGTCTTATGTTTAATTAACAACGGTCCTTCTGCACAAGTCTTCTAAAACCCATACCTACATAAGGGACATACGATAGTTTAACAGAAGGATGACAGATACTCAATGGAAATGAAACTTAGTTTTCTTAGTTGTAAAAACTCTGGTTTCTCTTAATTTTATCATATAATGACTGACTAATACCTTGTTAGGAAAGAACATATGGATATATGTGGGTGGGTGTGGATTTTTTTCTTTTTGAACTACAGCTGAGCAATGAACTGACCGTGCTTTGCCCACCTTGGGTATCGATTTCTTAAGAGTTGAAAGCTTCAAACTTAACAGATGAACCGCTGGAAAGGGGTAAAATTATCTCCACCCCTGATATTAATATGCACCGATTTGTTAATAAAACATAAGGAATAATTTCCATCTTATCTACATTTTACAGTTATATCAATCAAACCCGAATAAAGTGGGCATTTATACGACTTGTAATGAAGACTTATGACGCAAATCTTTGGTTATCAAACCAAATGACGTACAGTTCCACGAAATGTAACCAGTCATAAGGCCTTTGTGCAGACTTAACCACAAAAAATACCAACAGTAAAAAGAATATCTTAAGTAGCAAAAAAAAATTAATAAAAAAATCGAAAGTACACACTGCTTAAAAAATGTCCAGAATGATGATGATCAGAATGTAACAAAACGAGAGACCATTTTCCCTGACGGTGTTAGTGGCAGGCTTGTTCAAGTATTGGTTCTGAGAAAGTGAAGCCTCCTTGTTCACGATCAGAGCCTATGTCCAGTGGCGCATTTATGTTAGGGCTAGAAGGAGCTCAGCCCCCAGAGTCTGTGGTCTTAACGGGAGCACATTGATAATTTTACATGTAAAATTACGTGAGATACAGGGTCCACAAAAAATATTCGCTCCTGGACCCAAAAGACCTTAAATCTGCTAGAGCCTGTGTCCAACGACACAATTAATGTTTTTGTCGACTCTACAGTCCAAGGTAATCACCCCGAAATTAAACCCACGAGAGAAGAAAGAATCATAGTTCCATCATTAATTATTTTTAGTTAACACAACTAAAAGAAAAAACATCTTATGTTAAATCATGAAAGAATAAACAAAACTAAGTGAGCTAACTAATGCAAGCTTTATTATTACTAATAGCGAAAAACAATTGTGAAACAACCATTGTTCTGTTCATAAACTTATCTTGTAAAAGAACTAACACCGATAACTTCCGAGATTAAACACTTAATGCAAACAGTCAGGTTTATTCAATTTCTTGTTTACGTGATTAGAAAAACTGACCATAATTGTTCAAATACGATCAAGAAAAACGCGAAAGAAAAGGACCCGTAAAAACAAGACTTTGTTTTCGTTGGAACCAAATCCACTGCCTCAGATCGGTCATTGATTGGCATACATATGAGTGGTCAAGTTCCAACCAAAGGAGAAAATTTATTGTTGTATTTCAGAACGGCTGGGTATTACCACGTATTCGCCGTTCTGAGATACATTTTTATTTCAAGTGGGTTTCTCGTGATCAAGATAAAGTTTATTGTGTCTACCAAGTGTCCAATTTGACCGAGATGTGCACAGGTAGGTAAAAGTGGATTAGTTCTCAACAAAAATGGCTTTACCTTTGAAAGATGTCTGAACAACATCGAGACAATATTTTGGGTTATTTCAGTGAGTTTCTCGAAGCAACAGATCCCCCAAAATTCGCATCTTCTGTACAACTGACTCCCCATTTTGTTGTTAGAAACGAGTGCAAACATCTGTATTTACTTCTACATTCTAGACAAACTTAAATTTGTATTATTTTTTTAATTTAAGGACTATCTTTTCGGTTTATACGTACAAGACTGGAACTGGTGCGCCCTGGTTCCCGATTTGCATGTTGGTAAGTCTGTAAAGAACTCTCGGGGGATGAGAGTATCTGATTTGCTTGGATAGAGTAGTTGGGAACCCTGACTTTCCTCTTCTGTATATTTAGCTTGACTGACGAATGGATGTACCGAGATTCGAAAACGTTCTGATAGATGTTAGGACTGACTATAATCCCAAGAGAGTTGGTTTTTAAATGTTCGCATAAAGATGGTCAAGTGTCATGTGCTCTAGATGTCACATGAAGTGAATGAAGCTAACTACAAGAATAAGGCAAACACTCAACACCACCAACCATAAAATCTTTCCTGATAAAATGGTGAAATTTGACCCCATGACCTCAAAATAAGCAGGGTTATTTTTTTAAGCAATGCGACGTGAACGTTGAACCCACAGACACACAGCCCTGCACACTAACCACTAAGCCTCATAATCCTCAAGGAAATTTGTTTTCCGAATTTTGTATAGGGATAAAATTTTGTGCGTTTTCCATTGACCTTTTCCAGAGATTTTCGGACCAGTAACTAAAAAGTATTTCCGTTAAACGATTTTGTTTGGAAGTTACGCTCCTCATTTGTGGAAAACGTTATTTTATTATCGATAAATTTGGTGTCTCATTATTACCCGAGAGCTACTTATCCATACTTTAGCAAACACAGAACCTCTTGGGAATAGTTTCCTGCATAATGGGTTTTAATTGTAGCGTGGAATCCCACAGAGACAAATATATTGACTAAGTTATCCAACTCATAATATGATTCTTATAGAACATATTGAAAAGCAAACAAACCCAGATAAACATTTCTACTTCAAATGTGCCTTTTTAAATAATGTTAATCTACGTAAACTAATTTTTACTAGGTTAAAGTGTATCAATGAAAACATTTTACGCGAAATATGAAAAAATAAAAAAATCAGCCGTTTGTTTCTTTATGTTCCTCATTATACAGTAAACCGTTAACAATAAATTAGTACATACAGTATTCAAAACATTAAAAGGCTTAACGTATTCCAAGAAATAGTATTTACAACATCCCACATCAAAGTACACTAAAATATGTGGGGAAAACAAATACACAACAAAAGTTGGAATTCAGGGACACAACAGACATATCAGACGATAGTATTGGATTATTTGTAACAACCAGTCACGTAAGAGATCAAAATATTACAAGACATTGAAATAATAGGACATGAGCCACACCCAAGTAGACAGATAAAATAAGCCTTCAGAATCCACTTACCCAATAACATTGAGTCAACATAGAAGTACGAATAACCTGGATGTCCTTGCTTAGATTTAGTTTGTAAAAGTCCACCACTCTCACCTTTCACACTGGTCCTACTGATAGGTTTGTAAAGCTTACAATACTGTTAACATTAAGTTTGCCCAGTGCGATTGTACCAGTACAATCTGTATGTTCTTGTACCAGTACCATCTGTATCTTTCTGATGACATACCAACCTTACCATCTTCCGTCTCAAATGTTGTTTTAAAAAACCCAATGATCTGTTGTGTGTCGAATACACGTAGCGTACAGCCTAGCATAACAGCGTACTTACTTCACATTCTAAACAGCAGTCTACAGGAATCTGGGTCAAGATGGACAGCAAACTGAACCTTTTGAAAAGACCAAATGTGGTCCAAATATTCAACACTTTTCAGCTTCTCGTGGCTTCCACAAAAAGCAATATTCTGAGTGGTTTGTTTTAATCTTACGAAAGCAAAAAGCAATTCAAGTTTACCCATTATCAGTTTCTTGTTTCACACACATTTTGGTTATCGATATAAATTTAGTTTATTTTCACATATTCTAATTTTTCCACTGACTAAAACGTTTCGAAACGATATGCAAATTTTAATTTGAAAAAAAAAACAAAACATTTTTTCTTTAGTTTTATGTTCTGTTTGACGACAATGAAGTTATTGTAAAAAATTCTGAATCGCATGTTACAGAATATTTAACCTGCTCTCTCTTCATAAATCTTCTACATCGACAAGTCGTCACGTGGAATATCTTGTTCAATTTCCTTCCTTAGTTGTCTATGGAAAGTCAATTACCTGATACTGTACTTTTTCCAGTTGTAACTTTCAGTTTATGGCCTTTTTGCTAGATCATTAAAATGAAAAGAATACGCGTAGATTTTCGTTTAACTGTTGAAGTTTACTAAGCTACACGTACCGTCATATTCACAATCAGTTGGACGGAAGTTACGTAAATTCGCCATTGATGAACAGACACGAGTTGCTTCCCTTATATTTAATCTTCAAAATAGTCAGTAAAAACTGGAAAACGCACAACTAAATTTTTTTATGTATACCTGCACATCAATCTGTAGTTATATGGACATACGAAACTAAAGTAAGGCTCATAACAGTTTCTTGTTGAGTCTCATTAAGATACATCAACACACACACGCACTACTTAACGTATCCAATACACCAAAAGTACATTTGAAAGATACGCTTTAGAAGCCAAAAGTTGGAAAACAATTACAAACCAATACGCCGAAAATTTCTAATAACAATCACACAAGGTGCAGATATTTTCCACGTATTTTTCCATAACACATTTCATTAATGACGACAGTATCTGACATCGTTTACACACCAACAGTGTAAGTTAGCCTATTAGGCTCTGTTAGAAACATGGAAACATACATTGTCTGCACAACAAGGAGCAAGACAAAACTCGACTCTCAGACGGAACACTCCCAGAACGACAGTTAATTATAAATATTATACGTTGTTTAACAGATAGGACAAATTTTTCTTTGAAATTTACGAATACGTTTGAAACTTTATTATACTCTATGTCATGAAATAATTGTCATATTTAAGTTGCCATTCCTTCTAATGTCATCTTGACTAAGACCTCCTTCTATAGCACCTTGTACGTCAGATAGCGTAGAAGTAAACAAATTTGAAACCAATGTAGTTGAAATAATTGTACAGTCTCCAAACTGTATGACTAGATGTCGTGTATTAAAAGATTTCGTCACAAGTATATTAGGGAGTAACAAAGTGTATTAAAAATAAAATTTTTGTAACAGCCCTCACGCTAAAAACTTAACATTCCCAAACAGAAAATGGTGAGATCCGAATATTTTACACGTAAGGTAAGGGTCTGATAATAATACCGTGTTTCTCCGAAAATAAGACAGGGCTTATATTAATTTTCACTCCAAAATATGACACTAGGGCTTATTTTCGGGGGATGTCTTATTTTGATATATTAAAAAAATGAAGTTAAAGTAAAAATTATAAGACCTCTAAATAAATAGAAATTACGAAAAACATTCAGAAACTCATTAACAGGAATTTATTTTATTAACTAATAAACTAATTAATAATTTTTATTTCTTTCCTCTTCCTGCCACTCTTAACTAGGGCTTATTTTAAGGGTAGGGCTTATATTAAAACTATCCCCAAAAATCACACTAGGTCTTATTATCGGAGAAACACGGTACATTTTATTAACTCTCGTGGTGCCGAGTCTGAACACCAGGATAGAGGTTTTCGTAATATTATAGCACAATTCTAACTCACGCCGTCATAACTTTTGTTTGGATTAAACATAATTATAACTTTAATACAGTTAGTAGTAGTTTTAAATGTTAAATATTTTTGTAACTAGCACGTTTCACATCACTAGTAGTAATATAATATTTCATACTTATATCTGCATAAATATTTTCATAATTACACAGTCTCGACTGCAGAAGCTCGCACAACGAAACGTGAGAAGTACGTTATGTTCACATACGTTAAATGACCAGACCGACACAGCTAAGATGTAGGTTTAGTCACAATTTGACGTACTGTTCGTAGGGATGAGGGCCGGCTCGGCCAGGTGGGTTAAGGTATTAAACTCGTAATGCGAAGGTCGCTGGTTCGAATACCTGTCACATAGAACATGTTCGCCCTTTCAGCCGTGGAAGCGTTATAATGTAACAGTCAATCTTACTATTCGTTGGTAAAAGAGTAGCCCAAGAGTTAGTGGTGGGTGGTGATAACAAGTTGCCTTCCCTCTAGTCTTACACTGCTAAATTAGGGACGGCTAGCGCAGATAGCCCTCGTGTAGCATTACACGAAATTTAAAAAAACAAATAAAAACAATCGTAGGGAAGACTGTCCAGCCAGCAACTTTTGTACCCCGCTCACCACAAATTCAATTTAACGCTTCTTACCCCCCCCCAAAAAAAAAAAAATTACAGAACTATTGTAGTTTTTACAAGGTTTGACAATGATACTGCGTTATTGTTCTGTAAAAGTTACAAGTTATATACATTATTCGTTATAAATGCATCTTAAAATTTGTTGAATTAAATTCATCGGCTGAAGTTTTAGTCGGATCGTCAAACAATACACTTTGTTCATGTACTTTAACAGAAAGTTCGAGAAGCAATACGTTATAGCTACGTACCAGTAAATATCAGTAAACCATCCAACAAACCAACGGCTAGTAATTTTGATACGCTTTTGAAGTTCGTTTTGCGATTATATAAGAAATGGCACGCGATAAAAAAATATACAACAAACTCGAGATATTGCTGGAGAAATATTTTTCTTCAATGGCCAGTTTTAAAGGTTTAGACAACTCAGCTGCGAGCATTATACCGAAATAAAGACAACTTCCAACACTGGACGAGGCTAAAGGTGGCTTAGTTGGAGTAGATTAAACTGCTTATTTAAAACCCAGTCTATGCGACCCAAAGTAACAGAGTCGTTGTAACTTGACTTTTTAAGAGGTTTAAATAAAGATTGTTCTCTATCTATACGTTAACCAATCATCTGTTAAAATTACACCAGATGAAAGCTTTTATTGTAATAAATCAAAGTGTTCAGCCTATACAGCTTTCGAAAGACGAGAGAGTCGAATGTTACTAAAGCATCAACAAATAACAAATACAATCTTGAACATTTTAACGAATCCAACCTGATACTGGTTTAAAATAACCGACAGACGAATTGACAAGACTCCTTTCGCAGTGTCAAAATACGAATAACATTACGTAACTTTTTCTAATCAATCTTTTTGTTTTTCTTTCGCTAAAGCCTTTTCTTCGTATACTCAACCTATAGCAGTCGGAAAGTTTTGCTCTTTCTACTGTTAGCAGAACAAAGTTGCGATCAACCTGCAGCAGTCGGAAAGTTTTGCTCTTTCTACTGTTAGCAGAACAAAGTTGCGATCAACCTACAGCAGTCGGAAAGTTTTGCTCTTTCTACTGTTAGCAGAACAAAGTTGCGATCAACCTGCAGCAGTCGGAAAGTTTTGCTCTTTCTACTGTTAGCAGAACAAAATTGCGATCAACCTACAGCAGTCGGAAAGTTTTGCTCTTTCTACTGTTAGCAGAACAAAGTTGCGATCAACCTACAGCAATCGGAAAGTTTTGCTCTTTCTACTGTTAGCAGAACAAAGTTGCGATCAACCTACAGCAATCGGAAAGTTTTGCTCTTTCTACTGTTAGCAGAACAAAGTTGCGACTATTAAAAAAAAGCTTTTCTAATCAAAGATTTGTAAGTTATTAGGGTGAGACCCTCACACCACGTGCTGCTTGTTCCCTTAGCCACCACGTACAACAATACCGACTCGAAGGTACTCTGCTTTGTTGGGTCCGTGCTGCATCTGCCTCGCGCACTGGCTCATTCTATGCAAAATGTACAAGTGGAAAGACCATCTGTTCCACACAGACCCACCGATAATATAATACTTCTGTATAATATGTAATGTTTCAACTTACTGGAAGTAAAAAAGCATGCGTTTTTAACACCTAAAAACTTAGTTTATACAAGGTTCACTAAACAAACTGTACGAGAGAAAGATTTGTCACTTTCGGTAAAAACAAAACAAGAACAGTATAATGGAACCTCGTCTGTCAGGAAATGTATAGGTAATAGATGAGTTTATACCATCGCTGAAAATAGGCAGAAACTAGGCGCTTCGAGTTAACAAGTCACTAATAACCATTAAAAAAAACTATTCTTACGTGCAAAGCTACACAACAGGTATGCCCACCACGTCTATCAAAACCCGGGTTTTAACGCTTAAAATACTCGCACTTACCGCTAAAATACCGAGGTACCCAAACCCAAAACTGTAAGTTACATTTTGTCTTCACACCACGGGGTTTCACTTTAACTCTGCTTCAAACTTCTATCTGACACCTTGTAAAAAACCCAGACAAACAAGGGCTAACATTTCCACAAGTATGATAAAATAATCACGTCAACATTAACAACCTACTTCTGCTACGATGGTTTGATTAACAACTGCATGACGTTTTGTTTTAGATAAAAATGATAAACGTAACTGACTGTTTTCTATTAATACATAAGGCTTAATACAAAACGTACACCATGGTGGGACAGAGGGAGCAAAATTCTCAGAGAAGAACAAATACTTCTCCACGACCTCACCTCACGTTTTCTGCAAGTTAACGACACCTCTTTATGCAATTTTAGAACTGAACTGGTAACAAATAATAATAATAAAAAAACAGGGTACCGACTTCCAAAGAAAACAAAACAAACGGTAGTACACTTGGAAATTAAACAGGAACCAACATAGGATTCTAGAGAGTACCAGTCACTATAAATTTAATATCATACCAGAACTAATCATCGTCTACACATACACATTTCACATGTCGTTATTAGCCTACCAGAATAAATAAATAAATCTTTGGTGTGTGTGTGTCATCTTCCCAGGATGAAGACAAACATCAGTTTAAGAAAATTATGTTTTACACACAGTAAAAAGTTTATTTCATCAACAGCAGGGTTCCGACACCTGCCAACAGTGATAATAAAAAGGTTTGAAATGATTGTAGTGTTAATACTGCGGAGTTTTTATTGATAAACCACTTGACGACACTCGATGTGAACAGGAACACGGTGAAGTCATCCACATCCGAAAAGCTGATGTAGAAAACAGCAAAACATGTTTCACACTAGACAGAACTAAAACAAAAAAAAACTATCCAGAAACAGCAATCCACAAAACGCGTGTTAAAACCGTCGCGTGGCTCGTGACAGTAAGCGCGTGCCACTATTATTCGCTTAACAACCGAATATTGTAGCCTAGATGTGTGGTACTAGAAAAAGCACGTGGGACACAGACAGCTGCCACGAAACGCCAGATGCAAAGATAGGACACACAGCATCAAAACTGACGCTCCCAAATCAAGGTACAAATCTTAACCCCCCAACCATCTACCAAGTACAAGTCAAGCCCAAACCAAACCCGCATGCAAACTTCAACAAATACTCCGAAATAATACGTTGTTATTGTTGTTTTTTTAATATACAAATAAGTAAATATTCGCAAAGTAACAATAGTCACAGTTTGGTAAACCTAACTATTTTTAACGTTATTTTTGTGAAAACCAACAGAGCCAAAAATTGTAAAGGACCATAAGACGTTTGGTTAAAAATAAAAATGAGAACAAAGAATTATTTATACACGTTTACAGGCTGTCCTAACCTTCTTATTTATCGTTCAAAAGTCGACATTTATCTTACTCTTATCCTAACAGTACTAGACTAATATAAATTCTACAACCTGTCACTCCTGCAGTCACATATACGTAGGACCCTTTTCTCCCACACGATCTTTTACATACTAAATAACATTCAACACAACTCACGTTACCTGGTAAATTACTATGAACAACTGTCGTATCTTTAACCAATGAAAAACTCGCCGAAAAATTTTGGTTTTAACATTTTGAAACTTAACGAAGTTTCTTGCTTCCGATTTTTTGAAGAGTAAATGAATGAAAAACAAAAGTCCATCGTACAAATAACGAAGCTTAGGTTTAGCAATTAGCGTGTTACTCTAAAACTTCGGCATTCTATTTTAGTATATCTTCGTCATCATCAAATGACAGAAAACAGTGAGGTACGTTATGGTAGTTGGTTTATTTCGAATTTTTCGCAAAAGCTACACGAGGTCTATTTGCATTAGTCTTCCCTAATTTAGTAACAATAGACAGGGAGAAAGACAATTAGTTAACACCATCTACCCCACCATCAACTCTTGGCTTACCCTTTTCCAACAAACAGTGGGATTGGCCGTCACATTATAATGATTCCGGGCGGTGATTCGAACCCTTGACTAGTAGCTGAATGCCTAAGCAAGTTGATCTTCGACTTTAAGAAATAATTTTGACCCTGATAAAGAAGTAGAAATGATAGTATCAACACTTCCCAGGTTCAGTGTTATTTATAACAAGCTTTCAGACACTCGGGCAAAACTACTGAAAAATCTGAACAAATCTACTATTTAAACTCACGTTATGAGCGGGATGCGATATCGACAAACCAAACTAATGACGTGATATCGTAACAAATGTGTACTTTATGTTGATTCACATAAAGATAGTTGTATAAAACTGTCTTGTAAAAAACTTCTATTCAGTCAGATTACTTAAGAAGTAAAAACTGGATATATTAAGTAATGTTAAAAAAATAGTTACTCCACTTCGTAATTTATTTATGTAGGCTCTATAGAAAAGCTACAAATGTGATACACATCCATATACATAAAAGATGCACATTAACTATTTATATCAGGGTATCCTGCCCTTGCACGAGGGACAGATTTCCATGCTTTCTTGACCTGCAGTCACGATACCAGGTGGTGAATCCTAGCCGAGTGAGACATCTGCTCCTAGAAACAGCTGGGCACCAAAAGTAGTCACTGCCCTTCTCGGAATCAAAACGGAGCAACTGGTGACAATCGAACATTAACTTAGTAAAACTGAAGTTAAAATGAAGCAGCACAGTGTAACTACCATAATTCCACGGTAACTATCGTGAAAAATTAACAAGTTCCCTCTCCCACCCGTATATACCACGAACGACAGTTTCTTTCGCTCCGAGGCATAATCCACTAAACATAAAACGCAAAACACTAAGCCTTACAAAAGAAGATTTGGATATATAAATAAGGTTTACTTTTTTTTTTCTTTCAAAAGACCTTCAAATATTTATTACATATATCATTCAAAAATTGTCAGAAGGCGTAAAAAGGAAATAACACCGTTTAATAATGAAGATAACGGTGAATAGTTGTTAAAGATACTTTAAAAATAAAGTAATTCTCATTAATAATTCATTACAGATAAATATTTCTATGTTGAAAAATTGTGTGTGTCAAATCTCATAGATGTAGTAGTTAAAACTTTGGAAGCTGATTCGCGGATTTATCGTCAAGACGTTTCACGAACCTTTGAAATTAGCAAGGTTTTAATTGGATGGGTCTTGACTCTCGATACGAAGGAATCACCAATAGGGTTTTTATACCTAGCCTTTATACCACGTTACTCCGCAAAGTGATGTCCATTTAGAATAATCTCATGCTTGTAATCAATTACCAACGCTGCGATGCACCTATTAAAGTGTAACTAATTAGGTGTCGTTCATAAATACACAACAGATGTCGAAAGGATATTACTCGACATTAATAAGTAGCTTCAAAAAATACCGACTGGTAGTAATATCCGAAAACCTAAACATTTCCTATTTGACAGTACCCTATCTATACTAATATCCCGTAATATCCTTACAAAGGTACCGTTTTACGTGTACACTTTCAGAGGAGAAGAGTGGTGAAAAACAAAATATTTTACGTACGCTTGTAAAAAACGGAAAAACATTATGATTGACCCCTTATATACTGTTGGAGGCATCATAAAGTAGGCAGCTGGTCTAACATTTAGCCAGCTAAGAAATCTAACGCAATTTACAACACCAAGGTTTCGATAAACAGTCTCAGAATCATATTTGTTTCGTTTTTTTCAGTTCACTTTTACGTAAATGGATTAAGAGTGTATACTCAAAAAACAGTTTCAGTTACATAACTTATTGAACGGGTTTAATAAAGCATTTTGACTTCGTACCAAGAAAAAGTCTACAATTATAGAAGAATGGATTCCACACGAAAGGAAAACAAAAGTACACGTACACTGTTATTTCATTGATAAAACTGACGCTACATCGAGATGTATTACATATATGCTATATTTTTCGCTCAACTAGCGACGAGTCACCTTCAAAAATACTAAGTCACGTGTTATAAAGAAATTTTTCTAAACAACTTTCTGACAGGGTGAGAATGTAATGTTCCGCTAGGATAAATCTAATACATTCACGTACATTTTTCAAAGGAGTCGTTTGCTTCGCCAGACCTTGGGCCTAATTTTCAGATGATCGTTTTCAAATGAAATAAACAAACAGACGAAGCATGTAATAACTTAAAAGTAGAGTAACGTATAAACATACAAGAATGGCCGAGTTTCCTTGACCCAATATTTACTAAAGTACGTATTAAAACTCCAACTTTGTTTTCCCTAAGCTAAGTGCTGCGACTGTATCTTTGATTGAGCCTAACTTTCGCAAAAACAAACATTCGTAAATGAAATAAATCTTGCAAGGGATAAGTTACTTGAAAACTACACGAGCCAGCACGTGACAATGTTAAAAAAAAAGTCTTCGTGTTTTATTGTTTGTTTTTTGTTTGTTTTTTAACCTAACGTTTATCAACAATAACCAATGTTCTAACAATATACCCAGGTTTGTTGTTTCCTTTACGATTTATGTTTTTTTGTTTACAAACTTTGTTGCCAATAGTCACATGAATTATTGGCCACCACATCATCCCCAACAGAAAGCTGTATTCAATTTAAAACAGGCATCGAGCCTGGAACGAAGTTTTAGTGGGGGTGATGAAACACCACAAAAAAAATATTTACCCCCGTACATAAAGGAAACCACGAATCATTCAGCTGCTGTTAAGTTAGAACATGTAAATAAAAAGATGCCAGCATCAACATGTAGTTATATATTAAAGTATATAAAAAAAAACTGCTTTAACCAAAGGCCTTGCTACAATGTTTACAAAGGATTCGCCACAAAACAGAGGAACAAAAATCGAAAAGTACGTCAAGACTCCTTTATAACACTTCTAAACACCGCAGGCAGATGCCCATAACTCCCACCCCCCACAAATCCCTTCTTCCCATACCCTTTCTTACAGGCTCGGAGAGTTTCATATAAAGACACACGTACAGGTTGAGTTATAAAAATGGATGTTAAATTTAACCATGTAAAAATTAGTCATAAAAGTGATTACTGCTAATTAATAGCATTGTTGGGTGGTTTTGCGATTAAAAAAAAAAACTGTAAAAATAAAAAATAAATACTTCGTATATCCCTTTTTAACAACCTCGTGTTTCTTTTTCTTTTTTATTGTTGTTTTTGTTTCCTCCACTAAAGGAGAGGAACAAAAACAAGAAGATTTTTAGCTGGCTAACCAGTTCAAATGCAGTTATTGCATTGTTGTAAGAAATAACACTTCATTAAGCCTAAATTACGGACATTGATAGCAATTACAGCATACAGAAATTGTAAAAGCAACATCAAAACCAGAAAATAGTTGAGACTTTTCATACAAAGATATTTAAAAAAAATATTCTCTTATTATTACTTCAAATATAAATGAAGTCAAGTTGTAACTAAATAATTATTGTTGATTAAAACTTCACCACATTTATGCCTCAATTCGCACAACTATATTTGTCCGACTTATTTTTGCAATAAAAAGTGAAATATTGAACGATTAAAACCGGCCAAGTAAAGCACAGTGTAGCTAACAATTTTCCACATGCGTTATCTATATAATAACTTCGTGCTATTTCTTTTGCCGCTGGACCGCATAAATTGAGTCCGTTTTGAGTTAAATAAGAAGCATTATGATAATTATCCAGTAATACGAGCTGGGAAAATTCATCATTAAATTTTAACTTTTGTTCATAACTTATCGAACAGCCAATATCGACGTACCATTTTAGAAGTAACAACTGCTATAAAAAAACAACGCCACTCTCGTGTGAATATTAAACACGTGTCACGTATTTAATAAGAGCGATTTTTTTTAATACGATGACAGGTAGCAACACCACCAGTGCAGAACTGCTACTGCATCGTTCATATCTGTTTAAGAGCTTTAATCTAATACAATACACATTTACGTTCCTCACAGTGTGTTAACAATAAAATAAATCATAGCTCTGTTTAACAATCAGCGTCAATCGTTTAAGGCATATTGTTGGATATCTGTACAATAACTTGTAATTTCCTCAAGAATGGTAACACTGAAGTGTAACTAAATTTCAGTTACGAAAGACTCGTATGACGTTTGTTGTTTGTTTTTTTTAAATGAAAATTTGTAACAGCGATAAATCCAACCTTGAAGCATTAGTTGAAACTATGATAAGGCAATACAAAAAATTAAGCAGTTTTGAAAAGAATTTTGAAAATGAACAGATTAGAAGAAAGACAGCTCGTAAACACCATCCCGTCGCTAACGTTTGGGTTACTCTATCTGAATAATAGGATAATACATCATTCATATAATGCACGGAATGCGATTTTGGGAAACGAACCACGAACTCTTGAATTAATGTCTGACACGCTACCCCTAGGCCTTGTTCCAGCACTATATGCACAAAGAAGCCTACAAAAATCATTCATAATTTTAAAGCTCTGCTGAATATAACATTAAAATGTGAACATTAATTAAATGCACCTAAATATACTAATTATAAACCGGTGGTAGATGGCGTACATGGAATCCCAAGTGTTTGTAGAATGCGCAAGTTTTGGCGAAGTAACAACGTAACTAAGTTTAGGCTATACACTGGCGTGTGTGTGTGTGTGTTTATCTTTCCGTTATACTTATAAAATATATTTACGATAAATACTTAAATAATATGAAATAAAACATAATAAATAACTACAAACTTAAACCGCTATTTGTTTTACAAGTTCTAAGATACACGTGAGGCTAACTCGAAAAAGCCTGGAGAAATATACTAGGATAAAAAAAAGTAACATTTTTCTAAGAGTTGCGTCTCAGGGTTAAAACCTGTTAAGCCTTAAATATTTCAGTACCAATAAAAATAATTATTCGTGTACTTAAATCATGAACAATTAAAGACAATAACGACAAGTAAGCGACAGCACAGAGGCCTATAATAGGTAATTCTGTATGCCTAAAATTATTATCTTGCAAATATTTCTTGTCTATCACCTATTCCAAAGCTTTTACAAGTTGAACTTCGTAAATCACACCTAACAGTCATACATTTATCTCAGTGTTAGTTGTAACGTTAAAAGATTTGTATAATTTGTTGAGGAACTTTCACCAGGGCGAACACAGATCTCACTACTGGGTGTTCGATTGGTAGTTGTTATTACTCACTATTTTACACACTTCACATCTGATCCCTTGATGAAATCCGAAAAAAATATTTTCAAAAGAGATACCCTTTCTAAATAACATTCATTTACTTGTTTTAAGATTTCAGTAAAAGATTAGTAATTTTCTGCTTCCATCTTAAACAGAAACTATTATTGTTATTAATAAAAGTAGCATTAAGTACAAATGTAACAGTACAATTATAGTTGTTATAGAGACTGACACCGGCTTAGCTTTCTACTGCTAAGCCTAACATACGGTAATTCAGGGAAACGACTGTTTTACGGTGAAAATGTTTTAAACTTCAAGCTACGTGCGCTTCATTTAACTAAGTTTAACGTACATAATTAATAAAATACCACTAGTTAATCATCTCTTATTGTACACACCCATAGATTCAAAATCTGTAAAAAATATAATGTAGACTAAAATTTTGTCATTGTAATTATAACCTCTAAACTTACCCTTCTATCATCCATGTTTGCAAATTTGTCACATAGTTTTCACTCTTAAACGTTTTCATGTAGTAATCAAGTTATACTGTTAAATCCCTCACGTAACTTTGCCTACGTATAATCACGAGCTATTTCAGGTTTAACGTAAAAGAAAGCTCACGACTGTAGTCGAGAAGGGATGATTGATAAATTACCTAAATATATTAAATATAGTTTATTTTTAAAGAGCTATTCCATTTAAACATCTATTATTCTTAATCAGTTTGAACACTGTACTGCTTAAATACACAGTACTTATTTCAACAATCGCATCATAAGTTATTACAAAATCATAAAGCCGTCGATTAATTATTTCGATAATGTTAACAATGTTTTCATTGCGTGTGTTTGGCTTAGAGTCCACTTTAGACAAAACTTTATCAGTTCAGTGATATTATTATTACTGCTTTTATGCCCCTTCACCTAATACTAAAATTATGATTAGCAGAGTAAAAATTTACCGGTTATTTAATATTATTTATTCTAAGAAAAATAATTTCGCTGGTTTCTTTTGGTGTTTGAATTTCGCTCAGAGTTACACGACGGTTGTCTGCGCTAGCCGTACTTAATTTAGCATTGTAAGATAAAAGGATTTGGTTTGTTTTTAATTTTGCGCAAAACTACCCGAGGGTTATCTGCGTTAGCCGTCCCTAATTTAGCAGTGTGAGGAGTAGAGGGAAGGCCGCTGGTCATCACCAACTCTTGGGCTACTCTTTTACCGAAAAATAGTGGGATGGACCATCATATTATAACGCCCTACGGCTGAAAAGAAGAGCATGTTTGGCGTGACGGGGATTCGAACCCGCGACCCTCAAATTACGAGTCGAGTGCCTTAACTACCTGACCATGCCGGGTCAGTTTTGTTTTTTTTAGTCAAGGACAACTTGAAGTTATATGTCAGAAATTAAAAACGTTCAAATCACGCAGCTGTAGCTAATTCTTACAAATATATTATTTATTGTCCACTGTTTATGTCTAGATGGTTAACTTCATCTTTCCAGATAGTGAGAAACGTGTATTTATCGCAAAACGTGGCAAGGGCACATTAACTGTTAAAGACATGCGTACGTTTTTATCAAAACTTTGGCTTTGTACTAAATTAGACAATGTTCTTCTTACATTAAGAATTTAGGAAACGCACCACACGTGCTTGATGTAACATCATTAAGGCTTTTGATGGTCGCGTGACAGTCTCGCGAGCGGAGATATTTACTCCCAATGAACATCAGAAGTATGCGCAGTTCTGTGGCGAGACCTCCTTTCCGGGAGGAGTCATGGGAGGAGGAAAGTGAAAATTGGAAGGGTGTAATTTTATTTGTTTAGGTCTGAACAGCGAATTTGGGTAATATGTTATTTAAATTCATTAAAGCTTTAGATATCTGACTAAACCAGCTGTATATAAAAAAATAACAACATTGGACTTAAAGTAAATACAATTGTTTTAATGAATGAACGTTTCGCATTTAAGTGGCGACACATGTAACATACGCATATTGAAGGCCCAGAGAGGTTGTCCAACTATCTCTTTTCATTGTTTACGGCACTATATGCGACTAACGTTGTTTGGTTTGGTTTGTTTTTAATTTTCGCAAAGCTTGTTGTTGTTTTGAATTAAGCACAAAGCTACACAATGGGCTATCTGTGCTCTGCTCACCGCGGGTATCGAAACTCGGATTTTAGCGTGTTAGTCCGCAGACATACCGCTGAGCCACTGGGGGCTTGCGCAAAGCTACACGAGGGTTATCTGTGTTAGCCGTCCATAATTTAGCAGTGTAAGACTAGAGGGAAAGCAACTAGTCATCATCACCCACCGTCAACTCCTGGGCTACTCTTTTATCAACGAATAGTGAGACTGGCCCTCACTTTATAACGCCCCCACGGCTGAAAGGGCGACCATGTTTGGTGTGACCGAGAGTTGAGTGCCTTAACCAACTAACGTTGTCAACCAGTAAATTGTGAATTCTCCAAGATAACGGTGGATGACAAATCTCTGTGAGTACAATTTAGGAGACTGTGACTCCAGAATTTCAAGTTAAATATCTTCTCTCTAAAATAAAGCAATTCCTTAACATCTAATTTATTTGACTGTTGCCAAGAACACGAACATCATATTGTTGTCGCCAGTTGTAAATTTGTTTTTAAAAGTCCCATTTTGCAGTCGCTCTAAAAATTGAAGATTTATGCATGAAATTATATTCACGTCATATTCTGCGCTAGCTGTCCCTTATTTTTGACTTGCAGACCAGAGCAACTGATTACAAAAGAAATGTTTAACCGTCATCCTTATAAAACACCTATGCTTCCCAAACTGCAGAACTCATCATGATCAGGTAGCTAAGGCGATCGACCCGCAATATGAGGGTCGTGGGGTCGAACCTCCTTTGCACCAAACATGCACGCCCTTTCAGCTGTAAAAGCGTTATAATGTGACGGTCGATTCCACTATTCGTTGGTAAAAGAGTAGCCCAAGAGTTGGCGGTTGGCTGTGATTACTAACTGCCTTCTCTTTAGTTTCACTATGCAAAATTAGGGACGACTGGCGCAGATAGTTTTCGCGAAATTCAAAAACAAACCAACCCAAAGCCTAAAGCGAGATTTTGAAGCAACGTAAATCCTAGTCACAGTTAGACAACCTAACCATTAGGACACATACAAAATAGAAAAGCACTAAAGTAATAGATATCACTTCAAAAAGATATATCACTTCGAGGCTTCAGAGAAGATTTGTGAAATACAAATATTGTGTGATTGGAATGGCCATGCAATCCTACACTCGAGAATTAGTTTAACATTGTTGTAGTTTTTGAAAGTATGTCTGTTTCGGAGATCATTTAAACGTAAGATACGCCCAAAGTACAAAACGTACCGAGTATATGGATGTTCTAAATCATATAGTGTAGAGGGTGCTAAAACCGCATGATATAGACATTCTGCTGTTTAATTAATGAATGTGATTTGTTCTGACAAAATCGCATTTTCCCATTACGTTATTCAATCTTTGTGCAGTTAAGTATCATTGTCTTAATTAATTGACATGTTGTGTAAACTATAAATTAGCCTAGCAAGTTGATTATAGTAATTATAATGTTGGTAATGTTATAAAATGTAATAGCAAAAAGACATGTCGCTCTCCTAATTTCTATCTCTATTACTTTGAATATTATATTTTATTATTTAATTATTCTTCACGTAAGACTGACATACGATGTATCGTATCCCCACCGCAGGTCCTACTTCTCAGTCACCTCCAAAACCTAGGGTACATTTCATATCTCACATTATAGCGACCCTCGGATTACGAGTCGCACGCCTTACGCGCTCTAAATTATGTATTTCGTGTTATAGTTTATTGTTTGTCCGCCGTTCGTGCATGGACTATCAAAACAATTAATGGCAGTTATCTTAAACATATAATTCAACATATTTACCAGGTTACCTTTCACACAATCATCTCTCACGTTATGAAAAAGTAAAAGTTAAAACGTTATTATAAGAGAGTTTGACGACAATAATTACAGCAACAACAAACGTGTTTCGTCACTTTGATTACACAAATTGCATTTCTGAAATAATTGATTCTTCCTTTTCTCCTGATTCCATAACATCGATATCTTACACGATCTTTTACAGTTCTCCTTATTTAAGGCGCAAAATGTAAGAGGTTGAAATTTGGTCTAATCAGAATAGAATACCTTTTTAATAATTCACCCCTTTTCTTTGGAGGAGGGGCACCTATCAACTTTCTGTGAATAAAACACGAAACTAGCAACGTAATATATTCAATAACAAGCAGGGAATTCTATAGCTGTATACGTTCCGGGTTAAAATTATAATGAGCCTGCTAACTAACAGACTCTAGGAAACATTTTTATTGCATGTTCACAGACCCTCTTTTAAATAAGCTTATTATCATACGAGAATAGAAATAATTTTTTTAGCATGTCATTACACAAAATACCATATATTATCTATACATAATGTGCGATACCTAGAGTTTCAGCTCTCGGCTGCAGCAAAATCATTTCTTCCTTTGCACATTTGCTATATTTTCTTTGTGCAAAATATTTTTAAAAACTGAAGTTTCCTCGTGTTGGTAAAGTGATTCCAGAACAGTGGCTCTACAACATTCTAGCTCCCACATTGGGTCGGCATGGCCAGGTAGTTAAGGCTCTGGACTCGTAATTTGAGGGTCTCGGGTTTGAATTCCTGTCACACCAAACATGCTCGCCCTTTCAGCCATGGGGGGCGGTATATAGTCACGGTCAATCCCACTATTCGTTGGTAAAGGAGTATTCCGAGAGTTGGAGTAGATGCTGACGACAAGTTGCCTTCCCACTTGTCTGACACTGCTATATTCAAAACAAACCAAACTTATCAGTTAAGTTTGTTTATTTAGTTTTAGAACTGAGATTTGTACGTGTGTAAGTCTCCAGTTGTCCTTATTTTCAACCAAGAAGACATGCGTGAATGTAACACAGCATACAAATATAACTGGTGGCTATGTGTGCCTATTTATGCACTTAATTCAATTACAAACGAAACTATATTCAATTGAGGTGCTTACCCACGTTTTCCGCTAGTATAAAAAATGCTATGTTTAAAGAGCTTTGTCAGTTAAATTTTAAAACTGACGAAATTTCTTAAACATATGGTACTCAATGGAATTACTTCACAACTATTACAGATTATGACGGCGTAACTGATTCAGGTCGTTTATAACCAAGTAACGCTGCGTTAAGTGAGGGAAGCTAGTGGTCTTGATCTGTCTATCGTGCCTAGGGGGTTACATAGTCGTTCCGCATCTGTCTTTCTAAGTAGCTTATTCTTAAAGAACCCGGCAACAGTGTCGTTGCTAGGCCTAGCTACAGCCTAACCCCACCTAAGTGTTTCCGGTCGACAGTAGCTGGTTGTATAACACCAACGAAAGGGGGGGACTTTTGTTAGCTTAATTCAAAACTGTAGTGCTGTCGGGCATCGCGCCATCTGCACCGTGCAAGAAAGGTTAAGCGTTTTCTAGTTATCCAGAAAAATAAATAGCCAAAAAAATTATATACGCAGACTAAAGATCCTTAAAAGTTCTTACACTTGTCTATAAAACGAAATAAAAGACGATATTAATACAATTAGTTGTGACTATTACTGAGATAAAGTTCAGCAAACTTATTTTCTAAGGACACACAGCATCTTCGGTTACCAAACATTTCATGTATTTGTTTACAAACTATTTTGGTATTCAGAGCTTTTCAGTTTATCCATGTGCTTAATTATACAGTGACTCGAAACGCTATTTAACCCTGATTATTTTGCTTAATTTATAATCCACAAACAAGGAAAGCATAAGGAAATATAATAATATTTTAGCCTAATAACATTAAGGGCACGAAAGGATATAAAATTTAATACATATAAATACGTTATTTACATATTTTCTGTCCAAATCTTTTGATTTTTACAAGATAGATAGTAAACGATAAGTTAGGCTTAACTGGAAGGCCTAGCTCACCACTGTACATACAATACGATGCTTATCTTATCCCACCTTACTTTCATCTATATTAACATATCAATTGATACGTGGGTGTTATTTGCCTGACAAACATGTCTTAACATAGCGTTAGAGTGTTTTTAGGTTTAGGAAGGTTGTTTGTTTCGACTCAACATGAAATCGGCTTATCAGTTTTCGTGAGGGCGTTATGTAAAAGTTCAAGTACGTGAATGACCAACACAATCAAACTTGCATTTTAAACTTGTAATGGCCATTCATTATGAACTATACATACATCACTTTGTGTTTGTCTCCCTACAAAAAACAATACAATATTAAAAGTAAGGGGTGACAAAACGTTAGTATAAACAGATTTAGCACCTACTGCGACATGGGCAACTATCTGACCTATACACCTTTATCTTCTTTACATGCCATAGGAACATTTTTTTGAAACGTTTGACAGTTTCTAAAATGAAAAGGGTAAAATTAAAGCGTCAATGGTGTGATTATCTTGTAAATCTTTATGGAGTTAACATTGCAAAATGTGCAATTTAATTTATCTGACTGTTACGGTCAAACATCGTTGACTACAAGGGTTCCAGATGTCTGAAACATTGTATTCTAAACACTATAATTTAAAATAATTGAATTATATTATCTGTATTCATTACTGGATTAATATTTGGTTTTGATCTAAGTAGCTGTTGTTGTTTTGAATTAAGCAAAAAGCTACACAATGGGCTATCTGTGCTCTGCCCACCACGGGTATCGAAACCCGGATTGTAGCGTGAAAGGCCGCAGACATACCACTGAGCCACTGGGGGGGCTTGATATAAGTAAGTAAGTAATTTGCTTTGATCAGAAGTTTATGTTAATTACGAAGTGTTTTACGGTATACTTTCATAAGAACGGTTATCTCTTAATCAGTATTTTAAATCCAACGTAACACTAGTTTTAAGCTTATAAATGCGGCCCGGCATGGCCAGGTGAGTTAAGGCGTTCGATTCGTAACTTGAGAGTCACGGGTTCAAATCCCCGTCACACCAAATATACTCGCCCTTTCAGCCGTGGGGACGTTATAATGTGACGGTCAATCCCACTATTCGTTGGTAAAAGAGTAGCTCAAGAGTTGGCGGTGGGTGGTGATGACTAGCTGCCTTCCTTCTAGTCTTACACTGCTAAACAAGAGACGGCTAGCACAGATAACCTTCGTGTATCTTTGCGCGAAATTCAAAAACAAACAAGCATATAAATGCACAAAAATAAGAAATAGCATAATATGAATTTATGTCCATACGCAGTATTTAACAGGATTGGTTTGGTGTAACTGATTAATCGTTTTAATCTAATGTTTGATCATGTTGTAAACGCGTTAAATAAAAATTTTAACACTTTTACGAAGATATGATTTTTCTTTTCAATAATGCTTTTTGAGAGCCGTAATTTCGTCTTGCGCTATTACAACAATGTCTGTCTTAAAACAGGAAATAACCAATTGAAGCGGCGCAAAGCAATGCAACACACTGGATATAAACAGGTTTCCTGCGAGAACCGTTAGACTTTCTCAAATAATAAAAGTAAAAAATTAAAAGAAGAGAAGAAAAAAAAAAGACACAACCTGTATAATTAACACAGAGAACTATATAGGTGTATATTCGTTCTTAAGGGACAGAACTTATTCTACACATGTCAGCCATCGCGGTTTCCGGAAGTTTGGGTTGCTATGAGCGTCTCGCGGAACAGATTACTTCGTGCGGCGCCTTAACAACAGCTGCACATGAAGACAGCAGACGGCGTCCTTATCTTAGGTTTAAAGACATTTGTTAAAATGTACAAGACTACCCCCCCTTCTATGTAAACAAATAGACGCAACTGTAATATAACAATTCGATTACAGATGTATTTCAAACAAACAGTAAGTTCATTAAATTAAAAGCATATAATTTTGATTACAGTTCCGTTTCTAAGGGTTTAATAAATAGATTTTCAGCAAGGATGCGAATGACCTATAGGTATTAACTAAATTTCAGAGCAAAATTCGTTATATCTAAACATTTTTTACTTCTTTCTCTTTAGGCATGTCCTTCCTATATGGGAAAACTTACACTATACTGTTTGACCACCTGGTGCCCAGCTGGTCAGCCTTTGAATAGCCAAGTTTCCTTTTTTTTTTCTAAGAATAAAAAGGGTTAAAGTTACAAAACGAAGGTAACAGACGACAGGATATTTTTACATCTAATAATTTAAAGTCACTAAGACCCTGACACCATCTCATTTAGTAACTGATGTTTTTAAAAGTTCTTGCACGTAAACTAACTCATATCTTTTTTTTTATCAAAAACTACAAACTATTGTGTTTGTTACTCTAGCAAATTCAAATTTAGACCAGGTCGTTGTTTCGTAAAATCTCAAGAGTGATAAGTTAAGCTTTATTGACTAAAATGCTACAGTTGCATTATGCTTCAGAAAGTCGATATTTATAGGTACAGAGATAGTGTAGCCAGTCTTCATATATTATGAAGTAGGATTCACACCTAGATTGGTTACAGTTGACAGTCTTCACATATTATGAAGTAGGATTCACACCTAGATTAATTACAATAGCCAGTCTTCACATATTACGAAGTAGAATTCACAACAAGACTAATTACAACAGCCAGTCTTCATATATTATGAAGTAGGATTCACACGTAGATTGGTTACAATAGACAGTCTTCATATATTATGAAGTAGGATTCACACCTAGATTGGTTACAATTGACAGTCTTCACATATTATGAAGTAGGATTCACACCTAGATTAATTACAATAGCCAGTCTTCACATATTATGAAGTAGAATTCACAACAAGACTAATTACAACAGCCAGTCTTCATATATTATGAAGTAGGATTCACACGTAGATTGGTTACAATAGACAGTCTTCATATATTATGAAGTAGGATTCACACCTAGATTAGTTACAATAGCCAGTCTTCATATATTATGAAGTAGGATTCACACCTAGATTAATTACAACAGCCAGTCTTCACATATTATGAAGTAGGATTCACACCAAGATTGGTTACAATAGACAGTCTTCATAGGTTATGAATTAGGCTACATACACATATCACTAACAAAATGAAATTCTTTATAGAACCAGGACCAGTGAGCTAACTTACCAGAATCATGCACAAAGGTTGCTTATTAAGTTTTACACAAACGTCACAAAGGAATTATCAGCCAGGATGACGTGGAAAGTTAGGACGAAGTCCTTTCTTCCGACTCCTATCTGCCCTGGTCCTTGAGATTCCAAATAAAACTTTGCGTGTTCTTCAGTTATTACCTGGATAATGTTAATGCACTTAACCATTTAACAAAAACAACTTACCTTTTAATGTATGTATATTGTTTAAATTGAGTTTAATGAGATGTTTCGTGACCGGTTTTGTCTCTATGGAACAGACCGTGTAGTCAATTGTTTATTGTTAGATTATGGACACAGAACGAAACAAATGACAACCAGCTCCTATGGTTTTCTATAAGCTTGAACTGAAAGCTGAGAAAACAGTTGAGATGTGTATTTGCGGAGTACTGTTTCCTAAACCACAGTAGCGTTTAGTATATAATAAATAACTATCCACTAAAACTCAGGATAGTTACTTCACATATTATATTCAAAATCATTTTCATCTGATGTCAGCAGCCTTCAATAGTTTACCTGTTATAAACTTTAAACAAATAGTTTACCTGTTATATACTTTAAACAAATAGTTTACCTGTTATATACCTTAAACAAATACCGATGTATTTGAAAACAACAACACAGATCTGCTGGTTACTTTTTGTTTGTTTGTTTCGTATACCATAAAGAGATTTTAACACTTTGTTATTGTTACAATAAGAGAAGCCACCAGTAAAACAGTGGTATGTTTGCGAACTCACACTGCTAGAAATCGGGTTTCGACACCCGTGGTGGGCAGAGCACAGATAACCCATTGTGTAGCTTAATTCCAAACAATCAAACGACTAGAGAAAAATAAAATAAAAAGGAAGTAACAATGTAAACAGGATACGAGGCACGTGATTTGCTTCATTCTTACACAGTACGAGGCACGTGATTTGCTTCATTCTTACCCAATATGAGGCACGTGATTTGCTTCATTCTTACACAATACGAGGCACGTGATTTGCTTCATTCTTACACAATACCAAAGGCACGCAGTGTACAACAATAAAAAACATACAGAGAATAGCGTAAGGTAAACTAGTACGTAACTGAATAGTTAGATATATAACTATATGTTAATAATTTTCACCTCTATTATTATGAAGTGGTGATGCACATGCCATCTCTACTATCTTGTTTGCATTGTTCTTGAATGATTCGAATTAGCCATCC
The DNA here is from genome assembly GCA_011833715.1 of Carcinoscorpius rotundicauda. Classification (NCBI taxonomy): domain Eukaryota; kingdom Metazoa; phylum Arthropoda; class Merostomata; order Xiphosura; family Limulidae; genus Carcinoscorpius; species Carcinoscorpius rotundicauda. The sequence continues at coordinate 160,756,468 of CM022392.1, read as the reverse complement.
CTGCATTTACTTCGCAGGTTTCCTTTACTTACGGACTTCTGGATTTTTAATTCAGTCTTTCAATAGACATAGGAAGGTTACATTTATAACAAAATTTTAAATACAGTGAACCTCCAACTGTAATATTTATTGTATATCTCTTGTTGGCTGGTAATCCAAATTTCGCTCTGTACTTAAACTTTTGAAAGGTACACTAAATTTCCGTAAGGAGGCCAACTAGGAGGAATAATTATAAGATCGTCTGAATTAGAATTATGATTTTTTTGTTTATTTACTAACTGTTATTAATAATACTTACAAATGTAGATACTCCGATCGAAGCTTTTCCATCTTAGTTAAACTGGTCGATGCTGTTGTTTTGTTTAGAGGAAAAACATAACAAGAAATTTAAATTTTTTGTCATGATATTTATAGACACTCCCCAAACTTGCGACTCAGTCATTACAGAGACACTGTTATAAAAATAAACACTCTGTGATAGTGAAAAGTTCTGATGACATAATGAAGAGATGTTTAAAATACCAGTTCAAACATCAGCTCGAATCATACCCTCACGCGCAGTGATACCACATGTCTGATATATTAAGTTTTTGTTTGTTTGATTTTGAAATTCGCACAAAGCTACTCGAGGGCCATCTGTGCCAGCCGTCCTAATTTAGTAGTGTAAGACTAGAGACAAGGCAGCTAGTCATCACCACCCACCGCCAACTCTTGGGCAGGAACGTTCATGTAAATTTCGAACATTACAAACTTCACTGGGTTAAATTTAGACGTTCGTATTCATACCAGAACATTAGATATTTTCGCCGAGAAAACTCACCTGTAAAGAACAGAGCTAACTAGCATTTCCGTCAAGTGAAGTGTATCTGTGCACAAAAATTTGTTTGTTTTTTGGAATTTCGCACAAAGCTACTCGAGGGCTATCTGTGCTAACCGTCCCTAATTTAGCAGTGTAAGTCTAGAGGGAAGGCAGCTAGTCATCACCACCCACCGCCAATTTTGGGCTACTCTTTTACCAACGAAAAGTGGGATTGACCGTCACATTATACGCCCCCACGGCTGGGAGGGCGAGCATGTTTGGCGCGACTCGGGCGCGAACCCGTGACCCTCAGATTACGAAGCGCACGCCTTAACGCGCTAGGCCTTACCAGGCCATTTTGTTTTTGAGTGAATGCTTTTATAAATGACGGTTAATTTTTAAGATTATTGGGAAGTAAAATAAACTTGACAATATTTAAATATGTATATATATATATATATTTAAAGATATTGATACTAAGAGATAAATAAAATAACACACACACACATATATAAATGTGTTCGAATAAAACTCAGTTCCTCAAAAAATCCAACAGTGCTAGACCCCCAGTGACTTAGCAGTACGTCTGCGTACTTCCCAGTCTAAAAACCGGGTTTCGATACCCATGGTGGGCAGAACACAGATAGCTTATTGTGTAGCTTTGTGCTTAATTCAAAACGATAAAAACAAAGAGTGCATTTTATTAAAATTTATCTTCTCATTGATACAAACAATGCAATATAATCGTTTTAGCGCTATAAGCCTTCATGCTTACCACCACGCCACCAAGTGGAAAACTACTGTTGTTTTAACTATTGAGAAAAAGAGTAAAAAAATACATATTAAAACAACGTTCAACACATAATATTGTTGTTGTTGTTGTTTTGAATTAAGCACAAAGCTACACAATGGGCTATCTGTGCTCTGCCCACCACGGGTATCGAAACCCGGATTTTAGCGTGTAAGTCCGCAGACATACTGCTGAGCCACGAGGGGCCAAAGAAACAAAACAAATACATAAGGCCTGGCATGGCCTAGCGCGTTAAGGCGTGCGCTTCGTAATCTGAGGGTCGCGGGTTCGCGCCCGAGTCGCACCAAACATGCTCGCCCTCCCAGCCGTTGGGGCGTTATAATGTGACGGTCAATCTCACTATTCGTTGGTAAAAGAGTAGCCCAAGAGTTGGCGGTGGGTGGTGATGACTAGATGCCTTCCCTCTAGTCTTACACTACTAAATTAGGGACGGCTAGCACAGATAGCCCTCGAGTGGCTTTGTGCGAATTTAAAAAACAAACAAAATTAAATACATTTCTTTCGTCCAGTGTTTTTAGCGACACCTAGGGATAATATAAAGAACCAAGAGTATTTTATCCAGCTTCTGTTAAGGATATACCTATTGATTTTTAACCACGAACTATATTTAAACAAAACAAAACAGATAAACGAACAAGAATTTAAATGGTTTTCCTATTTCACAGTGATTTTTATAAGAAGTTTGATTATTAGACCTACACGACGGAAAGAAAACGTAAAGACCGCGGAACACTTATGGTTATCAAATAGCTAAATAATATTCTATTTGTACAAATCACACTGACATAAGCCATTATAATTAAAAAAAACAAAAACAAACCTAATCCTAAATAGAAATAATAAAGAAATCACAAGATGGATAGTTAAGATATTGAAACAATGGAAGTGGGTTTTAAACCAAGAAAAAAACAAAAACACTAAACGTGAGTAAGATTTCTATCAATATCTTGTTTTTACAAAACCCCAAAGATGTTGTTTGTATTTACCATTTTTATCAGCTTTAAATCTGCCCTATTTACAGTCTGTAATTTTCTGTATATTATCTTTAAACAAATACATACGTATACACCCTATGAACTATTGATTTTGAAATCGTCAATTTCGTGTGCGAAATATATTCGAACCTTGACACCCTATTTAAAAGAGTTTACGGTGTGTGTCTGACAATCACGGTAACTTCTCGACAGCATGAGTCTGCTGCCGGTTCAGTTTTGGTAAGAAATAAAAGAACATATGAACTCTCACACAGTGTTGGTTAAAGAGAAATGGTTGTAAAGATAAGCTATCGTAAGACGTCAGCTGAAGGACCAATACTCGTTACTCAGAACATATGCCACCAATTCTATTGTTTATAAGCCAAAATAGGGTCTTTAAGTAATTTCATTATTAAAATACGATCGTAGATTTTCGAAAGAAAAGGCTTACCAATGACTTTACAAAATCGTCGCTTTAACCTTGAATACTCAAAGCTTTGTTTGTTTCTTTTTGAATTTCGCGCAAAGCTATACTTGAGCTATCTGCGCCAGACGTCCTAATTTAGCAGTGTAAGACAGCTAGTCATCACCACCCACCGTCAATTCTTTGGCTACTCTTTTACCAAGGAATTGTGCGATTGGCTGTCACATTATAACGCCCCCATGGCTGAAAGGGCCAGCATGTTTGGCGCGACGGGGATGCGAACCCGCGACCCTCAGATAACGAGTCGCACGCCTTAACGCGCTCGGCCCGGTAACCTAGAAGTAACCCTACTTTCTCCAATAAGTTACAGTCTAGTAACGTAAAAGTAACACCACTCTCTCTAATATTAGTCCAGTATCAGACCGTTACAGACAAGCAAAGAAAAGCTCTTAAAAGAAAAATGAAGTAACTACACAGATGTGTCACAAGAAAGTTTGTATATGTATTAAAACTTTATCAAAATAAAGCAGAGAACAATGTTTCGACCTCTCTACTTTATTTCAAAGTTTTTAATACCCATCTTGAGATAAATTTTTTACTTCAAGTTGGTTTCTCCTCATTACGAAAAGTACAAATGGTTAATATGAATCATTCAAAAACAATTTAAACAAGATAGTAGAGATTGCATTTGCATCATTTTAAAATAATAGCACAGACAAATGATGTAGTAAGATGTTCATTTTCTCTGGTATTATGCCCGCCTTGGCCAGGTAGTTAAGACACTCGACTTGCAATTCGAGGGACGCAGTCGTGAGGGCGTTATAATGTTACGGTCGATCCCACTATTTGATGGTAAAAGAAGAGTCCAAGAGTTGGCGGTTGGTGGTGATGAATAGCTGCCTACCCTCTAGTCTTACACTGCTAAATTAGGGACGACAATTGCAGATAGCCCTAGTGTAGCTTTGCGTGAAATTCAAAACAAACAAATCCTGATATTAAGCTTTTTGAAAGAACACCAAATGACTGTAAGTTAGCTAACTTCAAGGGGTAATGATAACATCGATTACACAAAAATTATGATTTCATAAAATGACTGCTAATTACTAATATTTATAAAAGCGGATACTCTGTTTCAAACTCTCTCCCCTCGGTTAAACTGTTGTCACCATTGTTTTAGTTTCTAAATTAGCATGTAATAAAAAAGAAAAACACGAAATAAAAATGTTTTGCTGTGATACACACATTCACAGATCTTGGGACTCAGTCATTACATAGATATTGTTATAAAAGGAAACACTGTATAGTATTGTATAGTTCTGATGACATATTGAGGACATATTTATTATAACATTTCGATCAACAATCTAAGCCAACTCTACACTCACAGTGCTGCCACCTACATGAGAAGCTGTCACTTTTAGAAAATACATTCACGTGTAAGACACAAAGCCACTCTCTCCGATAACACGAAATATTAACTTAAGTTTAAAATCAACGAAAGATTATAATTTTCACAGTACTCCACGATGTTAACTGTAGTTAAATTTTCAACACGGAGATTAATATGGGATGAAAGCGGTGGGTTGATTATACAAAATTACCTAAATTTTAGAGAGGGTTGATTATGTTATTTTAAAATGATATTTGAGTCTGACCACGTGGTTACAGTCCATAGAGCAATGCTATATTTAACGACCGATCATCTTAACAACAGTTCTGAAGCGTAGTTCCGTAGCCAAAGGTTCCGTTTATAAGGTTTACGTGTTCAAAGAACACAAGTCTACCTTGCTTGCTTTTCAGATCCCTCTAATTTACAAGGACAATGGCTTCTCAGCGTCGTTTCAAAAGTCTGATCCTTCAGATATCCAACATCCAGGCTTACCTCCGTTCAAACGTCTCATACATAAGTTATAGAATAAAACGGATACTTCAGCCTACTGGGCTCAACGCCTGAGATGCCTGATTCTGTGTAACCCATACCCTGTTTACTTCGTGCCCACACAGATATTCTTCTTGAGTATGTTGTATTCTGTTGCCTGGTGCATGCAGATGACTACTGAACCTTCATGTTCGTGGATTCTCATGCGACGCCACACTTTGCTTACCGCAAAATGGTGTGCTGTTTGTTGCATATTTCCATTTGGATGGTCCTGGTATCCTAAGTTGATTTATGTTCCTTTGTTTTTCCAATAACATTGAGTAAAAAAGTAACCACCATTTTAGGAATTCTAAATCCCCGAACGGAATATATGTTTAAAACCTAAATGCATGTGTTATATGTCCTATCACAAAACTATCAGTTTCCGATGACATTACACTATCTACGCAATGCTAAACAGTGTCAACATGAAGTTCTGATACATTCTGTTCAACCGCGACTTTATATCGATTGTGGTTTTCACGTGAATTGCTGGCTTCCATATTGAAGATGTTTTTAATATAGCATACGTATCTGGAATATCTTGGCTGCTCCTATTACTGATTGTTACTAGCAAAAATAATTTCTTTCAGGAAAGGTACTTGTGGAATTTGGTAGTAACCGCTAGAAACGTTCAACAACCAGTTATATACAGCCGGGAGTGCACGTCATCATCTTAACTCACTTTTCTACTGATAATGTGCTCTAACCGTTTGTTTATCTTTCTAGTCAGGTACCATTATTTTTTTAATGCTACGTCATGAAATTGACATGTACTTATAACCTCTCCTTAAACGTGGTTTGATTTGTTTTGAGTTTCGCGCAAAGCTATACGAGGGCTATCTGCATTAGCCATCACTAATTTAGCAACGTAAGACTGGGAGGAAGGCAGCTAGTCATCACCATCCACTGCTAACTCTTTGGCTATTCTTTTACCAACGAATAGTGGGATTGACTGTCACATTATAACGCCCCCACGGCTGAAAGGGCAAGTATGTTTGGTGCGACGGAGATTCGAACCCGCAACCCTCGGATTACGAGTCGAGTACTTTAGCCACGTAAACGTGACTTAAGAAGAAGAATATTTTAGAATTTTTAAAACAAACTCTATTTTTTAATCCATTGTATAATTTTCTATATAATATGTAACTGATTTACTAATATATATGTAAATTTTGACATAGATATTTGATTTAGTTAAATATGTATTTAGAAACGTATGTAATTTATACTGTTAAATGTGTATTGTGAAATTCTCGCCTAAATTTGTAAAATATTCTCGAGTGTAAGAATCAACAACATATACTTCACGAAATTATTAGGGTATTGTTGCCAACTGAAAATTCTAGAACCTCTCCTCAACGTTTATAAACCGACGCGCCAAGAGACAATTTTATATTGTTGGTTTACAATGTAAACCTTGAAAGCTATAGCTGTGATTAACGCTTATTAATCGAGAAACTATAAATATTTGACGAGGAACATTTAGAGATTTCGAACAATACAAATCATTTAACTTCAGTTGATTAACATCGGACGTTAGTACTTTCACTAAGACATTATATAACTTCAGCAGTGAAACATTCACAGGAGAGTTAGCTAGCTTCTTGTTAAGTGAATTGTATCTACGTTTACTCGGAATTAATTCGTTCATCGTGAACCCTTGATAAAATATTAAGGAAGTTTCTGACCGGAAAGATGACTTAATATTATTTGTAAACCTTTTCTAAGTAAATGATTATTTGTAGCAACTATTTGTAGTACCTGTTACTATAAATTGTATTACTCCTTTTATAATAAAATATATCCGTGTTAAGAAAGAGAACTGTGTGTATCAATATTGTTGGCAAATATTATAAATTTAATACATCTCTAAATTTAACTAACTTCTAAATTCAAAGTTAACTTTAATTCAGTTTCAGGTTATTTGAAATCGTAATATGTAACATAATAAATTGGAGGCTTGTCAGAAGTAAATTATAATGCGTAACAAATAACAATTAAATGTTTTAAGTAAAGCAAAGTTTTATAATCATTTTGATGTTTGTTTGTTTGTTTTGGAATTTCGCACAAAGCTACTCGAGGGCTATCTGTGCTAGCCGTCCCTAATTTAGCAGTGTAAGACTAGAGGGAAGGCAGCTAGTCATCACCACCCACCGCCAACTCTTGGGCTACTCTTTTACCAACAAATAGTGGGATTGACCGTCACATTATACGCCCCCACGGCTGGGAGGTCGAGCATGTTTAGCGTGACGCGGGCGCGAACCCGCGACCCTCGGATTACGAGTCGCACGCCTTACGCGCTTGGCCATGCCAGGCTTATTCACTTTGAATAGAAACACTGTCAAAACTTGCAACGTGAAATTTATACTAGTAAAAACTCATCATTTTGTCTGTACAGACATATTCATATTGTTATTAAGCCTTGTTTGTGAAAAGAAAACAATATATAAGATGATTTTGTGTTTTGCCTGTGAATAGTAGTTAAAAACGATGGGTCAAGTATATCCGCCTCCCATCCCATAGTATATCCTAACCTCTTCTTTAACAGCCAATTGAAATAAATATATTTTGCGAAATCAAGCTTAACCATCGAAGAGGCAGAAAAGTGCAGTCGAGGTAATCAAACGCCAGTAAGTTCCTTCGTGAGCCAATCAAAATTGAGATTATTTATAGAATGAGCTTGTCGTGTGTGTATAGAATAATTATTGGTAAAGATCAGTTGCGTTACCAACTGGTAATATATTGAAAAGCTAACGCGTTTTGGTAACCAAACTTTCCAACAATGTAATGTAACTTAGCAACAACAGTACATGTACTAAAAGTTTAAATTGAAATGTATCGATAACAAAACTGGAAGAATATTTGTTGATTTCTTAATTTATAATTTCCATTGATTAAAGAGATTTCTTTGTTTCATTAAAAACGTTGGTGATGTAAAATAAAATAGTTTAATTCAGAAACGATTTAAGTTTAAAACTGAATCAATATTTTTGCTTTCATGATAACGTTCATGCGCGTGACTCTAGGTTAGGTGATCCCACACTACGTATTTAGTTTGGTCTTATTATATTAACACTCAGTACACGTATAAAGTTGCATGGTACACACCCCTTTCACTTAAATCTTAAAGTGGCAGACAGTAATCGTATCCATATAAATGCATTTTACCCATTATGACTTCTGAAATCACGCTTGAAGTAACGTGACACACACTCTTTTTATATAGGTTAGATATTTAAACATTTGTAAACGCGTAATATGAGTAACAGATATAGTAATAGGTTGATAAATTGCTTAAAAACTAAAACAAATACCGTAATAAATCGAAACAAAACTACAAAGCTTTTAACCTCGTTTACTTTTACAGAACGTTGTGTCATATATAATTCATAAAACCGTTAATACAAGTATATTAAAATATATACCAGGAACACTAGGTGTTAGTTCCTGTAACCAGGCTTTTTGTTGCTCGTTACGACCACAGTAAAGCCTAAATTAATATGTAAGAGCGTTTAGTTTAAAGAACTAATATTTAAATATACTCAATAAAAATATTACTATTATTCCCAAAGTTAGATTAATAAGTGATAAAAACGAAAATTAAACGTCTGTTATTTCAAGGCTAAGTGTTTAAAAAATGTTGATGTTAAGGGTATACATCATAGTTCGCAAACATGGAACAAAATAACGTTATTTATAAAAGAAGAAAATGATGATGATGAAACTATACAGTGGGCTATCTGTTCCGCGTTCACTGCGATGATCGAACCCCAATTCTTAGAGTGATAAAACATGGCTTCAGGATCACCGCTGAGTCACTGGGAGACGTACAAATTATTTTATCAACTAATAAAAACAAAATTTAGCCCTGGAGGTATTATAATGTGACGATCTGTCCCACTATTCGCTGATAAAGAGTAGCCCCAGAGTTGGCGGTGGTTGTTGTTGACTAGCTTCCTTCTCTCTAGTCTACTAAATTAGAGATAGCCTGCGCGAAATTTAACATATAAACAAACAATCTCAGATTGAATAACTGAATGAAACTGGCAAATAATGAAACATATTGACTGGAAAGGTTCGTTCCTTACAAATGACTTTGCAAGTTTAAACTAAAGATTGGCTTACACTGTTGAAAAGCACGGGTCACACACCAGAAATAAAGCTAAGTTTTTTCACACAGAAGTTGAGGAAAGAATCGTGCATTGTTTCTCTTTTTCTGAACCTAAAATTAGACATTACTTAATGGATGACCTGATAATTTGGTACACTTAATAAATACCAGTTGAGAAAATATCATTGAATTTATAAAGTTAAACCTAAATAACACATAGAGAAATATATTTAAATGTTAGAAGACATTGTATAAAAGCTTTAAAATGTTTTATTTCTCGCATCTGATCCTCGAGTACTAAAATAAAAATAATGTTTTTTATACCTTTTTCTCATCAATAATTAAAAGTACATAATAATTAACTTATTTATTCAGAATAACTTTTATTTTGGTTTCAAGGAACACAAATAATATTAGAAAACGCAATTAGTTCTAGGTATACAGAACTAATTGGTTGTATTATATTTGAATATTTTGCATTTCGAAGTACAAATGGCAATTAGAAATGAATAAATAGTAAGAAAACTTAACATTATACTATTGGTATATATTGCGTGTTTCGGTGTATTACTGTGTTTTTTTTTATAGCAAAGCCACATTGAGTTATTTGCTGTCTCCACCAATGAGAATAGAGCGCTGATCTCAGCATCGTAAATCCGAAGATTTATTGCCGTCCCAGAGGGTAACATGTATTATTATTATTGACTTAGAACTTTCAAACCATTCAAACGATCTCTACAGAAACAGAATCAACAGTTGTTAAAAACTGTACAAATAACTAAATTGTAGCAACAACGCAACACAAAAGTTTGAAGATTGTTTTTTCAAGAATTCATCTAACCCCGCCCTCTTCATTGCGACACTTAGTTACACAGCCCCTTCCAAACATGTGGTCAGCTTCCGGTTAGTTACCTCTTTCTTTGTGAACCTGACGATGACCGAAGAAGGTCGAAACGTTGTTCGCTCTTCTATTTAAAATATTTTCTCACCCCAAACGAGCCGTTTTTGCATATAAAATTCAAATTTCAATTAGGTATACCTTCAGTCTCAATCTGTCACGTATTTAAATATTTACCTAGGAAAACGATTTTACATTCGTTGCTAAACACAGCTTGTACAAATAACAATATTTTAACGTTAAAAGGCGTCACTGTTTAATTTTGATTAACTCTCCAAATCCACGACTTATTCATCTGTTTCACTCTTAACTTACAATTCATAACTCATAATTCATAACTTATAATTCATTCACCAACAGTTTCTTACTTTATAATTTCTTAATTTTTTGCACAAACCTTCCCAGTTTAATATAAATAATGGTGACGTCAAACAGGTAGTTAGAAAGATGATGTCTGTCGTTGAAGCCAGCAATATATAAGTAAAAAATATGCAAAAATATAATTACAAATTACACTGTGTAACACAATTTTTTTTCCTGGATAGTATGTGTTATTTTTTAATTGCATATGTTGTAAAAGTACAGAAAATGACCATTATTCCCTTCAAACTTTGACCTTGTGGCCTGGATAATGAAATTTAGAAATTAACCTATTTTCTACGTAAAAAACGGGAAAACTTGCATATTTTCCTTTACATAAGGTCTGAATAAAACAACATATGAATCAAGATTTACATGTATTTATGCTAAAGGTATACACAAATATTTAGTAGTGAATAGTTTTTCGAGATTTGCGACTGTAATGTGAATCACTTTCACGTATTAGCCCCAAAATATAGTCTCCCATCATGTTTTCGTCATACGCTACTTGGTAGCGGCGTTCAAAGTCCAGTATATCTTGGTGGAAGCACTCGCCTTGCTCCTCTGAGTATGTTCCCATGTTCTCCTTAAATTTATCAAGGTGAGCGTCAAGGATATTGACTTTCAGGGACATCCTGCAGCCCATTTTGCCGTAGTTCTTCTACAGAGCCTCAACCAGTTCCACATACTTTTCGGCCTTGTGGATCCCCAAGTAGCCCTGAACCACTGCAACAAAGCTGCCACAAACTGTTTTTTTTCCTTCCTACTGAGCTTCTTGGGGAATTCTGTACACTCCAGGATCTTCTTTATTTGTGGTCCAACGAAGACACCAGTTTTGACCTTTGCCTCAGACAGCTTAGAGAAGAAGTCTAGAAGGTACTTGAAGACTGCAGACTCCTTAAGAGCTGTGACAAATTGTTTTATAAGAACCAATTTTATGTGCAATGGTGGTAACAACACCTTCTGGGGGTCCATTAGTAGCTCAAACTTAACGTTGTACATCCCCACAGAGATCTCATTCCGTTGTAGCCAGTGCTTCCTGTTGTAGTGCGCTGCAGTGTCCCTGCTGTACCAAAGGCAAAGTTAACAAGGAAACTTGGTAAAGTACCCTTGAAGATTCATCAGGAATGCCACCATTTGGAAGTCTCCAGTTACCTCCCAGCAATACTCATCATACTTCAAAGCTTCTAGCAAAATCTTGACGCTGCTGTATTCCTCTTTCAGGTTCACCAAATGGACCAGGGACAGAGACCGATACTTATTTCCATTATGGAGCAACACAGGTTTAAGGCGTTTCGATGAGCTATCAGTGAAGAGGCACAACTCGTTTCAGATTACAGGCAATTTCAATTTCCCATACAGATCAGATACGTTGTGACAGAAGCAGAGCAAAGCTTGACGAGTGAAGAAGCTTGAAAAATGTCGGTGACGCTTCCTCTGACTTGCGGCTTGTACATTTTCATCTAACAAATTTCATTCCTTGATCCTAGATGTCAAAAGCTTGGCATTCGACTTTGTTAGATCAAGATCCCTAATCAAGTCATTGTGGTCTCTTTGGCTTTGGCTGTATGGGTTTCTATCAGCAGCTGCACCTCTGAAATTGTAATCTGGACCTTTAACGTCTACCTCCTCTTCTGATTTGCTGTTCTCTTCTGAGGATGGCTGCTTTATCTCTGACGGAATAGGTAGAGGGAGCTCAGGGTAGTGTGGCACTGGAGCGATGAATGATGGAAGGTCTGGATACCTGATAGCAGATGTATTCTTGTCAGCCCAACGTTTGGAAAGATCCACCATGCAGAAGTAGCTATTGTTTGAGTGGTCCATAGGTTCACGTCAAATTCTCGGAATAGTGAACTTCATGGCTCTTTTTCCCCTCTTTACCATCCTGCAAAAGAGCAAAATAAAATTGTTGCTATGAAGTATAAATTTATTTCATTAACAATTAATGTGTAAGAGGCTCATGCAAAGTATTTTATATGTGAATATTTTCTATACTATTGGAAATAAAAAATAAAATATATTTAAATCTTCAAAGGTCTAAAATTTGTACAATATAAAATCTTATTATTCAAGGAATCAAAAATTGTCTTTCTTACCTTCTAGTGTTCCCAGGATTTGTCTTGATCCCCGACAGGCATGTTGAAATATGCCTTATAGGCTTCACACATTTTAGCAGATGCTGTCACAGAGTACTTTTTCGCTTTTGTCTTGATAAATTGGCCACATACATAGCAGAATGTGTCTGGAGAATGCTTACAGCTTCTTGATGCCATCTTTGATAAAATCAGATTGGTCTATGTGTTCACTTAGGCAGCTAGAACTAAACTGAAGTGGTGAGCCCCTGTATATATATATTACTATGGAAAGTTCTAGAAAATTCTTGTAAGCTCTACAACATTCTAGAAAGTTTTTGAAAAGTCTTGTAAGTTCGAGAAAATTCTTTATCAGCTACTCAGCACTGAATCTAACAAAATGTTGTGGAAAATGGGTAAATTTGAAAAGTTTATTACCCAGATCACAAAAGCAAATTTTGAAGAAAAAATAGGTCTTTTCCATTTACTTCAGGCATAAGCAATTAGGAAATAACACTTTCTGCCCAGGAACAGGAAAAAGTAAACATTTTGTTAACTTAGTGTTATATGTCCTAAACATTGTCAGAAAAAAAAAATTTTAAACATTACAATATCTAGCTTATTTTTAATATACGACTAAGTGCACGTGATAAGATTAGAAGCCAAGTTTGAAGTAAGGAGAGTATGTGTTTTATTATAGCAAACCAACAGTGCCATGTCTATCAAGGAGAATCGAGCCCCTAATTTCAGCGTCGTAAATTCGAAAACTTATTGCTTACCTACCGGCGGACAGTAAGAAACGTACATCTGTGATATCCTCTGGCCGATAATGAATATGTATGGTAAATAAATGTGCTGGACAGTGGCGGATTAACTCCAGCTTTACGAAGTAATTTTTAAATTACGATATTTTTTATCACCGACGATATTCATGACGAAAATCAGTATAATGAAACCGATTAAAACAAAGAAGCAAATGTTAATGTTAAGCATTAAAAAATTGTACTGACTGCAGGAATTGAATTGTTCACCATAAAAGGACACAAAAGTTAAAAGTGGTAACACATGTTTCTCATGTTTTATGATGTTATGTGTTTGGCCTTAGTCGGTCACGTTTTTTTTATGAGACATCCTTTTGATAATATCGGACATTTCTTTTATATTTGATCATACACCTGAAACAATAGCTCTCGCCAGTGAATGTTAACATTATAGAACACAAGTGTTATGCATTATGTGATAGGGTCAAAATAACTCGCTATGAATATTGAAGATGAGACGAGAGACACTTTAACTCTGCAACAAAAATAAAGACCAATAAAACGCTTCCTTACTTTAGGCGTCTGAATTTATTCAAACGTAAATTAGAATTGTTGATTTTTCATAGATGTAAACACTTTGGTAATATTGTTGCGCAGACTGAACTTAACTACTGTTTGAGTTTTTAAAATTCCGAAATATCCTCCAAATAAAGATAAATTGTCACATTTTTATTTAGGTCTCATCTATTAATCAAACTCATCTTTAATTATTTACGGACTGAAAAACACTGACTAAAAAGAATCATTACTTTTGTACCTTGATTATCACGACCTGGTGAGGCTTTGTGTAGTCTTCGTGGTTTTAAACTTTACTTAAAATGATTTTCATTGGTTCTTTGTTTTTTAAAAAAACTTGGATCCTAGTTGTCACCATTAACATACATAGAAATTGTTCAAGTAAATAAATAAATAGCCCCCCAGTGGCTCAGCGGTATGTCCGCGGACTTACACGCTAAAATCCGGGTTTCGATATCCGTGGTGGGCAGAGCACAGATAGCCCATTGTGTAGCTTTGTGCTTAATTCTCAACAACAATAGATAAATAAATACGCCAAGAGACAGAAGGGCCCTGCAACTCACGCCGCGAAATGTCATCTTTATAAATGTTAGAGAATGAGACAAGAAGATCTCTGAGTATTTTGTTTACAGAAATTGGGGTTTTTCAAGAAATAACCGTGGAAAATGAATAAAAAAATAAATATTAGAATAGAATAATAAATATTTTATTTGTTGAAAATCTCTGATGAACCACGGCGTTCTGTTACAATATTCATATTGTAACCTTTGTCAGAGTGAAGTATACAACTACATTTATTACTATCATGTTAACAAATTTATAAATAGCTGCACACACATTTATTTAACATCCAAACTCTGCTTCTGTACAAACTAACCTTTTTCCATTTTGTATTAAATATATGCAACCTCTGACACAGTCTAGTATTTGGAGCGTGTCAAATGTGATGTTTCGTTGAACAGTACGATTGTCTATATATCTTTTAACTTTGGTATCTTAGATAGTCTGACGGCAAATAGAATCTATAATTATAATCACCAAGGAAGAAACATTATTACATGAGGACAGGTGTCGCAGTGGAAGGTTATGACGACATTCACTGTGATATCTTTGAGGCTGAACGATTTCTTTCATTGTCACAAGGAGTGAACTAATAGAGCTGGATCTTTCAATAATTGCCAAAGTCTTCATCACAGCTAACGACACGAAAAGGTTTCTACAGCAGCTTTAACTAGCTGTAGCTTTATTCGAAAGCTCCAATGTAAAATCTGTCTTTCTCGATAAGATCATATGTACACGCAGAGTAATTTATTGAAGGCAGTGCTTGACTGTGACGTAACAATTCACTTCGATGCCAATTCTGTTTACTTTTATAAAAAACAAAAAAACAGCTCAAACAAATATCAGCATCTTTTAAAATATTTACAGTTTCGACTGTTTATAAGTAAATGAAATAACATTTAATAAAAAACAACAACTGTTGTATAAGTAATGTGCCGTGTCATGAATTAGAATAATGCAAAATGCGATTTTATAAGCTCCTCAGCCCGTTCCCCTAGCTTGGGTCAACACCTCTCCATTCGCTATAGTTGGAATTATAACTACCCACACATCCTGTCTTCTTCCGACAGAGAAAATCTCAAACTGTTCTGTTTTGCTCTACATATTTTTGCTCCATTTGCGATAACTTCCGTTCATCTTTCTTTAGTGTTAGTAAGAGGTGCACGTGTATCAGTATTACTTCCGGCTGTTAATAGAGCAAGGAAACAGAAAGACTCTTTTTGGTTTGTTTGTTTTGGAATTTCGCACAAAGCAACTCGAGGGCTATCTGTGCTAGCCATCCCTAATTTAGCACTGTAAGACTAGAGGGAAAGCAGCTAGTCATCACCACCCACCGCCAACTCTTGGGCTACTCTTTTACCAACGAATAGTGGGATTGACCGTCACATTATAACGCCCCCACGGCTGGGAGGGCGAGCATGTTTGGCGCGACTCGGACACGAACCTGCGACCCTCAGATTACGAAGCGCACGCCTTAACGCGCAAGGCCATGCCAGGCCCAAAGAACAAACATGTTTGGTGTGACGGGGATTCGAACCTGCAACCCTCGGATTACGAGTCTAGTGCCTTAACCACCTGTTTATGTCGAACCAGAAAGACTCTTCTTGGTTATCACCTACACCTCATTGAGCGGCCACATTACGAACCATTCGACGGTGAGCTTCTGAAAACTAGAACTCCTGGGTGTTGCTAATAATATTCGTTGTTTAAACTGAAGAAGCAGGCTCCATCACTCTTAACAAGAAACCGTAAAGCGCATGCGTGTGCTGTTACCACGAATCAATAAAAGACACTTTCCAGTATATTTTCAAGATGTAAAGTGCAAAAACACGCGCTAGAGAACAAGTGTGGAGGTGAAAAATATTGGAGTAAATGAACGGTTAAAATGCCCAGAAACTACAACTGCATCAATGATAAAAACTGCAGTTGTGTTTTTGGAGGTACGACAGTTACAAGCTTGGCCGACAAATCTCACTCTTGTAATTTGTTTAATAATATAAATAATGAATAACCGAAAGACCAAAAACATGTTTGTCTCAGTATAAAAAATCAAGAAAGTATTTATATTTATTTAGTTGTTGTTTAGCTAAAAACTATACAAACTACACAAAATCTATACAAAAAGCTATCTGTGCTCTTCTTATCGCCGATATTAAAACCCAAAATGTTGGCGCCATAACATTTTAAGTTCAACACTAAGCCACCAGGGGAATTCAAGAAATAATTTTAAACTGTTTCATCCATTTCCATGTCATAAGGTAGAAATCGACATTTAGTGTTTCGTGAATTTTAATAAAATTTTAGAGAATCAAGAAAGATTTGCAATGAAACAAAATTTTATGATGATCCAGTAACCAAATCATAACACCTTCTTGTGTAATATATATCCAGCAAATCTCTGAATGCACCATGCGCAAAAAAAATACTAAATTACTCAGAGTGATATTTTGTCATTTCTAATTTTATGATTCTTTGTTCGTTCTGAATTTCGTGAAAAGCTACGCAAGAGCTAGCTATCTTTGCTAGCCGTCCCTAATTTAGCAGTGTAAAACTATAGGGAAGTCAGCTAGTCGTCATCACCCACCGCCAACTCTTGGGCAACTATTTTATCCACAAATAATTGAATTAACCTTCGCACAAGTAACACTCCTACGGCTAAAAGGGGGAGCATATTTGGCATGACGAGTATTCAAACCTGCAACCCTCAAATTAGGATTCGAACGCCCAAACCACCTGGCCATGCCGGGTCCATTTGGCATTCTTAAGCTTCGTTTATTCGCACTTCACTCTAATACATATCTCCTCTTCTGGGGAACAAGTCCAAAATTAGTATGACAAATAAAAAAATGGTACATTTAAAATAGTGCGCTGACTCGTGAAAGGTGTGCTGTCTTAACCTAATAAACCATGTATTTCTAGTCCTTTCTTCCTGTATACCATATATAGTTTTCTATTAAAATATCTGTCATAATTCATGTGATAAATAAACACCAGACTTCCACGATGACCATTAATCCACCAGAGGCTCGTTGTCGGTGTCAGACGGATAAAGATTTACAGATGATGACAGAGAGATGTCAGAAAGGCTTGTCCGGCACAGGTGACGTACAACCATTTCATTCCTTTACATACGACGCACTTATCTGATTGTTTTGTGTTCTCCTTTCGAGCAACAGGCGAACATTGCCATTATTGTAGAGTTAGTTGTCCGTAGCATGATAGAAACATGAAAAACATGCACGATGAGAGGCTTGCAGTTAATATTTTTATTAATTAACACATGTTTTTGTTTTTTGATTCTTGTTGTTTGTTTCGGGAACGCAGAGAACGAATGTTTCAGTTCGTATGGTTGCCTGGTATGGGCAAGCGTGTTAAGACGTTCGCCTCGTAATCTAAGGGTCGCGGGTTCGAATCCCGGTCGCACTAAATACACTCGCCCTTTAGCCGCGGGGGCGTTATAATGTGACGGTCAATCCCACTATTCGTTGGTAAAAGAGTAGCCCAAGAGTTGACGATGGGTGGTGATGACTAGCTGCTTTCTCTCTAGTCTTACACTGCTAAATTAGGGACGGCTAGCGCAGATAGCCCTCGAGTAGCTTTGCGCGAATTTTAAAACAAACAAACAAACAAGTTCGTGTGGTATGCCTGTTACATAATCCATCGAGGTTAGTTTGTGACGTCACACTCACTGATGAAGAACTTCGTTATGTTAGCCTTCGAAGATGTAACTACCGGATGCACAACAGGAAGAAATATTTATATTTATCAACAGTTCAGACCACATTTGTTTATTTTAGGTTCGTGTCTTAGCATTGATATTTATGTCTTTATAGCTATTAAGAATGGTAAATAACATGCCATAATATTTACTTATGTTTCGTTTCACTGAAATTGAGGCTTCAAGAAGGGTGCAAGGAAGTCTTTGCTTGTTTGTAGTTAATCAAAAAGTTATACAGTTGCATATCTGTACCGTGCCCTCCACAGGTATCGAAAACCAATTTCCAGCGTTACAAGTCCGCAGATTTGTTGCTGTGCTACTAGAGGGCGCAATGACTTTTAGCTGAAGGTAAAGCAACGTTTTCAGGTATCTGTGTAAACGTCTTGCAGATAAAAGAAAATTTCAGGTTTTTAGACATTTACGTGAAATCTGGATTCGAAACTACGTTTTTATAGATAACCGTACTTTGTTTTCATAAAACGTAGACATTTTTGTTTCACAGAAGAGATACTCTTGTTCACTTGTCTTCATGAGCGAATTAGGCTTAGTAATTTAAAAAAAGGTTTGTGGAGAGGAAGTTTGTTACTGTTTTGTTAAGCACAAAAATGCACAGTACGCGCTATCCATGCGTTGCCAAACCAGAATTTTTGCTTCATAAGCCATCAGACAAAAATAAATAAATATTACGTTTATTACGCATATTTGCTTTTTTTTAAAAAAAAACAAGTTTTATTTTAAAATGAGTACAATACTATTTAGAGGGAAGATATTTTTACCATTACCCAGTATGTTTGTAGAAAATTCATACAGTAACCTTTGAAATAACAGTCTCCATATAATGCATATACACTGCTGGGCAAAATCTTAAGGCCAATGAACGTAAAGAAAAAATATGCATTTTGTGTTGTGAGACTCAACCACTTATTTGAGTAGAGCTTTGAAAAAGGAAAATAAGAAAAGAGAAAATAAAAATAAAAACCTTTTCAGCATTTAATAGGGAAATGTGAACACTACGAAATTAGCCTAAATACTAGCTGATTAAAAGTTTAATACCATACTGAAACGAAGTGTTAATCGGTAAACACGTAAAGAAATTTAATCATTTGTGTTCAAGCATTAGCGTTGTCAACATCTCCCACTGACAGCTCCTGTGTCACATTGAGTAAAAACATGTTAAAAGCTAAATGTGGCAGAATTGTCGAGCTGTAAAAGTAAGGTCTCTCTCAACATGCCATCGCTGGTGAGATTGGGCGTAGTAAAACCGCTTTTGCGAATTTCTTAAAAGACCATGAGGGACACGAAACGACAATTTCAAGTGGTCGGCCCAAGAAAATTTCACACCAGCCAACGATCAAACTAGATTAAGGCCCTTACAGATGCAGAATGCAGCTCAAGAACAATAAGACGGTATCTACGAGAGAAAGGCTTAAACGTCTTCAAAGGCTACGCCTCCTTTCACACCACGAAACAGCTCGGTTAAACTTTGGTGAGAAGCACTAAACATGGGATGTAGAAAAGTGAACGAAAGTTTTGTTCTCTGATGAGAAAAAAATTAACCTGGATGGTCCAGATGGCTTCCAATGTCACTGACATTATAAAGATATTCCACCGGAGACATTTTCTGCACGACACAGTGGAGGAGATTCCATCATAATCTGGGGTGCTTTCTCCTTCCATGGAACAATGGAGCTTCAGATTATACAGGGGCGTACAACAGCAGCTGGCTACACTGGCATGTTGGAGAGAGCATTCTTATTAATTGAAGGCCTTCGTTTGTGTGGAAACAACTGGATCTTTCAGCGGTACAACGCTGCAATCCACAATGCCCGCAGAACAAAAGACTTTTTCATGTCGAATAACATGATTCTTTTGGACCATCCAGCGTGTTCGCTCGAAATGAACCCCATTGAAAATGTCTGGGGGTGAATGTCAAGGGAAGTCTAAAGAAATGGACGTCAATTCCAAACAGTCCATGATCTTCGTGAAGCCATCTTCACCACTTAGAATAGCATCCTAGCCAGTCTTCTGCAAACGCTTATATCGACCATGCCAAAGCGAATGTTTGAAGTTATTCGCAATGACGGCTGTGCAACTCACTACTGAGACCTCTTGTTGGGCATTTTCTATACTCTTTAGGACTTCTTTTTGGTATGGTCTTAAATTTTTAACCAGCTAGTATTTAGGCTAATTTCATAGTGTTCACATTTTCCCTATTTAACGCTAAAAGGTTTTTTATTTTTATTTTCCCTTTTCTTATTTTCATCCATCGAAGCTCTACTCAAATAAGTGATTGAATCTAACAACGCAAAATGCATATTTTTTTCTTTTTTTGTTCATTGGCCTTAAGATTTTGGCCAGCAGTGTATTAAGAAAGTAAGACACGAAAAACGCCTTACAAAGCAATAATCAATACACCATTTTAATATAACACTTCTGACACGCCTTCTGAATAAACTATAATATATGATAAACTACAGTAGAGAAAAATCTCTTGAGGAAAAGGTTAACAAAAACAATTATTGAAAAAATAAATTTTCAAAGGAATCATGAAACAAATCCCGCCAAAACGAGAGAGATTACAGATAACGAGTAGAATGTTGTAACTGGCAAGACATCAGCAGTTTCAGGCACACAAATTCTCGTGTTTCTTCCAACCCTACAGTCACCTGGAGCTGGTTATCCAAAACTCTGGCGCCAGATGACTAGAAGTACGGACTGTCTGGACTTCAGTCAAGAGGAAATCATTTATACCGACCAGAGAGAGCGCATGCGTGACACATGCGTTAGGATGTATATATATATATATATATTATTATTTTTTTACAGAGACAAGAATTCTTTGGCAATCATGAGAAAAGCCCGCGAGAAATACCAGCATTAGATAAGCTACAAATATTCACCACTACCGTGTGGACAATCCCAAACTACTAAAACATTTATCCTATGCATAATTGGGACTAGTGAATTTTGTGGAACATTATGGCATCCGTAAGAGGTCCCGGCTATTGTTCGCTTACAGTTTTATTTTATTTTTTTTAAGAATATAAACAAGAATAAGATTCGTACATATTTTTTCTATTTGTCTGTGTAACATTACTGTGTTATTTTTGTTGTAGTTAAACAATTGGATATCTGTGTTCTGCCCACCACGGGTATCGAAACGCGGTTTATAGCGTTGTAAGTCCGCAGACATACCGCTGACCCACTGGGGGACAACGTTAATATATCTATATACATAATTATATATCGTAATATTAAAAGGTAATTGTACAAAAATATTTCCAGTTTGTGAAATATTCAAAAATAATTGATATTGTGCCTGACTATGGCTGGAGAATTCACTAATCGAAACGTTGTGAAAACAATAATACACATAATAAGGACGAGAATAATAGTCTGAATAATTATTCTATTAGTAATACCAGCATTTAGTCTGAATCATACAACAAAACTAAAAATAACTACTTTGAACTATATTCTTTTTGTGTTTCACATATCACTCTACCATACGTATGTTCTATAAGAACCTCAGATTTCATTACTGTAATGCAATTTAACATCCGCAATAAGTGCACTTATGTTTGACGTTAAGTGAGATTTCATGCACTCGCGAGAATGAAGACGAAAAACAGTGACGTTGTTATTTTGAATTAATCACAAAGCTACACAATGGGGTATCTTTGTTCTGCCAACAACGAGTATCGAAACTCGGTTTTTAGCGTTGTAAGTTCGCAGACATATTGCTCTGCCAGTAGGAGGCATCAAAGGGCATATTTAGGTTTAGCTAGAGGGAGCTCAGCCCCAGGATACATGGTCTTAATGAGGCTTACTGATAATTTTATTCCATGTAAAAGTTACATGGGATGTAGGACCCACAAAGATTATTAGCCCCTTGGCTCTGTTAAATAGGTAGCTAGTTACTTGGGTTGCACATAACTACCAACAAGTTAGCACATAACATGCTATACATAACTACCATGAAGTTAGCACGATCGTTTCAGAACCTTTCAGTTACTTGTAAGTTGTATTTCATCACATTTATGTGCTTCCCGCTAGAGGTAAGCCTACAGATTTATAATGCTAAAATAAGTGGTTTGATTATCCTCATGGGGGAAGGGAGGGGGTTCAGCAGATAGCTCGTTGTGGCTTTGCTGTAAGAAAACGCATAAACACACACACATTTTTGTATTTTTGTTTATTACCTATATCTGTCTATCTGTAAGGGCATTCCGCTCTCTTTCTATCTATCTAGTCGTTTGTCTTCATCTTTGCTAGGTTATAGCGAAATATCTCTTTATCATTTTTTTTTTTTTTTTTTGCTGTATGTACATGTTTCTAAATATTCATTTGTGTGTTCTTTTTCGAGAAATGTATATAGTAGAGTAGATTTTAATCACGTGACTGTTGCCGTGTTTAAAAGCAGAATGCTAATACACTTTTCAACTCAACCTGCGACTCGTTATAGGTAAAACGAAATACGGCTTCAACATAATTCAAATTCATCTCATAAATATTTAAAACTCCTTAAGCAAATTATATTAATGTTTGGCAAATACGAGCGTCTGGGGTTTTCGTTACCATCAGCGGTACTTTCAGCCTAATTGAGAGAAAAATCGATTTTCGGCGTCATTACATTAGGCGTCTATTGGGGTAATGATATAATTTAACTCTTCAAAGTAACGTGACAGCCGCATCCAAACACTATAATTATATTTTAGAACAAACTCTGGTGTTTTTATACCTCAAAACTCCGGTCTTTGAGCGTTTTACCCTCCATACAGGCTGTTAGGAAACGTGAATTTTGTTACACAATCACGACGTCACTGTTACAAACAAATATTTACAGTTTCGTGTATAAACTCTCTACTTAGACGAAACGATGTTCTTAAAATTGTTTGATGTAGTGATTTCACTCCTCCTAACAAAGCTGTATATTACATTTTTTTAAGTATAAATCTGCAAGTCTGAAACCTGCCAGGTGTTGTTTTTTTGCATGTAATCAAAAAGCTATACGATGCCTTCTATTTCTATCACGGGAATCAAAACCCGGATTTTGGCCTCACAAGTCTGCAGACTTTGTTGAGCTTCCCGAGAGTTCCTGCCACCTCGATAATAGGTTTTAAATACTAAAATATTTGGAAATTATTACAATTCTGATACAAATAGGTTTTCTTTTTAAAGAATCATTAAACAAACAGTGTCTGAAGCAATTCCCGCCATGAAATAACAAGTTACTTATTCCGTTTTCATTTACGCTTCTGTCTACAGTTATTTTGATAAATAATGGTGTCAGGATATACATATTTCTTCTATATTCACGTGATTTAGAGCCATAGCCGTGCTATCTCTGGATTCCCTTTTTAATCACATAACTGCATTACTCGTGTGTAAGGCTTAACGTTTATTGATACAGGCACTAGATACGAGTATTGTTTGACTCTGTTTTCAATAATATTTCGTGATGCTATTCAATATTCAAGCTTAAAACATATGCCTTTCATTGATATGACAAACTATTTCAGTTACCAGAAAAATCTTTATGTGTATATATACATAATTTAATTATTGTTTTAGGTTCGAGCATTTTTTTTATCCATTATCAAGTGGCCTCGGTTTCTAATCGATACTTAAAATAACGTGTTATTTCCATCCACTCGGAATACATTTGGTACTGACACTTTCTAGAAAGAAACATTAAAGTCCATCAGAAGAATTTCATGTGAAAGTAGAATAAAACTACATGGAATTTGAAATATTAGTTTGTTTGGTGAATTTAACGCAAAGCTATAGGAAAGCCATCTATGTTATTCGTCCCTAATTTGGAAGTGATAAACTAAAGGGGAGGCAGCTAATCAACACCAATCACCGCCACCTCTTCTTATACCAATTATCATAATTTGACCATTACTCTTACAACCCACCCACGGCCTCAAACAGCAGAGTGCATTTCTTCGGGTCTGGGTGAAGAGTTGGGAACAATGGAACCTTAGATCTGTAGTTTGGCATGCTAACTACCAGTTTACGTTCAGTTTACTAAAAATAAGTTTATTATTGCTGTTATTTTCATAAATAGTCAAGTATTTCAGCAGGTAAATACAGCAGTATTTATGTTAAATGTATGGAGAGGGCTGTGTGAGAACTTTTGTTTTCATAAGAGGTATAAGAAAAACATCAAACAGACGAGGGACTGACGTAAATTTTAAAAGAACAATAGGTGCCTAAAAAAGATAAAATATGAAAGCATTAAGAACTCTGAAATTCGATTCTATTTCAGTTTCAAAACCTGTAATTTACTTTGCTCGGCACCCCAAAATAAACTAAACCATCCTAAGAAAGAAAAAAAACCGTGGGAGGAACGATCGTATAAACACAACAACTAAATGAGGAATTTGATAAACATTTGCTGAATAAATTCACCAGCAGTCACGAAGAGGGATATTTTGATTATCAGATTGTTCGCTGAAAAAACAATAACAATGAAAGTTTTAAATAGCACATTAAACTCTCAGTTTCGGTAACGAACAGACCCGAACACACAAACTACTAAAAACTAAAATATTTATTTTTTTCTTGGAAACTTTCCGTCTCTTAACGCTTGCCAAATTAAACATCCTGCCCAAGTAGGCTTAACGTTAAAATAAAATAAAAAGAGGAATGAAAATACACGTTGCACTATCTGTATGCTAAAATGTCACGTTGTCTTATATGAGTAGGCAACGTAATAAACACCTCTGATGAATAAGTGGTAAGTCTCAGGTCTTATAACGCTAAAAATCTGTCTTTGATGCACACCGTGCAGCTTTCTGTTTAACAATAAAAAACAATCGCCACCTCCACGTGTTCTCCACTCACGAGACACTTGACAGCCCTTCTATTTTCTCATTATCTCGTTTACTGCTAATGTTATCTTTGATTAAAACCTTAGTTTCTTCAGTAACTCGTTATCCCTTACCCGGATATTCACGTTATTTTGAGAATGTTTGACTGTACCTTTTAGCCTCCCTCCACTGCACTGTAACATGTTATGTCTGACACTGTTTTTCGACTGCCAAGTTATTCACTATACCTTTAGTGTTGCGTTTGATAATTTAGTTTCTCCATTACTCGACTATTTACTACATTGCACACTGTTAACGTACATGTGTGTCTCTTTATCTGTTATCCGCTACATTATTAGAGTGACTGTCTTTCTCCATTATCAGATTATCCACTACACTGTTAGTGTGATTGTCTCTCTTCATTATCAGATTCGTTCCACAGCCTAATTATTGTTCATGATTTTAATATTGACACTGGGATTTTAATCTCCCCGTCACCAGGTTATTTTTCACATTGTTGGCTAGAACTGGGATTTTACTCTCTTCACTGCCCAGTTATTCACGTTAATGTCAGTTTGACATTTAAAACAACTTTTCATCCCATAACCACACTAGCGACTCCTAACTTGCTGACGTAGATTTTATTATATTAATTACTCTAGTATCTTATTATTCATTATACCGTAATATTATGTTAGCAGGAGGATTGACGCGTTAATCAACCCGATAATGAATAAATTGGAATAATCTCACTGATGCGGTCGTATAGGAATAAAAAAAATAAAAAAATAATAGTTTGTTTGTTTGTTGTTTTTTGCGTTTGGTTATTCGTAATGTCAATTGTTTGTATCCCACCAACAGTAAAAAAACAATTATTGCAGAAACCAATAGGCATATTTAACAACCAGCACGTGCATTTTGAAAGCGCCAAGCCTGCACGTGCAGTTTGTGCCCCGCGGAACCATCTATGGTTTTGTTTTTAGATAAAACGAGTTGCTGTTGATAGTAAGCGGCAACTTGCCAGCGAAGTACTTCAAGTGTGATTCTTGAAACACACACTGTTCATAAACCATAAGATACAGGATGACCTAAACGTCGACGTAAGCGCCCTCTACACTATAAACATCGCCTCAATCCCCCGTATTTGCACAGTTAGAATTTACAGAAGTTGTAAGAGGCTGAATAATGACGATAGATGGTTGTTTGTATGTAAAAAGGATAAAAAAAAATGTTTATATTAATCATTCGAACCGTAAGCTTGAAAACGAAGTTTTTAAAACCTACCAAAGTAACAGGAAGTCACTGCAATTTCTTTTTCACTTAGCACCGAGCATATTAAACAGGTTGTGTTATCGAATAATAGTTGTTTTAAAATTACAGTGGTTGTAAATGTTCACTTTAACATTCCTTCCAGTTGAGAAACACGAACCAATATAACAAAGCTAATTACTTTTACCAATCTGTAAACTAATAACAATTAAAACATAAGTGGCTGTTATAGTGCTGTTTCATTTTTTTTTCCTGGAACATGAATGGCTTTAGTGTGCCAGACAGAGAAAGTAGCTACCAAGGGTGACAAACAACCGCTTCAGTAGTTAGTCACACGACTCTCAAGTCACCGTCACCAGATTTGTTCGATCTTGTTGTTGGTTTCCACTCTTTCTCACGAGTAAGTAGTTCGAGTGAAACGTGAGAAGTTTGAAAAACATTCAGCAACTCCTACGTGTGTTGTAGTTGTTTGTTCATGGTAACTTCCTCGCTCAGTTCTGTGTGACATGTTCCGTGGTCTCGTGCCATGTGTTCTAAGATGTGATTTTATTAACACTCACTTATATACGAGTATGATAAAAAAAAAACTCTCATGTTCTCTCCAATATTTCTTGTACATTATTTCTAACTTATTTATATAAGGAAAATGCTTTTTTTTTTAAATTTACGCACTAATTTGCAGCAAATATTTTAATTGCACGTGTAAAAAAACCAACAAAGCACTCAAGTATTGAAGACATAACCCTAAAGGATTCTGACAAAAAAAAAAGTGGATTTTCAAGTAACGACTTTAGGTTATTAGTTCGTTCGTTTGTTTTTACAGTATTTGTGTTTAGAAGAAGGAAAAAGAAGCTTTTATGATAAATATGTTCATCACCATTCACTCCTTCCAAATGAAAAAAAGTATTTGGTTCGTGATTTTGTCATGTAGCAGAGATTTTAATGTGCAAATAATGAAACGTGATGTCTCAAAGATAGAGGGCCACTCGAGAACAAACCAGGTGACAGGACTGGTGCGATTGTGTAAGCCTCCCAGTGGCTCAGCGGTATGTCTGCGGACTTACACGCTAAAATCCGGGTTTCGATACCCGTTGTGGGCAGAGCACAGATAGCCCATTGTATAGCTTTGTGCTTACTTCAAAACAACAACAACAACGATTGTGTAAAATTATGATGAATAATAAAATTATGGATAATGTTTGAAAGCTTAGAAACGTGAAGAATGGAACACATTTGTTTAGTGATTCTGAAAATATAGTGGAATTTCTTCTTCTGAACTGTCAAGAGATCACTTTGAAAATCAATTCGATAAATCACCCAATAAATACACCAGTATTTTGTTTAGAAAGGAAAACAAATTTAATTCATATAGAACTGATGGTAATGTCTTCAACATTTCAAGTCGAGAAATAAAGATATTTTTCAATGTTTTAAATAAACGTAACTTTTTAAGTGTTTTAGGTTTTTAGGAACACATATAACCAACCATACGATCGAGCGAAATAACTCTGGGCAACTGATGGAACAGATATTTAATATAAACAAATCGTTTAAACCCGACGAAAGATTACTCGAAAATGATCTTTACAAAACTCTCCATTAGGGTGCGCATAGCCTAGTTGCTTTGCGCCATAAATCACCAAATCCACCCAACCACCCACATGAGTAGAACAAGGTGAAAAAAACAAATACAAGTTACTGAGGTTATATTTCCGTTATTCTTCAAAGGGTTTCACTGACTACAGAGAAATAACTATGATATAGTATCATCTAAGTCTTCCGCTGGTAGACAACTTTATTGGGTGCATTGAAATGTTTAAAAAGGCTTAACTCTAATCAACCCTACAGATATTTTGACTACCCATCCCTTCGTCACTGAACGTACATGACAGTTTTCAGTTAATTATACATTTCCAGACTTAAGTACATAAAATTATATCGCTGTAATTAGAAATCAAGAAACGTCTGTTATGATTATTTTCAAAATTACAACAAAAACGGCAATTTTTTTAAAAGTTAATTAAAACATTAAAGTATGTTAAAAAAACTTCGTGTAGAAATGTATATACATATATATTAATCAATATCTATATACCTAACCAGGAACACAGAAAACCAGTTTGGTTTGGAGAAATGCCCACATCAAATGTGAAAGGTTAACAAATTAAAAGGTAAATACAAAGTTTGAAATGTTTTTATTCTTCTTTTAGGCTCGGCATGGCCAGGTTAGTTAAGGCACGCGACTCGTAATACGAGGGTCGTGGGTTCGAATCCCCATCGTACCAAACATGGTCGTCCTTTCAGGCGTAGGGACGCTATAATGAGAGGTCAATCCCACTATTCGTTGGTAAAAGAGTAGCCCAAGAGTTGACGGTGGGTGCTAATGACTAGCTGCCTTCCCTCTAGTCTTACACTGCTAAATTAGGGACGACTATCGCAGACAGACCTCGAGTAGCTTTGTACGAAATTCAAAAACAAAGCTTCTTTTTAACTTTACGAAGTTGAAACTTAACTAGTTCGCATCATCAAGGCCAAGTAATTAATAACGTTATGTGACTGACATATATATGGACTTTAGTTATTATTAAGAAATGAGGAACAACAATCAGATTGAAACATGAAATATCTTTCAACGAGGAAACTGGTTGAAATTAGCTAGCAATCACTTCAATTTCCAGCGTCTTAGTTATAGGTTGTATTTAGGTAACAAGGGCTTGACTTTAAAAATAAATTTACATTTGTTCACAGCCACCGCCTAGAACGAACTTTTGCACATTTTCCATACACCAAAATCGGTAATGTCATAAGTACGGCACGATGTTCGCCAAATAAGGCCAGACACAGAGTAGTATATAAATCTTCATTATTCTCGAGTCAGTGTTCACGATTTGACGAAAATGACCTTGGAATTTACACGCACCCTATACTTCGTTTCTTTTATTCTGAAATAATAAAGTCTCTCGCATCCACCGCGGTCGGTTTCGCTGACGCATATAATTTTACGTTCGCTAAGTAGATTGCTACAATAACATTCTTTCTGTTCACAAGACTCTCTCCGAGATAAGGATCTTTTCATGGATTCTCATGAGAATACGCTACTATCTTATCAAGCCTAACCAACATTCTTCAATCTGATGTCAGTATTTGTTTTCTTTTGTGTTCAACATGTCTTAAACACAAACAGTTATCTTAAATAGACTTGCAGTCCCTTTCAGACGTAATACATTTAAAAATAAACGTTATTTGACACTTTCCCGCTCTTTGTCAACGTAATATCACATATTTGCCCACATCATCTGTGATCCACTCATTTCCTCTCTTCTCACTTGGTTAATATGTAATGTTTATTCTATGAAAATATTTTTTACCATCGTTCGCTGACTGCTAAAAGTGTAAAAATCAGAAAGAGAAATATTATTCAAAAATAAGAGTAACTCGGCAGTGATCTAACTGAAACACACTAATTAATGCACCATAACTCAGTGTTCTACCTTGGTTCATCTTTCCACTCTGATAATGACAAAGCTTAAGGACAGGTGATTTTAAGAATGTCACACAAGAAGAGGGATTTCAACTTAAGACCAACACCATTGTTGATTGATAAATTTCGATTTTTTTTTGTATAAAACTTCTCTTCGTCTGTTTGTCTGGCTTATTTTTTTTTGTGTTTTTTTGTTGTGGTTTGTTTTGGAATTTCGCGCAGAGCTACACAAGGGCTATCTGTGCTAGCCGTCCCTAATTTTGCAGTGTAAGACCAGAGGGAAGGCAACTAGTCATCACCACTCACCGTCAACTCTTGGACTCTTCTTTTACCATCGAATAGTAGGATTGACTGTCACATTATAACGCTCTCATGGCTGAAATGGTGAGCATGTTTGATGTGACGGGGAATCGAAATCCGTAACCCTCAGGTTACGAGTCGAGCCCCTTAACCACTGGGCCATGCCAGGTCTTTTTTGTTATTTTCAAATCACCTTCGAATAGTTTCGGTTACACAGTCAATCTTGTTTAGCTTTACATATATTACACATTAAATTTCTGTATTATGTTGGCCTAGGTTGACGGAAATAATTCGTGAATTATGATTCCAAAACACTTACTGTGTGTTATACTATCCAATTGGTAGTACGCATATTATGTTTCTAGTTCATTTTGTAAACTGATTTTAATTTAATGTGTTCACGAGCATTCTTAGAATAATAAGTTTCTGACGCTCTAAGATAAAACAAATTCGTGGTTTTCATGTCGGCTCATGATACATTTTACTAAATACGGGGTTTATCAAAGCAGTTGCGACTGTTTTTCAACTTAACTTTGTATTTGTATTATTACTTTCAAAACGTTTCGATCAGCGAATTCTCCAGCCATAGTCAGGTGTCATAATACCACAGCATTAATTAGGAGGATGTTACAGTTTGTTTTTGCAATATCACAATTCAATATAACTTTGTGGATTAAAAATTCTTGCATTTAACAGAAGAAGGGGTAAAACGTAAAATCTTGATTAAGGTATTCATTAACACACGTAGTTTGAAAGTGTATCGGTGTAGATGTTTGTAATACGATTCATACTTAACTTATTAATGGGAAAGTCAGAGGACAGACAAACGGAAAAACAACGACATAACTAAAATTAGTAGCGCAATCTAGGTGTTTGAACGCACACAGTGGAGTTATGCTATGTATGTTCAATACATTCTTGTGCGCAGATGCGTTTATAAATGACAGCGAAAAGTTGCCGCAGGGCGTGCGCTCGAGTCTAGGAGGTAGACAGTTAACGTCATCATGTAGGTCACATGAGACAAAATGGAAGGAGATGAGTGCTGCCGTTAGCTTTGCCAACCTGCAGACCATGGAGTTTTCAGATCCGGTATCGTCGAGTTTTTGTTGTTGCTGTTTTTTTCTACGGTTATTTTTAGTATTATTTCCATAGCGGAAGATGTCCGACTTTTCCTTGTCTGAGGCCACGAATAGAAAGAGACACATCTTGACATTTCTGCCTTGAGTGTGTGTTTTTTTTGTTGTTTTTTTATTTTGCGCAAAGCTACACGAGGGTTATCTGCGCTAGCCGTCCCTAATTTCGCAGTGTAAGACTAGAGGAAAGGCAGCTATTCATCACCACCCACCGCCAACTCTTAGGCTACTCTTTTACCAAAGAGAGTGGGATTGACCAAAACATTATAATTCCCCCACGGCTGAAATGGAGAGCATATTTTGGTGCGACGGGTATTAGAATCCGCGACCCTCAGATTAGGAGTCAAAAGCCTTAACTCACCTGGCCATGCCGGGATTGTATTGAGTATGAGTGTCACGAGAAATACACACATTTTAAATCAGCCAGTTTTAGTTATCGTAGTACTAACCATGTGATCACTTTTAGATATTTTCCAACACAAAGTTCAACTTTAGACACATATATTAAAATATATTACAAAATTAGAGGGCGTATAACAGAGTTTTGTTTTTAGTTTCTTCTTATAGCCCTGACGTATCTTGTCCTTTCTCGTAGATGCGAAAAGTATATGATCTTGTTTATCATTTAATATCTAAGACAATCAAAACGTTTTGCTTTTCTTCTAAGCAATACAAACTGGAAGGTAAAACATTTATATACTCCGATATTTTCGTACCAGGAACTAATAGGTCTCATGATTTCAGATGTACTTGACGTTTTTAACACCCAACCATTCACAAAGAGCATAAGAAGTATAATCGTATATTTGAGTTTTTGAGCAACACATTAATGTGTTTCCAATGTGTAATCATTGTTTTCTTTTATCAGAACGGCCATTACCATAAAAGAAAAATATTGGCTTGTTACATTATCACGACCATCACTGTATCACTTTTCATCTGGAACCTCCAAGATGGCAGAAAGAACTTTGTTCAATTGTAGCTCATGTGTTGGAGAGTATGATTTACCTGGATTTTGGTTTTGTGATCAATCAAAACGAGATTCGGTGGTTGTAATCAGTTCATTCTCATAATCTTCGAAACAATATGAGCATGAAGGATTTTAGCATGAAGGTTCCCAATATGCCACTGAAGAAGAGAGGTCCGCCTTTCGAAGGCCCTCTGATTTTAGTTTCTTTTATTTATATCAAGAATTATTGAACCTACGCGGTTTTCCAACATCATGAATGGATTGTTTGCATTATTGCCTTGGAAAATCTCTTGTCCAACGGGATAAAATTTCAACACTGTGGAGTAAATACAACTTACAGATATACCATTTCTATTATTTATAATATAATATAAGTCACTCCACTCTGCTTATGCCTAGCCGTTGTGACGTAAATTACTACCAATCTGTGCCTATCCATTTTCCTAATACATATGCTCTCACTCACTTCTACTTTATAGTTAATATAAAACGTCTCTTACTCTTACTTTATGCCCAGTCACTTATCATATACTGTCAGTCACTCCCATTCTATGCCTAGCTATTTACTTAATATGGGGTAAATCTCACTTATTCTGTAATCTAACATTACGTACGTTATTCCTAGTTTGTGCCTAGCCATATACACAAATAGACACTTAAAATAGGGCAAGTCACTTCTTTAAGTTGAAACTGGCTTTGTAAACTTTGAACGAATTGATTATTTTGTAATTACGCACAAAGCTACACAAAAGGTTATCGGTGCTCTGCCCACCACGGTATCGAAACCCGTTTTCTAACAGTGGCCCCAAGACCACTTTGAACAAACAGAATTATTTTAGACTTTTCTGAAACACGCCTTATACAGCCTGTAAAAGTAGACCCATACCTCAAGGCATTTATTTTTATTTAATACTGTCTGCTGTTAACCCTTCGTTGCTACAAAATTCTGAAGGTTCGATACATCAAAGGGTTTCAGGAATCGAAGGAATTGTTCATATATTACGTCAACACGAAAGATGCCCTCTTCTCTTTTTGGCCTTCATCTCCAACGATGACAGTGTAAAAATAGTGAGAGAATCGACTTCACCTAAAAGAAATAGATCCGCGTTTTGATGTTCGTGGAGCTCGGTACGTGTTTCACGAGACGCCTCGACATATTTCACAGACTTTTGTTGTTGTCGTTGTCGTAAAATAGGATTCGAATCTTTTAAGCATACGTAATACATTTTGCTTTGAGATTTCAGCTGCTCACAACCACTTCATTTGACTGCAAGTGATTGACTTGTTTGACTTGGCAGTAAAGTCATATCTTTTAACTTCAAAATTTCTCGACGTAGCTTTCGCAACCTCCTCGAATGGATAAGCGGTAAGTTTCCAAATTTACAACACTGAAATCCGGTGTACTAGTCCTCATGAGAGACTGAATGCAATTAGTCTATTTTGTACCTCTGCACACTAAGGAAAGAATGACAGCTTTCGAAGCAGAAAAGTGTCAAACTAAATGGAACAGAAAGGACTTCAGTGTAAGGCAGAATCGTAAGTAAATTACAATATACAAAATACTGAAACAGAAAAGTAATGAACCGTATACTAACTTACAAAACATAAAATAGCAAGCAACTAGTTACATGCCAAGAGAAAATATAAACTACATAGCAACAGAATAAGATATTTTTGTCCCAAAGTAAGTAATAGAGTAGGTCATTGTAAAACTGAAAGAAACGACTACAGGAACTCAGAGCAGCACGGCGGGAGTAACCGGCTCCCTGTAAAGTGTTTGATCAGGGAGCAAGAAACGTTTGTTTTTTGTTTTTGGAAATTCGCACAAAGCTACTCGAGGGCTATCTGTGCTAGCCGTCCCTAATTTTGCAGTGTAAGACTAGAGGGAAGGCAGCTAGTCATCACCACCCACCGCCAACTCTTGGGCTACTCTTTTACCAACGAATAGTGGGATTGACCGTCACATTATACACCCCCACGGCTGGGAGGGCGAGCATGTTTAGCGCGACGCGGGCGCGAACCCGCGACCCTCGGATTACGAGTCACGCGCTCGGCCATGCCAGGCCTGAGCAAGAAACAACTAAGACAGTAAACACAAAGTAGCTTCCTCTGAAGTGCTTGTAAGACATTAGAATTGTTAGTAGCTGTACACATTCGTCCATTACACGTAAAGATGACAGTCATTTTACATCTCAGGGTTTTTGGTATACCCATGAATGGCTAACAAGCCGAAATCTTCCACAAGACATTCGTCCGCACTATGAACAACAGAATTCTGAGCTTAGGTCAACTGGCTGTAGATTTCGATGATGAGACTTGCGAAGGCGCACTTGATGCAAGTGATTCTAGATCTTGCTGGTGCCTCATGGTTTCTACGTCCTTGATGCAGCAAGATTTTAAGTCCGATGTTCCATTGTGAGGTAATTTAGCGATGAGCCGCAATTCTTAAGCTACGAGTTACCAGTTATCAACTACAGGAAGTGGAAGCTATATGACAAGAAAATTGGCAAGAGAGGCAATCATTGAGAGGAAAGTGGCAAAAGGGAAATTTGTTAGCTGGAAAAAGCTGAAACAGAAAAGCAATAGATGGCGCTGTTGCACAAAAAAGGATTTATGTTTGTCGTTGAAGTGCAAAGCTATACAATAAACTACCCTGTTTGAACTACCACGGATATCGAAATCCGTGCTACTGTGTATTGGGGGGGGGATAAGACGAAAAGGATTTGCTGTTTTGAACTAAGCACAAAGCTATACAATGGGCTATCTGTGCTCTGCCCACCACGGGTATCGAAACCCGGATTTTAGCGTGCAAGTCCGCAGACATACCGCTGAGCCACTGAAAGGCCAGACGAAAAGGAACTAGCTTTTTAGCAAGTTTAGTTGTACAGGTCGTGAGATAAACGTATATACAAACAAACAAAAAAGGAAAAATAGTTGTCTGCTGTTAGTACAGTGGTAACTTCTACAATATGTCCCATTTATCTGTATAATTCATGATGGTAGAAAAGTTTCAGAAACAATTTGAAACAAATATACAATACCCTATAGCTTGAAAGTGGGACTTTATTCTTCAGGGGCAAACTGTTTATAAAGACAAAAGAATAATCAAACACAGTAAATATTTTCGATTGGACAAAATGTTTTCAATGAAAGTAAGAGAAGTACTTTATCATAAAATGGGAAAGAAGTTTATTCGAAACAGATCGATAGTTTCAGGGTTGATCTCAAGATAACTCATAGACAGTAATTAATAAACTTGTTTTGAATTTCGCTCAAAGCTACATGACGACTATCTGCGCTAACCTTTCGTAATTTAACAGAGAAAAGCAAGAGGAAAGGCAGCTAGTCATCACCACTCACTGCCAGCTCTTGGGCTACTCTTTTACCAACGAATAGTGGGATTGACTGTAACATTATAACACCCCCACGGCTGAAAGGGCGAGAATGTTTGGTGAAATGGGGATTCGAACCCTCGACCCTCAGATTGCGAGTCGATCGCCCCAACCACTTCGTCATGACGGGTCGAAGTAATTTGTACTAATAAATACGAAGGTTTATTTGATCTCATCTGAGTAAGATACATCGTTCAACAAGCTGTAAATAGATTTGTCTGTGTGTGCTCATATCGAGGTAATCTGCACTTTCCTCAGAAACATTGGGTTTCGAAACCATCAAAGTAAATTTACACACTCTGCGCAAATATTGATACGTTTATCGGAACGTAATAAATATTAATCTGTAAATATTGATCTTATTTATAAATAATCGGCTCAAGGAACTGTTTTAAGTTTTTGTTGTTTGTTTTTAAAACCATAATGGTTTAAATTTGCACAAACACGTGTGCACAGAAGATGATTAAAAAATCAAGCCTGCCCCAGCTTCACAAACACACAACAGGAACCTTAAATAAAACGCCCCCCAGTGGCTCAGCGGTATGTCTGCGGACTTACACGCTAAAATCCGGGTTTCGATACCCGTGGTGGGCAGAGCACAGATAGCCCATTGTGTAGCTTTGTGCTTAATTCAAATCAACAACAACTTAAGTAAAATATTACGTGGGTTTGCTTTCTTTGTTGTGCGCTCGTCGAAATATACGTAACACTGAAAGAAAAAATTCGTAAAATATCTAAACAAACAAATTCTAGCCTCTGTTTAACAAGATGAAAGGGCGTGACATTTAACTCTAAAGGTGTAAGGGCCTCAAGAAAACCTAAGTCTCATAGAGCATGTGGAGGTGCGAGATCGAAGTTTTCCATAAAACACTATGAAGCCGAACTAATGCAAAGGCCAATTCTGAACAATGCGACGATTAATCAGGTTAACACGTATCAGCATTCAGAGCACTGAACCGCATCTCATGAATCTCAAATCGTATGCTTTAGCTCGTGGCTGTACGACTGAGTTTAGAAAGTTACGTGTTCATCGGAATGTCTTATGAACTCTTAGATTTTGCCTTTGTTTACAGGTGTAAGTACAGAGGTGCTTGGTGTTTTTTTTAACAAAATAACCTTTGTAAAGAAATGCTTTGGACTTGCTGATTTTCAATACGTATTGATTTACAAGTTTTGTTTCTCAAAAAAAACCCTGTGTGTTTTTGGCATAGCTGATTAAGACACGTGCATCCGTCCCTTATTTTGAACTACTTAATCAGAGAGAAAGAAACCGCGTGGCAACACTCACCGCAAACCCTTAGACTACGCTTTACCAACAAAAAGCGAAACTGTTAACTGGGTGCTAGGTTCCGATCCCGCGTCTGGCAGACTGCGTGTCCTGACCTCCAGCCCATGCTAGGTGTTTTCGAACAGATATTTCAAACAAAGGCTTCAAGTTTTTGTTTCGCATATTTTAATGAATTAATGTAATAATACAAATAGATAAAGGATAACTCCAGTTAGGTAAAGATTTCGAAATAGAAATAAAAATGGAGATGTGGATAAACAAGTAGAGGTAAACGAAGAGACATCATTTTGGAATATATTGTTTCTTAGTTTTTTTTCTTCACACAAGAACTATCTGCGCACATCTGTGTCTAATTTTCAAATGACAATTTAAAAGAAACAGCGTCCGCCTCTAACTCATGGACTATAATTCTCTAACCATAAAAGGTGATTTGATCGTCATTTTTATAGCTCCCCCTATACGTGCGGAGAATCTTTTTGTGGTAATAGCAACTGAACCAGGTGCCCTCAAATTCTAATACAGTACAGACATGCTTATCTCTAGACCAAGCACGTCATAATTAAAAATATATATATGAGTATAAAGAAAGATATAAATGCGTAACCCTCTCCAATTTGTCATTTCAAAACTACTGACGCTAACGCAGATAGCCCTTAAACTCCAATTACCTGCGATAGATCTTGCAGACTACCTGCTCTGGGCGTGAAGTTAAGGTAAGAAGTTGTGATTCAACTTGCCGATACGAATTACTACTTACAAACCAAGCATCTTCAAGAGAAATAATATTTATTCTTTTCAACAACTTATTTGTCTATATGGCAAAGCAATAAGATAATAATTGAAAATTTTAATGAAATGATTACGGCAAGGCAAACATTAGTGTTATAATATAACGACAGTCGCCCTCACACGGTTGGATTTGCTTTTATGAAAGTTAGCACTTGACTATCAGTTGATAAGGTTGAAATTTCAATGATTTATCAATAAGCCTCTGTTATATTTAGTGGTCTCATGAAATATTAACTGTGACTTTTCTAGGCTGTGTCTCAGAAAACACATTTGGATGTTTCATGTGGAGAAAATGTTCACATAAAATTACTTAATTATAGAGGTTGTTGCAAGCTAGCTTCAAATATCATTAACAGAATGTGAAACCTCTTCCAAACAAATGGTACCGTTTCTCGCACATCTGGATAAGGGCGACCATCGATAGCGCAAGCAATAGCAGATTACCCGTTCCGAGATTGATTCATATGTTCGCAGTCGCAACAGACTTTAAAACATCAAGTTGCATGCCAGGCGCTCATTGAGGTGCAACGTAGTAGGAGCCCAGTGAACCAACGATATGTGGCGCGAAATTATTTTTACAGATGCGTCGTGCATCACGTTGTAGCTACATAAAAGGGGGTACGCTATCTTAAAGAATATTTGGAACAAGATCCAATCCAAATTTGTCATCATGAATTGATGTAGTTGACCTTGTTATTTAGCCTAACGGATGAAAATTTCAACTCTTCTCATGCTAAGCTGGTCGACAAATTTCTCAAAGAAGAAAAGGAATAAATGAACGGGGTTATTTTAACATTCACCACAACAAGTACAAGATAACCCTTGGGAAACGGGGTTATTTTAACATTCACCACAACAAGTACAGGATAACCCTTGGGAAACTTATTGCATCTCGTTGGAAACTCGGGATCTTATGAACAGTGACTTTAAGTATGCAACATTTTTGCCATACTACTTGTTCTGCTTGCGCGACCAGACCCATTAGTGCAACAAAGTGACATGCAACGTAAGGTAAAAACACCTTTACCAAACCTTCGTTCACATGCGTAAACTGAAAAACTCATTATCTACATTTCAGATTACGCCGCGGATCATAAGATGCCCCGAATTGCGTAAAAAGTAACTGAAGAGAGAGGGTTAACTGATCTTATTTGTAATACTGGATTTCACATAATCATTTTTAACGTGTTATAAATTCAAATCAATGTATGTATATTTCGTTGTAGGTATATACAATTCACAGACTTAAGCAATTACACTTGGTGGTTGTGTGAAGGTTTACTGAAATTGCTACATTCTTAGGCCTTGCTACGCGTGTCTTAGGCCTTGCTATGCGTGTCTTAGGCCTTGCTATGCGTGTTTAAGATACACAAAAATCTCATGTATATATATATGCCATATTAAAGATAAACATCTCTCTATTCACACTACCGTAAGAAACAATGATGAAAAACAGTTCTAAGCTTAATATTGCCTCTGCCTCCACTCTGAGAACGTATTATGACCATTTTGCTGAGAAGTAGGCAAGAATAATGATTAATTCATTGTTTACAGGAAGGAATAAAATAAGTTCCAGAAATTTGGGTTTCGTTCATAAAAATATACTTTAGATGAAAGCGCCACTACATGGAATTTAAACTGCTGTTTCTTGTCCAAGTTTAACATCTTTCTCGTAAAATGCTTGTAGGACTAACGTGTGTGTTTTTTTATGGCAAAGAAAACTTTGCTTTCCAATTGTTTTGCTTAAATCCTGCCCCCAGTGGCTCAGCGGTATGTCTGCGGACTTACACGCTAAAATACGGGTTTCGATATCCGTGGTGGGCAGAGCACAGATAGTCCATTGTGTAACTTTGTGGTTAATTCAAAACAACTTATATCCTCCCGTACACCCAGCAGCTCAGCGAGAAACTTAATACTAAAAATATAGTTCGATATCCTCAGAGGACGCACTGAAGATCGTGTAACTCCGCGCTACAAGCTCAGATATTTAAGATAAATCCACTATAAAACAACATGTAAGTAAACTACTACTGTCTGCCTTTGTTATTTGTGGCATAGTTGAGTGGTGGGGAGAGTTTGACTGTCATACAAAAATAAAAATAATTCATTAAAGTTTCGTTTGGTGGTTTAGGAAAGGTGTTCTGGCTTTGGAATGCGAAAGTCTTTAGTATCTATGTGGTTTTGAGTTAATAAGCAGAACAATAGTCTACAGCAGAGGGTGTGGCCAATCAAAAAAAGTGTTAGACCTTTAATTCAAAGATTCTCTTTTCTTTTTTCACCTTTGGTAATAAAAAAAATATTTAACGCAAATCTTAGTTTTACATAAAATTAGTGCAAACCACATAAAAACATATTCATGTCCAACAAAGTGGTATCGGTTTTGTTTCAATAAGAACCTTCTTTTGCTAGCTACTATTCCATTAATCTTTATACTTTACAATTACTTAAATCATACTTTATCAACTTTAGTGGTTAACACCATAAAGTCAAGTGGATTAAATTACGAACCATTAAACTAGGATATTTATCTGATGAAACAATGTATTTTACTCTTTATAAATGGATACGCATATATTTAATTAGCCATACTGTACGTTTGTTTGTGTTGTATTGTAGCAAAGCCACATCGGGCTACCTGTTGAGTCCAACAAGGGTAATCGAACTCCTGATTTTAGCGTTGTAAGTCCGCAGACTGTACCAGTGGGGGAACAGCTATACTGATTGCCAGATTGATTTTTAATTTTGCTCCGAGCACATAGTTTGCTCTGATAGTGTTCATTATCAGGGAAGTTATTTAGTCTTAGATACAACATGCTCAACTAAAGCTGTGCAGTGTGTGTCACAGTTAAACTAGCTTATTTCAACAAAACTCTGGATTTTACAGTATTAATTTTCAGTGGAATAAACTAATCGAAGTGAAAAATTCTTATGTTAATCTCCGGAGGGTTTATTCTCCAGTGGGAGTTCAATACTACAGGAAGAGTCGTAAATAAAATGAGTTATGTCATAGCTCTATGAAGCGAAGACATCAACTGAACCTGTAGGAGTTCATGTTGCCTCATGTATAACATACGTAATACATGAAAAGCTACGTTTTAAAATCTAATAACTACTGGTTGAAAGGGTTCGTAAAAAAAGATTATTTTAGTAGATTAGTGAAACATAATGCAAGCTAATGCTAGAGTTGTGAAAGATATAAGTTAACTGGTTTCTTAACGTTAGTGTCACGGTTCTAAAACATGCAAGTCTGCAGCGTTCATAACGTTAACTTTGGGATTATGAAATAACAGTCCGCGTTCACTGAAACAATTCAACAGTAATTTCTAAAACAAACAAACAAAAGTGATGAATAAATATGTGTGTAGTCAACCCAATCCCTTGCGTGAAAGAATATATGCAATATGGTTGCCTAGTTGGCCTTTTACAACCGTGTTATTGTCATTTCGTGTGATTAATCAACAAGGAAAACTGCATTGGGTTTGTTTGTTTTTTGGAGACAAAGTGCAATTCAAAATTAACAAATTCTTCGGTCTTCTGCAACTTGGGTTCTGCTGAATATCACTATTTCTGTCATTTCATCGAGCGTAAGGAAAGGGGAAAGGCTACTAATATATAGAAGTCCATTGTATTCTAAAGGCTAATGTTAGGGTTACAAAATATACATGTTAATTACGTTCTTAAACCTGTTTTTAGTCTATAAAATATGTGTGCTTATTACATTCTTAAGCCTATTTTTGGGTTATGGATAATGCAATTCCAGGATTTTTTGAAAAGTGATAAGGAAAATAATGCAGGTTAAAGGTCAAATATTTTCAAAGGATGTTTAGTGCTAATTATGATATTAAACTACATCAGAAAATGTGTATAAAATAAAACAGAATGAATGAATTTGTTGTTATTCGTGTTATGTAGAAAATTAAAGGTAAGATATGATACGCATCTAGTTTTCTCATGTTAACGTTCTCTAAGGAGGTAAATTGAAACATTTAGTTGCTTAGCCACATTTTAGACATAATTATAGCATATTTATGTGTTGCACTGTACTAAAAGGTTAACACCTTTAGTTTTCCCACCTGTATTCAAGACTCACCTTGAAAAAAAAAACATACAAAAACAAAACTAGAACCTCAACAACTCTCCACGTTCCTTTTCCTGGCTATGAAGAACATGCTATTTATACCTACGTGAATCACTTTCTCGCAAAAGACTCATGAACTTTTAGGCTGCTTTTTCTGTTTCTGGGTCCAGACAGTTGTTCTGAAGATGGTGACGAACTTACCTACGTCACTGGTTTCAACAGCTCCAGAAAGACTGGGAGAGGCTGAGCTTGGCGCCTGATTCTCCACTCCATAAAGTACACTAAATATAGACATGAAACGGAAGATGTGCTGAAGAGGAACCTTGAAGTAGATGTTTTTAGATCACGCTAAGCAAGGTGGAGAATAAATAATCTGAGATCCTGATTCTATGATATTATTTATGATTTGATTTGTAGGAAAATCCTAAGAATTTTTGCTGTAATTCAAGCCATTGTTTAAAAATTTTCCACAGCAAGTTTAGACTCGCTTAAAGTGTGGAAAGAAATATTTATATCTCAACTAAGTTTCAATTTTACATTCTTCGAAGTTTATTTTGTATGCAGTGTAACTTTTGGTATAGGTCACAGCTTGTTTGTTTTTACAAAAGTACGCTGTGAGAACATACACCATATATCAAGTATCATAATTGTGAGGTACGACCAAGTATTTTCTTTAATTTATCTGCAAGTTTGATTTATTCTAAGAATCTACACAGTTCATCTAATAGTTTCTTGAATTGAGCTATCCGTCTTAGAGCAGAAAGCAGTGAATGACGCCCTTCAACATGGGTATCCGCAGGATGAGGTAAGAGGGGACATTTGATCCCCCCTTACATTTCGCAAAAAACTGCACGTATTATAACGTAAACTTGACATCGCGCTTTGGTAAATTTTTATTGTAACTGTAAATTTGTGTTTGTGTTTAAGCACACATAACATATTATTTTATTCTGTTAACTTACACAGTAAAAGCTAATCCCGCACATACACGGTTTGCCATCTCTCGCCCCCCAGTGGCTCAGCGGTATGTCTGCGGACTTATAACGTTAAAAACCAGGTTTCGATACCTGTGGTGGTCAGAGCACAGATAGTCCATTGTGTAGCTTTGTGCTTATTTTAAAGCAACAACAACAACAATTTGCTCCCTCTCTCCCGAAAATATTTCTGTAGACACCCACGCCCATCAAAATATTTATATATCAGGTTCTCAAACTTTTTTATTTTTACAGATCACGTAATTCGATGCTCACAGTGACATCTATGCTCTAAATTCTTGCTTCTTTTCCCGAATTACATAACCTTTTCATCGATTATCTGAAGGGAAGCAATGAATCACTTGTGGTTTTGTTTCAGATCATGGATTGAGAATCACGAAATTAACCTAAGTGTTTTCGTTCATAAGAAACAACAACTGGAAATATTTGTTAACATATGTTAAAAAAAGGAAAAATATCTTAAGTTTTACGCGAAAACAACAACAACGCGTTTGCTGGTTTCAAAAAGGAGTAAAATCAAATAATGAATTTTTGGCTTAATGGTACATAACGCATTATCTGTAGAAGGGTAATGCGTAATAGATGCGGTACTACGTCACAGTACGAGTTATTATGATACATGTAACTACTCTGTTCTTTAATGACTAAAAATATTTTACGCTTTTTCTGTTGGACGGAAGACCTTGATATCAAAAATAAATTTACGAGTTTCTTTTTTGAAATCAAATATTCGGCAGTTTACATCGAAAAACAGATGCCTTAAAAACAGAGTACTTTCTGGCTGACGTAATACAAATGGATAAACATATAAAACAGGCAAATGTTAATGGTTAACAACAAAAATATAAGTAGGAAAATGTTGGTTTGTACAAATGAAGTACGAACGCACTTGTTTGCATAAAACAAATACGAATTTTCTTCTTCATCTAAAGCAAATAATTTGTTCTTGTTTTTTGTCAGTACAAACACGATGTTTCCGGCTCATGTCAACCTAGCAGGAGTTTACAGTTCTGTAAAATAAAATAATAATAAGAGATATCTCATGTGAGATAGGCACGAGATTGTGATTTTATTTAAAACAAAACGAAGAGTTTTTGGTGCATGTGAACCTAGCAGAGGTGTATTGTTTTACACAAAACACGGTTTTTGATCGTATATGAAAAACAAACAAACATATATTCCTAATTTATATATAAAATATCTAACGGTTCATGTGAAACAATCATGCATTGTTGTTGTTTTTTTGATACAAACAAGCAAAGCATTAATTATGGTAACAAGTTTCGGC
This sequence comes from Carcinoscorpius rotundicauda, assembly GCA_011833715.1. Classification (NCBI taxonomy): domain Eukaryota; kingdom Metazoa; phylum Arthropoda; class Merostomata; order Xiphosura; family Limulidae; genus Carcinoscorpius; species Carcinoscorpius rotundicauda. The sequence goes on along the minus strand of CM022392.1, from coordinate 160,712,681 downwards.
GATTTATGTAAACAAAGAGAGATTTCCTAGTTCTTATAAGAAAAAAAAAACCTTTGATAATTTTTAGAAATTAGTCATAATTGTTTATTGGTTGTCTTTTCATATTTATTACGATGTATATGTTAGACTGCGATATAAATGTACCTTCCCACAACCACTTGGATCCCCCAAGGCCGCCAAGTTCTAATAACCTTTAAAATTTTCTGTGGCAATGAAAAAAAATTAAAAACAAAACTGAATTCGTAGCACGATGGTCGTGAGTCACACGACTGGTTTAGGATGTCTTCCAGACGTGGGAAGAATTACAAACTGGACGCCTACCGAACAAAACGTAGTCTGGGTTGTGTAGGCTGTCAGGTGGCTAGAGTTCCCACGCTTTAAGTGTAGCCTTGTGGGCAAGTGAATTTACAACAGGAATGAGTGTCACACTTATAAATTTTATTCTGATTGGATTACGTTATAAACGTGGATTGACAGATTAGACTCATCGCAACAACAGGGATGAGTGTCGTCACACTTACAGATTTTATTCCGATTGAATAACGTTATTAACACTAACATTAATAACATTAACATTTCTCTACTGCAAATATTATACAGGTAGTATAACAAAGTAATTCCTACATTTACTGATCGGTTTATTATATTAACGAAACGTGTTATTGTTGGTGCTTAACGTTGAGAGACCTTGTGACTTGTAATGGATAATTTATTGGATAACTCTTCAGTAGTGAGACAGTTGTTCCACATAAAACACCTGTTATAGCATCTCAAGTTACAACTGACTTTAATGACTCTGTTATTTTAATGGAATTAGTAATTGTTTTGAATTTTGCGCAAAGCTACACGAGGGCTATCGCTAGCCGTCCTTAATACAGCAGTGTAAGACTAGAGAGATGGCCACTAGTCATCACCACCCACTACCAAATCTTGGACTACTCTTTTACCAACGAATAGTGCGATTGACCGTCACATTATAATGTTCCCACGGCTGAAAGGTCGAGCATGTTTGGTGTGACGGGGATTCAAACACGTGACCCTCAGGTTACGAGTCGAGTGCCTTAACCACCCGGCCGTACAGGGCCAGTTATCCTAGAGTAGTGATTCTTACACTACGAACTAATAGATAGCTTTCAATAAATTAATCTCCAAAAAATCAGCCGGGATTTATCACAAGAGTGTGAGTATGTGCGGTGAATACCAAATGTACTATTCCAACCGTATTCACGTGTTACAGTTTCACTTATTGTATCATTGTTGGTAAACGTTTCATTTTATTTTCACCAAATACTTACCCTGTTCCCAGGGGATTTTTTTTCTTCTGGAAAGTGTTATAATTTATTAGCTTTCTGGATTGGATTTTCCAAAACTGGAAACCGAGTTTCTTGTTGATAATGAGCACTGATGAAAACAAGTGTATTTCATAGAATGGATTACAAATAATTAATAAATAAGATCATGAGAAAACAGCTCACTGTGAGTAGCAGTCTAATCGAAACATCCCACTTAGGTGTGGAAAGTCAGTAGCTACACTTAAATCATTCATAAGAATTTTTACAGCAAATGTTCATTTATTAGTTAGTCAGGCTAGCGTTTTATGTTCAACTTGGGGCACGATGATGAATGAAACAAAATAAATGGCCTGACCGACTAATAAAGGGATATTTTCTGTAAAAATCCTTATCAGTGTGATAAGTGTAACTGCCAGTTTGGCCGCGACTTTTTCTATTTCATTCCTTTAAGTTGTACGCTCAATTCTTTTTTTAGCCTCATTTTTTTCACACTAAAAGTGTTTATTATTAGTTATCATGACTTTTTATCAATAAATATCAAAAACTAAGAATGAGGCACTCGATAGTAACCAGGATTAGCTTTAGGATTGCAACCCTATCATTCGGAACAGATCTACTACACTTTAGAGAGCCATTTAAATACTTTAAAATATATTGTAGTAATTTTTCCTCTCTAAAACAGTGTTAATAACTTCATTTATAATAACGCCATCGAATCTAGATCAACAGTTTCTTGTCATCACCCGCACGTACTCGATGCAGACGTGTCAAGCATGATTAGTTACGTCAGTTCCTTATGTTAATTTCACGAGACGCTAAATCATCTTTAGTTAGAAGAATTATATAAAATTTACTTAAAATGTGTTTAATAGGTGGATATCAATAACAGCCATTCAACCGTATGATTTTTTTGAAAAACTTGAGCTAGAAACTGTTACTTTAGTTTGCGTGGATTAATAAATACTTATAAATTTGAAATAAGTCAGTCTACTTTTAAAACAGGTTCAGACAAAGTGTATAAAGCTGGGATTAGGAGCTCGGGTAAACAAGTGACAATGTGAAGTAATGTCCTCTATGTTGTTGTATTACAATTGGGAATATTTTGAAATAAAACGACTTGTTTAATACTTGGAAGAACCTAAACCTAAACCCACTAGTATTTTAGGTATCGAATCGCCACCTTGTGAGTCAGCGCAAAGTATAAGAGCTTACATTCGCTAAAAAATAGGGTTTCGGCACTTGTGGTGGGCGGAGCTCAAATGACCCATTGTAAAAATTGTGCTTAATATTAAAAAAATATCAAAATTTGTGGATTTCAATAAATGAATCACGATAGTTAAATTGTTTGCTTAATTTTAATTTTAGAAATTCAAACTTTTCGAAAAAGATCAGATCCATCAGTGGATAAAAAGAGTGTTCAATCCACTAGTGCATGTTGCAGGGGTGAAACTCTCCCCGTAATAAGTGTTTGTTTGTTTTGAATTTTGCGCAAAGCTACTCGAGGGCTATCTGCGTTAACTGTCCCTAATTTGGAGTGTATAACAAGAGAGAAGGCAGCTAGTCAACATCACCCACCGCCAACTCTTTTACCAGCAAATAGTGGGATTGGCCGTCACATCATAACGTCCACACGGCTGAAAGAGCGAGCATGTTTGGTGTGACGGGGATTCGAACCTGCGACCCTCAGATTCCGAGTCGAATGCCTTAACCACCTGGCCATTTCCGGCCCTGTAATAAGTGACAATTTTTGTTTTTCTACAATTCTAAGTGGAGTAGGAAAGTTATTGCTATAAGCCCCTAAAAAAGTTAAACTCTTTTAGTCTTTTCAACCTTTAAAAAGAAACATGAATTGAAAAAAAACCTGGCAGAGTGTAGAACCCAAAGAGACAGTATAACGCCAAGAACGGATGTAGATGCTTTGAATTCCAATGAACTGCACATTTCTCTTTGGTTTTTTTTAATTGCAAGCACTGAATTCAGGTTTCAAACTAAAGTTAAACCAAACAGAGTAACTAACTACTTACCAGCAATAAGTTGATACCACTCGGTTAGTCCGTAGCTTCAGAACAATGAAGGTTTTATATATCATTTATTTTAACTTTGTATAAAACACAGAAATATTAAAACCCTAACATACAATAGCCTCTTACTAATTTTACAAACATTAACACGAATGTATTAAAGTAAAAATAGTGTTTTAATGCAATAAGTTAATAAAATATTGTATTTTAAAGATGTGTAAAGCCTGAGAGTCAATAAAACACTTCATATTTTAAAAAGCTGAAATGTCTGAGTGTTAATAAAACTCTATATTTTAAAGAGCTGTTAAACTTATGGGTTAATTAAAACTTACGTATTAAATGTGGGTAGTTTAGCCTGCAAGTTTGTCTGTTCTTTAGATCAAAAACCTTGTTAATATTTAATATGTAATATTAATTTATTTATGTTATTGTAAAGCTGATCTGAGATTGCAATTTTTTTTTGTAAAAGATAAAAACTACATGTTAAAATAAGTTAAGGAATTCAATTATTCTTTGTTTCGCAGAAGAAATTAATGAAAGACACGAGGAACATACAAATACGACACTTGTATTTTATTTAGCTAAAACAAAACATGACTTACCGACTTCTTCTTGTCGTGTTTTTTTTACAATACACTGACATTAAGTTTGGAGCGTGCTACCATGCTCGTGATTCTCTAACGGTAGGTAAGATAACAGCCCTTGCACGGTTAAAGCAAGTAGCACCAAGAAATTTCGTTCGAGTACTGCTTTAAGTCCAGAATTTTAACGTTATTTTCATGGGAATTTAGTTCACAGTTTTACTTCAACCACCGATTTTTACATAAACGTTTTTCAACAGTTCATTATTTGACAGATGTAACAGTAACGTTCTACGTAGTGGTCGACGTAAAGCTAACTTATTCAAACAGTTCTGAATTTAAGGCTACCGTCAGAACGTTTAGGGAAAATTCTACTCTGCCTTATATTTTATACGATCAGTCGCCTCAAAATATTCTCGTTTTTATGTTTCGCCACAAACAAATTGGCTCTTCTTAAAGTGCTTCGAAATCTATGAAAAGAAACTCTTCTAACCGATGGAATGTACCAGAGCTGTAGACGTTAGAGTAGACGATTAAAGAACCGACAGCCTAGCGTCGCGCGACTGTTATAAGTAACCTAGGCAAACTCGAGCCTATGCTTCACGTGGGTCTCAACGCACAAGCATGTAGTTCGAGGATGTGAGCTAAGAAAGGAACTGGGGGCGAGGCTTGGCTGTTTTTGTGAGAATAGAATGTTCGCCGTTCCGGTAGGCTGTAATTGGCCAATTTTTGAGATTACACAAATTGTTGGAAAAAAACAACAACAACAAAACAACGACCCAACAATAAAATAGACCACTAAGAAAAATAAGAAGGATTGTTTTGTTCGTACTCGTCTAAAAGAAGGTGACTAGTGACCAAACAACTCAAAATAAGAATCAGTGTTTACCGTTTCTTGTAGCCAATGGATACCAGCCATCCCTGGTAAGAGACAATGAATCTTTTTTTTTTTTTAAATTAACGATACTGTCGAGTGTTTCAACAAAACCTGCAAAGCGCAATACGTTTTCCGCAGATCATTATTTCTATGTGTTTGTCTCGGCTAGTTCAAGTAAGTGATAGGAAGACAGAGATGTCCGTGGAAGGACTGTAGATATTTCTTACTATTTATTATCCAAGACATGAACACAAACTCTCTGTGGATAAACGTGAGTACAGACTATCAACAATTCTAAGAATGCTTTCAGCAGCGATCAAAAGTAGCACAAAACATACAGAGCTAGAGAGGGCTTGCTGGGGCTGAAGCTACCCCAAAATGGGCCCTAGCCTCCCCTCTGAGCCCCTCAGCCAACAAACAAGCAGGTTCTTCATGTAAATACTACAGAATATGAAACCAGGAGATGTAGTTGTTGTTTTGAATTAAGCACAAAGCTACACAATGGGTTATCTGTGCTCTGCCCACCACGGGTATCGAAACCCGGATTTTAGCGTGTAAGTCCGCAGACATACCGCTGGGCCACTGGGGGGCACCAGGAGATGTAACGTGCAGATCCCTAAACATGTTTAAAGCCCATCTTAACTCCCCTTATCGAGAGGGTTGATGTTGTTATTGAATTTCTCACGTAGATACTTGATGGCTGTCTTTAATGGCCATCTTTAATTTAGAAGTAGTAGGCTGAAAGGAGAGAATCCAGTAAAATTATAAATTTTAGTTTCATAGAAATTGATGTTAATAGAAGAATTTCCATCGTAGATGTATGGGTAAAATAAATATTCCGTTATAAGATATGTCTAACAGTAGCAAAATGTTTCATCTTTGTTGAAAAAAATAAGTTTCAGGCACGTTTGCTCACGGTGCAAGGTCAAATGTCAATATTTTTACTGAACGCCACAGCTCATGCATCACCACCTTCAAGGTCAAGGTCAAGTGTCAACCTCGTTACTGATCGTGATAACTTCTACATCATCACCTTGAAGATGAAGGTCAAATGTCAACCTCGTTACTGATCGTGATAACTTCTACATCATAACACTGAAGAAGGCCAAGTGTCAACCTCGTTACTGATTGTGATAACTTCTACATCATCACCTTGAAGGTCAAGGTCAAATGTCAACCTCGTTACTGATCGCGATAACTTCTACATCATAACACTGAAAAAGGCCAAGTGTTAATCTCGTTACCACATTTAGGATCAAATTCAAATAAGTTTCATGGAAATTGACACCATTACATTTTGGCTTGAAAGTGCTTCCTTATGCTCTATGTATTTGCACGTTCACTTACCGATTCTGCAGTTCGCTTTCTTTCTAATAATCACCCCTTTCACTTTAATGGGCGTGTACCTCACAGTGTACGAGCGACGTTTCACCTTTACAGTAGAATTTCACCCTCATGGTTGCAAATGGCATTTCTCTTTTAAGATTTTGTTCACGTGCCATAATTTTAACGACATTCTAAGGCTTATTTTTTATTTTTTTGAGACACCGTTCACGTGCCATGCTAGTTGACTGTATAACCTATCAATACTGTAGAACAGCCAACTGACTTCGATTTCCCCAAGTTTCTTCATGTTCACATTTTTTTGACTGTATGAAACACAAAACGTGACTTAATTACGATTTGAGAAACGTTTCTAGCACGTAGTTTATAATTATATGGTACATAAAAAATAAAAACGTGGCACGGTGAAATGTCGTTGTCCACACACAACACACTCCTATCTGGTCAGCACGCGCATAAAGTGTATTTTTTGTTGTTGTTATTTTATTATTTTTGTTTGTTTGTTTGTTTTGGAATCTCGCACAAAGCTACTCGAGGGCTATCTGTGCTAGCCGTCCCTAATTTAGCAGTGTAAGACTAGAGGGAAGGCAGCTAGTCATCACCACCCACCGCCAACTCTTGGGCTACTCTTTTACCAACGAATAGTGGGATTGACCGTCACATTATACACCCCCACGGCTGGGAGGGTGAGCATGTTTAGCGCGACGCGGGCGCGAACCCGCGACCCTCAGATTACGAGTCACACGCCTTAACACGGTCGGCCATGCCGGGCCACGTCTTTCGCACGACTGCCATTGGACATCACTGTTTATTTTATTATTCTAAGATACCTTTAAATTATCGTAATTTTGATAGTTTTTCGATAATATGTGGTTTGGTAAATTTATCTGTAACTTTCTCAAGTCACACACGCGCGATTGCACAGAGACTCACCTTCTGAGCCACTGAAATATTGTATTCAAATAACACAATTGTTCACTCAATAAACTGCATTAGCTACTTTGTTACATTTATTTGCGTTGTGGATAAGACTTTCAGTGCCATCTGTCTATAATTTAATTATTTAGAAAAACATTAAACTCAGATCAACAAATATTCAGTAAAATATATATATTTTTAAGTTATTAAATTAACATTACTTCAAATCCCAACCGAATATTTCTAAAAAAAAAACATTAAAATTGTATGTATGTTAAATAATATAATCTAACCATTAAACATTCAAAACAGTAAAGACGAAGGTATGTCATTAGATCATATGGTGTTCCTTGAAAGTTAGGGCTTAATGCTTAGGTCGTCATTTTTATAGAAGCTCTAAGAGATTATAACACAACAAAATCGTGTTTCGATACCCGTAGTGGGCACCGCACACATAGCCCATTGTATATTTTCATGCTTAACCAAAAAACAAACAATTCTTGATACAGAACTCGAGCGTATTGTCAAATGTATATTTCAATACTTTAATGGAAATGTATTTCGATTGACTTATCTTCCCTTGAATAATTGTTTGGTTTGTTTTGAATTTCGAGCAAATCTACTCGAGGGCTATCTGCGCTAGCCATCCCTTAATTAGAAGTGTAAGACTAGAGGGAAGGCAGCTAGTCATCACCACCCACCGCCAACTCTTGGGCTACTCTTTTACCAACGAATAGTGGGATTGACCGTAACATTATAATACCACCACGGTTGAGACGGCGAGCATGTTTTGGTGTAAACAGGGATTCGATCTCGTGACCCTCGGATTACGAATCGAGTGCCCTTATCACCTGGTCATGCTGGGCCTTGAATATTTGTCTTCTTTCTAAATAACTGATAAATACAAAGTACAAGACTATAGTGAAATGCCACTTGTAACTGTAATTGTTTTAGAGTTGCGTATAACAGAGTCTGTCTGATCCTACCAAAACTGTAATCAGTATATGTTAAATGTATATGAATTAATGATTAATTATATTTTTCATTCATATAAAAAATACACACACACAAGAACACCTTTTGAAACGTTGAATAATGTATGAAAATTATTCGTGAGTTATAAACTCAAAATTTATGAGACGACATAAAACACCTTTGACAAAAACATCCTCAACATCACATAAGTCGTTTCGCCGCCTCTTAAGATCTCATGTGCTGATGTTTTTTGAGCTGGACATCTGTATGCGTCACCAATGCTTTCATCTGGTTTTCTTTCTACTTGTTTGCTTGTTTCAGAATTTTCATGTGCGTGTATGCATGGCCTACCTGCGCAAATGGGTATCTAAATTTGAATTAATAGATAAACTAGAATAAGCCACAGCAGTAGTTACCAACTCTTCAGTTACTTTAACCAGTAATTGAATTTGACCTTTACTCTTACAGTATGCCCGTAGCCCCAAAGTGTGGATCGCGTTTTGGTGGTGACGTGTTCAAACCAGAAAATCCTCTGATTCACAGTCAGGGCTGACTAGCCCCTAAGCTACGCCCGATTCTTATTGGTTTGGTTTTGAACTATTAAATTACACACCGTATTCATACACCCCGACATGTTGGATATACAACTCATATTAATTTGATTTTATGTGCGTAAGTTATTTCCAATGCTTTATTGTAATTTAATCTCAAGAAAACTTAAGCTGTTAGACACCATGTTCATATTGGCTAACGCCGCCTGGTTTTTAAAGGATGAACTATTTTTACCGTTGATCAAAACGCTACTTTTTGAGTAAGGTTACGCTAGTTTCGTCCAGCTACTAATTAAACTCGACTAATAAAAGAATCACAGTAAACGAATCGATCTTCTTATAAAACACAGACGTTGGCTGTAATATAAACGCTGTTTATCCATAGAAACACACTGCTTAAAACTAACAAGTTGTGTTTCCTCGCCCTTATCAATGTTTGAAATATTTACTCACGATTTCAATATCACACGTTCATATTTTAGTATTGGTTTTATAGGATAATTGTGAATCATTAAAACAATAATTGCATGTTTTACATAATAAAAAAAACACTTTACTTGCTAATAGTGTCTTTAGCAATCAAAACCATATATGTTATCTAAAATATTGAACAATGACGCCCCCCAGTGTCTCAGCGGTATGTCTGCGGACTTACACGCTAAAATTCGGGTTTCGATACCCGTGGTGGGCAGAGCACAGATAGCCCATTGTGTAGCTTTGTGCTTAATTCAAAACAACAACAACCACAACAAATGAACAATGACTTTGGTTATATAAGGCAAAAATAGACTGCATTAATACGGAGTTGTTTAGTTCTAGTTTTTATTTCGTTTCTGACAGGTGCTATAATTTTCTAAATGTAATCAACATAAGACACAAATCGTATTCTGGTGATTAGTTCGTTTCTCGCTAAGGCGATGCTTTCTTTAAAAAGAGTATTCTGTTTTTGTTTTCATAGTAGAATTTAGAACCATCTTTAAAAATAGATTTGTTTTATTTTAAGAAAAGGAAACACCGATAACTCGAATCAATCGATGAAAGAAGTGTTATGCTGTGTTAGACTGTGACTGTCTTAATTTAAATGTTTACGTTATTTAATTACGTCACATGATGAGTTTGTGTTTGTTTCTTATAGCAAAGCCACATCGCACTATCTGCTAAGTCCACCGAGGAGAATCGAACCCCAGATTTTGGAATTGTAAATCCGTAGACGTACCGCTTTTCTAGCGGGGGACGTCGCATGATTAACGAGTGTCATAATAACGACAATTTTCTGATAGGCTTCGAAACAAATTTGAACGACATGAAACGAGATTATATAACGTACCTTAATCAGAAGTTGTTAGATCTCATTTAAGCTATCCAAGTATTCATTTTGTAAGGTGATCAAATTATAAGTTCTAAACCAGTTACATATCCAATTTTCAATTTTACTATTAGAAAATAAATAAATCCTTTGTAGAGTCATTAAACAATTGATCCGCTGTGTAACACCGAATAACATATTAAGAACAATACTATAACATTGTTCGCACATTTAAAAATACCATAACATTGTTCGCACATTTAACAATATCATAACATTGTTCGCACATTTAAAAATACCATAACATTAATGGTTCGCACATTTAACAATATCATAACATTGTTCGCACATTTAAAAATACCATAACATTGTTCGCACATTTAACAATATCATAACATTGTTCGCACATTTAACAATATCATAATAATGTTCGCACATTTAAATTAATTTAGGTTATAATATGTTAAATAAACCGGAATTGAAAAACCTCATTAATGTTGAGTTAATTAGTTTGTTACAGTAGTTGACTGATTACTGCGTTAACGAGTTAATTATTCGGCTCATTCTTTACTTAAGTTTCATGAACGCCGAGTTTGTTTCCAATGAATTACTTGCTAGCCGTTAAAAGCACCATAAGTATGCGGAATTTCCATTCAAACTTCATGTATTTATAAAACTAGGCTCATTTGCAGTTACGTGAAACTCGTACAAATTGTATAACTTGTTTTTGTATTAGAAGAAATAAACCCCTATATTATAATTAAGTGGACTGAATTGTACATTTTTTTTACTACGCATATCTGAAAGAAACTCACCCGACAGGAGAAACATTTTAACAATGGTTTATTTTTAAACTAATATATCATATTTCCGGCACTGTTTTTACTGTTGCATAATAATTTAGCTAATAAAGAACAATTCAAAACTGATTTGTAAAGTTGATATAAAATAAGGTTATTCTTTTCAAATAGTAAATCTTAAATACGTCTATTACTAAAATTATCAATTGATACCGTTAGAACATTATATAGTAGAAGTGTCGTTCTGAGTTTGTCTTGTAAAGTTTCTAAAGAAATAGACATTAAAGACAATGGTTAAATACAAAAACTGGTATTTGCAATATCCTTAAATAAGTTATTTATTATTCCTCTCATTATTTATAATGCTGGTTATACAAGTCACTATATCAAATTTAATTACATTCATTTTATTTTAATTCATAGTTCATTATTAATTTTCGTTATAAAGATTTATTTGCATTGTTAACTTACAACTTTTATTTAGAACTAAACTCAATTTTCCATGTTGACTGAGTCTCATGAGGTATTGTTGGGTTTAAGACCGAAAATGTCGTTAACAGCGAGAGTAACCAACGCATGAAGTAATTCATTTTAATTTCCATTTGTAATTACCTAGGAAAATTATATTTGTTTAACCAGACTTATGAGGATAGTGTCAGGCAGTGTGGATAAGGCACTCGATTTGCAAACTGAGAGGCACGGTTTCGAATCCCTGTCATACCAAACATGCCCGGCCTTTCAGCTTTCGAGGCGTTATAATGGTACGGTCAATCCCACTATTCGTTGAAAAAGGAGTAGCCTAAGATTTGCGATAGGTGGTGATAACTAACTGCCTTCCCTCTAGTCTTACACTGCTAAATTAGAGATAACTGGCGCGGACAGCCCTCGTATAGCTTTGCGCGAAATTCAAAAAACAAACAAACAAACATTTCTTCTTTTGATAAAAACACTGTTGCTAGCAGATGTCTTTTACTACTGTGTCCAAATCTCTTCTTGAAAATGTCCTTGTAAGCCTTTCTACTTTATACGTTTCCAGTGGTTTTTATTATTTTAAATAAATAATTATTTATATCATCTCTCTTTTATTTTTATTTTTCTGAAACTCATTTTACAAGAATAGCAAATCCTGGTTTATACATTTAAATTTATAACTCCTGTTCCGTGAACAAAATCTGCTTCGCGTGTATCACTTTTGTTCTACTCGTTTCCCAGTGCATAACATGTAGCTATTTGAACTAATGACCAGTGAAACATTAGCTTCTGCAGTATCATCAAAATTTTGTATTCAACCTGTTGAACATTTCACAAGTTTAAGACCTATCAGAAACAAGATTTCTTCTTTGTTTTAGAGCAAAGCTGCACAATAAACTCTACTAACCGTGTCTACAATGGGGATTAAATTCTACATGTCAGAATTATAAGCTTTATAGCTTACCTGAGCTTGGAAAGCCCCTTAACGAAGAGTTAGAGTGTTTGTTTGTTTTTAATTTCGTGCAAAACTACTCAAGGGCTATCTGTGCTAGCCGTCCCTAATTTAGGAGTGTAAGACTAGAGGGAAGGTAGCTACTCATCACCACTCACCGCCAACTCTTGGGCTGCTCTTTTACTATCAAATAGTGGGACTGACCATCATATTATAACTCCCCCACGGTTGAAAGGGAGAGCATGTTTGGTGCGACCCTCGTATCACGAGTCGAGTGCCTTAACCACCTGGCCATGACCGGCTGTGAAGTGTTAGAAGAAACGTATACCGCATCGTCATTTTGTACAACGGCATTATAAGCGCCATCTGGAACACCTATATTTTCATTTCTTATCGATTCGTTTAAAACAACTTTCATTCGGGAAAGTCATATTTATCTCAAGGTTTACAAATGTGTTTCAAACTTCTCTTTTGGTGATATCCTTTTAGCCACATAACTTCTAACTTGCGAATACTGTGCCAACAACGAATCAAGAACAAGAATCAACTGTTACCCACCCTCAAATTATGCGAAGAAAACCAAAGGTTGAGTGAAAAGTGATGCCGTCATGACAGATAGTATGTTCACTAAAGACCACTGAGTGCTGATGTGTTATACAACTGAGTAATTTAGAACATTCTCGGTGAAATCGTTGGTTCCAATCGCCGTCACACCAAACATGCTCTCTATGTCAGCCGTGGGGACGTTATAATGTGACAGTCAATACCACTATTCATTGTTACAAAAAATAGCCCAATAGTTGGCAGAGGGCGGTAATGACTAACTGCCTTCCTTCTAGTCTTGGCCCGGCATGGCCAGATATTTAAGGCACTCGAGTCATAATCTGAGGGTCGCAGGTTCGAATCTCTGTCACACGAAAATGCTCGCCCTTTCAGTCGTGGAGGCGTTATAATGTGACAGTCAATCCTACTATTCGTCGGTAAAAGAGTAGCCAAAGAGTTGGCGGTGGGCGGTGATAACTAGATATCTTCCCTCAATTCTTACACTGCAAAATTAGGGACGGCTAGCGCTGATAGCCCTCGCGTTGCTCTGCGCGAAATTCAAAAACAAAATAAGTCAAACCCTCTAGTCTTACATTGCTAAATTAGGAACAGCTAGCGCAGATTGTCCTCATGTAGCTTTGCGCGAAATCCAAAAACAAACAAACAAACTGAATGAATTTTCCTTATTTATGGGTTGATATACTTCTGATCCACCTACAATTTCCTTTAGGAAAAGTGTGATATTTTATAACTTAAACGACTAAATCTCATATACGTGTTCACTCATCTAATAAGTTAACTTGGTTTATATATATATAACCCATTCAGTTTCTTTATCATTGAAATTCTGAATGTAATAGAATGTAATGTTTCGGAGTCCAACTGATTTGTTCTTTTATTGGAAAGGTTTTTTTCAAACAGAAATATTATTCTTGAATAAGCTTAAGAGTAATGTATGTTTTACAAACACCTACACAATGGGTTGTCTGTGGTCTGCCCACTGTGAGCACCGAAACCCGATTTTGTTGGTTATAAGTTCCAGGATTTGCCGCTAAGTCAGCGAGTGGATGTTCTATATGTGCTATTGAATGGTTAACGGGAATCAAGCCACTGTTTGTTTGTTTTGAATTTCACGCAAAGCTACTCGAAGGCTATCTGTGCTAGCCGTTCCTAATTTAGCAGTGTAAGACTAGAGGGAAGGCAGCTAGTCATCACCACCCACCGCCAACTCTTGGGCTACTCTTTTACCAACGAATAGTGGGACTGACGGTCACATTATAACGCCCCCGCGGCTGAAGGGCGAGCGTATTTGGTGCAATTACTCAGATTACGAGTCGCACGCCTTAACGCGCTTGGCCATGCCGGGCCCCATGCCACTGGTCTGTGAGTTTTAGTTTTCTATATGCGTTATTGTATAACTGGAATCAAGTATTTGAATGTGTGTTTCAAGCATAATTGCTTTATTTTGTTTCGGTGGTTTATTCTTTTCAGAAAATATATTACTACTGGTATTTTTGTTTTACCATTTATGTTTAAAATACCGTTTTGATAGTATTAACAATAAACCATTTTCAAAACCATCAAGTAATCTCTCAATAGTGGGGTCTCCTATATATCGCTCTCACCATCTATATTGTATTTCAAAGTTCCAACATAATTATTTGAAAACTGTTAAGAGGATCCCCTGAATAATACATTTATTTCAATGTCAAATTAACAAACTTTTGTTATAAACCCTTACAGGTATTGAAAATCCATGAAAGACTAGATAAAGAACGTAGGATTTAAAAATGTATTAGGCCTAATACTATTGTCTTAAGAATAATTCTCAACATTCTTTGCCAGCTTGTAGAAGGCGTACACACAATAGCAATTACTGTAATATGAAACGACTTGTATAAATAACCAGTGTTTATTGTATTCCAGCCGGCCTGAATAGCTCTGGATTGAGAGAAACGCACCGTTAGCAAAAGGTATGACAATTATAGTATGTTTGGAATACTGTTTTCATTTGTTGTTTTCGTTCTTGAAATTATCCAAAGGACAAGATAAAAAAATATATATTGTGTTGAAAAACTTAATAGGCCTAATACTACTGTGTTATAACAAGTATAGTAGACTTTTAGTCTGGATGATGCGCAGTATGTGTGAGTTTAATGTTATGCTCATTTGGAATAAGTAATATTACTACATTCATGGCTTATGTCATTCCATGTGCTGTTTCTGTAAGGAAAGACAAGAACTGAAGCATTCAGATTACTAGCTCAGAGAAAGATAGCTTAACCACTCAGGCCATGGCCTTATTATCAATAATAAATATAAAACACTAATGTTACACAGAATAAACAGAGTTCATAATATGAAAATGTAAATTAAATTGTTTAACAGAAGACTACGTATTTAAAATGATGTTTTAAGCTATAATGGGTGAAACCTGAGAACCAGCTGTTTCAGTAGCAGTTTCCAGTCTGTGATCAACATATACAATTTGTTGTCATTTTCAGAATCTGTTCTGGAAACAATAGTTAGTATCTTGTAATACTAGGCCTAAAACTAGTGAAATTCACGAGTTTTATTCAACTTTGAAATTAGGAGCGACGAACATCTGAGAGACATGAAAACGAGCTTTGAAATGATTAGTAAAATGCTGTATAAACCACTAGGTGTTTTTATATCTGATTACACCAAAACAGACATCCATTTAGCAGTGCTGCCAGTATCTAATTAAAGATGCATTTTTCCTAAGCTAAATTTCATATTTCAAAAAGTGTTCGAACACCTGGAAGTGTCGTTCATGGTGAGGAAATAAGTTGATATTTTTACTCGTTTTACAGCAGCATGAGTAGGCACTCAGTTAAACTAAATCTTACTCAGTTGATCCGATATAATTTCTCCACTCCACCACAGTTAACGTTTGTCCACTTCTTGTCCAGTTACTGCATCTGTTCAAGCAGATTAAATCGTATTTGATGTCATAACTAGGACGGTCAATTTGACCCTAAAAACACAACCAGTCATTTACGCTTTAGAAGACGTGGCCTTTGAATATCTTTCAGTTATTGGCTACGCAAATCTGAAAGGATTAGTACCCGGATGAATATTTAAAGATCATATTTATTATGATTATTCCCTTAAACAGGTTATTCTCTTATATTAAAACTTAGCCATTATATACAAGTATAAAACTCTTTAAGTTTCTTAGACACTTAAATTATCTCTCGTTATCACCCCACACACAGCCTACCACGTTTTTAATGTGAAAAGTAGGTGTTGACATATATGGATGCAGGAGCCTACACCTTGGTTATTACAAGGACTACTGGTTTTATGGTGAGGTAAGATCTGGGGTACAATCTTTATGCAGTTCATGAAATTGTAGCTGCTTTATTAGATTATTTCTGAACCTCGTTAGAGCATGATTGTTGCAGTATGTGAAATTGATTTTTAACGTTCACGCGAGATCACGAGAGGACTGTCTACACGAGCCGTCTTTGGATTAGAACTGATAGGCCAGAAAGATAAGGCAGGTAGTCAATACTACCCACCGCCTGCAGTTTTCAGAGTAAATCCGGGTTTCGATACCCGTGGTGGGCAGAGCACAGATAGCCCATTGTGTAGCTTTGTGCTTAATTCAAAACAACAACAACAACGTTTTCAGAGTAATCAGTGCGATTGGAACGCCACCCTTCTCACGAAGCTACGGTCTCAGCGCAATTTTTATTATTTTTGTAGTACTTCAACGAGAACAAGGGAAATTGAGATCTACAGCTCAGCACACTAACCACTGGGTCACGCTCGGCCCCATTCTACGTTAGTGCTCGACAAAAACTAACACATTCCACACCGTCAACCATTTAAGTTATTCACTGTAATTAATCAAAAATGGTTTTATGTCTTGATCCGAAAAGTGATTTAATAACATATCATAGTGAATGCCTAGACATTTTGTTCCTAAGTGAAGATTTCGCAGTTTTCTTTAATAGAAAAAATGTTCACTAGAATTCTGGCTCTAGTGATATTTAGATTCTAAACGAAAAGAAAATTGCAACATCTAACTGTTGTACATTTACAGACGGACAGATGGATGTACTGCAGTCTGGAATATCAAGTCAGATATCATACTTGTAACTTATTATTTTCACTTGTAATTGTAAGTTTAGTCTTAGCAAACTCTACGTGTATAATAATTAAGATTGTAAGAAGAAGGTTGTTAGGATCCAACTAGTTAGTTTCTGATGGGCCAATTCCGAAAGAAACCAGCAAAACAAAACATTAGAGTTTTATTATTGTACGTTTCTTAAAATTCAATATTTCATTCGTAGCTTTATTACCTCTTGTAACGGATTTACTATTACATATTTGTTTTAATATCGACGTTTGTTTGTGTAAGTTAAAATATATATTTAAAAATGCATGTAACTTGTACTAGCCCCCCAGTAGCTCAGCGGTATGTCTGCGGACTTACACGCTAAAATCCGGGTTTCGATAGCCGTGGTGGGCAGAGCACAGATAGCCCATTGTGTAGCTTTGTGCTTAATTCAAAACAGCAAAAGAGAAAACAAAACTTGTACTGTTAAATATGTATTGAGAAATTCCTGTCTATTCCCTAAATTTGTAGAAGATTCTCAAGTGTAACGATCAAGAATATATATTTTACGAAAACTCTAGAGTTTTGTTGGGAACCTCGCCTTAACGTTTGTAAACCGATGCACCTATAGACAGCTTTAT
This sequence comes from Carcinoscorpius rotundicauda, assembly GCA_011833715.1. Lineage (NCBI taxonomy): Eukaryota > Metazoa > Arthropoda > Merostomata > Xiphosura > Limulidae > Carcinoscorpius > Carcinoscorpius rotundicauda. Next base: position 160,695,322 of record CM022392.1, on the reverse strand, counting down.
ATTGTTGGTTTGCTACAGCTAATATACTATAAACCTCGGAAGTTATAACTATGATTAACGCTCATTGATAACAACACTACAGATACTTGACCAGGAATATTTATATATTTTCAACATTACCAATCGTTTAAATTCATTGAATTAACTTTGAACATTAATATTTTTACGACAACATTAGATATCTTCGTTTAAGAAAATTCAGCTTGTAAACGACGCACGATTAGCCACGAATAGAGAGCTAGCGAACTAGCTGTTAAGCGAACACTTCCGATATCAACTCGAAATTCGTTCGCTCATAGTGAATCGTCGATAATATATTCAAATCCAGACCTGATAGGAAGCTTAATAGTGTTTGCACGCGTGTAAAACTTTGTATATAAATCATTATTTGTAATAAGTATTGGTAATAGCCGTTATTACAAATTGTGTTGTTGTTAATATATTAGGATCCTTTTTAAAAAAAATATACAACGTATTTTATTTCATGTTGATGTGTTTTGGTCTATGGCTTGAAAATTTTATAGTTATAATAAATATATATAGCTGGAATACAACGCGGAAGTTCATTAAGCAGTGTGGTAACCCTAATATATTTTAAAACATTATGTATACTTTATAAAACGCTGAGACATAACTTCAAACACTAACGTAAATTCCGCAGTAATACTGAATAACTTTAATTTAGTGTCTTTGGTATGAATGGCATACCATGATAAAAAGTGTATTTTCGATCTAATCAGTGCTGAATGTAATTCACGTGCTAAATGACCAGGTCAGAGGTCCCTAGGATTCAGCTGTAACCGTGCATAATTTTGAGTCATAATTCATTAGATGAAATTCAGCCAGTCAACAGCACCCGCCGCCAACATTACTTTAAATCTAACAAAGGTATTAAATATCGCTCATATAAAATAAAACACCTACAGCTGATAAATACGAAATGCTAACCATTTGGTCACGCCCGATCCAGTGTGCTTTCATAGGTGAAATGTTTGAATAATAATTACATTGAGTGATGTCTAACAAAAAAATTCCCTATTTGTTGTACCTAATTAAAAAAAACAACTCGTGATTACATTTTACTTACTTTGAGTGGACTGTAGAAACCAGCTACTGATTGGAACGGGATTGAATCATTACAGTGGGATGTTGAACTGATAATAATAAGAGATTATCAAGCACATAATCTCATTACAGTGGGATGTTGAACTGATAATAATAAGAGATTATCAAGCACATAATCTCATTACAGTGGGATGTTGAACTGATAATAATAAGAGATTATCAAGCACATAATCTCATTACAGTGGGATGTTGAACTGATAATAATAAGAGATTATCAAGCACATAATCTCATTACAATGGGATGTTGAACTAATAATAATAAGAAATTATCAAGCAACATAATCTCATTACAATGGGATGTTGAACTGATAATAATAAGAGATTATCAAGCACATAATCTCATTACAGTGGGATGTTGAACTAATAATAATAAGAGATTATCAAGCAACATAATCTCATTACAGTGGGATATTGAACTGATAATAATAAGAGATTATCAAGCACATAATCTCATTACAGTGGGATGTTGAACTAATAATAATAAGAGATTATCAAGCAACATGATCGCTCCAGGAACACTTGTCATAAAAATGACGCTGCAAAGCTGGAAAAGTGAAGTAATATAAAGACCTTCCGTATTAGTTTCTGGTGTAACCCTAAATCCAGATGATTAAGGAAGCAACTTCAGTCACCTCAGAAATCTGGTGTACCACTAAATCTAAATGGTTAAGAAGGTAACTTTAGTCGCCTCAGAAATCTGGTGTACCACTAAATCTAGATGGTTAAGAAGGTAACTTTAGTCGCCTCAGAAATCTGGTGTACCACTAGCTCTAGATGGTTAAGAAGGTAACTTTAGTCGCCTCAGAAATCTGGTGTACCACTAAATCTAGATGGTTAAGAAGGTAACTTTAGTCGCCTCAGAAATCTGGTGTACCACTAGCTCTAGATGATTATGGAAATGACTTTAGTCACCTTACTAATAATATACTAAAAAGATTAGAATTCTACAACAATAACTCCAGTCAACACACTGATAAAATATAAAAAAACATTAAAACTGTACAACAATAATTGCATCCAACACGATAATAAAGTACCAAAACACTTAGAACTTACAAAAGTGACTCCAGCCACAAGCTGATAACACTATGTAAAAAAAAAATTCACTTTTTCTTGCTCTTGGGCAGAAAGTGTTATTTTTCAATTGCTTATGCCTAAAAGTAAATGGAAAAAAGTCCTATTTTTCTCTTCAAACTTTGCTTTTGTGACCTGGGTAATAAAATTTTCAAATTTACCCATTTTCCGGATCATTCCAGGTAGATTAAATGCTAAGTAGCTGACAGAGAATTTTCTCGAACTTACGAGAAATTTCAAGAACTTTCTAGTGGTATTCGTGATGGGTCTCCAAGGTGGCTTTACCAAGTTTCCCTGTTATCTTTGTCTTTGGGACAGCAGGGACACCGCAGCGCACTACAACAGGAAGCACTGGCTACAACGGACCGAGTTCTTTGTGGGGAGGTACAATGTCAAGTGTGAGACACCAGTGGACCCCCCGAAGGTGTTGTTCTCACCATTGCACATAAAATTGGGTTTCATGAAACAATTTGTCACAGCTCTTGATAAGGAGTCTGCAGCCTTCAAGTACCTTCTAGACTTCTTCCCTTCGCTGTCTGAGGCAAAGGTCAAAATTGGTGTCTTCGTTGGACCACAAATAAAGAAAATCCTGGAGTGCACAGAATTTCCCAAGAAGCTCAGTAGGAAAGAAAAAAGCTTGGGGCAGCTTTGTTGTAGTGGTTCGGGACTTCTTGGGCAATCACACGATGTCCCTGAAAGTCCACATCCTTGACGCTCATCTTGATAAATTTAAGGAGAACATGGGAACATACTTAGAGGAGCAAGGCGAGTGCTTCCACCAAGATATACTGGATTTTGAGCGTCGCTACCAAGTAGCGTATGACGAAAATATGAAGTGAGACTATATTTGGGGGCTGATACGTAAAAATGATTTACATTACAGTCGCAAATCTCAAAAAACTACTCAGTTCTAAACATTTTTGTATAACTTTAGCATACATACATGTAAATCTTCATTCATATGTTGTTTTATTCAGACTTTATGTAAATGAAAATGTGCAAATTTGCTAGTTTTTACGTATAAAATAGGTTAATTTCTAAATTTCATTATTCTGGTCACAAAAGCAAAGTTTGAAGGGAATAATGGTCATTTTCGGTACTTTTACAACATAAGCAACTAAGCAATAACACACACTATCCAGGAACAAAATTCGTGTTACATATCATATTATATCAAATACGTTGTAACTTTAGAGCGCCTTCTAATTCCTATGGACTTACACGCTCCAAAGCTCCCATAAAGAAAATACACTTAATAATACAGTTTGTAAGTAGAAGTTGTTGTGTTGGTTTGTTTTTTTTTCATTCCTTTTTGACGCGTGACTTCTCGTAACTACGGTAACAAATTTATGAATCCTTGTTACAAAAACAGGTGAGCACCGTGGGAAACATACAGCTAAAGTGACTCCATTACGTCACACGTCATATGCTCCATAAAAAGTATTACCAGGACCCTGGTATTGTACTCTTTTGTTTGTTTTCTTAAGTATTTGTTTTTACTTGTGCATGTTTTTCTTGGTGCATTCGTGTGTATGTATACATGTACACACATTTTTCTCAACATCAAAGTTTTTACTTCACATTTCATTTTTCTCAACATCAAAGTTTTTATTTCACATTTCATTTTTCTCAACATCAAAGTTTTTATTTCACATTTCATTTTTCTCAACATCAAAGTTTTTATTTCACATTTCATTTTTCTCAACATCAAAGTTTTTACTTCACATTTCATTTTTCTCAACATCAAAGTTTTTATTTCACATTTCATTTTTCTCAACATCAAAGTTTTTATTTCACATTTCATTTTTCTCAACATCAAAGTTTTTACTTCACATTTCATTTTTCTCAACATCAAAGTTTTTATTTCACATTTCATTTTTCTCAACATCAAAGTTTTTATTTCACATTTCATTTTTCTCAACATCAAAGTTTTTATTTCACATTTCATTTTTCTCAACATCAAAGTTTTTACTTCACATTTCATTTTTCTCAACATCAAAGTTTTTATTTCACATTTCATTTTTCTCAACATCAAAGTTTTTATTTCACATTTCATTTTTCTCAACATCAAAGTTTTTATTTCACATTTCATTTTTCTCAACATCAAAGTTTTTACTTCACATTTCATTTTTCTCAACATCAAAGTTTTTATTTCACATTTCATTTTTCTCAACATCAAAGTTTTTATTTCACATTTCATTTTTCTCAACATCAAAGTTTTTACTTCACATTTCATTTTTCTCAACATCAAAGTTTTTACTTCACATTTCATTTTTCTCAACATCAAAGTTTTTATTTCACATTTCATTTTTCTCAACATCAAAGTTTTTATTTCACATTTCATTTTTCTCAACATCAAAGTTTTTACTTCACATTTCATTTTTCTCAACATCAAAGTTTTTACTTCACATTTCATTTTTCTCAACATCAAAGTTTTTATTTCACATTTCATTTTTCTCAACATCAAAGTTTTTACTTCACATTTATTTCAGAAAATTCTACAAATATTATAATTAGAACTTTTTTTTAAATATATTTTTTCCACTAGACTTCTTCCTTTAATCCCAGGACTATCATATGTTTCTTAACTTGGTACCCAGGACTATCATATGTTTCTTAACTTGGTACCACAGGACGGACCTAATTATTATCGACTCACATACGAAACATATTGCGTTTATTTAGTAATGTATCTAAATAAACATTTCGTTAAGCATCCAATGTCAGGGCTTGGCATGGCCGAGCGCGTTAGGGTTCGCGCCCCCGTCGCGCTAAACATGCTCGCCCTTTCAGCCGTGGGGGTGAATAATGTGACGGTCAATCCCACTATTCGTTGGTAAAAGAGTAGCCCAAGAGTGGTGGTGACCAGCTGCCTTCCATCTAGTCTTACACTGCTAAATTAGGGACGGCTAGCACAGATAGCCCTCGAATAGCTTTGTGCGAAATTCCAAAACAAACAAACAAATCCAATGTCAGTCAGGCTATAGATTCATTAACATAGGTTTCAGTTTCTTGGTCAGATTAAACGGCCTTACTTTTGTTGTTACGACTTCTTTTACTGGGTGGATTCTCTTGCGTTGTACGGCAGTAACAAAGACCGCAAAGTCCGTAGTCAGTCCAGAACAATGAAAGTGTTTTACTTCTTTTACAATAAGTTCTACAAGTATAGGCCTAGTTCTGAAAACAAATAACGTCTTACAATCGAAATTCCATTAACTTGTCTAAAGTTTTGTACATGCGGCACTTCTGGTATTTTTGTGATTTCGCTGAAAACTCAAAATTTATAGCAGTGAACTAACTGACTCAATAATCAACAAACACTTCACTTGAAACTAACAATCAGAGTGCTTTTCGTGTGTTATATCTTCAATGTTACTTTTGTTTACAGCGTCAGTTTAAATGTTTGAAGTATCTAGTTTTATTAGCAATGTTTTATCAGCATTCTTTTATTATAGGAGTTATTTTTGCATTGGTAAATTAGTATGCGAATTTAGGATTAACATAAATCTCCTAATTTGGCATAACCATGTGACATATTAGAGTGTTTATGGCCGAGAATATTGTTACCAACAAGGATACACATCTATTTGTTTGTTTGTTTTTGAATTTCGCGCAAAGCTACTCGAGGGCTAAATGTGCTAGCTGTCCCTAATTTAACAGTGAAAGACCAGAGGGAAAGCAGCTAGTCACCACCACCCAGCGCCAACTCTTGGGCTACTCTTTTACCAACCAATAGTAGGATTGATTGTCACATTATAACGCCCCCACGGCTGAAAGGGCGAGCATGTTTGGCACGACGGGGACTCAAACCCGCGACCCTCAGATTACGATTCGTACGCCTTAACACGCTTGGCCATGCCGGGCCCGATATGCATCAGATAAAACACTTCTAAACATTATAAATAAGAACTTAAGGACAGCATATTTAATTAGTAACACTCTGTACTGGGTAGATAGCTTGTTCTGATAAAAAATTTATATTAACAAGTTAATTTAACTTAACTGGTGTTTCATACTATTCAAATCGTTTCCTGACCTTTCAGGTCGGTTAAGCCATCATGCTAAGTCCGTGGCGTAATGCGCAAACTTACATCTTGTAGACAGTAAATAATACAAAATGTGTAATTAAGCAGCATCGCCAACTACACAGTTGAAAACGATGTGGAACAAAAGTGTCCAACAAACATCATTATAAGGAAGGTTGACACAGTGTTAAAAGAGTCCAGATGTTTGTCTTTAAACTCAGAGCTGATCATCGTGCTGTGTCCGTCATAAGGACTGAACCACAAGTTTTAATGTTTGTTTCGTCCCTTTGTGCTATAATATACAAGCAATACATAACTTGCATACCTATAAATGAGACTCATATAATACAAAATCTGAATAATGTATTTGTTACGTCCCATGTTTTCTCAAGTATTCCGGTCTTGTTATTTCTGCTTTAAAAGAATGAACAATTCATAAACTCGCATTTGCTCTTAATTTTTCGTTTCAAGTGTATTAAACCATGAAATTACGAACCGCGTTACGATCTTTACACCATTCACTGTGAATTTCAAAGAATAATACACTTCTTTCTACTTAACTACAGTAAGTGGCTCTAATTTTCTATTCTAACATATTGACGTTTACGTATGCCTGAAGGCTTAGGAGGAGACATTATTTACCACCCGTGAAAGAAGGAAACGAGATTTCTAACTGTGACCCATTCAGCGCCTAACTTTCGTGGTGTGTAACCTACCAAGCAGAAAATATTATTTTATCACGTGACTTCAGCGTTCCTCGATAGCGCGAACGTGCATTTGAGAATAATTAACTTAGAATTGCTGTTCTCTCGACCGAGAACTCTGTGTTCACACGTGTAGATTAAATATGGTCATACACAGCATAGACTGGCACATTTTTGTGAAAGGCAAACAAACAGGTAATTAATGTGCGGCACATTGTGCAATGTTAAGGAAAGGGAGAAAAAATCATTGTGTTTTTTTCAATCAGCTTGTGATTTTTTCTAATATTCTGTAGTACAGAAATCACGTACTACAAACACGTCACTCATGACGTGTAACGAGGACTCGAAATCTGAAAAAACGACAATTTATATATTTGTCGTGATAACTTGTAGTGTGGTTCAACCGCAATTAACATAAGTAATTCATTTTCGTTTGTTTTTTTTATAATTAAAGTTTGTAAATTAATTTGTTAATCTTTTCTGTGTTATTATAACTTAAAGTTTTGTTGTGTTTAACACACGAACGTTAATTTTGTAACTTGGGACTTTGCTACTACGTAGGCCCATCATGGCCAGGTGGTTAGGAGGCTCGACTCGTAATCTGAGGGTCGCGTGTTCGAATCCCCGTTACTCCAAACATGCTCCCCCTTTCAGCCGTGGGGGCGTTATAATGTGATGATCAACCCCAGTATTCGTTGATAAAAGCATAGCCCAGGAGTTGGCGGTGGGTGGTGATGACTAGCTGCCTTCCCTCTAGTTTTACATTGCTAAATTAGGGACGGCTAGCGCAGATAGCACTCGTGTAGCTTTGCGCGAAATTCAAAAACAAACAAACAGTTGTTACTACATAAAATACATTATTATAACTGTCGCATTTTAAATGCATGAAAATTACCGTGTAAGCCTGTAACACTGTTACGACATGAAGTACATTACAACATGATTGTTGTTTGGCTGCTCTTTCACAACATAAAAAAGACAGTTGCAGCTTGTAACATGCATTACTGAACGAAATACGAAATTATTTATCGCAAATGTGTATATTTTACTACATTGTAACTGTTTCAGCGTAAAGGTTAAAACATTCTTATTGTAACATATTCATGTTATTACCACACGAAGTACATTATAGTCGCATGATTGTTGGTTCGTAAAACAAAAAAGTATTGTATGGTGTGGCTCTGTGGTTTTTGGATCTGCTACAATATTATGTTCTTTAACAAGTTGTTATTTTAACTCTTTTATGGTTCTTTTATTGCATGAATAATCCTAAATCATCAATAATCTAACGAGTGTTTGGTCGTGTTTGTACAACTTTGGAGGGACAGTTGCTATAAGGACCTGACCGTCCAGCTTATGACTACTTCTACAGGTAAGGCATTTGGAATCTCGTACTTGAGTGTATTCGGGAGGAATACTTAACTTTTATTGTTATCCATACCTCTGTTATTATAGTATGAATTACTTCAGATCTCAAGCATTTAGCTGAGTATAAAAGAACTGATTGTACTGTTAAATCAAACACATTCATAACCCCATCTTGTGAAACTCTAAAGGCTTAGTAAAAGGCGCTTTTTAGTTGTAACGCAATTGGTTTTCGATCACAACATTTACTACTACCAAGCTATTTTGCTTCTTATAATTGTTCATACATTATTTTGTAAAGAATGACGAAACGCTACGCAGAAAGAAATGAGCAAATTTGTTTTCCAAATAGCGGGAAATATGCACGTTGTAGTTAATTTAAAAGTACTATACATGCTTTTTATTCTACGTGATTAGAAAAATTAACACCCGTACAAAGACAGAGGTTATGGAAATATGATGTCAAAATCACAATGAATGTGATATATTGATTTGTGCCATAAACATATACTTAGAATTGTTATCTAAGGAAGAAAAAAAAGCCAAATCTTACGTCATAATATGAAGGACATTTAGTGTAATTCTATCTATGCGTTATGATAAGAATCGAGATTAGAACTATTAGTTTTATAAAGAACACAGGAACACTCCATTTCTTATCAAAACAAAGTAATTTCTCGATGTAATTATGAGTCACGTAAAGAATGAATAACAAACGTTCGTATTAAACGAAAGGAACATTGTTGCAAGTAATTCAACACTGGACTAGGTTAGAGGTCATTTGACGTATGAATATCACTGTGGTAAACATTTTGGAACTCTTAAAGTATAGACATGGTTGTTCAGCCCCTCGCAGTAAAAACAGATTATCCGGTTTTGTTTTTCTATTTGTTTGTTCCAACGCAATAGTACATAGTTGGCTACCTGCGTTATGTGCATCAGAGAGAATCGAGCCTCGAATTTTAGAGCTGTAAATCCGTGAACTTATCGCTGACCCACTGTGATGGCGAGGAGTGTTAGTTTGTTTATAGTTAAGTGCAAGGCTACGCAATGAACTACCTGTGCTCTGCTCACCACGGGTATCGAAACCCGTTTTCAAGCGTTATAATTCCACAGGTGTACCGCTCTGCCACTGGAGGTGGGGGAAGATGAAATTTGACAAGAATAACTCATTTCAGTATTTCATTTAAACAGTGAAAGAACACCACAAACTCTTACTTCAAATAGCCATTCGTGTCGAAATTGTGAATCAGAAAATTTGTGGTTTGCGTCCCCTTATCATAAACACGTGTTCCGTACTGTAAGACCGTTGGTACATTATCAGTGTGATGGTAAAGTCGCACTATACAGTCAGAAAGAACAAGAAGAATGACTGCCGTTCTTCTGGTCTCTCTGTTTGTTTTTGAATTTCGCACAAAGCTACTCGAGGGCTATCTGTGCTAGCCGTCCCTAATTTAGCAGTGTAAGACTGGAGGGAAGGCAGCTGGTCATCACCACCCACCGCCAACTCTTGGGCTACTCTTTTACCAACGAATCGTGGTATTGACTATAACATTATACACCCCCACGATTGGGAGGGCGAGCATGTTTAGCGCGACGTAGGCGCGAACCTTTGACCCTGGGATTACGAGTAGCACGCCTTACGCGCTTGGCCATGCCAGGCCATTCTAGTCTCTTAGTTAAGTATTAGAGATGGCGTTATAAAATAAACAAACACAAATAATTTGATGCATAAATTCTAGGGTTAAGCAGAAAATTAATCACCATTGATTGTCTATAATTACCTATCCCATTTAGAAACGTGTGATTCTCACATATTACCAGGTGTTGATGAACGACCATTGGAAAATACAGCATGATGTGAAACAATGCGAAACTCGAAATACGACCGGTTGCTGCAATCTTACAGGGCGTCCAGTCTCTCGAATCACGGAACCATATGTAGTGTGTTAAAACTTGTCTTTACACGATGCATAAAAAATGCGTCATTATCTGGTCAACAAAGTACTTGAAGTTTCACAGATCCTTTGTTCCATCTCGCAAGAGATTTTGTCTCCTACGAATTGATATATAATCATAATTTTGAGCTACTGCAGCCTTTCTAAGTCAGGATTTAACAAGATGAGGAACAACTTACCTGTTTTTAAAGACCAACGCAATTTGCAGTACGTTCTGTGTTTAATGCGTTGTTGTTGTCATTGTTTACATGTTCTAATGATCCTCTGATGGCACTAAATTACAGCGCGCAGCTGATATCCCTACACCCTATGTAACTTAATGTCCATAAACTAAGGATATTTGGACCAACAATTACATTATCAATAATGAAAAATAGAAACAGTTGATTTGTATTTCATAAAAACAAATTTTGTCAAGGAAACAACTGTTACACCCAAGTTAATTTTGTTAGTTAAATCACACAAAGTATCTTTAAGTTCTGTGTGTTAAGTAAACGTTTTAGCACACTGAGTAGTTTCAATAAGTAGATTGTGTTAGGACGATGTTTTACCACACTGAGTAGATTTGACGAAGTAGTGTGTGTGTGTATTGGGCAATGCTACACGGAATAGCTGTAATAAATACTTTATGTTAGGGCAATGCTACACGGAATAGCTGTAATAAATACTTTATGTGAGGGCAATGCTACACGGAATAGCTGTAATAAATACTTTATGTTAGGGCAATGCTACACGGAATAGCTGTAATAAATACTTTATGTTAGGGCAATGCTACACGGAATAGCTGTAATAAATACTTTATGTTAGGGCAATGCTACACGGAATAGCTGTAATAAATACTTTATGTTAGGGCAATGCTTCATCCCATTAGGTAGTTTTGGTAAGCAGTGCGGAAAAATATTAAATAATTTAGGGATTAGAGAACTTTTAAAACTTTACAAGTTCTTCAGTGACAATAACAATCATAGGAATTACTTTATTGGAATAAATATTTGAAGATCTTCGGGTAACTGAACACTGTTGAAGTTAGGACTAGTAATAAAGAAATAACACAAACGTTGAAGTCCAGAAAGCAAATATATATGTATTATATTTGATTTTCTCCCATGATAGACAATTAATACTTTAAAATTATTTAATTTATTAACAGTACTTTGTGGAAACGTTGGGGAAAACAAACACAACAGATTTCGATAACGAACACCTTTTAACTTTGTCCGTCAGCCATTAAGTTTCACAATACTAGAATACATAACAGTATATTATTATGACATAAAAACATAAAAAATAACACTTTCACATTTATCACCAAGTGTGCAAAACCATAAGAAAATGACCATCTCATAATTTTCGTAGGACGGTTAACTTCCAAGTAGCTGCAGTCAAAGAATACAATGAGACCACTAAGATAGTCTAAAATTTGTGTTTATCAGATAAATGTTGCAGACTCGTGAATAATGTATTACAACCAATTATAGTGACTTAAAATAACACAGAGAAATAGTTAAAGAAGGTATAATAGCCAGGACTATCAGGCGTATTTGTAAACTAACAAGTCAGGTTTATTTATTAGGTATAATTTGTGGGATCAGAACTATGAAATCTCTCGACAGTGTTTGAAACAACATTTTAAACTGCAGGTTATAAAAGGATAGTGTTTAAATACATCATAAAATCAGCAACGGTTTGAATACCTAGGTTCTTTGGCTACTCTATGAACTATTTATTTGTTTTGGTTTGGTTTGTTTTAAATTTCGCGCAAACCGAGGAGTATCTGCGCTAGTCGTACCCAATTTAGCAATGTAAGACTAGAGGGAAGGCAGCTAGTTATCATCACCCACCGCCAACTCTTGGACTACTCTTCAATCAACGAATAATGGGATTGACCGTCACTTTCTAACGTCCCCATAGCTTAAAAGACGAGCATGTTTGGTGTGACGGGGATTCGATCGAATCCGCGACCCTCAGATTACTATTTGTTTTGGTGTGTATTTAAACCATAAAAGGCAACTGTAGTTATAATGGTGGAATCCGGTTTTAAATAAGAACAATTATTGTTTTGTTTTGTTTTTTCACTATTGAACAAGCTGAGGTACCAGTTCAATACATGACGCGGATATAAGGGCCCCTGGGGATGACATAGACGTCATATACAGACCCCCATATCATTATTTGGGGGAGAGGGTCCTAAGGATAAATGACGGGCTAGTGACAATCAGTGGAGCGGTCACTAATTAAAGAATGATTTAGATTTAGGTCAAAGTAACCTCACCTGCTTTATGTATGAAAGTATCCTATACTCATTCACTTTATCAGATGTTTAATTTGTTTTTCTGAGACTTCCTTACTCCGTTTCCAGTACCAAAGTTGCTAGGCAGACTCGGAACAGCCCGGAGTTGTCCTTATCTATTCGATGTAATCCACTTCCCCTGATTTATTTGGTGTACCAGGGAAGATAGGGATAAAACTGAGCAGGAATAGTCATCCAGGCATGATAGGGGTCTAGGAATAGCTTTGTTATGGCCGCAGAACTCAGATCTGGCATGTGTTTTGTGTTACTGGCCTCCATTGGGATCTCGAGTGCATCATATTTTAAGCTGTTTTCATGTCTCATCTCAAAAGCTAGCGACACGAAACTTGGTACACGTGCTCAGGTGCCACGGGTAGATTCGCTAACAAAGTTTATTTTCGGGTATAGACCCCTTTAGGGTATATACAAAAGTAAATCGGAATAATGGCGGAACTTGATCAGTACAGTTGTGCCTCTGTGAACCAGGGTGTGGGGGTCTTTGAGGCGATGCGTGGGTATTTTATGCTAGTTTCAATGAAGAAACCTAACACGATACAGAACTCTTCGACAAAGTAGTACTCAGTGTGATGGTGCTTGTAAAAAAATACTTACAAGTCAGCTAAAGAATTTATGCAGTGTAAGTAAATTCCTCAAGTTTGTTCCGCCGTTCTTTTTGATCACGTGTTTCTCAAATCTCTATCGCATGAAGTCAAAAATAAAATAGCCTAGATGAATTCAGTAACAGATTGCCAATGACTTCAGGAACGTTACAAGAAGTAAAAAAGTGTTTGATCGTGAAAAGGATAAGCTCATTGGTTTCAGAATTCTTCTCAATAAGACGAACTTATACAGTGATGAGTTATACATACCAATGAGGATGTCTTTTATGCTGTTTATGACTCCAAATTTCTTCTTACATTTTTGGGAGTTGACTGTAATTGGTGCCTCCCAGGACAGGAATTATGTTTGACGCAGATATGTATATCGTTGATGTACTGGTTTTCAGTAAGATATACGAAGAAATTAATTAATGTTCGGTTAATAAAGATGAACATTTGTATCCAACTTTATAGACATACACACCATTGGTCAATTTGTTTGTTTGTTTTGGAATTTCGCACAAAGCTACTCGAGGGCTATCTGTGCTAGCCGGATCTAATTTAGCAGTGTAAGACTAGAGGGAAGGTAGCTAGTCATCACCACCCACCGCCAACTCTTGGGCTACTCTTTTACCAACGAATAGTGGGATTAACCGTCACATTATACACCCCCACGGTTGGGAGGGCGAGCATGTTTAGCGCGAGGCGGGCGCGAACCCGCGACCCTCGGATTACGAGTCGCACGCCTTACGCGCTTGGCCATGCCAGACCCCATTGGTCGAAAAGCCATGTTTTATCGCTAGTTTGACTTAGAATTAATTAGAACAATTATGGACCATATCAAGAAGAAAATAATTATGTTTTTTGGATCACCTTCTTTGTTAGCACTAATTAACCAAACAAGATGTTTGGCTTATATAGGATAAAATGTGACATACTTCATTTCTGTTGCTATTGGCACGGTCGTGAATGCTGTATATTTAGAGGATATCATACATATATGATCAAACACTTCGAACACGAACTGCATGAATACACAAAGTAGCTTCATCAAACAATGCTCAAGTATATGATCATCACAATTAGTCATTTGGCAAGACCACCGCATGGCAGAAATGAGACTACAATGGGATGGGGGTAGGAAGTGTGGGGTTGTTCAATATAGAAGACTGGGAGTGACTTTAATATTATCCCGCTACCAGAAGAAAAAAATATTTGGCATTTATGGGTGATAATGCTGTCTGTGATGTGATGTGATGAAGACTATAAGTGTAACGGATTTGCTTTTATACATTTGTTTTGATGTCTGCGTCTGTTTCGGTTTAATGCATGTGGCGTATGTCGTTGGGTGTGTGTTACGCGGGTCTCGCCTGTTCTCTGGATTTATGGAGGATTTTCGAAAGTATGAGTCAACAGTATGTGGATTACGAAAACACTAGCGTGTCTTCGAACACTGACGATGATTCGGGAATGTCGTCTTAAAGTATATAAACCAGCGCGCCGAGAGACAGAAAATAATATTTTTGGTCGTAACGGTCAGTATACTATTAGCCTTAAAAGTTATAATTGTGATAAAAGTTTGTTTATATGAAAACTACAAATATCTGACTAGGAACATTTATAGATTTCAAATATTACAAATTTCAGTGAACTAACTTTGGACTTTGGTATTTCTACGAAGACATTAAATATCTTCATCTGTAAAAAGTCAGCTTGTAAGTAGTATGAGGCCAGCCAAGGAAAGACAGCTAGCTTAAGCGAGGTGTAACAATATCAATTCAGAATTAATTTGATGCCCAGATAGAAGACTCAATATAGTCTGTAAAACTCTTGTATATAAACCAGTATTTGCAATAACCGTTATCACAAATTGTACTATTGTTTGTATATTAAAATATATTTGTATTATGAAAGAAAACTGTGTTTTAATCTTGTTGACAAATATACCCTTGTGCAAATTAATTGAAACAAATAGTCATTTTACAATATTTTCAGCATGGCAGCCGATGTAGGCTAGCTGGACCCGCTAATTTCCTTTAATAGTCATTTGCTCACATAAAAAGAGATTTGGAGGTTAAAGAAATAAAAGTCAGCCCTTTAACAGTTCGTTGTAGGCTTCTTGATGTCGGTTGAATGGCAAGGAGACCAGTCAAAAACAACTTATTACCAACTCAATGAAGAAAAAACGGTATCAATTGGGTCTGAAATACAAGAACTGGACGTAAGAACAATGGAGGAAGGTGTTATTCAGTAACGAGACTCATTTCTTCCTACAGGGTTAAAGAAGTCTGCATGTTTGCAGATCTCCAGGTGAGAAACTTCTAGAATATCACATCAATCAGTTCGTAAAACATCCCTTGAAGAAGATGTTTTGGGGCTGTTTCAGCTACTATGGCGTCGGAGATTTACATATCGTAGAAAGTATAACGCGAGGACCACAGTACATCAACGTTTTGCAGAGAAGAGTCATTCCAGATGGATCTGGCTCCGTGCCAAACATCGAAACTTGTAAAGAATTTCATGACTACAACGCAATTAAAGGTGTTGGACTGGCCTGGAAACTCTCCGGACTTAAATCCTATAGAAAATCGTTGGGCGATTTGTAAAGAAAGACTTCGGGGAAAAGACTATAATACGAAAGATAAGTTAATTGAGGTCATAATTGGGGTGTGGTACCGCGATCCAAAAATTAGTAAAGATTACAGTCAACTCGTGGACTCGATGCCAAAGCGGATTAATGATCTTCTGAAAAATAAAGACGGTTATATCATGTATTAATTTGTGAGTAATTTTTGGATTCTCAGAAATAAAACGCAAAAAATTGAAAAAAAATCGTATTTTTCCTTCTAGTTTCAATTAATTTGCACAAGGCTGTATCAAAAATTTGATACGTATCGAAATTTAGTGAAATTCTAAATTGAAATTAAAATTTCCGGCTATTTAAAATCGTGATACGTAACGTACGTGACATAATAAATCGGAAATTCGTCCGAGATAAATTATAATAAGTAACACGTGAAATAAGAATGAATTTGTGTGGTCATTCTTCTTATCAGTTGGTATGTTACTGAGAATACTGGCAACTTGTCTTAACTATTCGATGAGAAAGAAGTTCGTGGTAACAGACTAGCGTGGAATCAAAAAGTTGTTTTGACGTTTGTTCATAAAATAAATATCATAGTTATAATTAATTTCTGATCAGTTCTGCATTGAAAATTTAAAAAAGATGATGCATGTATAAAGATAAACAATTAAAAGTTGGTTATTGATTGTAGGTCACAGCAAATGTCTTGAATGACACAAAACGAGATTTCATCAGTTATAAAACCCTGACTTGTCCAAGTGACAATCATGTTGGAGACGGCTGTTAGGACATAGTGTTGATAAACGATCGATATTTACAAGAAGAATATTTTTTTTTAGCAGAACTGATAAACCTGGAATAAACTAATGTGTAACGACAGAAAAAACACTAATCTACACGAACTGTCTGATTAGACCACCACTGCACACTTACTAAACTACGTAACCACACATATACACACACAAAACGGATAACTTTGTAACACTAGTCAGACTCACTACGTTTTAACATAACTGAGTATAAGAGATAGAAAAGAGTGGTTACAGTTTCGCCTGATCTTTTGTAAACAAACGATACCATCTCTGTTGCAACGTGAGAAACATAAACACTTTGCCAAATGGTAAAATAAAAGTAAACAAAGGTGTACAAAATGTAAATTAGTTTTTTAGGGTTTACAGAACAGGGCTGTTATACACGAAATTGGAACAGCTGTAACATGGTGTGTTCTGTGTCTGTAGATTAGCATGTGCTAATTGTAACGTCACCAAGCTAAGTTAACCTGTAAATGGTTTACGACGCTTGCAAACGCAGATTTCTGAGCCTAACTTTAAAATTTCAAAAGACTTCGTGTCCAGGCTTTTTGAAGAATAATTCCGAAATACAGATATATTCTTGTCATCTGTAATTGCAATATTTTTTTTAACTCTTACCTGTGAAACAGCTTCGTCTCGAAGGACGTTACTTATTGCTGAATGCCTAGTGTATAGTGTAAAGTTAATAGGTCATGAGCAAAACTGAGTCGCGTAGAGACCTTAAAGTACGATTATTATATATTTAAAAACAGCTGGTATGGATAGATAAAGCACTAATAGGGAAGCCTTCAAACAAGTGGTCAGCTACCGGTCAGTAACTCTTTCTTTCTTTGTGAACCTGAAGATGACCGAAGAAGGTCGAAACGTTGTTTGCTCCTCTATTAGTGCTTTCTCTACCAATAGCAGCCGTTGTTAAATATATAATTTTCTCTAGAAGTGGATTTTATCGTCACTACGGATTCATTAAGATCAACTAATAAACAAATACTGACACCAGAGAGTGCTACATAAACATGGTAGATTTGGAGAACAACTTTCCAATGGTGGTTTCGACTTAAATGGAGTTACTGAGCCTTACATCACGAAGTACGAAGGTTTTATATTACACAGACGTCATCCTGGACACTTTATGGCCTTTCGTTGGTGCTACTGGGCCTAATTTTATGTTGAGGGGTGAAAACCCCTGTGTTCATCCTGAACCCATGAAATGAAAATATTTTAATCGGGTTGTTAGAGAGGATGTAAACATCCTGAGAAGTAAGGTTTTTGGTATTTGATGGCTAAATGTCCCTGATTCAGAAGTGGTAGGCCAAAGGGAAAGTAGCCATCAGTAATTCTTGGACTACTATTTTACAAAAGAAAGGTGGGATTGACCGGAACACTATAACTACTCTGCAGATTAAAGATAGAGCATGTTTGATGAAGGGATTCAAATTCGAGACCAGCAGATTGCGTCTTGAGCGCCACAAATGTGAGGTTAACTTACATTGAACACCGCGAATAAATTATTGGATGACTTGCTGTCCTCATCCTATGAAATATTAAAAAGCAGGTTATTTTAAGCAACTCTACTTTTGTTAGGGTTTTCAAACCTGACGATTTTATTGCTTCCCTCTTAAGCCTCTTCTAGTAATTAGTTGTTGTTGTTGTTTTTCAATATTTTTCTTGACATGTACATCCTCATAGTTGTTTACTTGTTCGACCTAGTGACCGATTTAATTTTTGAGGATATAGTACGCATGGCAAAGAACAGTTGGCATTGGAAACTGATAATGAATAAAACTCATCACTATACGAAACTTGATTATTTCCAACCTTTCCATGTATCAGCTTTAGGGAAAGATTTACTACGTCACACTGCAGCCTAACAATTATTGGGTGTTTGTAAAGTCCCTGTTTATAGGCAAGAAGTTTTAAATTTTAGTGTAACAAATAACACTATTTAAAAAAAGCCAACCGGTATTGCATTTGAGTTATTAATCTGATGGAGGGGGAAGTATCCTTTAAAAAATATGAGTGTTCTACCTCCAACCATGTTAGGTCGACACCAGGGGGACCACGACTGTGTTTCTTATTGTCTCAAACAATCGTTAGTGTCTAAAAACAGAAGAAAAAGGGTGGAGGTCATCGTTATTACAAGATTTATGTTTTATTACATAAAAAATAAATCTTTGAGAAGTCTGATTTTCTCATAAAACTCGCAGTTATTAAGGTAACTGTCCTCTTAACAAAAGAACTGTTATTTCTGGTTTATACTGTAAAGATTATAAAATTACATTATTTGGTTGTTATTGAGAACCAGAGCAGAACTGGGAGTAATTATTTCAGTAGCGGGTGGGGTTATTGTCCTTCTGGGGGTGGTAAGTGGACGGGAGGTCATCACGAGTGGAAACTACGCACGCTCTAATTTGTGCTTGTGGTATTTTTGGCGGTTGCTTTGTGCACGAGGGGTTAACATCCCGAAAATTCCGTCTCTTACAGAACATTGCGGTGTTAATACCAGAACATAAGCGACAAACGAAAAGCACTGTTTGCTATCGTTTCTTTGATACACACGGTTGTTAAAGTAATTCTTTCTACACCTTCGAATGTAAATTTAATTACTGTAGCTTAACACAATCAGTACAGTTTGTCACGTAATAGAAGTTTAATGATCTAACTTTTGTAATATTAAAAATAAAACTGCTTTAATTTTCGTCATCGATCCACTGTTTTAGAATGCAATGTTTGCACAATAGTTTGTTCAAACAAAAAGTAAACGAATAGCACGATACTTAGTTGAATGGACGACAACTATCTTTTGTAGAAACACAAATACAGAGGATGACATTTTAAAAGTCCTCCGTCTTCAGGTCAATGAAAACTACCTGAAGACAATAGGCGGAAAACAGCCATTTATTATTCAATCAACTAAATTTCATAATAAATATTCTGCCTAAACACTTTGTTAAAGAATAAATGAACAAGAGTTATGTATATCATTAAATATCTGTTACATAATTTCTTATTCTAAATGTTAGTTGATTATACTATTGTTCACATTATTAAGAAATAATTATTAATAATTGTTTTTTTTTATAGAATTAAGCACAACTCTACACAATAGGCTATCTGTGCTATGTCCACCACGGGTATCGAAAGCCCGTTTATCAGCTGTGGGAGTCCGCAGACATAACGCTGTGCCACTGGAGGAGAGTTTTAATAATGAATTTGAAATAACCTTTTGACTGAATAACCTTTTGACTTAAGAAGTACGCTGTGCACTGCCCTCTGGAATTTTTTCAAGTAGTTACTGTCAAGTGAATGTGTTCTAGAACAGTGTTAGAAAAAATAAACATAGAGGGCATTTAAACGGACAATTTGAATTTCGAGTCAGCTGAATATAAGAAACATTTTCCTTCCGATAGTTAGGTTTATTTTGAATTTCGTGTAAATTCAACAGTGTGAAACTAGAGGAAAGGCAACCAGTCATTATCACCCACCGCCAACTCTACTCTTTTACAAACGAATAGTGAGATTGACCAACACATTATAACACCCCACGGCTGAAACGTCGAGCATGTTTGATGTGACAGGGAATCGAACCAGGGGCTCTCAAACTACGAGTCGAGTGCCTTAATCACGTGTACCTGCCGGACCCAGTTAAGAATAATCAGACAGATATCCTAGAAAAATGACTGCTTGCATCTTAATATTTCTAATGATTATTAGGTACGTTGTCACGTTGTATAAATATAATATAAATTATATTACTGAGGTTTTCAGCTGCTGTTGTTCATATTTCATTCTACTTGCATGCTCATATCTAAAAGACGCAAACCTTTAATTTCGGTTATAAACGTTTAAAATCGAAGCATGAATGAGTTTTTGGCTGTTTTTGTTTTGTTTTGTTAAACACAAAGTCACACAAGGGCTTAAGTCTAATACGAGAACTGAAATAGATTTTTTTAGAGTAGTAAGTCCACAGACTTACTGGTGAGTCTGAGCCACCAGGGAGAAGGGCAAGTTATTTATTGTAATCTTATATTCGTGGATGTAAGTTTGTAAAGAGACAGGTAAAGTACGTAAGAGATAAACTTAAGCGAATCGAACCTATGAAGAAATGTTTTAGTGTATTCTAAGCCTTAAAAATTCTGATAAAAAAAAAACAGACTGTAACTTTTGTGAGAGTAACAAACTCAAAACATTCAACGAAATATAACCATGCGTTTACATAAATTGGTGATGTATTTTATTCCAACACGATACTTAGGCCTAAATAATGCTTTCAGCAACATGTTTATATAACCCACTTACACAGTGGGTCAACGATAAGTTTACAGACTTAGAATGCTCAAATCCGAAGACCGATTCCCCATGGTGTACAGAGCACATATAGTCCATTGTGTCGTTTAAGTCCTTCATAAATTTTCGTCGATGTTCATGATAAGGAAACGAAATGTGTTTAATTATTTTTCTGATTTGAAAATGTACTAGATGTAAGAAAACGTACCTGAAAAACGAGTTGAAACTTAATTTAAAATATGGTTGTTGTTTTTTCCATTGTGAACGGTATCTTATGGATACTTTGGTCAAATCAGAAACATCTTAAGATCCAAACGCAGCAATCCTTTATAAAGAACTGTTGACCAACGAAACGACAGTAACTGCAACCTGCACAGCCGCTGTTAACTTCATAACAAGCTGGAGTGGCGTTAAAGTAAAAACATTTTAAAGTGGGGAAACTTGTTTAGTGGTGTATCGTAGATCAAACCTTGGACTTTTTTCTTTATAGGATTGCACGCTAATCACTATAAAACGCCCGGCTAAAATTTTTATTACGTATAGAAGTGTTTTTATTGTAATTAAGTTAAGATCTAAAATATATTGTTCAGTTGCAGTCAGTAGCAAACATGAGCAAGCATATTGAATGGCCTATAAATTTATTGTTCCAAATATCTGCATAATGTTAACCATTACATGCTTTGGCGCACATCTCTACATAGTAAACAGAGCAATACAAATTGCATGATGCTTGCCATGACTTCTGTGAAAAAAACCTAGCTTTGTTTCTGGTGTGTGACCCGTGCTTTTCAACAGTGTAAGCCAATCTTTGGTTTAAACTTACAAAGTCATTTGCAGGAAACGAACCTTTCCAGTCAATATGTTTCGTTTTATCATTCTATCTGAGATTGTTTGTTTATGTGTTACATTTCGCGTAGGTTATCTCTAATTTAGTAGACTAGAGAGAAGGAAGCTAGTCAACAACAACCACCGCTAACTTTGGGGCTACTCTTTATCAACGAATAGTGGGACAGACCGTTACATTATAATACCTCCAGAGCTAAATTTTGATTGTTTTTTATCAGTTGATAAAATAATTTTTACGTCTCCTAGTGGCTCAGCGGTGATCGTGGGGCCTTATTTTATCACTCTAGAAATTGGGGTTCGATCATCGCGGGGAACGCGGAAGAGATAGCCCATTGTATATCTTCATCATCATTTCTTCTTTTACAAATAACGTTATTTTGTTCCGTGTTTGCAAACTACAATTCTTTAAAAAAATATATATGACGTTTGTTTCTCCCTTATTCTGCCCCGAGTTATAATCTTTTACACATGCTTTCTCAGTCTATAACTAATTTCCTGTTAGTTACGACAGGTACGTTTACCTTATTTCAACTTTTGGTTCTTGGTGTGAAAATGTTTATCAATCGTTTTCAGTAAGTTTTCATTCAGTTTCCTACGGTATTTCATGATTCTGTGTAACACGTGCCGAGAACAAGTAATGAAGACAAGTCAGTTTATTGAGGAACTAATTAGTCCTCAAAGGATGATATAGTATTACGTCACTGAATTCCTTGAACCCGAAGAAAAATTATAGTTATTTCTTGACGGATGTGTTGCGATTCAACTTAAATCTTACTTTACTTTATAGAAGACCAATGGCGTCTACAAAAGGTGAATACAAAGACAAGGACCACTTCTTACAAAAGCCACTCAAATTTAACTTATCTGCGTGAGAAAATGTGTTAAAAATCACAACGAAGACAAAAAGAGTTAATGAATACAGAGGTAAACACTTAGAAGTAGCTGTGTGAGTTCTTTTGGTTGAAGGTCAGATGGATGTATCCATTCGCTCAGTGTATGTATCTTCAGTTAATACGTTTATCTGGTTCTATCTCTAGAGATCGACCCATGACAGAGTAAATATCAACTGTGAGAGTTCCAGAAACTTCGTTTGTCTGGTCGTTCCACTAATCTACAAGGGCATGATAACAAATCGTAACTATATGACCACGACAAGGCTGTTAAATCACGTTCCAAAGAGGTCACCCCTCTCCCTTTATAATGATATAGGGAATAACCGTTCGCTTTCTTTGTGGCAAATATACAGATATATGTATATACATTTTATATATCACACTCACACATATATATATGTATATACTATATATAGCACGTGATCCAATATCTTCTCATTTACTGTCTACACGTGCAAAGCAAGTGTTGATTTCTACTGTATTTCGTAAAATAAAAATAGCCAATTAACGCCAAGTTTCTTAGAAGCAAATAAAATATACAAAATCATACTAAATCTGCTACTATTTAAGAGGTAAATACGGTCACAAATTTCTAAATTTAATTACCAATTGTAATTGACTTCAGGAAAATAAGGGTTAAGTTTGTATTAAAATTTTACCTCCGAATGCTGCAGATTTATGCATGTTTGTTTGTGTGTGTGTTTAGCGCAAATCTGCATAAGAGGCTACTTGCGTTCTGTTCACCGTGGGATATCAAACCCTGCATTTAACCGACATAACTTACTGCTGACTCACCGAAGAGTAAGATGTACAGTGTGAAAACATCTAAAGGAATGGATATCATGTCTGACAACATTTCTATAAACTTCTTTCCAAGGTAATGTGTATTTTAAAGCTTGAAAAAGTTTGATAAAAAAACCTTCACGTGTTCTATTGTTGAGCGTATTCATTCATTAAGTGATGCGTTATTCACCATTCTGATAAGTTGTTAACATAAAGTGTACAACCGTGCGTTTAATTAAACTATAAAGTTTCCAGCCAGAATTATGTCAATAACTCAGTAAACTGTAGTTAAAAGTCCACGTTAGTCTATTGTGTATTATCCACGAAAGTTTCACGGATGAACATAAAATGATGGTCCTTCTGGGATCCGGATAACCCTAATATATGTACGTAAATAAACTGAGAATATGACATGTATAATATATAAGGTTTTTGCTGTTTAATCAACAATCTTATCTAAGCAAAAGGCGAACAGTCTAACGGTTGTAGTTTGTTCGCACACGTTATTGAAACAAATTGGAAACACACCATAGAAGGTTTGGTGGTTTTTTTGTTGTTTTTTTAATTTCGCGCAAAGCTACTCGAGGGCTATCTGCGCTAGCCGTCCATAATTTGGCAGTGTCAGACTAGAGTGAAGACAGCTAATCATCACCACCTACCGCCAACTCTTGGGCTACTCTTTTACCAACGAATAATGGGATTAACCGAAACGTTATAACGCCTCCACGGCTGAAAGGGCCAGCATATTTGGTGTGATCGGGATTACGAGTTGAACGCCTTAACACATTTGTCCATGCCGGACCCCACACCATAGAAGGAATATACAATTTAGTATGTTTGGATTGATCTGGAGATCTAAGAATACAAATATTAAGAAAAACTGTGGTCCTCGAAAGTGGAGTGCATTAATTCTCAATACTGGTCTATTTTCTTTCTGGTTAAATCTAAAATGATTCTGTGGATCATTTTCACACTTAATTCACCTTTAGACATTATGAAGAAACAAAATTTAAATTAAAACAGAAATCTTGAGAACACATGTGATTATTACGATTGGAAGTTAGAAATATGTATATATAGTGGAGATCTACACTATTGGTCTTTTTGTTTGTGTTACGAAGGCTGTTGTTGTTTCCTTAGCGCAAAACCACTAAACAAGCTATCTGTACTCAAGCCAGTGGAATGAAACTACGGATTTATAAATTGGGAGACCGTACATTTACCGTTGACCCACCGGCAAGCTTTTCTGAAGAATATTATTTATTTATTCTGGTATACATTATTTTATTTATATTCTCTACATTTACCTAGATGGCGCTACAAGTATTTTTTTTTTCAAGTAGCAAGTTGAACACAAGTGACACAATGGGCTACCTTTATCTACGGCAAGTATTGAAACCCAATAGCCCCCCCAGTGGCTCAGCGGTATGTCTGCGGACTTACACGCTAAAATCCAGGTATCGATACCCGTGGTGGGCAGACCACAGATAGCCCATTATGTAGCTTTGAGCCTTATTCAAAACAACAACAACAAGAAACCCAATGTTTAGTGTGAAAAACCATCAGACTTACCATTGAGCGACTAAAAATTAACATGTCTAACGCTGATTTCTAGTTTTCTTGGAATATGCTCCGGACACTGAATAATAAATAATGCTATGTTCTTTCTTCAGTTTTTCTCTTTGATCTTACATTAAGATATCGTACAATAAGTGTGGGGTGTATAGCCATGTGAAAAAGTTAGGACACCCTATGAAAGCCTGTGTATTTTTGTAACATTTTTTAATATATATAGATATTTAATCTCAATTTTAACAATACTGAGAGATTATAGGAATATAACTAAACAACTAAAACGAAGAAAAGACTTTTCAAGATCTTCTGTAAATGCATATTCTAACTGAGGAAAAAGTTAGGACACCCCAATATTTATTCCCACTTTAATGACTCAACTCAACACAGGTGTATCACACCAGGTGCACATGATTAGAAAATCGTTACTCAGCATTTTGAATGAGGCTTGCCCCATTTAAACCGCAGACATTTAGTTTGGTGAGCTTCTGACTGTTGAAGTGAGAGTGAGCACCATGGTGAGAGCAAAAGAGCTGTCTGAGGCCTTCATAAAGAAAATTTGAACAGCTTATGAGTCTGGTAAGGAATTTAAAAAGATCTCAAAAGATTTTGAAATCAGCCATTCCACTGTCCGGAAAATAGTCAACAAGTGGAGGGCTTTCAAAACAACTGCCAACATGCCCAGGGCTGGTCGTCCAAGCAAGTTCACCCCGAGAGCAGACTGCAAAATGCTAAAAGAGGTTTCTAAACACCCTAACATGTCATTACGGGACCTATAGCAGGCTCTGGCTACTGTTAATGTGAAAGTGCATGCCTCTACAATCAGAAAGAGACTGCACAAGTTTAACTTGCATGGGAGGTGTGCAAGGAGAAAACCATTGCTCTCTAAGAGAAACATCAAGGCCAGACTGAAGTTTGTCAGAGAAAATGTAGACAAAGACCAGGACTTCTGGAATAATGTTCTTTGAACAGATGAGTTCAAAATTGAATTATTTGGACACCAGAACAGAGGACATGTTTGGCGTAAACCAAATACATCATTCCAGGAAAAGAATCTCATACCAACTGTAAAGGATGGAGGTGGAAGTGTCATGGTTTGGGGCTGCTTTGCTGCAGCAGGACCTGGACAGCTCGCAATCATAGAATCCACCATGAATTCTACTGTGTATCGGAGGATAATTGAGAATCATGTGAGGCCATCTGTACGAAAATTAAAGCTGAAGTGGACTGGATCCTACAACATGACAATGACCCAAAACATGCCAGTAAATCCAACAAGGGCTGGCTAAAAACTAAGAAATGGAGAGTCCTGGAATGGCCGAGTCAAAGCCCAGATCTTAATCCCATTGAGATGCTGTGGGGTGACTTGAAACGGGTTGTACATGCAAGAAACCCCTCAAACATCTCACAGCTGACCGAATTCTACATTGAGGAGTGGGGCAAACTTTCTTCAGACAGATGTCAGAGACTGGTAGATGGCAACAAAAAGTGTCTCACTGCAGTTATTTTAGCCAAAGGGGGTAACATTAGCTATTATGGGGTAGGGTGTTTTAACTTTTTCCTCAGTTAGAATATGCATTTTTGTTGAATTACATTTACAAAAAATTTGAAAAGTCTTTTCTTTAGTTTTAATTGTTTAATTATATTCCTATAATATCTCAGTATTGTTAAAATTGAGATTAAGTATCTATATATCCAAAAATGTTACAAAAATACTCAGGGTTTCATTGGGCGTCCTGACTTTCCCATATGACTGTATATTGTCAGTAATGTGAGTTTGTGTGTAAAATCGATCAAATCAACTTACATTTGATTAAAACAAATCTCTGTTCCCTGCACTGTTCAGCTATTTCACATATCTTCCTGTTATTTAGTTGTAATATTTTACAAGCTTGTGTTATTCCGTTGTAATATATCACATGGTATTGTGTTAGTTAGTACTAATATTTTACTTAATATCGTTATCTCGTATTAATATTTTACATAGTATTGTGACATACAGTGTTAATATTTTACGTGGCATTGTGTTAGTCAGTATTGATATTTTACATGGTATTTTAACATTTATTATTAATATTTTACATGGTATTGTTACATTCAGTATTAACATTTCACGTGGTATTGTGTTATTTAGTATTAATATTTTATTAATGGTATTGTTACATTCAGTGTAAATATTTTACGTGATATTATGTTATTCAGTATTAATATTTTACATGGTAATGTGTTATTCAGTATTAATATTTTACATGGTATTGTGTTATTCAGTATTAATATTTTACATGGTATTGTATTATTCAACAATGATATTTTACATGGTATTGTGTTATTCAGTATTGATATTTTACATGGTATTGTAACATTCAGTATTAACATTTTACATGGTATTGTAACATTCAGTATTAACATTTTACGTAGTATTGTGTGTTATTCAGAATTAATACTGTATTTGGCACTGTGCTATTCAGTATTAATATTTTACGTGGTAGTGTGACATTCAGTATTAATATTTTACGTGGTTTTGTATTATACAGTGTTAATATTTGACGTGATTTTTTGTTATTCAGTATTAATATTTTACATGGTATTGTGTGTTATTCAGTAGTCGTCACGTAAGCCGAATTAAACGTCATATTACTACATTTAAAAAGTACAAAAACAGCCATTTGTCACATAAAAACTAGAGAACACATAAAAATTCAAAGTTTTGGTCGGTTGAATATATGAGTGATTCCACTCAAAACGAATAAGAATATTATGTGTTAGATACAGATTAGCTCCAAACGTAGATCAAGAGTGGTGAATAAAGGTCTAACGTCCTTAAAAATACTAGACTTATATAGGTCAACACTTGGCTTCCCTATGAACTGATAAAAATAAATATAGCTTCAGAAAGTGCGTAACAAATGCTAGGGATAAGTTAACAAGACCGGGACCATAGAGAGAGAGAGAGAGAAAAAAAATTGAGGAAATGTTAAGTTTTAAAACTTTCAGTCCGTAATTTCTTTTCAATACGTGGCGAAACGTTTCATGTTAAACAAACTCACGGACAAGCGAATGGTCTCAGATCAAAAGTTATAAACATGATCCTTCTTGATAGTAATTGATGGATTTGTTTATCGGTAGCCGATTTGTTATTTATGTTGAACGTAAAACTGCATTGATTTGCAACATTCATAGAAGGCCCGGCATGGCCAAGCGTGTTTAGGCGTGCGACTCGTAATCTGAGGGTCGCGGGTTCAAATCCCCGTCGCGCCAAACGTGCTCGCACTTTTAGTCGTGAGGGCGTTATAATGTGTCGACCAATCCCACTATTTGTTGGTAAAAGAGTAGCCCAAGAGTTGGCGGTGGGTGGTGATGACTAGATGCCTTCTCTCTGGTCTTACACTGCTAAATTAGAGAATTCTCGTGTAGCTTTGTGCGAAATTCAAAACAAACAAACTTGTATAGAAATGTTATTTTAGTAAACCATTGAACAAAAAAGTTGTAATCCTGCATTTGGATCAGAGTTAAAGTTGTAATCCTACATCTGGACCTTACGAGTAGACTCTGCCATCTACTTTAGGAAAATGTGTCCTTCGACTTTATAGATAATTTACTTGTACATCTGAAGCTGTTCACCAGAAGTGTATCTGAACAGATAGATGTGTTTATTACCAGTCCAACCAGATCTATTAACCTAAATAATTTAATGGAAGATTCGTATGATGCGTGCAGAAAATGCCAAACATATGAGGTATTTATTTTTCTATTTCGTTTTAAAAAGGTGAATATTTCTAGTTAACCAAAACTTTCTAAAATGTTAACTGTTCGCACATGCTGATGTACCTCTAAAACCTCTAAAAATACCACACTGGGAAATGTCACGGTATTATTTTTGAACTAGTCATACAATGTCAAGGATAACTCCCCTTTTGTGTTCCTACGGGAGGTGAGTCTAGAAAACTCCTTAGTCAAGCACTAATGTTTATTTTTAAGAAACAATATGGAATTTTAAAACAGTTGTTTATGGTTAATACATTTATTTTTGTTTAGAGTTTTGTCTCTAACAGTGAAATGTGATTACGCACATCATTTAAGGTACAAATATAAATATGTCATGTCTCGCTATTAGAAACGAAACGTTGTACAGAAATAAACGTACCATCCTACAAATAGATTTTTCAAAACCGATACTAATGTGTCTAGCGACAGTGGTCTGTAAATGTTTTAAAATATCCAGGGGTTGTTTCTTTCACATTACGTTTACGTGTGAGGTCACCAAGTGACGTGATGGGATAATTAATTCTGTTGTAAAATGTATATAGTTATTAAAGTTGGAATGATACTTGTTTTAATTTTAAATGACATATTAGTTAAAAAAACAATGTTTAATGTTATGTAATAAACATTTAACAATAAGACCGTCCTCAATAAAATACAATAAAACATTTTCTTAGTAATTTATGGTATGACTACAATAAACCGATCTATGTTTCAATATTTCATTTCGTTATCATCTTCTTTATTAAGGGGAATTTTCAGTTCACTAACAATGCTAAAAAAAATATTTACACACACACACTTCTGTTGCCGTGTCAGCAGTTTCGACAACAGAATGTTTTTCAAGACACGTGGCTCACTTCTACTGGCTGTAGCTATCCATTATTTTAGGTCTCTGTCCTATGGAGGTCTGTCATGGTGATGTGGTTAAAGCCCTCAACTCGTAATCTGAAGGTCGCGGGTTCGAATCCCCGTCACATCAAGCATGCTCACCCTTTCAACCTTGGGGGCGTTATAATGTTACGGTCAATCCCACTGTTCGTTGGTGAAGGAGTAGTCCAAGAGGTGGCAGGGGATGGTGATGACTAGCTACCTTCGCTCAGCGGTATGTCCCCGGATTTACAAAACTAAAATCAGGGATTCGATTCCCCTCGGTGAGCTCAGCATATAGCGTGATGTTGCTTTGCTCTAAGAAAACACATTACAGACACGCCTTCCATCACGTCTTAAACTACAACATTAGGGACGGGTAGCGCAGATAGCCCTCGTCTAGCTTTGCGCGAAATTCAAAACAAACCAAACTTATGATATCACGTGCGCTTTCCTGTCGGAAATATTGTTGTATAGCAAAATATGTTATGTCAAAGACGGTGATCGTTTCCGCTTACATGTCAAGTGATAACTTGAAAACATATTCTCTCTTATCTTGTTATTATAATATGTTATGTATCACAATTTGAAATAGCTTGAAACTGAGTTAATTATAATTTAAAATTAGAAGTTAGTTAATTGTTGATATGTAAAAATTGTATAATATTATCCAAACAAAAGTGATATACATAGCTTTCTTTCTTTTTCAATACACATACATTTCAATATGTAAGCAATAACAGAATTTATAGTAATGGTTATTACAAATAGTTATGGCAAATAGTGATTATGTACAAAAGTTTTAAAATTTACAAACAACATTGAGTCTTCTCTCTGATTCGGAACTTCCTGGATATCTGTATCGATTGTTCACGATGAGTGAATTAATTTCGAACTGATACAGATATATATATATATTTTTTTGCAATGCAAAAACGGCTCGTTTGGGTTGAGAAAATATTTTAAATAGAAGAGCGAACAACGTTTCGACCTTCTTCGGTTATCGTCAGGTTCACAAAGAAAGAGGTAACTGACCACATGTTTGGAAGGGGTTGTGCAACTGAGTGTCGCAATGTAGAGGGCGGGGTTAGATGTTTGAATATATAATTTTATCTATGATATTAATATAGGTATAATGGCGTTCCTTTATATTGGTTTATTTTGAGTTTACGTTGTTGTATAAGTAAGGCTTATTTAATTTTGCGTTTGTTTATGTTTGTTTCTTTATTTAGTATTTTAGTGTTTTCTATGGTTATGTTGTGTCCATTTGACTTGCAGTGTTCGAAAACGTGTGAAGGTGACTTTTTATGTTCTTTGAATCTGGTTTCCACTTTTCTACTTGTTTCTCCAATATTGAAGTCGTGGCAGTTATCACATTGTATTTTATAAATAATGTTGGTGTGGTGTTTGTCAGTGTAGTTCTTACATAGTATAGACCTCAGTTTTGTGCCTGGTTTTTGAATAAATTTAGTATTAACTGGAATGTTATATTTTGCTATATTCTGTCTTGTTTTAGAGAAGAAACATAAAAATTCTAAAAGCAGATAAAGGTAACGCTACAGTAATAATGAACACGAATGAATACACACAAAAAATGAATAACATCCTATCAGACACGAACATATTTAAACCGATACACACAAATCCAACAGAGACACACGAGACGCAACTGAACAAATTATTACTACAAATGAAAAAAGCCAACACAATTTCACAATTCCTACCTACGTAAAACCGACTCACGCACACCGCAAATATACGGCATCCCCAAACCTCATAAACCAGATTGTCCATTACGACCAATAATATCAACATATGAATCGTTTAATTACAATCTTGGTAAATACATAGCATGGGCATTCTCCAAATATGTAACATCAGCCAGCTCATTCATCAAAAACTCTTTTAATTTCAAGTCTCATCTAAATCAACTTAATCATAAAGCCTTAATGGCCAGTTTCGATGTTATATCCCTCTTCACAGAAGTTCCAACAACAGAAGCCTGCAAGATAGCCTTAGAACTCTATATCCGAGACCCTGACCCAATTATAGACATTCCCAGTAACCAGTTAGCTACCCTCATAGAATTCACCACAATAAAGACAAATTTCATGTTCAACAACCAAAACTATATACAAAGAAATGGCCTAAGCATGGGCAACCCAGTATCACCAGTTCTAGCCAATATTTTTTATGACACAAGTTGAAACACAAGCAATTAATACAGCATTACATCCACCACTATACTGGTACAGATATGTAGATGACACGGTTGCGGGATTCAAATCTACAGAACACATACTTAATTTTTTCAATCACATTAACTCTATACATCCCAACATTAACTTCACATCTGAACAGGAAGAAAGCAATCAAATATCATTTCTTAACCTCAAAATTATAAGAACCGACACACAATTCAAAACAGAAATCCACCGAAAAATCACCCACACTGGACTATACATTCCTTGGGACTCAGCACATGAAACAAAACCAAAACTCAACATACTAAGAAACCAGATAAACACAGCCATAAAACTAAGCTCACCAGATAAAATTAACGATGAATTAGACAAAATAAAACAATACTTCACCAACATCAATAAGTTTCCTCCACAAACCATAGAAAACATTATACGCACACACCTAGACAGAAAGCAAAATCAACCAACAAAAGTAAATATATCTCACGAATCAAAAAATTACGAAACCATATACTGCTGTATACCATATATTCCTGACATCAGCAAACAAATAACCAACATTTGGCAAAAAATAGTAATAAAATATGACATTCCAGTTAATACTAAATTTATTCAAAAATCAGGCACAAAACTGAGATCTATACTATATAAGAACTACACTGACAAACACCACACCAACATTATTTATAATATACAATGTGATAACTGCCACGACTTCTATATTGGAGAAACAAGTAGAAAAATGGAAACCAGATTCAAAGAACATAAAAAGTCACCTTCACACGTTTTCGAACACTGCAAGTCAAATGGACACAACATAACCATAGAAAACACTAAAATACTAAATAAAGAAACAAACATAAACAAACGCAAAATTAAAGAAGCCTTACTTATACAACAACTTAAACTCAAAATAAACCAATATAAAGGAACGCCATTATACCTATATTAATATCATAGATAAAATTATATATTCAAACATCTAACCCCGCCCTCTACATTGCGACACTCAGTTACACAACCCCTTCCAAACATGTGGTCAGCTTCCGGTCAGTTACCTCTTTCTTTGTGAACCTGACGATAACCGAAGAAGGTCGAAACGTTGTTCGCTCTTCTATTTAAAATATTTTCTCAACCCAAACGAGCCGTTTTTGCATAGAAAATTCTCAACAAGTGGGTTTCTCGACATCACTGATTGATACAGATATAATTCATTTAATGGGGAGATAGCTAGCTTTTTGCTGATCACGCGTGAGTGTTTTCAGCCAAAGTTTCGTAATGTCTTCGTAAAAATACTAATGTCCAATGTTAATCTGCTGAAGTTAAACAGTTTGTTATGTTAGAAATTTTTAGAAACATTCCTGGTAAAAAAAAAAGAAGTGAAATTCCCGTTTTAGATGCGTTAATCACAGTTATAGCTTCCGAGGTTTATAATCGTTTGCTATATCAACTATAGCAAACCAACGATACATACTGTTTCTTGGAAAGTTGCTTTAGTTACTTTTTATTGGCAAGAGGATAATTTCTAGAAATTTCAGTCTGCACAACAATACTATAATGTTCACTAGTTTGGCCACTAATATGTTTCATATTCTGATTGTATTCAACTTTTCATCAGGCGATATCAGATTATATAAAAGGAGTGATTAGAAAGTTGCCAGCATTATAGATTTAAACATGAAATTCATTTTCAGTACCTAATAATTCATTATTATAAGAATTAAAATGTAAATAATCGCAGTGAATGTAATTACAAATAAGACTAACAAAACAAGTGTATTAAGAACGTAGTATTACTACAGTTGAATTAGATATGAATGTTTCATACCTGCTAAAAAGTAGTTCGTCCCATAAAAACCGACTAACGTCTCAAATTATACTTTAAAATAATTACATACACGTATTTATTGTTGATTCTTACACTCGAGAATCTTCTACAGTTTTAATGAATACCTATTCCTTTCGCAGAAGATTTCTAACAATATAAATTATATACATTCATAAATATACATTTAACTGAAACAAGCATTTTTATTAAATTAGATTTATAATAGTAAATCTCACACAAATAACATTCAATAATGTCAGTAGCGCACGAATACTGAAAAGGGTGGACTTACAGATGTTCATACATATTACTACGATTTCTCAGCCTGGAACAAACAAAGTTTTGAGGTTAGCAGTTCATATATACAGATATCTACAACATAAATGTTCCCTATTGTCCAATGCATTCATTTAAACTTTGTTTTTTTATTAATAAATATTAATGTTTACTTTTTTTAAAATTATTTTATAGCTTCTTTGTTTAAACTCACTAAAAACCAGAGAATAAATATTCAAGTTCGTTGTACGTTTTCTGGCATTCTTCAAGCTATTGCAATAAACGTATTATTACAACTAAGAATCCCACAAATACAATGGAAGTCATTTTATAACAGAGCTGGGTCTCCCCTATCCTGACGCTTCCAAATGTTCAGACTGTTGCCTTGAGAACATGAATGTTCAGATTATAGACAGTTTGTTCAAACGTCAAATAATACTACGATAGATTTTATAAATAACAAGCTTCTTGATATACTGTCCAGATTAATCAGAAACTCACAGATTTCCACGAACTACTTAAGTATATTCAACTAATTTCCCTGGCAAGCGTTATAATTAAACTGATAAACCCTAAAATTAAACTAAGTGTTTTTGATGAAACTGTGTGTTAGACAACACGCTTATAAATTTATCAATGAAAAAGATTGAAGTCCATACAACCTCTTTACAGGTGGCTTTTGTCTGTTTATTTGTAATTAAACACAAAGCTACAGAAAGGGCTCTCTGTGCTCTGCCAACCATGGATATCCAAATCCAGTTTCTAGCGTTGGAAGTCAGTAGACTGTGCCACTAGGGGGCTCACAGATGGAAGTCATTTATTTATATTCTGGGTTGCTTTTTTAAATAAAACAATAACTAACTTTAATTAAATAATTAAGTATGCATGTTTCATACCTGCTAAGAACTAGTTCTTCCCATAAAAACCGATTAACGTCTCAAATTATACTTTAAAAATTTATTAAAAATGAAAAAATTACTACGTTCTTAATACACTTGTATTGTTAGTGTTATTTGTAATTACATTCACTGTGATATTGATTATTTATAATTTAATTCTTATAATAATGAATTATTAGGTACTGAAAATGAATTTCATGTTTAAATCTTGTTACGCATTTTTTAATGTTTTATGTTCTTCGTAGACTAAACGCAACAGAAAAACACAGATAACAGCTTGTATAATTTATTACACTAAACTATTAACAAATATAACAGATATAACATAAGTTATATAATAACAGTGACAGATATTAAGTTATAACATTCGAAATTAATAATACTAGTTTCAAACTTCAAAATTAATCACAATACAAAATGGTACTGGCCTGTATCTAATATAATGATCTAAAATGAAAGTCTCAAATTCCAGTCTAGGGTGTGAATTTGGTCCCACGAAGAAATTCCGAAGCTTAAATGAAGAAGTTCAGAAACAGTTCACAGTTCAATAAATTCGCCGACTCTCAGCACAAGCAGTAATTCAGATGAGTCGTAGAGATTGACGAAATAAAATCACAGCTTCCGTAGATCTAACTTCAGTCACAAATCCAAGTTGAATAATCACAGCAAACACTTAATCTTTCTCAAATAACTGACTCTCTTCTTTTGAAATAAAACTAATGTCTAACTCTCCTTTCTTTTCTTCGAATAAAAACTGATGACTGAATCTCTCTTTTTTCTTCGAATAAAACTAATGACTGAATCTCTTGCATCTTCGTCTGTTTATATATTGTAGGCCTAGACCCCTTGAATAACCGCGAACTTTCTACAGATCTCCAGAGCAATCCGCGCATGTCCGTTCTTGCACGAGACTACACGTCTAGACACGAAGTCACCAGCACTTCATTTACAAACATATGATTGGTCAACTTAATTCAAGAAAATTCTAAATGTTACTCTAAATGAATAACAAAATGTTAGTTTAAACTTCGAAACAATAATATCAATATGGAAAAATGAATAATAGAAATGAAAATTTAAACACAACACGACATGTTGTCGCTTACAAAATATTTACACGACATTTACATAACAATCTATAATGCTGGCAACTTTCTAATCACTCCTTTTATAAAATCTGATATCGCCTGATGAAAAGTTGAATACAATCAGAATATAAAACATATTAGAAGCCTAACCAGTGAACATCATACATTTTAGTAGCAGGAAGCATTCAAAATAAAATAATGTTTAAAGCAATAAAGAATAATCGTTTTCGAACTTGTTATTTTTAATTTTAAGAAATTATAAAACTCTCTACAGTTTGTCCTT
Source organism: Carcinoscorpius rotundicauda (assembly GCA_011833715.1). Taxonomy (NCBI): domain Eukaryota; kingdom Metazoa; phylum Arthropoda; class Merostomata; order Xiphosura; family Limulidae; genus Carcinoscorpius; species Carcinoscorpius rotundicauda. The sequence continues at coordinate 160,659,198 of CM022392.1, read as the reverse complement.
ACTATGTGGCTATATTTTTAATAGCAAACCTTTAAGCTACGAGGTGTTCGAGCCAAGTATTGGTGCATGTCTTTAAATAATCGACTGTTTAAATATCTTGAACAATAATTTTCCCTGTATTTAACAAAGAGAAAAATTATTAACACACAGAATGTATTAACAGAAATCCCTCGGTAATATTCTACACAGATGTTTTACTTATGTTTGAAAGTATTGTTTCGAATTAATGCTTTCGCCTTTAACTTACTCAAGCTTATCATAAAACTCTTAACTTTCTCTTCATGACAGGAGAATCAAATACAACATTATAAATGTTATTCTATAATAATTGTATTTGTTCTAACTAATATCTACTACAACGTTGTTTTACCTCTCCTTTACCGTTCGCTTTAAATATGATTAAAATTAAACATATTCAAAGTGATTATTTAATCTTATTAATATAGTTTGCTTTCGTGATGACGAGAAACACACTTGAAGTAAATATGTATCTCAGGACAGTTGGTATGGGTATTAACACTTTTACTAATAAAGCAGAGAACAACGAACTTGTATTAGATAATGTTGTTGGTAAAATGTATCCATACACAAGGGTGAAATTCTCCACAAAAATGTACCCATACACAAGGGTGAAATTCTCCACAAAAATGTACCCACACACAAGGGTGAAATTCTCCACAAAAATGTACCCATACACAAGGGTGAAATTCTCCACAAAAATGTACCCACACACAAGGGTGAAATTCTCCACAAAAATGTACCCATACACAAGGGTGAAATTTTCCACACACACAAAAAAAAAGTAGACACTCAACTGTGAGAAGTGGACCTGTTTTTAAGAAAATAAAACAATTGTACGTGTAAATATAAAACACGACAAAGCAGTTCAAATAATTCCCGGTACAAGTACTGCCTTAAAAAGTAAGTTTCGGTGCTGTACAACACATTACTAAAGTAAGTAGCGATGGTATTGTCAGAAATTACCTTTGATAAAACCCTAAGTTAGAAGGAAAACAATGAATGAAAATTATTTGTTGTTTTTTTAATTATAAAAAAATCTACCATATTAATGCTTGGAATCTATAAGCAGATAACTTGACTAGACTGCTGGTTCTACAAACATTTATATGAAGGTAAACTTAAACAAGCCACTATTAGGGAATTTACTAAATATCAGAAAATTAGCCAGACCTAATATTAACAACACAAGCCTACTATGGTTTTATTCTCTAGAAAGTTTCATAAACATAATAATAAAACAATGTTCACTGTGATAAACGAAATAATAATTTGATCTAAATTTTAAAAAATATTATTGCTGATTTATAAAAAAAAATCCTTAGGTGATATAAAGAAAAATAATATTATTTTCGAAGTCCGCCTCAACTGAATTATGGAAATTCGTTATTAAAAAGACCAAATAACTTTTATGAAGTTTAAGTTTGCAGACCTGTGTAGCTACACCACTTCAGACTTTTAGTTTGTTTGTAATCAAGCGCAAAGCTACACAACAGATCACCTGTGCTCTGTCCCGTACGAGTATCGAAAACCGGTGTCTAGCGTTGTAAGTCCTCGGACATACCGCAGTGCCATCTGGGGACTTCATACTTTTCTGTCGTCTAATTTTAACATTTGCCGTTATATTATTACTAACGTATAGCTCGACCAACAATGAGACATAAAATAGCAGTTGAGGTAATCAAATATCAGTAAATTCTTTTGTGAATCAATAACAATGAAGATCATTCATGAAATGAATTCGTAGCGTATTCATACAATTGTTGATAAAAATCAATTAGATTAACAACTTCCAATATATAGAGAAGCTAGTGCATTTTGGTAATATTATGCTCCAACGATGGTATTATGTTTTGTTGCCTAGTAACAAAAATATTATCTTATATTGTTGTTGGTCTATGTACTGAAAATATAAAATGAAATGTATAGATAATAAAACTGGAAAAATATTTGTTTCACTTTTTTATTTTAGTCTCTGTTGATTAAAGACTTTTGTTTTTATTAAAAACTTTGGTCATGTAAAAGAAATCATTCAATTCAGAAACGTTTTCAGTTTAAAATTGAGCTAATATTTTTACTTATTTTGATTAATTTTATACACTTGGTTCTAGGCTAAGTGATTTCACATACGTCTTTAGTTTAGGTTTATTATACCAACACTCACTACACTCATAAGGTTTCATATTTATTTACTTCTAATATTACCCGAACTTAGCTTATGTTAGATTTATTTTAATGTTGATGTGTCACTTATTCACTGGTATCTATTTATATACATGTAAACTTCATGTTATATTATTAACTTTTATGTTACTTTTAGTTCATGGTATAACACTCATTTTTTTTCCACGTTCTGATGTCATTTTCTCCATAATTTCAAATTAAAAGTTTAAACTTTTTTGTTAAAAGAAAGGAACACAAAGTTGTGATAAAAAACCCACAATAACTAGGTTCATTTAGAAAGTTCTGATTAAGGAACCCACTGTAACTAGTTTCATTTAGGAAGTTATGATTAAGTAACCCACTATAACTAGGTTCATTTAGAAAGTTCTGATTAAGGAACCCATTATAATTAGGTTCATTTAGAAAGTTATGATTAAGGAACCCACTATAACTAGGTTCATTTAGAAAGTTCTGATTAAGGAACCTATTATAACTAGGTTCATTTAGAAAGTTCTGATTAAGGAACCCACTATAACTAGGTTCATTTAGAAAGTTCTGATTAAGGAACACATTATAACTAGGTTCATTTAGAAAGTTCTGATTAAGGAACCCACTATAACTATGTTCATTTAGGAAGTTATAATTAAGGAACCCACTATAACTAGGTTCATTTAGGAAGTTATGATTAAGGAACCCACTATAACTAGGTTCGTTTAGAAAGTTCTGATTAAAAAACCCACTATAACTAGGTTCGTTTAGGAAGTTCTGATTAAGGAACCCACTATAACTAGGTTCATTTGGGAAGTTCTGATTAAGGAACCCACTATAACTAGGTTCATTTAGAAAGTTCTGATTAAGGAACCCACTATAACTAGGTTCATTTAGGAAGTTATGATTAAGGAAGCCACTATCACTAGGTTCATTTAGGAAGTTCTGATTAAGTAACCCACTATAACTAGGTTCATTTAGAAAGTTCTGATTAAGTAACCCATTATAACTAGGATCATTTAGAAAGTTCTGATTAAGGAACCCACTATAACTAGGTTCATTTAGGAAGTTATGATTAAGGAACCCATTATAACTAGGCTCATTTAGAAAGTTCTGATTAAGGAACCAACTATAACTAGGTTCATTTAGGAAGTTATGATTAAGTAACCCACTATAACTAGGTTCATTTAGAAAGTTCTGATTAAGTAACCCATTATAACTAGGATCATTTAGAAAGTTCTGATTAAGGAACCCACTATAACTAGGTTCATTTAGGAAGTTATGATTAAGGAACCCATTATAACTAGGATCATTTAGAAAGTTCTGATTAAGGAACCCACTATAACTAGGTTCATTTAGGAAGTTATGATTAAGGAACCCATTATAACTAGGCTCATTTTGAAAGTTCTGATTAAGGAACCCACTATAACTAGGTTCATTTAGAAAGTTCTGATTAAGGAACCCACTGTAACTAGTTTCATTTAGGAAGTTCTGATTAAGGAACCCACTATAACTAGGTTCATTTAGAAAGTTCTGATTAAGGAACCCATTATAACTAGGATCATTTAGAAAGTTCTGATTAAGGAACCCACTATAACTAGGTTCATTTAGAAAGTTCTGATTAAGGAACCCACTATAACTAGGTTCATTTAGAAAGGTCTGATTAAGGAACCCACTATAACTAGGTTCATTTAGAAAGTTCTGATTAAGGAACCCACTGTAACTAGTTTCATTTAGAAAGTTCTGATTAAGGAACCCATTATAACTAGGATCATTTAGAAAGTTCTGATTAAGGAACCCACTATAACTAGGTTCATTTAGAAAGTTCTGATTAAGGAACCCACTATAACTAGGTTCATTTAGAAAGGTCTGATTAAGGAACCCACTATAACTAGGTTCATTTAGAAAGTTCTGATTAAGGAACCCACTATAACTAGGTTCATTTAGAAAGTTCTGATTAAGGAACCCACTATAACTAGGTTCATTTAGAAAGTTCTGATTAAGGAACCCACTATAACTAGGTTCATTTAGGAAGTTATGATTAAGGAACCCACTATAACTAGGTTCATTTAGAAAGTTATGATTAAGGAACCTATTATAACTAGGTTCATTTAGAAAGTTCTGATTAAGGAACCCACTATAACTAGGTTCATTTTTAATGGAACATAAACCATACTTTTTCGTTAGCACTTCTATACGTGTTACATTAAGAAGCGCGTGATTGTGTTCAGGAATTTTGTTTAGAACCCCACGTAGAACCATAAAGTGTTGAGTATGTAATGTTTATCTGTCAGATGTTTTCCACCTCTTATCAAAGGCTCAGAGTGTTCAGTCTACAAATTTTGGTTTACACCAAAAATGTGCTGCACATCACAATCATTTGTTTATCACCAGAAACATCAATACCTAATTATCTGAAAAAAGTCAGTCATTATTCATTATATTTAATCATCACTTATCTGTATAAGGACTTTTAATTAGAGACAAGAGTTCACCTAAAAAATATTTGTTTCATAATTTTTATCTCTAACTTTAGATGTATTGTTTGTCAGCTTTCAATCTATCAACTGTTAACTTTTAAAGACTTGTACGATGTATATAAATAGTTATTGTCACATCCAGTTGACAAGCTCTGGTGTCAACCTAAAGACCTCGTGAGCAGTGACCTGTGGAAGACAAATGATGGACCTAAAATGATATTTTGAAACAACTGTAATTCAAAATAAACAAATTAAGATAAATATGAAGAAAGGTCTACAGCTTACACGACTTTTGTCACAAATGTTGGGCTTGTTGGTTTTCAACGCTTCACTAGCTTTCGGTGTTGAAACCGTGCCAACGAATGTGTACATTTTCAACCACTTATATATAAGGCTTATCCTTCTAAAACCCCAAATAATAAATATGCAATTCTTATCTATCTTAGGCTCCAGGTGCTCATTATAAAACTAATATGTGAGACCTCAGATATGCTTATCTTCCCAAGGCCCTCAGTATATAGTGTCCTAGTCAACCAAACATGCTCGCCCTTTCAGCCGTAGGGCGTTATAACGTGTGGTCAATCCCACTATTCGTTGGTAAAAGAGTAGCCCAAGAGCTGGTGGTAGGTGGTTATGACAAGCTACCTTCCCTCGAGCCTTACATCTTTAAATTAGGGACGGTTAGCGCAGATAGCCCTCGCGTAGCTTTGGGCAAAAATCGAAAAACGTACAAACAAACAAACAATGTATAGCGTATACCAGTTCTTTATGCCTAAACCTTCAAGTATCCAGTATGTAAGTTGATTTCAAATATCATAATATTGTAATTTCTAAAAAAAAATTTGTCTAAGATCCAAAATGTTAGTGTACACTTCTTTATCTCTCCATGACTCCAAATACGTTATTTGGTATATTGTTCAAAATATTCAGTACATAACACTTACACGTCTGTTACTTCAATACACAACGCTCGTTTATGGTGAGATGCCAAATATTCACAATGTAATTCTTATCTAGTTGGGCGATTGGATATATGAACGGTGAGAAATTAAGCTTGTTGCATCTGCCGAGTAATAAACTCGTTTCGTTTCTTTGTTTTTAAACAATAGAATCGATATCGGTAAACTATGTTAAATTAACGTCATTGCGTTTCACAGAATATATTGAGCATGTCACGAAAGATTTACATCAGACAACAGTAGAAAGTCTGCAAGCAGTTTAATACCGTGTTCACTAGCTTCCAAAATTGATTTTGTTCCTGTAGACGGAGTTGCTTGTAAACCGCTCTGCGTAAGTTAAATTTTCATTGTTAAACTTTAATAGAATATGGATAGAGTACCAAAATTGGCAGGAAATGTCGTTGTCAACTACTTACGTCAGAAACATCTTTCATAATAAATGTATGCATTAGTTTGATTAATGAAAGATATCTTATCGCAGGAAAACAGAAACGAGACACACGCTCATACAACAGAGTAATAAACAGTGATGTCCAATGGCAGTCGTGCGAAAGACGTGGCCCGGCATGGCCGACCGTGTTAAGGCGTGTGACTCGTAATCTGAGTGTCGCGGGTTCGCATCCCCGTTGCGCCAAACATGCTCGCCCTTTCAGCCGTGAGGGCGTTATAATGTGACGGTCAATCTCACTATTCGTTGGTAAAAGAGTAGCCCAAGAGTTGGCGGTGGGTGGTGATGACTAGCTGCCTTCCCTCTAGTCTTACACTGCTAAATTAGGGATGGCTAGCGCAGATAGCCCTCGAGTAGCCTTGCGCGAAATTTCAAAACAAACAAACAAACAAAGCGAAAGACGTGAAGCCATTTTCACACCTCACATCTATCTGAAAAGTCAGTTTGTTAGTTTTATCGTGCGAGAATAAAAACTTTGCATTTTTCCATGGTACTATTAATTGGTTTGATTTGTTTTGAATTTTCCACATAGCTAGACGAAAGTTATCTGTGCTAGCCGCCCCTAATTTAGCAGTGTAAGACTAGAGGGAAGGCAGCTAGTCATCACCACCCACCGCTAACCCTTGGGCTACTCTTTTACCAACGAATAGTGGGATTGACTGTAGCATAATAACGCCCCTACTGTTAAAAGGGTGAGCATGTTTGATGTGACGGGGATTCGAACCCGCGACCCTCAGATTTCCAGTTGAGTGCCTTAACCCACCTGGTCATGCTGGGTCATAAGTGCTAATAATTAAATGTTAATTTGATAATTCTGTAATGAACATATGAATAGGATAGGAAATGTGCTGATTTCTATGGGACAATGTATATTTTATTGTTATTAACCAATCCAACCTGAGTCAGTGTGCTTAGCGGGCTGAGGATCGAAGGGTCCGAGATTCTAGACATAATATCTTCAAAATCATTTTGTACTTTAAACTGTGCATTCGTTATAAAAGCGACACTTATTCCATTTAGATGAATCAGAAATCCGAACAAAACCTTTAAGGCAGCTGGCACCACTGTCTTGTTGTCTTATGTTTAGTCAATCGTTGAAAATGTCAGTTAGCTATACCTCATCACTAGAGGTCTCTGACCTGATTGCTCACAATACGAATGCTCAGCACGAAAGTTGCAGCTGAAATTCAACTCCTTTTAAGTTCGATATTTATTTGTGAAAATAAGGAAATATTTGTTTTGGAAACTAGAAGGTTATTGAAGATTTTAAAGGATACTCAACAGGTTCTAAAACTTATTTTAAAGCCTTAATATATTTACATACACAGAGGTTTTATGTTTTGAACGTGTAATTGTATTAGGTATAAATCTCTTCAAAATCGACTTGTTAAAGATTTAATAAACATAGTTTATTATTGTTAAAACACACCAGATCATGCGAGAAAGAAATATGCAGAAGTTGTCTATGTATGCGGCTGAAAATCCCGATATATACTCTTTCAAATGATTTAGTAAACAAAACGAAATATTTCTGTTCAAGTAATAAGCACTATAAAAGTCCTGAAACTGGTTAGAGTATGGATATACTGTAATAACACAATATGCTGTTGAAATGCACCTGTTCTCCAGATTCATATAAAAACACTCATTATCTGTTGAAATATAGTACTGAAAAAGACATTTAGTCTAATATAAAAACGTGCGTGGCCTGTTAGAAATTCACGTGCCGTGGTAAACTATCTGTAGGAAAACAACATTTCTCTTCTAAGTTGTTAAACAGTGTAAAATGAAATTTTTCTCGTAAAACGATATACAGGGTGGTCCGTAAGTCCCTACCTACATATGTATCTTGTGTATTCAGTGTATCTGTGTGCTGTCCCTCATTTTCGCTGCATAATATTATGCTGTGTCACAATACGCTCTTTAGGTGTGAATGGGATTATATCGGCCATATTTCTCTGGAAAGAAAATTTATAATACATGCGTAATTCAATATTACTTGCACACTAGAATACGCGCTCATACATTTATTGAAGCGATGATTTGAAATTAAGCACAAAGCCTCAGAATGGGTTGTTTATGCTCTGCCCAACAAAGGTATCGAAGCCCGGTTTGTAATGTTGTAAGTCTGTAGACATAACTCTGGAGTGCTGAAGCTTGTAAGAGAATTATTATCACTAGGTAACCATTTTGATTTTGGAAGACGTGTACTTTTAGAAAATGCGCGTGCTGTGTTAAAAAAAGAACGTGTGGTATCGAAGGGTACACGTGGTCTTTTCCAAAAATATTACAACAACTGTAATGTTTAACATACAAAAATCTCTCAAGTAATTTTTTTGTAAAAATAAACGGTGAAGTTTTATACGACGTGAAACGTGGGATATAATTTGGAAAGTTCTACATTTGTTTGTGTAAAATGCTTTTTGTTTTTCCTTTCCGAAAGATACTTTCTGGCTATTCGGCTTTCCAGCGAAGTTTAGTGCATGAGTTTCTCTTCAGCTTTGGGTAAGGTGAGTAGTAATACGAAAACGTTCACGTCTTTTAGCTAATCCCACACAATGACAAAACTGTAGTTTCGAGTAATATTAAATCAAATAATTTGTGGATACAGATTATCACCCAATGAAGCTTTATGGAGTTTCATGTATGGAAAATTTTTAACATTGCACAAAGTATGCTGGAGTACTGTATATTGTTTGAAATTTGTGTAACGTGATGTTACAATGAAACACGTGGTTGTTTGAAATCTGTGTAACGTAACGTAGCTGTGAAACACGTGTTTTCCTGAAGTACATAGTATATAGTTTGTTTCTTTTTGTAATTTCGCACACAGCTATTGGAAGACTATCTGGGCTAGTCGTCCTTGATTTAGAAATGGTAAATCAGCGGAAGGGCAACTAGACGTCACTGCCCATTGCCAAGTGTTGATCTACTCTTCACCAATGAAAAATAGAATTGACTATCACTTTGTAACGTCCTCCCGGTTGAAAGGGCAATCATGTTCTGTAAAAGGGTTTAAATTCGCGACCCGCTAATTGAAAATTGAACGCCATAACCACCAGGTGAACATTGAAAATGTACGTGCTTCGTTGCAGTATGCTGTACTGTAGCAAATATCAGTTATTTTCTTTAAAAAGAAAATTCTGAACGTAAATATTATCTATCGTAATAATGCATATTTTAATACAAATCCTAAAATTTCAGTGGTTATTCCAGATGAAAATGATCCAACCAGTTGGAAGTAACTCAAAACGGTTAAATCCCAAAATTCCTGTATTTTCGTTTTCTGGCTTTGAGCAAACCAAAGTAATCAAAACTAGTTATTTGTTTTATACAAACAACACGTGGTTTCTTCAAGTGGAGTGTTTTATTGTAAAAAAAAACATCGTGACCACTTTATTGAAAAAAATATTTAATTAACGCGGAATGTTCAAATAATTCACGCATTCTTAAACTAAAACCTTTACCTTTTTATAGTAAAACGTTCTGCTCCAAATATGCATTCTGTGTTGAAAAGATATAAATGGGTAGGGGCGACAGTAAGGAAGTTTTTCTAGGGCTGAAGTTACTCCAAAATATGAACCAGCCTTTCCTATAGCCCCACAGTGCTCATTATTAGGCCTGGCATGGCCAAGCGTGTTAAGGCGTGCGACTCGTAAACTGAGGGTCGCGGATTCGCATCCACGTCACGCCAAACATGCTCGCCCTTTCAGCCGTGGGAGCGTTATAAAGTTACGTTCAATCCCACTATTCATTGGTAGAAGAGTAGCCCAAAAGTTGACGGTGGGTGGTGATGACTAGCTGCCTTCCCTCTAGTCTTACACTGCTAAATTAGGGACGGCTAGTGCAGATAGCCCTCGAGTAGTTTTGTGCGAAATTCAAAAAAACAAGCTCATTATAAAAACCCAGTTTACTTCCTAAACAACACATTTGTTTACCTCCCTCACATGAAAGAGGTTGGCGTCGCCACCGTATATATGTATTACTGAGTAAGACATATATATAATTATTGTAGGGATACTTGAAAGATATCGCCTCATAGTGTACAGGCTTTGTAGCCACTTTTAAGTAAACATGACTTCTGTTTCATAACATTTATGTCCTGTTTCAAAACATGTATGTTTTACTAACCCGTATTTGTTTTACTATTATAAATGTTTATTGGAAATAATTTTGTGTGCTGTTAATTTAAAACGGCTCCTTTGTTTCTATGGTATACTGAATATTGCATCATAATTTAACAATATGTAGTTTTTTAATTATCAAACATTATTTATATCATGGTAAGAAACACGCATGCTCAAATTAAGTATACTTGTCAAAAGACATTACTATTGGTTTATCATAGTTTTAACAATATATGTTCACTCCCGTTTGTTTTCTTTCAAAAAGGAGATTACGCGTCTTGAATTTCGCTCAAAGCTTCTCCATGACTAACTGCGCTACTCTTTCACAATTTGTAAGTGGCAGACGAAAGGGAAAGCAACTGGTCAATAACACCTGTCGTCAACCCTACGTTTAATCGACGAATAGTGATTTTGATCGTTACATTGTAGCACTCTTACGACTGAAAGGACGAGCATGTTCATGGATGGAAAGTTTGTTGTCGTTTTTTTAATTTCGCACAAAGCTTCTCGAGGGCTATCTGTGCCAGCCGTCCCTAATTTAGCAGTGTAAGACTAGAGGGAAGGCAGCTAGTCATCACCACCCACTGCCAACTCTTGGGCTTCTCTGTTACCAACGAATAGTAGGATTGACCATTACATTATAACGCCCCCACGGCTGAAAGGCCGGACATGTTTGGTGCGATGGGGATTCGAACTCGTGATCCTCAGATTACGAGTCGAACGCCTTAACACAAGAGGCCATGCTTAAAATTAGGGGTTTGATTCCATTCGGTGGGCACAACAGACAACCCGATGTGAATTTGTACAGTAATGGCCAGGTCACTGTTTATTTAAGCTATTTGTTGCAGTGTCCACTATTTTGTCGTCAACAACGTTTTTACGTTGGCGAAAAATGATTACCCTTGTCGTAAGACAAATAGTAAACCTCTTCTCTCTTACGGTTCCCTGCTGATACAGCGGTAGGTCTGTGGATTTACAACGCTAAAATTAGCGGTTCATTCCTTTCGGTGAACTCAGCAGATAGCCCGATGTGGCTTTGCTAAAAGAAAACGACAAATACCTTGACGTCACGCCCTCCAATGGAACAGTGGTATGTCTGCAGACTCATACTGCTAGAAACCGTGTTTCGATACTCGTAGGGGGCAGAACACAAATAGCCCTCTGTGTAGTTTCGTGCATAATAACAAAGCAAACAAATAAATCTTAACACAACATTCATTTCCTTAGGGCAGAATACATGGTACTGTTTCAGCTACACTAAGTCGGTCACGTGCTTTGCCGACGACGCCATCTTAACACGTATATTTTCTTGGAAAATCAAGAATACAATGAACTATTCATTTACTGACACGTGTAGACTGTAAAATATTGAAAGTTACATTAAGTTGTTTATTTCACAATCAAAAAGTCGCCATTGGAGGCACAAAATCGAAGGATATCCTGTATACGTTAAACGTTTCTAAAAAACACAATGAGCTAGTTTTCCATTAGTCTTAGCGGTACGTATGAGAATGTATGAGAGTATTACCATATGGAAACACCTCGTGTTGCATTATGTAATAGTCACTGGAGTTCCCTTTGTTGGTCGAACGGTCCCTGTAATCTGTGCTATTTTGTTATGTTTAAATAGCAGTTGTTAGGGAAGAAAGCGTAGCATTTACTTGGCAGATGAGTGGGTTCTACAAATGAATCATGTCTTTGCTAGTATCTGTTCATTTTACAACGGTACATTACGTCCACTATTTTAATTAATTTGTTTGTTTTTGAATTTCGCGCAAAGCAACACGAGGGCAACCTGCGCTGGCCGTTCCTAAGTTAGCAGTGTAAGACTAGAGGAAAGGCTGCCAGTCATCACCGCCCACCGCTAACTCTTGGGCTACACTTTTACCAGCCGTGACCGTTACAGTATAACGCCCCCACGACTGAAAGGACGAGCATGTCTGGTGCGACGGGCATTCGAACCCGCGACACTCAGAGTCAAGCACCTTAACCACCTGCCCAAGCCAGTCCCCTAATTTTAATATGTTAATATCCTTCATTTTCCATTGACATAATTCAAAGTATTCTATATATTATTCTTATAATCGGTGCTGTTACGTTTTTGTGTTTCTAAGTGTTTTCTATTTTTGAAATGGTTGTATATTGTACAAGATATTTGTGAATACAGTTTTTTTTTCATTGCGTTGTTGTCAGTTGTGCTGTTGAATTCTAAGTTAAGTGTTTGAAAAAAACACACAAACAAAACAACTTTCTCTAATGTTATCTGTTTTCTATCTAAACTATTTGTTTATATTAAAATTTCTGAACCATTCATGAAGTTGAATCCTGTTTAATTAATTTCCAGTATAAATGTCAAGAGCTTAGATGCTCGTGAAGCTCGTAACTTGGGCTCTTCCCCAGTGGCACGGGGGTATATCTAGAGACTTACAACACTAAAAACCGGGTTTCGATACCCGTGGTGGACAGAGCACCGATAGTCCTTTGTATAGCTTTGTGATTAACTCCAAAGAAAGAAAGAAATCGTCACTTGAGTGTTTAATTATGTTATGCTGTTATCGAAGTCAGCCGGATGCAAAAATTCTTGGCTTACAAAAAATACCGGACGATTCCGGACCAGTTGAGATTAAGGTTGTAACGGAACAAATAATTATAAGTTATAAAAAATATTAGTTATGTGCATATCGGTGTACACATGATGCACGAGGACGAACCAACCAATAAGTTTATGGACTTTTCTATATAAAATAATAATGATTTAATTTAGCATTATAATTAAGGAATCGTTAATAACTAACCATCAGAGTAATTAAATGAGTTATTTTGTCATGAATGGTAAGTTCGGATAATGTATAACGCATAACCAGCTTTCAGTTATGGTTCGTGCAGATAAAAGAACGCACGTCCAGGGTACGTCTAATAACGCAGATGAATGTGTATCGGAAAACTGCTGCTTCGCTGATAATCGAAATAAACAAGCGAACATTTCTTGAGCAATTGTGTACGGGTGGATGTGAAACTGACACGTATCTCGCGGCATGGTTCTGTGAAGAGACAACAAACGCCAGTGTGGCTACTGCACGTTACTATTTGAGTAAATTTGATGGCGCGAGCGCCTGTGGGAACGTACCAGCTGAATGCGTGCGTGTTGTTTAAGAAGAACCACGAGGTGTATTATTCAACAGTACAATCGTCCGTCAATTTCACGTTACAACTTCTCCCGAAGCTAACCACAAAGCATACTGACTTAATACCATTTCAATCGCTATTTCTGGTGACTTATTATACACATTAAACTACCTGCTATAATCCGTGCTGTGTTGCGTGTTTCATACCTTCGCCTTACACGCCTCAAAATAACATACACACGTGTGCACACATAGCAGTGCGAGTAATTTGTCTTCTTTTTTTTTTTTCTCGCCGTTTCAGATATCCGTATTCGTTTTGCAGTATAACAAGCACGTACACAAATGTAGCAACGCAATCTATTTGATAACTTTCTAGTTCTGAAAAATTCAAACACTTGAGACGTTAGTAGTATGTCTGGAAAAAAAATATTATTTGTGAACTTAGTAAAGTTTCTGGAATTACACTTCCATGGTTTACTACTTTATTTAGTCAGTCATTTGATGTTCTAAGTTTAGTAATGTGTCTAAAATACTTGAGATCCGAGCATTAGTAGTCTGTTTAAAAACACTTACTGTGTGAGAGTTTAGTAGTCTGTCTGGAGAAACACTTACTGTGTGAGAGTTTAGTAGTCTGTCTGGAGAAACTCTTACTGTGTGAGAGTTTAGTAGTCTGTCTGGAGAAACACTTACTGTGTGAGAGTTTAGTAGTCTGTCTGGAGAAACACTTACTGTGTGAGAGTTTAGTAGTCTGTCTGGAGAAACACTTACTGTGTGTGAGTTTAGTAGTCTGTCTGAAGAAACACTTACTGTGTGAGAGTTTAGTAGTCTGTCTGGAGAAACACTTACTGTGTGAGAGTTTAGTAGTCTGTCTGGAGAAACAATTGCTGTGTGAGAGTTTAGTAGTCTGTCTGGAGAAACACTTACTGTGTGAGAGTTTAGTAGTCTGTCTGGAGAAACACTTACTGTGTGAGAGTTTAGTAGTCTGTCTGGAGAAACACTTACTGTGTGAGAGTTTAGTAGTCTGTCTGGAGAAACACTTACTGTGTGAGAGTTTAGTAGTCTGTCTGGAGAAACAATTGCTGTGTGAGAGTTTAGTAGTCTGTCTGGAGAAACACTTACTGTGTGAGAGTTTAGTAGTCTGTCTGGAGAAACACTTACTGTGTGAGAGTTTAGTAGTCTGTCTGGAGAAACACTTACTGTGTGAGAGTTTAGTAGTCTGTCTGGAGAAACACTTACTGTGTGAGAGTTTAGTAGTCTGTCTGGAGAAACAATTGCTGTGTGAGAGTTTAGTAGTCTGTCTGGAGAAACACTTACTGTGTGAGAGTTTAGTAGTATGTCTGGAGAAACACTTACTGTGTGAGAGTTTAGTAGTCTGTCTGGAGAAACACTTACTGTGTGAGAGTTTAGTAGTCTGTCTGGAGAAACAATTGCTGTGTGAGAGTTTAGTAGTCTGTCTGGAGAAACACTTACCGTGTGAGAGTTTAGTAGTCTGTCTGGAGAAACACTTACTGTGTGAGAGTTTAGTAGTCTGTCTGGAGAAACACTTACTGTGTGAGAGTTTAGTAGTCTGTCTGGAGAAACTCTTACTGTGTGAGAGTTTAGTAGTCTGTCTGGAGAAACTCTTACTGTGTGAGAGTTTAGTAGTCTGTCTGGAGAAACACTTACTGTGTGAGAGTTTAGTAGTCTGTCTGGAGAAACAATTGCTGTGTGATAGTTTAGTAGTCTGTCTGGAGAAACACTTACTGTGTGAGAGTTTAGTAGTCTGTCTGGAGAAACACTTACTGTGTGAGAGTTTAGTAGTCTGTCTGGAGAAACACTTACTGTGTGAGAGTTTAGTAGTCTGTCTGGAGAAACACTTACTGTGTGAGAGTTTAGTAGTCTGTCTGGAGAAACAATTGCTGTGTGAGAGTTTAGTAGTCTGTCTGGAGAAACACTTACTGTGTGAGAGTTTAGTAGTCTGTCTGGAGAAACACTTACTGTGTGAGAGTTTAGTAGTCTGTCTGGAGAAACACTTACTGTGTGAGAGTTTAGTAGTCTGTCTGGAGAAACACTTACTGTGTGAGAGTTTAGTAGTCTGTCTGGAGAAACAATTGCTGTGTGAGAGTTTAGTAGTCTGTCTGGAGAAACACTTACTGTGTGAGAGTTTAGTAGTATGTCTGGAGAAACACTTACTGTGTGAGAGTTTAGTAGTCTGTCTGGAGAAACACTTACTGTGTGAGAGTTTAGTAGTCTGTCTGGAGAAACACTTACCGTGTGAGAGTTTAGTAGTCTGTCTGGAGAAACACTTACTGTGTGAGAGTTTAGTAGTCTGTCTGGAGAAACACTTACTGTGTGATAGTTTAGTAGTCTGTCTGGAGAAACTCTTACTGTGTGAGAGTTTAGTAGTCTGTCTGGAGAAACACTTACTGTGTGAGAGTTTAGTAGTCTGTCTGGAGAAACACTTACTGTGTGAGAGTTTAGTAGTCTGTCTGGAGAAACAATTGCTGTGTGATAGTTTAGTAGTCTGTCTGGAGAAACACTTACTGTGTGAGAGTTTAGTAGTCTGTCTGGAGAAACACTTACTGTGTGAGAGTTTAGTAGTCTGTCTGGAGAAACAATTGCTGTGTGAGAGTTTAGTAGTCTGTCTGGAGAAACAATTGCTGTGTGAGAGTGTAGTAGTCTGTCTGGAGAAACACTTACTGTGTGAGAGTTTAGTAGTCTGTCTGGAGAAACTCTTACTGTGTGAGAGTTTAGTAGTCTGTCTGGAGAAACACTTACTGTGTGAGAGTTTAGTAGTCTGTCTGGAGAAACACTTACTGTGTGATAGTTTAGTAGTCTGTCTGGAGAAACACTTACTGTGTGAGAGTTTAGTAGTCTGTCTGGAGAAACAATTGCTGTGTGAGAGTTTAGTAGTCTGTCTGGAGAAACACTTACTGTGTGAGAGTTTAGTAGTCTGTCTGGAGAAACACTTACTGTGTGAGAGTTTAGTAGTCTGTCTGGAGAAACAATTGCTGTGTGAGAGTTTAGTAGTCTGTCTGGAGAAACACTTACTGTGTGAGAGTTTAGTAGTCTGTCTGGAGAAACACTTACTGTGTGAGAGTTTAGTAGTCTGTCTGGAGAAACACTTACTGTGTGAGAGTTTAGTAGTCTGTCTGGAGAAACACTTACTGTGTGAGAGTTTAGTAGTCTGTCTGGAGAAACAATTGCTGTGTGAGAGTTTAGTAGTCTGTCTGGAGAAACACTTACTGTGTGAGAGTTTAGTAGTCTGTCTGGAGAAACACTTACTGTGTGAGAGTTTAGTAGTCTGTCTGGAGAAACAATTGCTGTGTGAGAGTTTAGTAGTCTGTCTGGAGAAACACTTACTGTGTGAGAGTTTAGTAGTATGTCTGGAGAAACACTTACTGTGTGAGAGTTTAGTAGTCTGTCTGGAGAAACACTTACTGTGTGAGAGTTTAGTAGTCTGTCTGGAGAAACAATTGCTGTGTGAGAGTTTAGTAGTCTGTCTGGAGAAACACTTACCGTGTGAGAGTTTAGTAGTCTGTCTGGAGAAACACTTACTGTGTGAGAGTTTAGTAGTCTGTCTGGAGAAACACTTACTGTGTGATAGTTTAGTAGTCTGTCTGGAGAAACTCTTACTGTGTGAGAGTTTAGTAGTCTGTCTGGAGAAACACTTACTGTGTGAGAGTTTAGTAGTCTGTCTGGAGAAACACTTACTGTGTGAGAGTTTAGTAGTCTGTCTGGAGAAACAATTGCTGTGTGATAGTTTAGTAGTCTGTCTGGAGAAACACTTACTGTGTGAGAGTTTAGTAGTCTGTTTGGAGAAACACTTACTGTGTGAGAGTTTAGTAGTCTGTCTGGAGAAACAATTGCTGTGTGAGAGTTTAGTAGTCTGTCTGGAGAAACAATTGCTGTGTGAGAGTTTAGTAGTCTGTCTGGAGAAACACTTACTGTGTGAGAGTTTAGTAGTCTGTCTGGAGAAACAATTGCTGTGTGAGAGTTTAGTAGTCTGTCTGGAGAAACACTTACTGTGTGAGAGTTTAGTAGTCTGTCTGGAGAAACACTTACTGTGTGATAGTTTAGTAGTCTGTCTGGAGAAACACTTACTGTGTGAGAGTTTAGTAGTCTGTCTGGAGAAACAATTGCTGTGTGAGAGTTTAGTAGTCTGTCTGGAGAAACACTTACTGTGTGAGAATTCAGTAGTCTGTCTGGAGAAACACTTACTGTGTGAGAGTTTAGTAGTCTGTCTGGAGAAACACTTACTGTGTGAGAGTTTAGTAGTCTGTCTGGAGAAACACTTACTGTGTGAGAGTTTAGTAGTCTGTCTGGAGAAACACTTACTGTGTGAGAATTCAGTAGTCTGTCTGGAGAAACACTTACTGTGTGAGAGTTTAGTAGTCTGTCTGGAGAAACACTTACTGTGTGAGAGTTTAGTAGTCTGTCTGGAGAAACACTTACTGTGTGAGAATTCAGTAGTCTGTGAAAATACTCGCTGAGTGAGAGTTTAGTAATCTACTTCACTGGGCGTTTGAATAATTAGTAATTCGTTTGGACGTCCAAGAGATTAATGTTATATTTAAAATCAAACTACATATATTCTCAGTGTTCACTATCGTGCAGCCTTAGAGCAGTCAGATATGCTTCAATTGAAGGCAATTTCGGGAACATTTCATGAAATTTATGACTAAATTTTTATTCGAAACATTTTATCTGACCTTCTTTTATGATGCTAATGTTACAAAGTTCAGTTATCGATAAATGTCATTATCATCTCGTTGGTTTCACACTTATTCTAATATACAGTTGTTGAAACATTCAAGCATAAGTTAATACTTAAGACCATTCAATTTTTCGAAGTTTTGTCATTAATATATAAGTCTAGTTAAGTGTCAAGCATCTTTTCCCATAATAGAATAGTTTGTTTCATTTTCGGTATTCAATATAAAAAATTGAAAAGTGTTCTATAAACAATTATTATAAAGTATAAGTCTCGTGAGAAAAGTGTTGTTGAATATCATGACATGGGATACGAGTTTTACGTCATACCACGTGCTGAAGTCAGCCTCAACTATGCGTGACATTTCCGAATCTCCGGTGTATTGATGCTCAAATCTCGTGGTTGCCACATGTGACTTCCGTAAATCTCAGGAACTACTCTGTGACGTAATGTCCGACAATGTGAATCCTCTGTAGTTAAAAAGGTCAGCCAGATGTCGTATGTTAGTCAAGTACAACGCGACACACACACACGAGCGCAGCGAGTTTTTTTTTGTTTTTTTTTTTCTGTCTCGACATCTGCTAGTTACAGCCACGCGCCATCGACCAATACAGCTTCAAGATGAACCGAACTGCAGATGTGTTGGTCGGAACCCATCCGTCCTTTTGCACCAGCTGGACCACGAAGCACATGCTGCGATCTTTTAACTGGCCGTACACCTGGGAAGCAAGTTATTACATCATTTATACAGAATCATTTAGTTTCTGAATTGTGTTATTTTGAAAAATGATGACAAACACCAACCTTTGTAGCTTTTTAAGTGTTTCATGTACTTTCTACGCGTCTCCTAGTGAGTCAGCAGCAAGTGTAAGAACACTAAAAGTAGTTTCGATACTGGTGGTGAACAGAAAGCAGATAGTTTATTGAGTATCTTTGCGCTTAACGACAAATTACCTTTCCACACTTAATCCATGTTGCTTAAAACTAAATATGTACTCAATTTCTCAATACATTTTTATATGTACAAAGTATAATGATACGATGTTTGTTCTGTATGTTGTAATATAATATACACAATATATAAGAATATGTAATAATTCGTGTACATATGAAATTGACGATTCTTTTTCCTTAATATATTTTTCTAGAGTATAAATAACAATAATTATATGTAACAACTCGTGTAATTATATGGAATTGATCATATTCCCCCCACTTAGTTTGTCGTTACAGAATTTATTGAACCCTCTAAATTTATGCACATATGTTTATATAAAAATATGAAGAGAAACTTAATACAGGTGGCATTAAAATACAGTTATGATGTATTTAACCAGATGTCGCTGTATGCAAATTTGTTATAACTCTGTTATAAAAATGAGAATGGATTACATTATTAATAATATAAATTATATAACATCGACTGAGTTGATATATTATAATTTTAACAGTAACAGTATTTAGGTTTATTTTAATTAATATAGCTTCGAGTTTAATTTATGTTTGATAAATATTTCGTGATTACGTACGAATTTACAGCATAAAAATTAAAAGATCAATTAATTTTAAATTATTAATTATAAATATACTAATTTAAAAATTGAAAGCTACAATGATTATAAAATTTGTTTCGTCTTTTAGAGCGATTTTTGTTGTTTTTAAAGAGATTTTTCATGTCTTAATTCATGTTCGTGCAAATTTGTTATAACTGTTATTCTGGTTTTATTGACTTCTTAAGTAGGACAACATGAGTTAATTAATAATAAAATAGATGTTTGCTTATTTGTATTTAAGCACAAAGATACACAATGGGCTATCTGTGCTTCACCCACCATGAGTAAGGAAATCCGATTGCTATCATTGTAAATTCAACGTGCAACTGGGAAAGTAGGGAGGTAATTGGATTCTGGTAACTGCTGTTTTTTTAGCTCGTCCGTAATTCAAATTAGGGGAATGCTCCAGATACAGATACAAATATCAAAAAATCAAAACTCAGATTGTTACCTTTCAGCTTTAATAATGTTCATACCAGCACTTTGTACAAGCTAAACCATGGTTGCGAGAGTTTCATCAATCTATTTTACTTTCTTTGGTAAAACATTGCATGTTTTGGATAATTACCTTTGCTGGAATATAATTTCCGTCAACATATCTTATTCCTAATAGGAAAACGTGATGAATAAGATTCGGCTTCTACCCGACAGCAGTCAGGGTGCCATCAATTTTGTGTAGACTTCCAACAAGTTGGCTGAGATGTAGTCCACACCTGTATTGGTTCCCAAAGTTGTTCACTGCAAATTTTGTATGCTGATAAGGATTCTATTCTGGTTTTTTTTCACCGAACAAACTGTACTTGACTGTAGCCAAACAATTTTAGTTTGGATTTATATATAAAGATTGCCTTCATCTAGCTTTGTTTGAGGACTGGTACCTTTTTTAACATTTCGGTTTATTTGTTCTCAGCAGCGGGTTATAAACAGCTACTTGTCTAATCAGACCGATTATTTCCAATGTGTATCATGTTACTGGAAGTAACACTCACGTTTGAACGTACAGATGAAACATGGAAAACATCTCTACTGGATCTTCGTGTACCATCTAAAAAGTCCACTCTGAGTTACTTAACATTACATTTTACATGGACCGTTTTTGTTCCCAACAATAATAGCTTTTCGGGGTTTTTTCGTGCGACTTCTTTGTAAGTTCTATACTGGAACGTAATATTTCGCTTCTATTTGCCGCATTCACCAACCAACAAAAGTTTTGACTTCTATACGTATGTCATAAAACATTTCTATCTTAGAAGCCATGAGTGCATTTACTACACTACTGTTGGGAACAGTTTGATTGCCTATATTTTTATAGGCGTCATATTAAGTAGAAGGATGGCAGCCAATCATATTATCAGATATCAGTACCTCAGTGAACTCTGGTGTAATTTCACTTCATAGCACAGAAAGGGGGCAACCCTGTAATATGTAGTTTTATTCACCGTAATAATGTTAAATATCGCATGTTTGAAGATCTGAACTAAACATTGTTTTTGTAATAAGAAATCACTTAACGTATTAATAAAACCAATTATTATGTCAGACATGACATCTCCCAGTTTAATTATTTTATTGAATAGGTTCAATACATTTATTTTACTGATGTAAATTTTCAGACAGATATCTATTTTTGTAGACACTAAAACAAAATGTCTCAATTGGGTTTGAATACCTGTGTTGGGCAGAGCACAGATAGCCCATTGCATAACTTTGTGTCTAATTACAATCAAATCAGACTTTTCTCAAAGTACGGGATGTGTTTCTTACACCTCAGGGGCAAAGCAGCATGTCTGTGGGCTTAGAACACTAAAACTCGGGTTTCCGTATCCGTAATAGGCAGATTACAGATAGCCCATTGTGTAGTTTTGTGCGTAACTTGAAATAAAGAAAATATATTTTTAATTACACATATAAGATGAGAATCATATGTGCATATAATGAAAAACATGGATGTTTAATTTTACATAAGAAACATGTCATTTTTCTTACCTCACATTATCACGTTAAAAACCTCACTGTGTAAGTATATTTAAAGTACGTTTTGAAAAGTGAAATCATTACATGGTAGTCATATTAGTTCTAATTTCCCCAGTATGCTTTTATTTTGAATTTCACGCAAAGTTACACAAGGGCTATTAGAGTTAGCCGTCCCTAATTTAGTAGTGTAAGACTAGAAGGAAGGCAACTGGTCATCACCACTCACCGCCAACTCTTGGGCTACTCTTTTACCAACGAATAGTAAGATTGACTGTAACATCATAACTCCCCCACTGCTGAAATGGGAGAGCATGTTTGGTGCGACGAGGATTCGGACCCGGGATCCTCGGATTGTGAGTCGAGTGCTGTACCTAACCACCTGGCCATGGCGGGCCTCACCAGTATAGAATATAGTTTCATATTTTAACTGTAATAATAATAAACTATATACTGTAAAATCACTGTTAATCCTAAAACTAAACACCACATTGCATTTTATTTATTATTCATGACATACAATAGACTTTAGTCATGTGTGAGATGAGAAAGCAGTTATTTATATTATATTAGTAATTCCTGATGACGAAAAATCCACTCGAAGTAAAAAAATGTTTTTTTCAAGACGACTGGTAAGAATATTAAATATTTAACTAAAATAAAATACAGAACAACGTTTCAACTTTCTTTAGGTCATCTTCAGGTTTGAGGCTTCATTTTAAATTACGTTTTTGATGCACGTACCAACTGTCTTTAGAACACATAATGTCGATAGTGTTACCATCTAGCGGCAACTTATTTCAA
This sequence comes from Carcinoscorpius rotundicauda, assembly GCA_011833715.1. Taxonomy (NCBI): domain Eukaryota; kingdom Metazoa; phylum Arthropoda; class Merostomata; order Xiphosura; family Limulidae; genus Carcinoscorpius; species Carcinoscorpius rotundicauda. The sequence continues at coordinate 160,636,869 of CM022392.1, read as the reverse complement.
TAAATACCTGTCAAAGGGCTGACAGGATAAAAATGAGAATGGATTACATTATTAATAATATAAATTATATAACATCGACTGAGTTGATATATTATAATTTTAACAGTAACAGTATTTAGGTTTATTTTAATTAATATAGCTTCGAGTTTAATTTATGTTTCATAAATATTTCGTGATTACGTACGAATTTACAGCATAAAAATTACAAGATCAATTAATTTTAAATTATTAATTATAAATATACTAATTTAAAAATTCAAAGCTACAATGATTATAAAATTTGTTTCGTCTTTTAGAGCGATTTTTGGTGTTTTTAAAGAGATTTTTCATGTATTAACATGAAAAGGTCGAGTTAATCCCGCTGTTAATCCAAACTTGTTTCGAAGTATTAGGATGGTATGTGGAACACATTATGTGTTCCTATGGTTCCACACTTTTCGGAAGTCCTGTAGTATACAACAACAAACTCCAGAGTTCACTCGTGTCCCTGACGCATAACATAAAAATTCTTTAAAGTAATATACAGGGTGGTCGCTAGAAAAGCGGAAAATTTGTCAAACAGCTATTTATTTTTACAAAGAATAACTTTTACAAAGTTTTTTAAAGGCATATGTTATATTACACTCATAGATGCTCAAAATGAATAAAATCATGCATTTTATTCATGATGTAAAGAAATCAAAATAGAAATGAGTAAGCACGCATTTTATTCATGATCTCATCTGACCCTCAAATTTTCCGCTTTTGTACCGACCACCCTGTAGTACACACTTAACTCGTGTTTTTCATAGGTATCTGTTAGTTGTATGTATTCATATACATTTTCTATACGAAATATTTTTTTTCATTAAATTTAAATTTTCACTCAAATCTTTGCAATAGCTATCAGCACACAGTAACCTCTAATTTTCAGGTGATAGACTATAACAAAAGGAGCTAGTTAATACCCCGAGAGTAAGTAATGTATCAGTTTTGAAAAATATTTTCCAATCCTGACTTACAAATGTATAAATTTTGCGATGATGCCAACAATGCTATTATAACAGATAATATTCTGCGTGCCATTATGTACTTGTAGATGATTTTTTCATGCATTCTGTATAGAGTGAAAGGCTAATTGCAGTTTATCAGAACGACCAGCAAGTACTAGCAACCTGGTAGTAAAGTGATAAGTCTCTGGGCTTACAAAATTAAAAATCAGGTTTCGATAGCCGCGGTATTCAGAGCTCAGATAACCTAATGTAAAGCTTTGTGCTTTGCAAGAAACAGCAAAAACAAGAACATGTACTGATCCAATGGCATATTGTTGAATACGTCAGACTGTGTCGCAACAGTATATTTAGTTTACGATGAATTTCCAACCATTAAAAGATACATTGTTACCAAGAGTAGACTTATGACAGCAGGAATATGTGTATGTATTCATACCGTGAATTTATTAAACCAAAATACTTCAACATTTCGAAGCTAGGTGACTCTAATGTTCTCCTCAAATGCAGAGTGATCGTGACAACAAACAGTTATTTAATTAAGTTATTCAGGCCAAACGAGACCAAAGACCTTGTCCACAAAGAAAAATGTATAGTTACGAAAGAGAACCTTTCGAACCATAACGCTATATCAATGAATTTAGACATATCCTCTTGCATCGTTAACAACACAATAAGTAATAGTTTGAAGTTGGTAAAGGTCTTTAAGCTTCCAGCCAACAGATGTTTTCAAGAGAGAAAAAAATACAATCACAGCAATGCCATTTAATTGTTTATTTGTTGCTGTTTCTCTGTTTAAACGTTATCTTGAAAGCCTTTCCTTGTGTATAAATCAAACAATAGTAAATATTGATTTCGCTGCCTTTTGCAAAAGCTCGTTACAGCGAAATCTGTGCTTTTGGTCAATAATGACTAATCATAGCATAATCAGTGATGATGAGAATAGTTCGAAGAGTAACTCGAGGACTGGAAATTTTTTCTTATAAAATAACGAAGAACATGTTATATATTTCTCTCATAAACTATACACCAAACACATGTTTGTGCACATGGGAATTACGTATATGTAATTATTTGTTTATGTTTTATATCAATATATCAATCATGTTTTATCAAGTTCTTTGGAATAACTATTATGAATACTTCAATGTTAAAGCGTTGATATCCATTTCAAATGGCACAAAGATATTCATAATTTAAGATCACATAGATAAGGTCCAGCATGGCCAGGTTGTTAAGGCACTCCACTCGTACTCCGAAGGCCAGGAGTTTGAATACCCGCCACACCAAACATATTTGTTCTTTCAGCCGTGGGGACATTATAATGTTATGGTCAATCTTACTATTCGTTGGTAAAAGAGTAGCCTAAGAGTTGGAGGTGGGTGGTGATGACGAGCTGCCTTCCTTATAGTCTTACGCTGCTAAATTAGAGACGGCTAGTTTTGCGCGAAATTCAAACCAAACCAAAACCGTATAAATAAAGCATGTGTATCACTACCTTTTAGCTGTATGATTAATTACAGGTAGAATGGAAAAGGTAGGATTATTAAAATGGAAACAATCCAAGCAATTTTTTTTCGGTTAGTAAGGTTTTAAAAACCCATTTTATTTACTTATTTATTGCAGTTTATAGCTGAAACTAACAATTTTATTTGTTATAATAAATAAATTTTAACAGTGGTTTAATGTTGAAATTTAATACATTAAAAAGTTTATGAATTAAGTTAAATGTTGAAATTTCAGTATGGAAACTATGCGGATCAAAAACATTCGAATGTTTATGTATTAAAATATTGTGATTCAATATTATAAAATGTAAGACAACAAGTGCGATAAACAATAATCAATAAAGTCATGAAACATATTTCTAAATGTCATTAAACTCACATTTTTTGTGATTTTAAAATACATTCAGTATTATTATTGACTTTTTATATATTCTAGGCCTAAATTTAAGGCTTAACATTTCGATTACTTTGATCAATAATCTTCTCTTCCGGACATTTTACTTCGTCATGTTTCATAAACATAACTTCGTAACATTAATATAAACAAATAGCAAATTTAGTTTTAGATTTTTAGATCTGGTTTCGCATGTATTATTGTATTTCTCTCTATATAGCCTTGAAAAAGTTTCGCCAATTTTAGCATTATTTCCACAGTAATTTATGTCCTATTTAATTTTTACAAAATTTACTGTTCAAATATAATTCTTCGTCTTCCAAAATTACTGAAATTTACTTTTGGTCTCATATTAAATATATAACTTGATAAGAATAAAATTGATAAAAGTTTCAACTAAATGTCAAACGTTACAGCCATTTTACAGATTAAATTGTCCAAACTATAAGTTAATGGTGAGATACAGTAACTTTGTTTTTCAATGTTCGAAGAAATACATATTTTTTCCATCTAAAGTAGCTTTAATGTAGCTTATCTTTCTAAAGGCATAACTGCTGTTTTTGAAAAAAAAACAAACAGTGTATTTTATAGATTATTATATTTGTTCACAAGAAATTGTCTTTGAAAACAAATTACTTTCCCAATGTTGTATGCTATTATTATATACCCAAGAGAACATACATAAATACATAAACAAATATTATGTCGCAAATGTAGCGACAGTTCATTAAATGGAAATTTGGGTCACGTTTTACTTCTGTAAATATTGCCCCCCAGTGGCTCAGCGGTATGTCTGCGGACTTACACGCTAAAATCCGGGTTTCGATACCCGTGGTGGGCAGAGCACAGATAGCCCATTGTGTAGCTTTGTGCTTAATTCAAAACAACAACAACAACAACTGTAAATATTATTCGACTTATAAGAACGTAGTGTTAAAAGTGTGCCGCGTCATCTAGTGAGAATAAATGCAACAATATACAATAATATATATTTTTCATGGAACAAAGCCACATCGGGTTATCTGCTAAGCCCACCGATGGGGAATCGAACCTCTAATTTTAGCTTTGTAAATCCGGAGACTTACTGCTGCATTAGCGGGGGGCGAGAATATTGACGCAAGGTAAAATGTAAGTGTAATTAACAAAAGTTTCTTGGCGTATGATTTTTTTTATTTAATGGTAAGTGCGTTGGATTCAGGCATAACAAATAATATTATTGACAAACGACAACGTCGCTGAATAAATAACAGTCGATTTCTGATTTATTTTTAAATGTTGCAAATCGTAATAACAACTTACTATGACATTCTTAATTAAATATTTAACTTAAGTTTAGATATGACACTGATATCTCCTTACGCATCACCAAAATGTGGTGCTTTTCTAATATTTACTGACATGTAGGCCTAGTGGTTTAAGGTTTGCAATACGCACGATCGAAACCTGTCGTTCAAGATGCTAACTTTTACAACTGTGAAGAAATTGTGATCTGACAATCAATCCCACTGTTCGTTGATAAAAGATAACCCATGAATTAGTAGTGGGTGATGTTGACTAGCTGCCTTCCACGTAATCTATCACTTTAAAATTAGGGACAGCGAGCGCAGATCCCCTGGAGTACTTTTGCGCACAACTCAACAAACATACAAATGGTGAAGGGTTTTTTTTCTCTTTAAATAATATGGAGAAGTTTTGTAAATGGACTCGAAAATCTGTATACCAGATTTGTACCAGCAAAACCAGAGTCTGGCTATCTATGATCGAAAATGTTACAAATTCAGTCGAGTTTCAGTTTGGATTGAAAATTATATGTGCGTTAAATTTTGCTTTTTAAAATCTACACCTAGTCTGCGAGTTAATGACGCTAAAAATCGGGTTTCGATAGCTATGGTGGGCAGAGCACAGATAGTCCATTGTGTAAGCTGCCTGATCAACAAAACTAACCCAAAACTGTTTAAAATCGTCACTAGGGTTCTCTAGTTTGGTTTGGTTTTGAATTTCGCGCAAAGCTACTCGAGGGCTATGTGCACAAGCCGTACCTAATTTAGCAGTGTAAGAATAGAGGGAAGGCAGCTAGTCATCACTGCCTACCGCCAACTCTTGGGCTACTCTTTTATCAGCGAATAGTAGGATTGACCCTCACTATATATCGTCCCCACGATGATATGGCGAACATGATTGGTGTGACGAGGATTCGAACCCGCGACCCTCAGATTACCAGTCGAGTGCCTTAAGCACCTGATAAAACAGTGTATGACGTTTTCTTCATGTTATGTGAACAAGTAAGGATTATTTTTCACCTAATAATACAATGATGTTTAAATGATATCACAAACATGAATACCATAAGTTCTGATAAGAAAAACATTTTTCTTTTTCATACATTCTCTAACATCTTAAGTAGAGTTGACCACCTTTTAAATTTATACTAAAAAAAAAGGTAAAAAATAATAAATTGTTAAAATATGTTTCCATTTTAAACTTTTAAAGATAGACCTCCCAGTGGCTCAGCTGTAAATATTTCGGCTTATAACAGTAACAAAAAAGAAAAAAGGCCCGGCATGGCCAAGCGTGTTAAGGCGTGCGACTCGTAAATTGTGGGTCGAGGGTTTGCATCCCCGTCGCGCCAAACATGCTCGCCCTTTCAGCCGTAGGGGCGTTATATTGTGACGGTCAATCCCACTATTCGTTGGTAAAAGAGTAGCCCAAGAGTTGGCGGTGGGTGGTGATGACTAGCTGCCTTCCCTCTAGTCTTACACTGGTAAATTAGGGACGGCTAGCACAGATAGCTCTCGAGTAGCTTTGTGCAAAATTCAAAAACAAACAAACAAGCAGTAAAAAACTTGGTTTCGACAAGCATGGTAGACAGAATACAAATGGCTTTGTGTCGCTTTGCACTTAATCACAAGCAAATTGAACGAAATTACAGATAATTGTTAATTCAATACGGCCACGTCAACACATGGAAAAATTATGTGGTAAGCAATACAGGAATGTTGAGGTACAAGAACTTTGTATTCATGCGAGGTAAAAAAACCAACAACCAACAATTTGCCATCGTTGTATTAAAAAAGAAACTGAAGAAAACAGCTGGTAAGATATAGTTGAATGTTTATATTTAACTGAAGGATTTCCTTCAGAATAGTATTTTCTTGAGCGGAGAATCACCTACATCAAATTCCAATAACTGCCTCATTCTGATCTAGCTAGCAGATGAAGAAAATACGTGTACTTAAAAAATGAAATAATAAATATGTATGTGCACATAATATAAATAAATGAAAATGTTGACGTTACATCAGTTATTTAAACAAACAAGTTAAAATATTTCTTAATTAGAGTCACTCAAATAGGCTCCTCAGTGACACAGTGTTATATCTACGGACTTACAACGCTAGAGACTGGATTTTGATACCCGTGAGGAGCAAAGCCCAAATAGTCGATTTTTTTATCTTTATCCTTAACTTCAAATAAACGTAAACGCTTAAACAGACTGAAAGTATTTACTCTGCTGTCCCAGAACTACACAAACTAGCCTAAAATAAAACTCGGCTTTACAAGATTCGCTTTGAACTAAACAGGAAACAAGACGAAAACAAAAACTTTACCAAGCTAAATCTGAGTAAGATTGACCTGTATTGGATTATAGCTGTAAGAAGACTAAGAATCTTACTCCACGACTAAAACTGGAACAATACTAAGACAGAACAGTACTGGACTAAAACAACAACAAAATTCGGAGCGCACTTTACTGGGATAAGAAAGAGACAGAACTTAACTAGGCTAAAACTACAACAATAACAAAATTTAGAACGCACTTTACTGGGATAAGAAAGAGACAAAACTTAACTAGGCTAAAACTACAACAATAACAAAATTCGGAGCGCACTTTACTCGGATAAGAATGAGACAGAACTTAAGTAGACTAAAATTAAAACAAGATTGTACAGAACTAATTCATGTATCAGACACAAACTTTACTTGGCTAAAACTAGAATAAAACAGGCAGATCTTCGCCAAATTAAAATTGAAATAATATTTTATTGGAGTAAAACTGGAAAAATAAAATAAAATTGAAACAAAGCTCTGAGAAAACTTCACTGGACTAAAACTTTCATTAGGCTGAAACCAAACAAAGATTAATACACGTAGATGTAGAGATAACAAAGACCTGACGTTTCTCTGATTTTCGTCAATCACATAAAAACGTGAGAAATTACCATTACATATTACCAGACACTGTACCACTCTACCAGAGTAGTAGAAATAGTTTGAAAATGATAGTTGGCACATCAAACAGTTACATACATCTTGTACAATACACTATCCTTTATTCGATTTTAAAAATAATGCAGAAATATTGTGGTAAAACGAATAAAACTAAGTTGAAAAGATCTGCTATCGAAGGCTAAAAGCTGTTAATACAGACATGTAATAGTTTCCTGAATTCGTTGTGAAGTGTTTTATTTTAACTATACCCCTTACCTTTGCTCGTGCTCCCACGTTGGATAGTGTGCACAAAACACTGCACGACAAAGTTTTTGCTTCTTGAACACTGTTGGTCTTTTGGTTGTTTTTTTTAGAATTTTGCCTGCTGATCACGAAAATCGCATCCAAATTTGCCCATCACGTACCATTTCATCGAAATTTTAAGTTTTGCTACAATGGAAAAACGATATCAGGGCAACTGGAATCTGTCAATGCTTGCTGACTACTGTTGGACACTGCAACGTGATGCACCCGACATCGAATACAAACGAAAATCAGGAACAAAATACTTTTAATATTGTTGAACTTAATAGTGTATTAGAAACATAAACGCAATTAAATACGTTATTGCCGGTAAACAGCTCTCAGAGTTCCTATGTGATGAAGCAAAACCAAAACTATATTTGTGTATACCAACAAGGTACCTGTCACAATCAGCAAAAACGTTTCAGGAAGCAAAACTTTTCAAACAAATTATTGTTCAGCGTAATCAATTGTGTAGCTTTGCATTAAAATTAAAAATATCTTACTTTGTTACCAGGCAGTGCTGTCATCTAGTGACTCTTATATGCACTATAGGTGTTTGGGGAATGGAGCTTTTAAAGTACTTGGCTTAATTTTTGAATTTTCTGTATGTTTTATTTTAAATTTCTAAGAAGACTTGTAGTTTGAGATTCTTGCTCAGTTGACAGCAAAACTCAAATAAAACGTTTTTGAATGTTATTGTCAAGCTATGTAGAGTGTCTCTGGAGGTGACCCCAGATATCAGCGTGTTTCACCTGAATGAACTCACCTGCAAAGTCCTAAAACATCAAAAGAAGCATGCTCTTTGACATAACGGCCTCAAAATATACCACGCGTCTCTCAGTTTCAACTATCAATATACCTCTTCATCCCTTGTCAACACACACACAAAGAGAGATATTTTTTGTTGTTAGTTTTTATTTCTTACAATAAAGATTTAACCATCATTCAGAAATTATGAAAAAAATATCATTACAATTTTTATCTGATCTAAACTTAGTTGAATGTTATTGTTTCAACTCACCGATTCAATAAGCCTTCAGATCTTTAGAATACTACACAGTGTTTCCTTTTACAAAGGTGTATATATAATGACTGAATCACAGAGTCCAGAATGTCTGTAAATGTCATGACAAAAAGTTTGAATATCTGTTTTCCTTTCTTCTCTTTCTTTTTATTACATGATAACTCAGAAACAAAACAATGAGGTCAATTAGCTTCTTTGAGGTGAAATATTTTCAAACGGAGTACCCGATTTCATAAATATTATTAATTGTTGTCGAAATGAATAACATTTTCTAAAAACAATATAAAACTATGAATTGCAAATATTAAATAGTTCTTAAAGCTTATGAACATAAAAACATTGTATGCTAAAATATATTACAGAATTATATTTTTAAATTATTGTATTTATTATAATATTGTTACAGATAAGTTGTTTAAAAAAACAAAAGTTTTTAAGTACCAGAAAAAATTTTAGAGAAGAAAATTGTGATAAATTTTGTAGCTTTCAAAACTAACCGAGAGATAGCGCTAGTTTATCAAACTAAGAAGCATGCCTCACGTGACTAAAACCTTCCCTTCGATTGGCTGCTACTTCTAAATTCGTGGTATAGGAAACTGTTTAGAAAGACGACAGGAGGTTAAAACTGCAGTTCCGATGTTTAAAGAAGAGATGTTTGCACAGTTGACCGTCGACGTTATCTAGCTTTTCGTAAACTGCAACCTTACAAAGAAGAAAGTGTGTGCGGAGGTTTTCCAAAATCTCCATCGAAAATTGTTGTTTTCGGCTTAAATTAATGAAACTGAAAGCGAATTAATGCGTCAACAGTACCATTACCGAAAGGAACGAGGACTGTCAGAATAAGTGTAGAGCACACACAAAATGTATAGTTCACGTTTTAACCGTAGAGAACTTGATATCCGGTAACGTTTTTACGCTTTCTTCTTTTCGACGTTCAACTTTAAAGATCTCTGGTCGTTTCTACCCGTCTGTTTTACTTTCTGTGAACTGTACGATGGTAACGAACTAGTTCAACAGTCTGTGAGATGATCGTGTCAAGGTATAAATCAGCTCCATGTGGTACCTGCTAAAATTTGACAAAAGCAATGGCGGACTGTTGTCACGACAAAATATCACCTGAATATCACCTTCATTGGCGCATAGAGTAATGAAAAGACATTGAGTAAGGTGTTGTAATTTTCTTTTTAAATAAGTGAGTCAAAACATCAGATGTAATGTGTTTTTTTTTCTTTCATTTCGACGATGTTAGGTCGACCAGGCCTTCGTAAGTCTTACTGATGTTTATTACGTGAATTCAATATTAATAATCAATAACATTACTTTAGTGCGGCTCTTTCTTTTATAAACATTTTCAAAACATTCTCGAGTAATTATAATGTTTTGGCTGTTATTGAGAATAGTAGAAGGCATGCATTTTTAGCAAAAAGTAAGGTTATGCTGAAAAGAAGGTATTAAAGGGTAAGTAAGCCTAATTTTAGCTAACACGGTCTGGAGAAAATTATCATTAAAATTTCAACAGAATCGTCTGATTTCTTCATAAAAAAGTTGGAAAATATCGTTGACTGAAGATTTAATTGATGGCTTACCGAAGGAAGACTGGTTGCCGTAACGGACAGACGGCAAACACCGAAGATGGACCACATCTTATCATATATAAAAAGGTAAGAACACAAAAAACATTATCCGTGTAAAATAAGCAAAGGTTGACATACTGTTTTATTCTTATAAAATTATTAAATAATAGATAAGAACAACCACATGCTTTCGAAGACATTTTTTTTGCTTATTAATAGTATTGTCGCTTACGTGTTTTTATTCAGTGTGACGGATGTAACACAAGAATGTGTTTACCGTACTAAGATTTATATAAAAATATTGGTGAGTAAACCTGCCACAAAATTTACATGAAAAGAAGAATGTTTGGTCCCTTCTTACTTTCTAAACCAAAAACATTAAGTAACGTATCATTTTAAACAAAAACCTCAAGACCCGTAACATTTAAAATAAAAACATCTAGACCTATAACAAACAACATTCAGACCAATGTCATTTAAAACCTAAACACCTAGACCAATAAAATTTAAAACAAAAACATCTAGACTCATAATATAAAACAAAAAGTGTAGTACATTGTTAATCAAAGAAGAACACTTGTAACGTGTACTATTATTTTAAAAAGTAAACCTATAATTCCCGAAATGAAACAACAACTGTACTCTGAATTTTAAAATTAGTTTCAGTCCAGAGTGAATTCCTATCTGTTTATTATCTTCGGTACAAGTTTTTATAAGTTGTAGGTTTCACAATTTTTCCTGTTACGTATTTGTTCTAGTTGATTAACCTTATTAGTACATGGTGTATAAAGGTCATTTTGATGACGAAACTTATATTGTATTATTTCAAAAAGTAAGGCATTTCCAAGTTTCTGTGTATTTGTAAGTACCAGCGCATATAACTCCATAATAATACATAATGGATTTGAAAGACACCAGTAAACCTGATTTGCTGATTCTCAGGATTGAAAACAATTTTTAAAAAATGAAATAGCAAAAACGAATTATGTTATTCAACTAAACTCCAGTGACTGTGTAAATAGTGGTTGAACGTAAGTGTATAGACACACTTTAAGTGTTTATTTGTTTTTATTTTACGTATTACTTCTTTCCCGCTTGTTGTGACTCTACAGTTTCTCACAGATTACTTCTTTCCCGCTTGTTGTGACTCTACAGTTCCTCACAGATTACTTCTTTCCCGCTTGTTGTGACTCTACAGTTCCTCACAGATTACTTCTTTCCCGCTTGTTGTGACTCTACAGTTTCTCACAGATTACTTCTTTCCCGCTTGTTGTGACTATGCAGTTCCTCACAGATTACTTCTTTCCCGCTTGTTGTGACTCTACAGTTCCTCACAGATTACTTCATTCCCGCTTGTTGTGACTCTACAGTTTCTCACAGATTATTTCTTTCCCGCTTGTTGTGACTATGCAGTTCCTCACAGATTACTTCTTTCCCGCTTGTTGTGACTCTACAGTTCCTCACAGATTACTTCTTTCCCGCTTGTTGTGACTCTACAGTTCCTCACAGATTACTTCTTTCCCGCTTGTTGTGACTCTACAGTTCCTCACAGATTACTTCTTTCCCGCTTGTTGTGACTCTACAGTTCCTCACAGATTACTTCATTCCCGCTTGTTGTGACTCTACAGTTCCTCACAGACTGCTCTTTCCTGTATGTTGTTTTTGTGTAGTTTCTCACAGACGGCGCTTTCCTATATGTTGTTTTTGTGTAGTTTCTCACAGACGGCTCTTTCGTTCATGTTGTGGCTCTGTAATTCCCCACAGGCTACTTTGTGTTTGCATGTTGTGGATTTTACATTTCCTCACAAGCATCTTCGTTCTCGCATGTTGTACTTGCAAGAATTGGCTGTATAAATCCCTACAGAGTTTTTTCCTTTTCTGTGTTATGACCTTATAGTTTCTCCTTCTTTGTCATCATACTTCCAAGTAATGGCTCTATAGTTTCTCAATAATCTCTTTTTTGTTCTTGTAGTGCGTGCCATTAAATGCAGTTTTAACATATTTACTGTGCGAGGTGATTACTGCAGGTTGTTGCTTCTCTTATCATTTCAACATATTTACTATCTGAAGTGATTACTGCAGGTTGTTGCTTCTCTTATTTCAACATATTTACTGTGTGAGGTGATCACTGCAGGTTGTTGCTTCTCTTATCATTTATAGAAAAGTTATAAGTCCTCGTATATTTTCCGAGTTGTCTATATTTCATTCAAATAGTTGAAATCGATTCGAATACCACAAGCTTCACGTTCAGCTTCAAACAACGTTAAATTATCACATTACTTAACTTTAGTTTCAAATTAACATGTTAAGTTGTTATGCTGAGTTATTTTGTATACATATGAACGAACTTTCAAGTATGATCACAAGTTGTTTGCGGGTTTGTGTGGAATGGAATGTAAATATTTGTCCTGTTGACGAATGCTGATTTGAAATATTCTAATAAGTACAGTTAACTTCCCTCCGGTTTAGAATGTAGAAATGGATAGCATTTCCAAAAACGCATTTTGATGTTGTTTGTTTACCCGAGCATTTGCTTGCATGAGACTCTCACCAATAACTGCTGTTATAAAACAAGTATGTGTTACAAGTTTACTAGAAAAATTCACGAAAGAACTTCTGAATAAATTAATGAGAGTGACGATTTTCTTAGGGATGAATCTGAATGAATGAAAATTGACTGTCTTCATTGAACTCTGACTTTTTATTCAAAACGAAGCCACTTAATTTGAAAACACTGTATTTTGTTTGTTTTTGAATTTCGCGCAAAGCGACACAAAGGCTGTCTAATTTAGCAGTGTAAGACTAGAGGGAAGGCAGCTATTCATCACCACCCACCTCCAACTTTTGGAGTATTATTTTACCAACGAATAGTAGGATTGACTGTACATTATAGCGCCCTCACAGCTGAAGGGACGCACATGTTTTGTGTGACGGGTATTCGAACCCGCGACCCTAAGATTACGAGTCGAACGCCTTAACAAGCTAGCCATGCCGGGGTCACTTTCTATGATTCAGCAAAATCGTACATTATATGAAATAAAACTAACAACTGCTTAGATTTGTCAAAAATAATTGTTTTATAGCCTAGGACTATTTGAATTACTAGGTGCCAGCAGGACATCAAAAATGTTGCTGTCTCGAACAGTCGAGTGCCGGCAGAACACTGAAGATAGCATTAATTAATGCAGGGTTAACTGAACACACAAATACAGAACCTAATCTTACTAAACTAATCCACTGTTAATTGACGCATTCAGTGATAATTTTTCTGGTGTTTTTATTGTCCGATCTTGTGGATAAAGTATTTCAATATAAGATAATACAAAAATTGCACGACAGGTACAACATACAAAGTTCTAACCCTGTTTAACTTTTGAAGGTCATGAGTCAAAGATCAATGTCCAGCTTTTAGCATAGGGGTTTCGTGAACATAGGCTCCACTCATGTTACTTAAACTAGTCGAGCAGAACAGTGGGAAGTAATCAGTCTTATCTAAATATAAACAGGGTCGGTCCACTATTGACTTCGTATTGAAAAACAACTATATTGCAGTAATTACTTCGTGTATCTATTACAACAAGTGGAAAGTTATTGTCATACTTACAAGTCTTCTGTGGGAAAAAAAACAAAAAACCAAGAATATTACAAACGTATTTGTCTTAACATATATTTATGAATTACCTACATCAAACTGAATTAAACTTTAATAAGACGGAATGTAAACGTATGTTTAAATGAGAAATAAAAATACTTTTGTCTATTGTACGGTTTTAAAATTGCACTTACCTAACCTCTAGAACTTCCACAATGCACATATCGAGTTTTATTAGTGTCCTTGTATACCTTAATCGGCATTTACTCTCTATCATCACGAACTGTTGCTAACTTCTCAGTGTAAGAAAATTTATCGTTTATGACATAGGGTGAACTAATCTAGTGTTAAAGAAGCGTTAACAGATAAATTTCTCTGTTAACATTGATTGAGCCTTTCAGTGGAAATATTTTAATGAACTCATAGGCCTAAAATTTGTGACACAAAATCACGTTAACTTCAAGGTTTTGTTTTCTTTCACATTCAAGTTATCCACTGCGAATTTAAAATCAGAAACGTGTGAAAGTAGCGTTTCAAATATATGTTTTATTCGCCACAAGTTACTAAAAGGCCGTGACACGTAGGGAATAAAAGACATATTTGAAATGGTATTTTGATATCCCTATAATTTTGGAATTACAAAGGACTAATTAAGAGGAAAGTGAAGGGGAAAAAAACATTTGTAGTTAAAGTGATTATTTCCCCCAAATTTTAGGCCTAAAGCCACAATTTTAGTGTATTTTTGTTGTGATAATTTTTAAGACGAAATGATAAACCGTAATACAAAGTAATATGTCGGTGTGCTCAGTAAATTTGTTAAGACGTTTCCTGAAGCATACACATAAAATGTAACTTTTAAGTTATTAATCCCATGTTTAAGATATGAAACACGTGTAAACAACGTCACTTAAACCTGCAATTTGATGAAACCTGTGAGAGTGGCAGTAGAAACATTTCTACAGGCTGAAATCAGATTTTTTTGTGTTTTGCAAAACAGTCTGTATATCAGAACGGCTGGGATGGGTGTAATAACACTTATTGGTAAGCAGAGAACGTTTTGACCTTCCTAGGTCATCTTCAGGTTTACAAAGGCGAACATAAGTTCTGAGATGCATTTTCATTTCAAGTGGGTTTCTCGTCATCAAGAATGTTTGATAAACATCTGGTGCATTCTTTAAATTTTGCTTAAACCATTGGTAAATTATTTAACAATAATTAAATATGCACACATTTTCTTCATTTTCCCATTTCAAACTAACTTGAATTAAAGTTGCCGTTTTACTTTCTAGTGTACCTCTTTTTTAATGTCAGTATTTATTACAGCCTGTGTTAATGGTGCATTATGAAGTTAAATCATTCGGTGTGATACATGGGTGATATTAATATCACTTTATGAGTCAGCAATTGCAGAAATAAGCTGTCTACACATTCATCCCCCCCACAAAATTACTTCTAAATGATTCATCAATAATTATGTAGCATAATGATAATCATTCATTGATTTTGATATATAGTCGTTTACTCACCACTAATATCGTAAAATATCAAAAAGTTGTTTACTTTCCACCGTTAAATGAAGCCTACTTTCATGTTGTTTCGCTCCTCCTTGCAACAGTGATGAGCCGTGATTCAGTGAAACTAGTCTGTTGCAGACGAACTAGTTAGTAATGAATAAAAAGTAAATTAGGCCTCAACACGTTTTTTCTCTTCAATAAAATTTACGTTTTAGCGAATAAGAGAAATTACGACGAAGTAATAACAGTTGTAACAGTACTGTAAAAAATTACATTTTATCTCAATCAACCATTGGTCACCAAAGCAAAGGATAATTAAGAAAACTTAAATGTTAAAATGCGTTTTTTGAACTACGACACACGCTGTCAAGCAGATATGTTATTACTTTTCATTACGAAATATTTCAAAATATTTTCACTTAATTTAGTACTTGTATTTATATTTATTTCTCTACACCTAAAATATCCGTTTATCGCATGGGTCTCAATGGACCAACGAGTTAAACTTGTTGATTTGCGTTTTTTTAATTTTTTATAATTTTACGTGTTTATTTTTTGGTTATCGTTAGAGAACGCAGCATTATAAATAATTTTTTTCGCGTATATATATATATATGTGTGTGTGTGTGTGTATTTATATTTTTCTTGTACTTGCCTTCATTAACAATAACTTACTAATGTAAGTAAATTAACGTTTTATTAAAACCAACACATATTTAACTATTATTGTGATGAAAGTATTCAGATGCATTAACTTTAATATATATTTGATACTGCAGTATTTGAAGGACTATTAATAAAAACTAAAAAAAATAAATTAATAAGTATAATAACATGACACCATCTACCTATTGAACATAGTAGACATTTATAATTATATTCCATTGGTTTATTTTTACTGGTACCTTTACTATTGGACCATTATGCCATGTTTATGATATAATGCTGTGATCAATCCTACCATTCGTTGGTAAAAAGAATAGCCCATGGCGTCGGATGGTGATAACTAGTTAGCTGCCTTCCCTCTAGTGGGGTCTGGCATGGCCGAGCGCGTTAAGGCGTGCGCTCGTAATCCGAGGGTCGCGGGTTCGCGCCCGAGTCGCGCTAAACATACTCGCCCTCCCAGCCGTGGGGGTGTATAATGTGACGGTCAATCCCACTATTCGTTGGTAAAAGAGTAGCCCAAGAGTTGGCGGTGGGTGGTGATGACTAGTTGCCTTCCCTCTAGTCTTACACTACAAAATTAGGGACGGCTAGCACAGATAGCCCTCGAGTAGCTTTGTGCGAAATTCCAAAAAAACAAAACAAACAAATCCCTCTAGTGTTGCACTACGCGACATTAAAAAGAAAAAACCTTCATTGTTAACAATACTTTAGGCAACTACTTCATAAAAGTATTAGCTAGGGAAGAAGATTACAGTTAAGCCTAACTCCACACTTTTATTTAACAATGCATAATTAACAACTGATTAAATCTAAAAAAATGAAAACCAAGTTTATAATTTTTACAATATCACTTATTTAAAATATCTGTAATAAGAAGAGTGGTTATTTCTTACTAGTACACCTATACATTGCAATTTCTACTTGTGTTGCTAGGTGTTTGTGATAATGAGTATTCCAATTTTATATTTCGGTTTCAGTTGTATTTATGTGTTACTTATCGATCTGTAAATCCACATTCCTGTCTGTTGCAATGAGTGACTGTTATATAATATCAGTTTCTTTGTTCATTCACCTACATATTTAATTATCTGTCTATCTATTAATCTGTCTATTATCGATTTGTTTTTACGTTTTATTATTATCAGCCTGGAAGTATTTCTGCCGATATGGCTACAGAAGTACACGAATTACTGTTTTATCTTTATAAAACACATTAGATAAACTTTATCAACATATATACAAAATTACATACCACTCGCCTCTGGGGTTTGCAGACAACCGCCAAATGATAATTTTTTGTTGTTTTGTGTGTGTGTGTCTGCAATGAGAGTTCTTTTCCTAAGCCTAACATACATGGCGGCTGGTCTGTATACATATAACGTGAATAACGATATCCCTTCAGACAATTTGTCAAAGATAGTCTCCAGGTGCCATGGTGACAGCTGCTTTCAACACACTGTGGTTGCCAAGGTTACGATTTCCTCACTTTCTTACATACAAGAAATTGATGAATTCAGTGTGAAAAGAAAACTATTTACCTGAAGAAAAAAAACATTTTTTGCTTCTTCAAACACTATGGATTTCAAAAAAGTAATATAAAAATGGGGAATTGGTTGATTTCGTCATATTCTTCACTGCGTAATAAATCAATAAACAGTTTATTTACTCATATGTAAACAATTTCTGACCGTTTGCTTTCCACTCCTTTCAACTGCCTTTAGAACTCTTTTTAAATGTCAATGTAAGTCTTACACACCAATGAAGTAGTTGTGTACATCAAATAAATGGTTTAAAATACATACGGCATAGAGTGAGGAGGGAAATTAAGTTTAAAACAAATAAGTTAGGGTTAATGACGTGAACAGGTTTTCGAGGTAGCTATTGAATGTTCTACGTTTTGGATATTTCAACTTATTCCTAGTGCCAAGTGCAACTTATTTGTCTTAAAAAATCAAAATGTTAAATGAGCATATTATTCATATCATACTTTCCTAGTTATACTCGGTGTGTTAACCCTAAAATAAAACAGTAGCCTAACCCGTTAATTGCTTAATGTGAACTATGATATTTGTTTATTATTTAATCACACATTGGAGAGCTTTAGCACCGAGCATAGCACAGGTTTCCCTCTTAAAATGTGGAGCCCTGTTGCAACACATTTGTCAATGTGCTGTCCTTACTGATAATAGGGCATTAGATGGCAGCTCTCACATTTACTTTACACCTAAGGCACTGTATAGCTAGGTGGTAATCTGGTGTTCGAATCCTCGTTACACCAAATATGCTTGCTCTTTCAATCGTGAGAGTGTTATAAAGTCACAGTCAATGTCACTATTTATCGGTAAAAGAGTAGCCCAAGAGTTGGCGGTGGGTGGTTATGACTAACTGCCTTATCTCTAGTCTTGCAATGCTAAATTAGGGACGTCTAGCGCAGATAGCCCTCTTGTAGCTTTGCGCAAAATTAAAGAAAAAAACAACTTTACAAATTATTACGAATTATTGTATATAATTTTTTATCGTAATTATTTTTCTTTTCGATGCCATGTACTCATAAAAATAATATAATTTTGGTACCATTTATACTTTCTCAACGTATCACCTCGACAATAAAGAAACAGGAAGGAGACGCAGGAACGCAGCCCAGCACGCTAACTATCAGACCATATTTAATGCGTTCTATATTGTTGGTATCAGTGAAACATTCTACTTTGAAGATTTAATGCAATCAACTACGTTATTTTATATTAATGTCATTATAAATCTCTTCGTTTTTTTATTTTTAATTCTGGCAGATATACAAAAAATACTGTGTAATTTATAAAACATAGAAATGAATATTCGTATCATACTAACCCTGTTACATTCCTACAACACACATGGAATTTTATTGGGAAACTGACTTTTATATCTGTTTTTGACACATAGCATGACCAGGTGGTTAAGGTGCCCGTCCCACCAAACACGCTCGCTCTTTCATCCATGAGTGCGTTATAATATGTTGGCCAATCCCACTATTCACTGGTTAAAAAGTCGTTCAAGAGTTTGTGGTTGACGAAGATGACTAAATACTTTCCCTCTATTCTCACTTACCCCCCAGGTGCACAACTATATGTCTCGGGACTCACACCGCTAGAAACCGGGTTTCGATACTAGTGATAGGCAGAGCACATTATATAGCTCTGTGCTAAATTCCAAAGAATCAACAATCAATCAACTAGTCTCACACTGCTAAATTAGGCACAGCTGGCCCTCGTGTAGCTTTGCGCAAGATTCGAAACCATCCAACCAACCAACCAAAGAAATCCTTCAGTAAAAAGCTACTGAAATATTCCAATTAAAAAAAAAATTCTTTCGATACATATATTTTATTTCACATTTACGTTGTTTTTAATTTTTCTATATTTTAAATTGAAAATATAATAAATGTATTCATCCGCAGTTGCCCCAGTGGTACAACGGTGTGTCTGCAGGCTTACAACGCTGACGCTAAAAACCGGGCTGTGATACCCTTTTTGGAGCTTTGTATTAGCTTCGTCAAACCAGCTAATCCTTCACGGTTACGTTCGTTTTATAACACAAAATATTCAGACAGGGGTCACTTTGATACTAAAAATTGCAAATATCTTGTAATAACTTTATAGAAGACATTAACTATATTGCCCGTATTTGATCTCATCTTCTCACACACAAAGCCTTATATTCCGAAATAATAGTGTAAATTAGCATCCAGTATCAGAAAAAAAAATTGTTTCAAATACATAAAAACTTTTAAACTGTAATATTTACTCTCATGTAAAAAAATTCTTAAACATTAATTTCACACACCATTTTACATTCCTTTTACTTTATAAATTCGCACGTTCTTCATACATAACATGAATGTAAACATTTAACTTGTTTTAATGTTGCACCTATAATTGTTTACATTTTCAACTTGTCAACAACAAAAGATATTTTTGTTGGAACTGCATATTCTTTTTTTTTTCAAGAGTGCTTAAAAATGTAAAAAATAAATATAAAATTGTGTTAGCTAAAGATGGCTTCTACCCTATCTGAATCTATATTTGTATCCCATAATTCCCATGATGCACCAATATTATCAGTCTATTTTACAATCTTAATCATTTCAGTCGGATCCATTCTAACTCTTCTTGTTTTATAAGATAAAACAGTTTTAAGAATATTAATCTTTCTTCATATGACAACCCTTCTATTCCAGGTGCCTTTTTAGTAACCCTCCTCTGAACTTTTTCCAACAGTTCAATGTCTTTCTTAAAGTAAGGAGCCCAAGGCTAAACACAGTGCTCCAGATGTGGCTTAATCAGTGACTTATGCAATGAAATTATATCCTTTTTAGATTTGTATCCAATATTTCTGTAGATATAACCTAAAATCATCTTTTCCCTATCATACGTGATTTTTAACATTTTGGTATTTTCATCCTGATTGGTTCCAGGATGTTTGGTGGTAAGTTTACCGAGTTAGGATTCGACGTCAGTGGTAGCCTGATTGCAACTAGCTTATTGCGTGGCTCTGTGCCTAAAACAACCAACCTGAACACCACATGGGGTAAACAACCAGGTTAAGTACACCACCACCCCCAGACTAGAAGTGCTCGCCAGAGGGAGAGGAACGTTCATCAGTACCACTGCCGAGTCAGCTAAGTTTAACTGAATAGCAGAACTGAGTGTCGTGATCGTACTGCCTCTATAACCGAAACTGCAGTGCGTGTTCTGTTCAAACCATGTATCATCCATTAAGCAGCCCATGAGTCCAAACCCAGTTTTTTAGTTATACTTCTACATTCAGTACTAACAGAAAATTTTAAGAGTTCGGATTGCCGGTAGATTACATTAAGTACAATGTTAAGGATGTTGCTTCCAAGGTTTATTTTCGACTCATTGAGATATTGATTTTTTTAGCATTTGAACATTCTATCCAGGAAAACCAGCTTCACGTCGAATTGTCATATTTCATCGTATTGTAAAAATGATATAAGTAGAACAGATTAATAAAAGTCGCAGTAAAGTTAGATAAAAAGTTTGCAAGTTTCGTTACTGGTTTTCCTTCGTTCAACGTATGAAAAAACTAAATAATTGTACGCATTAATTTATATTTTTATTGTCCTTCCAAATGTAGATTGGTCCTCATCATAAGAAACTTTGAAGTTAATTAAAACGGTAAGAAAATCGCGCAGAAAATTTCGATACTTCAGTTAGAGGTACAAAGTTAAAGCTTTTATTTCACCATACGTTGTAAACAACAGTCATGTTTAACAACTTTCGAATGCAATACATTAATGGGGCGGGTGATCAGGGGATGACAGGTAACCTTTTCAAAGGAGGTACTTTATATTTAGAGTAAAAACATAAATTCACAAAAATTACATCCACAAAATATGTTATGTAAGCTATGTCTAAGAACGTTATTGTTCATTTGCTTCAGGTTTTGATACCGTTTCATTGAATTCTAAGCTCAGAGAAGCATTGTTATATATCCTCTGGTAAGAGATCGTAAAGTCATGGGTATATGATTATATGAAACCATTTCATTCCTCACAGAGCACACTGGTCAAACATTTTTGGAAAATAACTTCCTATACCAATGTTATGTCAAGCATTAATAAAGTAAAAAGTGCTCTACTTAAATGTATCAAATATGTTTGGTTATGTTTATATGTTTCTAAGCTACACTTACCGCTGAGCCAATGGAGGCCAACGTCTTTGGAAGGTAACTCACTGTTTGAATGCTGTGCAAATCTGTTTAGACTTCCACTTCACATTCCACTATATGCAGTAAATGTTGCAATATAACTTGGGTACTTGTTTGGCTACGAACCAATGCTCTCTTCTAGAACGTTTTCCAGGGCAGTCAACTAGAACATACACACACACAAAGAAATATAGTAACTTATCTCGAAGATATTTTCCACTTGAAATTGAGCAGAGAACTCAGTATGTTTCGTATTTTGTGACTTAAACAAAAAACTTTAAGCTACACATTCTACAGTCTACTCAGCTGAAGGTAGATAATTGCAGGCTTGCTCACCTGTCGCAGATGTTAGTACAATGAGTTACTACGTGCAAACCTTACATTTAAACATACTTTTCACTTTATTTTTTCATTAAATTAACGTAATACACAAGTTTATTTATATATAATAACCGTGCAAAAGACATGCTCTGAATCGATTATATCATGGTATATACAGGATAAAAAATAACGGTAGACATTTATGCCATCCACGCTTTACCTTTCTTCATCCTCCTCTCTGCTTAAAATCACATATTTCACAACATCTAGCCATTAATTTTCTAAGAATTGAACAATGTTCTGTGAAATTAAAAACTTTCACTTTGTACTTCTGATTGAAATATCAGAATTTTCTGTGCATTTTAATTTTAAAGTTTGTTATGACGAAAATTGGTCTACATTTGGCAGGACGATAAAAATGTAAGTGAATGCTAACAAATTATTTAGTTAGAAGGTTGGTATAATATGAACTGTACATAAAGCGTTTTAAGGATAAACAGTTAATACATAAAAAATAAAAATGCCGAGTGGTGATCCCCTAAAATACCATTCGTTTATATAAGACCTTTATCTGTTTTTTTCTCTACTGGTATGATTGTCAAAGAGTTACAAACACCCGAAGTGGTTTTAAACAATAACATATATTTGTTTTCAG
Organism: Carcinoscorpius rotundicauda; assembly: GCA_011833715.1. Taxonomy (NCBI): domain Eukaryota; kingdom Metazoa; phylum Arthropoda; class Merostomata; order Xiphosura; family Limulidae; genus Carcinoscorpius; species Carcinoscorpius rotundicauda. The sequence goes on along the minus strand of CM022392.1, from coordinate 160,614,405 downwards.
TTCTTTGTGATAGTAGTTAAAGGCAAAGGTTACTACAGCAGATCGAATGTCTGTGCAATGTTTTTGTTAGAAGACAAGTGCTTTTCACTGAACGTACTTGTGGTTGTCTCGTGAGTTATCATAGATGAGTACTTTCTACTGACCGTACGTATAGTTGTCTCTTGAGTTACTATAGACGATTGCTATCTACTGACCGTAAGTATGGTTGTCTCTTGAGTTAGTATGGAAGAGTGCTCGCTACTGACCGTAAGTATGGTTGTCTCTTGAGTTAGTATGGAAGAGTGCTATCTACTGACCGTAAGTATGGTTGTCTCTTGAGTTACTATAGACGATTGCTATCTACTGACCGTAAGTATGGTTGTCTCTTGAGTTAGTATGGAAGAGTGTTCGCTACTGACCGTACTTGTGATTGTCTGAACTTTACATGATTGCTTTCTACTTGATATGCGTATGTACTTGAATTTCTTGACGATAAACAACCTCCACTGAATGTCTCTTTAAAGGTCTCTATGTTACCTGTACTGTAATACTTTGTGCGGATAATTTTAAGAAAAGGGAGATTTGTTCGTATGCTAGCTGTTAATGAACTGCAACTGACCGGTAATTCTATGGTTAAGTTAATGTCCGTCTACTATTAACATGGCAGTAACGGGTTCCATGTTGCTCGTCATGTAACAATTACAGTTGAAACGTTAAGAGTAGCAGTTTTGTTTCTGTCCCACATCATCTTGATTTGAATTTCTCTGATCGTATACACGAACCAGATAACTGATTTTATAAAACTGACATAAAGAAGCTGCCCGAACAATATGTATCGTTAACTATGGTGTCTAGTTGTTACATACATTCAACCACATTGGAATATAGATTAGTTGGTTGTAATCTAACATGGTTTGTATTTGCCGTTTATGGCAAAGCTGGTAAGGTCATCTTCTGCCGTTCCCACTTTTTTAGCTTTTGACTAGAAGGGAGACAGCCAGTCAGCAGTACTCTACCACCTTTCGTCCTTGCTAACAGAAAGACTGTCTCTCCTATAACGCACCCACAGTTTGAAGGCTAGCCAGTTCCGAAATCTAGAGCTTCACCACGTGGCTTACCCGCGAACTGGTATTTTGGTTGTAATTGAATGTTAGCTTGTTTGCTTCCCTAGCATGAAAAATAATCTTTCTTCTTCCCCACACTGAGAGAAGTCATCTTCGCCATGTGAATTTCATTCTGTTAACGAATTTTTCATTTAAACTAAATGGTACTGGTTTAACACAACAAGTTTTTTTATTGGTATTTGAAGTTATAATTTTTTTTTTGGAGGGGATGATATTCTTCCATTAGGTGAGACAAGATAATTTACCAGATTATTGAAGGAAGTTGGTAGTTGTTTCACTGAAGTCCTGTTACCGAACTTAGATAATCAATAACGACTGCTATCGATCTGAGGACGATCGCCACGTTAAAGGCTTGTTTCAGTGAATTGATTGTTCAACTATTCAGCCACTGTTTCAAAGCGTTTATTTTCGTGATGGAGCTCAAAAAAATTGGTTGATCGTCTTCGGGGTGAACCAAACGGATAGAAATGTCACAGCTTACCACTACCCTTCCGGTACCGCAGGAGTAATCTTGAGGGAATTATTAAGCTAGATATTTACGTTAGATCCCTGATTCGACTCTCCCCTCCCCCCGAATTGTGCTTAACGATAAAATAGTATTACAAGTAGGGGGTTGATACACAGTTTAAACAGAATGTCTGAAACAAAATAGACAGAAAAATCGTTCCAAGTAGGGGGAGACTTTCTAACTACTTGTATTGTTAAAAACCTGCAGTTCTCATAAGTCACTCCTTTGAAAATTATTTACACTGGTCACGTGCCAACAGACAACCCACTGGGCGTTGTCTAAATAGACTTACCGATGAACCCCATCAATTTTGAAACACATTTTCCTAAACTCTGTATGTATCAAGTTACTTGCAGTTCCCTGACTTAACTGGTAACACAACTACGTATTTTACACGGAATATAAATTATTTTTTCCATCTTTTTACATTAGTTCCTACACTGTTTAAGTAACGTAGTGGGGGACAAAAAATCACTCAATATGATGTAATATGTAGGCCTCAAAGATAGTAAACTGTGCTTAAAAAAATCAGCGATCTAAAGGTTGAGGGTTATCGAAGTTTGACCCACAGAACTATCTTGTACTTACACATGAATAGCGTTGGATTCTGGATGAAGCGCGTGTAATTTCTTGACTGTATGCAAAACAAATTTTCAGTATATTTGGAATTATTACCCATGCATTAGTGTTGTCATTATTTTTTTGCTATGGTGAATAATCGTGAATATTTCTTAGTTTATTTTCCTTCAGAATGGGTCTTTGATTATCATTTTTCCACTTCATGTATAAATGTTTTGTCAGACAACTCAAGTGCAGCAGTAGTGTAGAGGAAACACGAAAAATCTGCTTCCTTCCGGTGCTCACTGTTCACATAAAATTATATAGTTTGGTTCGTATATCACGAGATCTTAAAGGAGGTTGAATTCTCCTTTATGGAGTTCTTTGAATTGAGTACCCTCTAACCAGAAACATCTGGTGTCAATATGGCTGAACTTTTAATAAGCTAGACATTACGTGTCTCGAACGTTAACATCTCCAACTATTAATATATCACAATGCCATCAGACAAAGTGTTTAATGTTTTTCTTTAAAGACACAAGGTGGAGCACAGTGTTAATGGCTGTAATGTTATTTTAAGACCGAGTTCTTATAAATAAATCGTTTGCCTATTGTGGGTAGTCTTTATTATATTAATAAACAGGAATTAATTCAGAAATTGGCTTTTATTAGTATTCTGCTTGAATGGAAAACTTGAGGGAAAAGAATGGAAGTGAAACCGTTCGAAAATAGGTGTAAAAAAACATTTGTTTCTTAAATCAAATCGAGTAGAATATTGTTATGAGAATATTGTGAACATTATTGAAAAGAAGAGAGTTTGTTTTAAGTTTGTGACAGCAGTCGAATTAATAGTGTTAAAAATTATTTACCTGTCATTTGAGATTAAGATAGTTAAAGGTTGTTCCCTCCATGTCAGCTGCTTCTTTGTGGTCGGTGACTTAGAATTCAGGACGGCACAATGCTACCTGTGTGAACACAGACAAAGGTAATGTGCAACGGACTTCTACAGTTGTAGGGGAAATAGCCTGTGCTTTGGCTAGTACTGAATTCTCCTAACATGTTAATTAGGCTATTCCTACTCGTGTTATGCGTTCTAAACTAAAGAAGAGAAATATGTAATTTTCGTTAACTGCGCCAAAATAAAGTCTTAACGGTTTATTACATGTATATATAAAAGACACCAGTCCTTGGTTTTGAGTATCAACAACGTAAAAATGTGTGTTACATAAAACATTACTCCGTTCCACCCCACTTTTGATGACTTTGCGGTAAGTAAGCTTGAAATGTCATGACGCTGAAATTTTAGAATATATCTTTTGAATGGTTCGCGCAGATAACCCACTGTGAAGCTTTGTGGTTATCACTAAACAAGCAGATATAAAACTATGCAGAATAGTGATAAGTGGAAAATAATTTTTTTCGACAAAGAGATAAACATACAAATGGTGATCTTTATAAATTATAAACAAAAATACCCGCCCCTAGTAACAGGGTAAAGTTAAGTTAATCTATTGATTTAAATCACTTCATGGACTTTAAGAAGGTTAATCATTTTGTATTCTTGGTTTAATTAAGAGCCAAAGGTTTGAGTCACTTATACCACCTACTGTAAAATATAATTGATAAATTATTTAGTTAGGCTAAGAACCACTCAACAATAACATATTGTAAATATACAATTTTATTCTTTAAGTTACTTCACGTTTGAAATATTAAAGACGGTATGATTATTTTCTAAAAATTTAATGTAAAATATCCTGTTTGTGAAATATAATTTGGTATCAACATTATTCATCTCTGTTCTACCGTCATTTCAGAAATGAATGTTGAGATTTGTCTGCGTGCATAGCTTTTCAAACAGAAGACAGAGGAACGTTCGGACAGACGTCCAATATATATAAGACCAGTTTCTCATCCTCATTGTAATCGAGTCTACAGTGATCTCCTCATAACCATCAATCTTTTCATAGCGCTAAAATAACGCATCAATTTCGATTTTATCTCCAAGTTGTTTATTTCCCTCTAGCTCATGAACACTTTGTTTTGATAAAAGTTGCTAAAGCAACATCTATACATATGTTCCTTGTAATATTAAACTGATGATTGATTCGAGTTTATGGTATCAAGAACCACAGTAATAGTTCATAATAGGGATTCCATATTTATTTATTATTTAACAGAGTTAGTGAGTATTGCAATAAAATGCCAATAATATCACTAAACGCACCATTGCGCATTGTGTAGGGTAGTTTTTAGTTTATTTGAGTACCCGACATGGCCAGGTGGGTTAAGGCGTTCGACTCGTAATCTGAGGGTGGTGGGTTCTAATCCCCGTCATACTAAACATACTCGCCCTTTCAGCCGTGGGAACGATATAAGTGACGGCCAGTGTCACTATTCATTGGTAAAAGAGTGGCCCAAGAGTTGGCGGTTTGTTTGTTTGTTTTGGAATTTCGCACAAAGCTACTCGAGGGCTATCTGTGCTAGCCGTCCCTAATTTAGCAGTGTAAGACTAGAGGGAAGGCAGCTAGTCATCACCACCCACCGCCAACTCTTGGGCTACTCTTTTTACCAACGAATAGAGGGATTGACCGTAACATTATAACGACCCCACGGCTGGGAGGGCGAGCATGATTACGAGTCGATTGCCTTAAGGCACTTGGCCATGCCGGGCCCTGAGTTGGCGGTGGGCTGTGATAACTAGCTACCTTCTTTATAGTCTTACATTGATAAATTAGGGACGACTAGCGCAAATATCCCTCGTATAGCGTTGCACGAAATCCAAAACAACACAAACTTATTATTGCAACTGTATTGTTTTCTCGTATAATTTTGTTTATGGATAAGTTTCCGGCTGTTTCGGACACGATGCTACTGACATGGCCACAGTTTTTTTTTAAACAAGTCCATGATAGGTTTTGATCATTATACAAACGTCCCACAATAGAAATCTTTAAACAGTACTATAAAATACAGCACCAAGCTCAGTTTCGAGCACTGGATCGGCAGACACGATGATGGCTGATTGTAAATGTTAAATTATAGCTGACAGTGCGTGACTGCAAATTTTACAGGTACTGAAAGTAGAGTAGCCATCTTTGAAACTGACTACAAGAAGTGACAAGAATCTTACAAACAGGAAATGACGATTTTAGGCGAAAGTGAGGCAGAATTTTATAACCATCTATTTTATTTAGAAACTGCTTAGTTTCAGATAACGTACAGAGTAGTGACGGCCCACCAAACTTCAGGGTCATCATAATGGAAGAGAATCACAGAAGTATCGTGACCCAAACTTTATAAATAATGTAGAAAGAGAATATATTAATATGATCAATTTAAAATTGTTAATTAACACGTGTTCGACCTTGTAGTGTATACAGGATGTCACTCTAAAATGATATCTGGTCAATGGAGAGGAGGAAATGGGAAATCTAACAACTACAAGAAATATTAAACATATTTATTTAATATATATGTATGCTGCTATATTATGACACGTTGTCCTGTAAATCTATAATACATGAAAAATTCATGTGAATATCTGTACACATAGCTTTAGTATATAAAAACTATAAAGTCTACACGTTTATGCATATATATATACATACACTAGCCAACAGTCATGTATAAAACTCGTGTAGTTACAAAGTCCAGTCCATGCGCCCCTCCAATCTAAAGTTAACAGACTCCCCATATAGTTCCAGTATATGAATATATATATATATATATATATTTACATAACATGTTGTATGTCAATCATATGTACAGTATTACTGTCACTGGTAATATTGTAGCAACGATATCGAGAACAATAGCTATCCAATCTGCATAAAGCCAGTACACAGGTCGTCCTTGCTTCTGGAGAAAGCATCATGCAACAGTTACATATTTCGTTAAATTGTTTCAAATAGGACAATACTACTATTATATAGATTTATGTTCATGATGGTCATAACGAAACAAAATTATGAAAAGTTCTTAATTTAAAAAGTGGAAATAGGTATTGTCAAATAAATAAAATAGAAGCAAGATAGGTAGCTTGAAATGAAAATGTGATGGCAAAAGGAAAAAGGGAACAAGCTTAAGGTTGGAAACATAGTATATTTACACTGGTTCGTTTGAGCTACCAGTTCCTACTTTGACTCTCATTAGTTCGTTTAAGCTATCAGTTCCTACTTTGACTCTCATCAGATTTTAAGCTACCAGTTCCTACTTTGACTCTCATTAGTTCGTTTAAGCTATCAGTTCCTACTTTGACTCTCATCAGTTCTTTAAGGTACCAGTTCCTACTTTGACTCTCATTAGTTTTTTAAGCTACCAGTTCCTGCTTTGTCTCTGCTGAATATTGACTCGGCATGGCCAGGTGGTTAAGGCGCTCGACTCGTAATCCTAGGGTTGCGAGTTCGAATACCCGTCGTACCAAACATGCTCGCCCTTTCAGTTGTGGAGGCGTTATAATGTGACGGTCAATCCAATTATTCGTTGGTAAAAGAGTAGCCCAAGAGTTGGCGGTGGGTGGTGATGACTAGCTGCCTTCTCTCTAGTCTCACACTGCTAAATTAGGGACGGCTAGCACAGATAGCTATCGAGTAGCTTTGCGCGAAATACAAAAAAACAAAACAAACAAACTTTTGCAACTACATTTTCACTTTAAGCTAGCTATCTTGTTTCTCTATTTTTGATGATATCTATTCTCTAAGTTGAAATAATAATAATAAGAAGAATCTTGTCTTTATGCAGAAAAGTTACAGATATGTTGTCTTCAACTGTACGAGTATTAAGTTTTTAACAATTGTACAAAAATGTTTTTTATCTTAAAGTTTAATTTAAAAAAAAAAGTAATTTCTAAGTTGATTCCAGGAAATGTAGATCTAAACATTTATTCCCACTCTCATCTTCATGCAACTGATAAGTGCATCTTAATTCGGAGCAGCTGAAGAAAGAAAGGTGAGGTTGTATCTGTCCATCTGAATAACTTTGGCTTTGATTGAGTAGTGTGTTGGTTCTGTAACAGTATTAAGTAGTGTGTCGGTTCTGTAACAGTATTGAGTAGTGTGTCGGTTCTGTAACAGTATTGAGTAGTGTGTCGGTTCTGTAACAGTATGCTATTCTTTTAATCGACGTGTTTCACCCTGTTTGCCAAAATAATTGTGAAGTATCAGTTTATCCTTTAAAAACGCACTTGTATTTAAATGCATGTCTGGCACGTAGTATAGCGGTATGTCTCCGGACTTACAACGCTAAAATCAGGGGTTCGATTCCCCTCGGTGGGCTAAGCAGATAGCCCGATGCGGCTTTGCTATACAAAAAAACACACAAAATCTTATTGCCCCCGCTAGTACAGCGGTATGTCTTCGGATTTACAACGCTAAAATCAGGGGTTCGATTCCTCTCGGTGCGCTCAGCAGATAGCCCGATGTGGCTTTGCTATAAGAAAACACAAGCACACGCTTCTTGACGATTTTCTTTGGCCTGTCATAGCCAAGCGCGTAAGGCGTGCGACTCGTAATCCGAGAGTCGCGGGTTCGTACCCACGTCGCGCTAAATATGTTCGCCCTCCCAGCCGTGGGGGCGTATAATATGACGGTCAATCCCACTATTCGTTGGTAAAAGAGTATCCCAAGAGTTGGCGGTGGGTGGTGATGACTAGCTGCCTTCCCTCTAGTGTTACACTGCTAAATTAGGGACGGCTAGCACAGATAGCCCTCGAGTAGCTTTGTGCGAAATTCCAAAACAAACAAACAATCTGGCACATAAAATAGAGATAATTAAATAGACAGACAATGAGTATAAATGAAGACAAATGCACCACCGCGTGGATGGACAGGCGGACCTACAGATGAGACAGATTTAAACAGTAACGGTTAAATATTGTGATTTTTATATAACTACACCTTTGGTAACCATCTTGTTTTTTCGGGTAATTAAAATATGGTGTGTACAAAAATGATTGACAGAGTAACTTACTATGAACAGCATCTCTCTAAGCCTACATAACCGGAAGTAAATTTATAAACGACTTTTGTGCTGTTCCTAAATAGGAAGGGAATTATAGAAATATAGACTGCTCGTAAACTGGAAGATAATTATAGAAATATAGACTGCTCAGACAGTAAACTGGAAGATAATTATAGAAATATAGACTGCTCAGACAGTAAACTGGAAGATAATTATAGAAATATAGACTGCTCGGACAGTAAACTGGAAGAGGGAAAAAAACAAAACTCGTATCCTGATGACGTAATGCTCTTTCCAAGACTGACAAAGTCATTTGACATATTGCAAGGAATTCCACTCTGTTTAGTGAATCTACCCAGTAGCACAGAGGGCTTTTGACATTAGAAACCCTGGATAGGCAGAATACAGTGTGTAGCTTTGCGTTTAACTACAAACAAACCTTTATTGAAAATGTAGTAGGCTTAACCTCTTTTTCTAACAACATCAAATAATTTATTGTTTGTCTGTCTATACAAATAAATTTTATAAGTTGATGGGGTTATAAGTTGACAAGATGCGTGTAGCAAATGTGTAATTATACAGGTTCGCTGTTATTTAAATTGTTGAATAACACTGGTTTACAAAGATATTGATGCAAGCACAAAAATAGCTGTTTTAACCTAATTTGGGGGTACTGAATTCAGATTTGAAATCCGTTTTTAGTCATCACCTCTAGTTTTTTAGATATGCATACTGTACATTTTGCACACACTGTACATAAATGCGTATATGCATTCAGGGTTAATTTCTAATATTGTGTGACTTATGTCTTCTTTTTTAGTTATTATGCAATAAATGCAAATAAATCAGATGAAGAAATGCCTCTAAGGGAAGATTCTGCCAAGTCAATCTCTTCCAAAAATATTGACTCTTCTTATTCAAGAACAAGTGGCAACGAGCCACAATGGATCACGCAAGAAGACCTGAATGACCTTGCTCGTGGTTTGTATCTGTCAAAACAGCAGTCAGAACTCTTGGCTTCTCGGCTTAAACAGTGGAACCTAATCCAGGGAGATGTAAGGATCACCAGTTTCAGGAATCGGAACAAAGACCTTGCTTCATTTTTCGACATGGAAAACAAGTTGTGCTACTGCACAAATGTACCTGGCTTGTTCACTTTCCTTGGTTTGCCACATAATCCTTCAGACTGGCGTCTTTTCATAGACTCTTCCAAGCGAAGTCTCAAGGCTGTGCTTCTGCACAACGGGAATAAATACCCCAGCATTCCCACTGCACACTCTCTCCATCTAAAGGAGTCCTATGACAATATGGAGCTTCTTTTAGAAGCTGTTAAGTACAACCAGTACCAGTGGAGTCTGTGTGAGGACCTCAAGGTTATTGGTCTTCTTATGGGTATGCCAGCAGGCTTCACAAAGTACGGTTGCTTTCTCTGTCTCTGGGATAGTCGAGCTGTATCCCAGCATTACAAGCAGAAAAACTGGGGGTCTAGAAGCACTTTCGTTCCTGGCGAACACAGCGTCAAGGAGAATCCTCTGGTTGATATGAAGAAGGTGCTTCTTCCTCCTCTTTACATCAAGCTTGGTTTGATGAAGAATTTCGTGTAGGCCATGGACAAAAATGGTGCTGCCTTCCAACACTTGTCTACTGTGTTCCCAGGTCTCAGTACTGCTAAGTTCAAAGAGGGCATCTTTGTCGGACCTCAAATCCGAGAAGTGCTGAAGGATACTGATTTTGAGGAGCTTCTTACCTTAAAGGAACTGAGAGCATGGGGAGCATTTAAGTCAGTCTGTAGTGGCTTCCTTGGTAACACACATGTACCAAATTACCAAACCTGTATTGAGAAGTTGCTGAAGACTTATGAGGATATGGGATGCCGAATGTCACTCAAAATTCATTTTCTCCATTCCCACCTCAACTTCTTCCCTCCAAACCTTGGAGCAGTGAGTGATGAGCACGGAGAAAGATTCCACCAAGACATTACGAAGATGGAGAGCAACTACCAAGGCAAGTGGAACCCCAGCATGATGGGAGACTTCTGCTGGATGCTCTTGCTTGACATATCGGAGGCAAAATACACCAGATCATCTAAGAAAACACATTTCTAACTGTTTGCGGTACTATGAATTGTGTACATTGTGTCATCCAAGTATATTTATTCCGTCAATGTTCTTTATCTATCCTGTTTTATCTGTAATAAGCTGCTGCAACTGTTGAAATAAGCACGTATATACTCTGTATATACTAAAATGAGACTATTTAAAATCCAGAAAACTAGAGGTGATAGAGCAAAACTGTTTATAAATTTGAATTCAGCACACCCAAAGTAGTGAAAAACACCTATTCACATTCTTGCCTCAGACAAAAAATATTTTTTTGTAAACCAGTGTAATTAGGCCTAAGACGTTTTAATCTGTCTTTTTCGTAGGCAGTGAAACACCTTCAAGAATGTTCACTTAAAACATTTCTGGCTGAATTCTTCTGTTGTTGATATTGTATGAAACAGGCTTACACGAAAACAAATTTTAAAACCATAAAGTTCTCCTGCTCATGAGTAGAGGTCGCTCAAAAACACACGTCTTTCAATAAATTTGCAATATAATACTTTTATAGCTTATTCTATAACAAGTAACAGAAAGGAAGACCATTTTTATAGAACACGTTCGACATTTCGATCACTGGGGCGATCATTTTCAAGTACACAAGTTTTACTTTATAAATCTGTAAACTCAAAATATAAAACTTCTGGACCGATACATTTCGTGAGTTGCAAAAAATAGAAATAAATATAAAAGTATGGTATATTGCCATAAATGAGTAAAAAATAATGCATCAAAAAGATTCAAGATGTATTTTAGTCATTTATTTAACTCGATATACGACCGTAACGTTTAGAATGCCCACTAGATGGTGTTTTTAAGTTGTAGACATTTTTATCACTCATAATGTTCCTTTCATTATTGAAATAATTTATCAGTTTCACTAATACTACCGAAGCACACATTTAACAAGCAATATGAAACTGTTAACATAGCGCCCTATTTCACCAGTATACATTTGTACTAATATCGTGGAAATTGTAAGATGTCGAAATAAACAGTTTCCTCGTTTTCAATGCAAACTGGAATTATTAGAAATTCCAAAGTCCAATTTAAAATATTTCTATATATGTAAAATGTCTAAACAGTCTCGAAAAATGTGTTTTCAGAACTTTAGAATAATTAAGGAACATTATGTTTATGTTGGTTAATACAGTTTTTAATGTACAAAAAAAAATAAGCTGATTATATTTTTCACCAGATGGAGCGTATACTCGAGAAAATGCAAGACGAGCAGATTGGAGTTCCTGTGAAAACTGTGAAGAGTTTTATGACCAAGATCCCTAGTGTTTTCACAGGTATAATGACTACTTATATTGACTGTAATGACATTTTCCCATAAAAGAAGATATATATATATATATATATAATGTAATATAGAGATGTTAATTGTTCAAAAAAAAATTGTTCTCAACAAAAAAAAAACATCCGTGTCAAAATATGTCTCCTATCGTTCCGAGAAATTTAGTATTTTCTTCACATTAAACTTTTCACTATGAATTTTCCTTACGTAGCTTACACTTGTTTGTACGTGTATCATAAATAACTGAACAGTTGTGATAAAATTTAATATTTAAAAGTAAGTGAATAACAAATAATTTCAACTGATTGATGCTTTATTTACTTAAATAATACGGCCAAATGCAAACATATCACGAAATTAGATGGGTGTTACGTTTTTTTTATGTTTTATGTAGACTAAACGCAACAGAAAAACACAGATAACAGCTTGTATAATTTATTACAACAAACTATTATATATGTAACAGATATAACATAAATTACATAACAACAATGACAGATATTAAGTTTAAACCTTCAAAATTAATTACAACACAAAATGGTACTGGCCTTTATCTAATAATATGATCTAGAATGAAAGTCCAAAAGTCCAGATTAGAAATCCAAAATTCCAGTCTAGGGTGTGAATTTGGTCCCACGAAGAAATTTCGAAGTTTGAATGGAGAATGACGAAGTTCTTTTTACGGTGTTTTCGATGAATGTTTCAACTTCTCGTTTTCCGCTTCGGTCTCCCCTAAACAGTCCTGTACGTGTTGACTCTCAGCACAACCAGTAATTCGAATGAATCGTAAAGACTAACGAAATAAAATCACAGTTTCTGTAGATCTAGCTCTGATCACAAATTCAAGTTGAATAAACTCACAGCAAACACTTAAACTTTCTCAAACGAATGACTGACTCTTCTCTTTTTCTCGCGTCTCCGTCCGTTTATATATTAGTAGGCCTCTCTTCTCGAACAATCGCGTAACTTCCCAACATTCCAGAGTGATCTGCGCATGTCTGTCTTTTTGCACGAGATTCGACGTCTAGACACCATGCCGCAAGACATTTCATTTACATAAATTTATAAACATATGATTGATCTACCTAATTCTAGAAATTTCTAAATGTTATTTTAAATGAATAACAAGATGTTTTATAGGTTTAAACTTTGAAACAATAATGCAAACAACAACATGGCATTCTAAACGCTTTATACATAAAAATGGGATTAAAATATTATAATTAATTTTATAGACCGTACTGTGTTATTTGTATGTATTAAAAACGACATGAATCATTATAATAATGTTATTTATATACAACATAAAGTAGAATAAATGTATGCTGATTAACCTTTGAGACCGCATTCGGCTTTGAAAAATATCTCTGTCAACCACAGTTCAGTGTACTACATAAATATTTAAGAATACAAAGTATAGTTAGCATCTTAATTTATGTTTTAGAACTCTCAAGTTTTACTCTGTGTATGAACTATACGCTACATTTTTCGCAGACTTTCTTACTTTTTGGTTTGTACTTGAAGGTCGTCACCTTTCCTCTGTTTCTTATATTCTTTGTCATCTGCCCTCTGACATTAAAGAAAAGATAAAATTCTTCATTTCAAAGAATTTGTTTTCTTTTTTTTACTTGTGCTAAACAATACCGAGTTATTTAGTGGCTACCAGTATATTAAATTTTTGCTTGCTTGGTGTTAAATATAAAGCAACACAAACGGCTATATTTGATCTACACACTTCGTGTATCCAAACCAGATTTTGAGCTTTATAAGTATTCAGGTGTATTGCTGAGCCACGTTGAGGAGGGTAAGGGGCTTATAGTTCAAGGTTTAGACTCTGGACGCTCTGTATTTCTACTATGAAAAGATAGCAGTTCTACTATTGAGACATCATTTCGGTTTGTTTACTGAGACCTTCATGAAATTTGCTCTCATGTAACATACGTTTGAAATACACTTTCAAAGAAAAATACATTTGATCGAATATTTTAATGTAGAGATCCCTCTCTGCTTTAGAAAAACAAACACATTTTACTCCTTCTTGCATACACGCATTTCTCCACATAAGTAACTTAAGTTACAGTGTCAGTGGTATTTGTTTCATCGTGATCGAGGAAACTGGCAACAGAAAGTAGGTGATGCCTTGAAATTTTGGAAGAACCAGAAGTAGGTTTGTAAATCTGATGTCATCCGGATGCTATAGATTACTCAAAGCAATACAATGTGTGTAAATCATGCTAGCTTTTTCCTGTCTGTGTTGTTTACGTAACCACTTGGACAGTCGTACTCTAAGAAGCTTCTGCACTTTCTCACTAGCAATGCGATACATTCCAAGAAATGTTTCGAATCGTTTTGTAATTAAATAACGTCTAGAACGTTTTAATTTAAAATGAGTTCTAGGTGACAACTGGTGGCTGCAAAAATTACTTGTTTTAAACTGTTTCCATACAACTGCAGGAAATTGTTAGTTATTCGAAAAATGTGATTTCATGTAATTTATCCTCACAGTTTAAGGTTTAATTTTATGAATTTAATTGTATTTGATTGTGTGTGTGTATGTGTGTATATATTGTTGGTAAAGTTCACACATACAGACACACACGTTAATTGTTTTTGTCTGTATAACTGTGTTGCTTTCACATCAAATCTATTAAATCACTTTACTTGTTTCCGCTCTCGTGGTGCTTGTTCACGTCAGCTAATTGATTGACTAAATATATTTCGATCATAGATACAGCGCCATCTGTCGAACTTATTTTCTTCCACAAATATTTCGAAAAAGTAAAATAATTAACGTAAACATTATCGTGAGTTTTACCCCATAACTTTCATTAATTTGAGAAACAGCGAGTTACTGTAGTATTTGTTCTAATTCTTGACATAAAATATATTAATTCTAAATGATGTAAGTTGAAATATTTAATCTCTAAACATAAAACAGAAGTCCTGCTTAACATGCAACAAACCGTGATTTTGTAAGGAGCGTCCAGTGGCTTCGCGGTAATTCAACAAACTTACAGCGCTAAAAATTGTTAAACATTACACTTAATAGTAACCAAACAATATACAAGGGAAGCCGCAAATCATTTTACAAATAGTTTGTTTATTTGTTTTTGGATTTCTCACAAAGCTATACGAGGGCTATCTGCGCTAGCCCACCCTAATTTAGCAGTGTAAGACTAGAGGGAAGGGAGCTAGTCATCACCACTCACCGCCAACTCTTGGGCTACTCTTTTACCAACGAATAGTGGGATTGACCGTCCCATTATAACGCCCCCACAGCTAAAAGGGGCGAGCATGTTTGGTGTGACGGAGATTCGAACACGCGACCCTTAGATTACGAGTCGAGCATCCTAACCACCTAGCCATGCCGGGCTCCTTACAGGTTGTAAGTATGCACAGTTTTGTAGACCAGTAATGAAGACAATGTAGTTCTTTTGAACAGAATCAATAAAACTTAAAATATTAAGCATGTTGGTAAGGTTACTCACAAAAATAAAGCTTATAAGATCAAACTTATGAGCAAGTTGAATCCTATTGACAGAATACATTAGAAGAGTTTGTTTATTTTAGACCAAATCCACAATGGACTATCTGCTTTGTCCACTGCAGGAATTGAACCCTGGATTTTAGTGTTGTAAGCTCGTGAATGCAAGTTCTTTCAACTGTCCCCATCTCAAAATGGGATGTATCCAAAACTAACGTGTCACCTAAGAAGTATATTCTGCATTTTCTGCGTGTGTTTGTGTGTGTGTTATAAATGAGTGTCGAAAAACTGCAAATACTAAAAGAGGGAAGTACCATATGGGTACTTCTGAGAAGCTATTTGTTTCCTTTAAGTTAAGGTTCATTAATTTTTACCTCTCGATTTGATTCTATCACGTTATGTTTAGCCGTGATATAACGGGCTCAAAGAATGGCCCTCATATTTTCAATTACACACTTTTAGCTCAAAACTTCGTTATCATTTGACTGATTTCAAGTATAATTTCAGTCTGGGACTCAGAAGGTCAAACACTTTCGATTGATGAAAGTAACCAGTCCTTAGGTTTCATATGTTAATTTACTTGCCAGGCACGGCCAGATGGTTACAGGGCTCGACTCGTATTCTGAGGTTCGTGGGTTCGAATTCCCGTCAATATGCTCCCCCTTTCAGCTGTGAGGGTGTTATAGTGTGACGGTCAATCCAACTATTCCTTGGTTAAAAAAGTAGCTCAAGAGTCGGCGGTGGGTGATGATGACTAGGTGCCTTTACTGTAGTCTAACACTGTTAAATTAGGGACGGCTAGCGTAGATAGCCCTCTTGTAGCTTTGCGCGAAGTTCCAAAACAAACAAGTTATATGTGCAAGTAAACAGTATTTTGTCGAGTTCACGAAGAAAACTTTGAGTATCTTAATGTTATCTAATATTATAATTAGTGATATTAATCAAAAGTCTCCTGTAGTAGAAAATTTACATATTCTGTGAACTCAGGTTGGCCCCGTTGTAAAGATATGGATTTCAGAGTGGTAAGTCGAATCCAACGATACCACGAAGTACTCTCCACACTTTCAATTATAACTACATTACAAAATGTCTTTCTGAGTAGTTTTATAGCAAAGTCGCATCGAGCTATCTGTTTTGGCAACCGAAGGGAATTGAACCCATGATTTTAGCGTTGTAAATCCGAAGACTTATCGCTGGCCCACCAAGGGGACTTTATAAAAGTTATGGTCCATATCTCTACTTGTTACCGTACTTGGGTGGATTGGCGTTGTTACTGTCTTGTCTTCTCACTTTGCCACTAGTTTAAAATTGGAAACAGAGACAGACAGCCTTGCTATAAATACAAATACCAAGTTCGTAGAAAGTCTTATGAACGAGTTTAGAAGTTCATCCAAATCGCACGAGACAGTTTTCATAACACATTACTCATGAAAGGTGTTAAGACGGTTTTGTTGAAAGTGGCTTAAACTGAGTTGTGCTTCTTTCTTCTGTGTGAATGACATATTTAGCGTAACCCTAATTTTTAACAATTTTAATGTTTACTTGGAAAAAGAAAGGATCGTTTGTTTGAGTTAAGCGCATACCTGTATAATGGCCTATCTGTGTTCTGCGTACCATGGGTATCGAAACCCGGTTTTTAGCAATAAAGTCTGCAGATTTTCTGCTCTGCCACTTGATGGCGGAAAAAGAAAAGATTTCCAGGATTTGGAAGTTGTAACACTTTTGGTTGTAATTTACTGTTGAGAAAGTAAAGAAAATTTGACCATAGTTTATTAAACAGAGTACGCTATAGAAAGCTCAGAATTTGGCCTCAAATGGAAATTCGAAAGTAAACAGATATCATGCGTGTTACGTTATGGAATAGTTATGGTTGAATACTTTACATGCGGTCATATTTATTGGTTCATATCCATTGAATTCGGCCAGGTGATTAGGGCGCTTGACTCGCAGTCTGAAGGTCGCGGGATCGAATCCCCATCACACCAAACGTGCTCGCTTCTCTCAGCCGTGGGGGCGTTATAATGTTACAGTCAGTCCTACTATTCATTAATAAAAGAACTGCCCAAGAGTTGGTGGTTGCCTTCTGTCTAGTCTCACACTGCTAAATTGTGAACGGCTAGCGCAGATAGCATTCGTGTAGCTTTGCGCGAAATTCAAAAACAAACAAATAATCCACTGAATATGGTCATGACCTGGTTATACATGTCAGAAGAATTACTGTGTGGATTATGACATGATTGAAATGATAATTTAATATGATTTTATGTAGCGGGCTTTTTTTTTTTTTACTGGCAAATTACTTAAAGTGGTATATTGAGAGATTTACTGTTTATTAGATTAATACATAATAGTTAAGTTGTAAGGCACGCGTTTAGATCTCCGATATATAAACCGTGTTTGAGTTGCACTTCATTCAAACACAAAGGTTGGTGATTTATTACCAATTAATCACAATTCCAACAATATCTGCTTCCACTTTCACTAGGTTTAACTAAGCCTAAACGTAAACTTTAAAACGTCTCACTATGTTAAAAGAGCGTCAGTCGAATATGTTCAAAACGTTTCAATTAATTTATTGACTAATTAGTATGTGTGTGAAATTCTTATTAATGCTGGTACTTTAATTACATGCATTTATCAAGTTAAACTTCCTTGTTTTATGTTTTATTTATTTTTTGTCTTAAATTCCTTCAGTTGGTTAGGTAAATGTGGTATTATTCTAGTGTTTCAGAAAATTCATGTTTAATCGACGTTTCTATCCAATCAAAGCACGATATGATTTATTTACGGATTTGGTAGTAAATAACAAAGGATAATCAGCAAATATCAGAATCACTAAACAATGTGATAACTTTAAATAATCCCAAAGACAAACATTATTAAAATAATAGTGTTATTCTATTGCCTTTATTGGCTTCTCTAAGTGTAAATTAAATTCATTACATTTGTATGGATTCTATAAAAAGTACTTTGTTTGTGTATATGTTGTTGATCGAAGTCAGAAACCTAAGAATTAATGGCTCTACAGCATACATCACAGTATCTGTGGATTTCTTTGTAAATGTTTATAACTATATATTGCGAACTGTTGTGAAGAGCAAGTCTTTTTGTCATTCATAACTCTTAAATTTCTCTTTAATCACAACTAATGAGCAAATTAGACATTCACACCTTTTAGAAATGCTGTTAATAAATTTGAACGCCTGTAATAAGTCATAGCAAACGTACACAAGGCTGTGGTAAGTCCCAAGTGCAGAATTTCTTTAAAGCATTCCTGTAAGCCTGGATAAGTGCAAACTTTTTCTTCCTGTGTTAATATAAATTAACGTAGACGTCGGGACTAGAGATAGGGATCGAATATAATTGAACTGCCATCCAAATATTTAACTGAAAACCTTTTCTTTTCTGTACACTCGGATAACTTTGTCGGCCGAAATGAAAGAACACCACAGATCTTGGACATATTCTAATCATCACATTGTTGTGGATCAGAATACGATTGGATGGTTGGTTTGGCATTTTATGACGCAAAGCAACTAGACTATCAGAATACGAACATATAAAATAAACATTGAGAAGTTTTTCTTGAAGTTGAATTATTTTTTAATGTAGTAACAAATAGGACGAGATAGTTGAGTAGCATTATAAAGGAAGATGTCTGAAAGTCACACTGAAATTGTTTATTGTGTGTTTATTTAGTGGGAAGGATTGATTGTTCTATGTAAACAAATGTTCCCCTTGTTTTTGCAATAAATGTTATGCGTTTATTTTTCAGTTATTTCTACTTCTGATAATATGAAAGTTGTTAAACAAAAACTGTACACTTAGGCCATTGGTTCGATACTTTCATTCGTAAGATCTTATACTGAAAATTTTAAGAAAGGGTAAAAATTTAAGATTGACTTTCCTTTAATTGTCAGATGAAGCCTAAATTAGAACTACAGAGTTGTAGACAAATGTGGATAGATCTCTTTACATTGATGGGAGGTTATTTTGAAAAGGTATATTTCTGTCTGCATAAATACACATACACATTTTTCTTGCAGACTGTAATATTATAATTCACCGATTCCAAAGAACGATAAAGATTTGATTAGCAAACTGAGATAAAACAATTGTCTTGAAAGGTGTAATTTGCTAAGCTTCAAGTGAAGACTTTAAACCTCAAATAATCATGAACATTCTATATCATATAAGGCCATTCTCTCTCTGTTAAGTGTTATTTCAGTAGCATTAACTCTGAGTTGTTTACAAGAAGAGTCATTCAAAGGTTTTTACTAATCTAATAATGTACTATCTTTTTGACATGTTTGTTAAGCTGTGAACATCGGATGAAATTTATGAATGAGGTGATATGATTGAGACATTTAAGTAGTAGCTGTAATATATTCATAACAGTACTATTGATATCAGTATTTTTTATTAACTATCTATCTGCAAATCGTTTATTGGTTCTACATATTTGGAAAAAATCAAGTTACAAATAATGTTTCTTTCTCCACGTAATGTGTATCTATGTATATAACCAAAACTACCTGAAATGTGGTGCCATCTATTAAATGACACCACAAACAAAAATCCATAAACATTTTGGCTATTCAATATTCAGGCGTTTGAAAAATAGCACATGCAAAAACCATTTATTTTTCACAGAACATAATTTTAAATGAAATTACCCACACAACAAGAACGACTTTCACTAGGACTCTGTGTGAGGGTTTAATTATCTTTATTAATTTAATCTTTAAATGTAGTACTAAAAACATGGCATTTTTTAAACTTATTTTTTCAATAAAAGATGTTACTTTTTATATATAAAAACATTACAGTTTATACGAGTAAAATTTATGAAAACTTTGAACTCTGCACAGCAAAGTGTTTTCATGCACTATGTTGCATATGAGTAAAGAACACAATCCTAACACTTTGTTTTTCAAATTCGCGAAAAGCTACACAAGGGTTATCTGCGCTAGCCGTCCCTAATTTAGCAGTGTAAGGCTAGAGGGAAGGCAACTTGTCATCACAATCCACCACCAATTATTCTCTTTTACCAACGACTAGTGAGATTAAACACCACATTACAACGCATCCACGGCTGAAAGGGCGAGCATGTTTGGTGTGATGGGGATTCGAACCCTCGGATTACGAATCGAGTGCCTTAACCACCTGACACTATTACTGTGCAGTACTTCCCCCATAACAAATTACCTTTTATAAAATATTCGCTTTTTCACTTTTTCTTCATTAGAATTAGATATAAATATAGGATTAATAATCACTATCAGAAACAGCCAGCTACCGGTAGGGCGGCGTTTTTTATAGTACATATATATGTGTGTGTGTATAATAGTTATTATTTAAAACATTTTATCACTTGTATGACGTAAAACTCTATAATACACAGGAAATAATTTAATTGTTAATTGTTGAATAATATTGTAAAACATATTTTATTGATTGTCAAATTTTATTTATTTAGAAATTTCTCCCCACCCCTCCAATGTTTTATACATTGCTGGCCCAAATCTTAAGACCAATGAACATAAAGAATAAAATATGTATTTTGCATTGTTAGACTCAACCACTTCTTTTGAGTAGAGTTTCGAAAGATGAAAATAAGAAAAGGAAAAAAAACAAACTTTTTCAGCATTTAATAGGGAAAATGTAAACATTATGAAATTAGCCTAAATACGAGCTGGTAAATGTTTAAGACTATACTAAAACGAAGCGTTAATCGGTAAACACGTGACGAAATTTATTCATTTGTGTCCAAGCATTAGTACTGTCAATATCTCCCACTGACACCTTCTGTGTTACATTGGATAAAAACATGGTAAAGGTTAAAAAGTTGACAGAGTTTGAACGTGGCAGAGTTGTTAAGCTGCAAAAGCAAGGCCTCTCTCAACGTGCCATCGCTGGTGAGATTGAGCGAAGTAAAACTGCTGTTGCAAATTTCTTAAAAGACCTTGATGGACACAGAACGCGAATTTCAAGTGGTCTGCCCAAGAAAATTTTGCCGGCGTTGAGCAGGAGGATTCGACGAATTGTCCGGCAAGACACCAGATGATCGTCGAACCAAATTAAGGCCCTTCCGAACGCAGAATTCAGCTCAAGAACAATAAAACGGCATCTGCGAGAGAAAGGCTTCAAAAACCGTGAACGTCTTCAAAGGCTACGCCTCCTTCCGTACCACGAAACACCTCGGTTAAACTTTGGTGAGAAGCACTAAACTTGGAACGTAGAAAATTGAACGAAGATTTTGTTCTCTGATGAGATAAAAAGTTAACCTGGATAATCGAGATGGCTTTCAACGTTACTGGCACGATAAGGATATCTCACTAGAGACATTTTCTACACGACATAATGGAGAAGGCTCCATCATGATCTGGGGTGTTTTTTCCTTCCATGGAACAATGGAGCTTCGTGTTATAAGTGGTTCAGTCTAACAACGCAAAATGCATATTTTTTCTTTATGTTCTTTGGCTTTAAGATTTTGGCCAGCAGTGTGTGTTAATACAAAGGACTACTCCCCAGGGTAAGGAAGGTGTGTTAATACAAAGGACTACTCCCCAGGGTAAGGAAGGTGTGTTAATACAAAGGACTACTCCCCAGGGTAAGGAAGTACTTGTTTTCAGAAACAAAGCAGATTCTTTCTACAAGATTATTTGTTTTATCTTTGTTCCGGCATGGCAAGATGGTTAAGGCACTCGACACACCAAACATGCTCGCCCTTTCAGCCGTGGCGGCTTTATAAAGTGAGGGTCAATCCCACTTCAATACCAATTCGTTGTTAAAAGTGTAGCCCAAGAGTTGGCCTTCCCTCTAGTCTTACACTGCTAAATTAGGGACAGTTAGCGCAGATAGCTCTCGTGTAGCTTTTGCGCGAAATTCAGAAACAAACAAACCTTTTTTTCTTTTTCTTACTGATCTAGATACAGCCAATACACTTGTGAGTACAAATAAACTAGAGCCTAATTAGTGATAAATACATCACCCTGTTTATCTAATTTTACATACTTATATCAATTGCGTTGAGAGGCCTTTTAGTTGTTTCTTCTTTTGTAGTTAAGCACAAAGCTACACAATGGGCTAACTGTGCTCTGCCCACCACATGTATCGAAAACCTGTTTGTAGTGTTGAAGGGGACCAGCTGGACTCATTCTAACAAAAATCAAAGTTTAAGAGATCATTATAAATATCCAGACTTGTAAGATATCGTGATCAACCTGTGCTTGGTTTTGAGGCTTTTCTAACACTTCTCGTTTCATATTTATTCTAACAGTAGTCAATGTATGTTTTGGTGAGCTCACCATTTTATTTGTTCAGTTTTTGGATAAAACAATGTTAAAACTGTTTTTGTCCTCGTTTTGGGTCATTTTACCTCCTAAAGTTCTAAGGTATCAGCTGCAAAACTAAACTGAAGATATTTTAGGAGTCATGTAACATTAGTTTGAAAGTTAGTGAATTTTTCGTTGTTTTTATGATCTAAACTTACGGTGATTCTCAAGTTGCGGTTTCCCTACCTTTGCCCTATTGCGCGAATGCAACAAGGGGGGGATAACAAGGCACACTTAGTCGTGAACAGTTGATAACTGTTCTTGACCTTGAGAAGGAAACATCGCATAGAATGAACTAAAAGCATGGATTCAACCCACGTGCTCGCATACAGAATCTTTTCAGCCGGAGTTAGATCTTAAGCCGTAAATATATAGTACTCGTCCCACGCATGTCAACAAATATATTACTCTTATAGGTCTTCCAGCTTCCCCATATGCTAATTCGACGTCAATGCGTGGTTATGACGTTACATAACCCGTCACAATTGCACTGCTTACGTCACAGCACTCGTGAACAACGTTGAGAAACTTGTGTAGTGTACCAACTCATTCAGAAAATTCGAAACTTAAGCACTTTGGTTGCTAAGAATACAATTTTAATTATTTCAAAGCTTATTTTCGTAATAACTTAAACCGTTAATGTTCTGTCAAGCTTAGGTTGATTGCATGACAAACCTATAACATCGGAACCTATAACTCCAAATGTAAGATTTTTCAAAAATACAGTCTGCTTCATTTTGTGCCTAAGTTTGTGAACGCCATTCATCGCCCGGCATGGCCAACCGCGTTGAGGCGTTCAACTCGTAATCTGAGGGTCGTAAGTTCGAACCCCCGTCGCACCAAACATACTCGCCCTTTCAGCCATGGGAGCGTTATAAATTACAGTCAATCCCACTATTCGTTGGTAAAAGAGTAGCTCAAGAGTTGGCGGTGGGTGGAGATGACTAGCTGCCTTCCCTCTAGTCTTACACTGCTCAGTTAGGAACGACTAGCTCAGATAGCCCGCGAGCAGCTTTGCGCGAAATTCAAAACAAACAAACGCCATTCAGGTACACTTTCGTTCCTCTGTTAGGTTTGCAGTCAAGCCTGAAGAGGGGAAATGTGTGTCGAAATGTTGTTCCGAAGGCATTCCTCTCGAGATGGAGTATTGTTTAACCCTAAAATGAAACGACATGATATAGAGAACAGTGATAAATAAATAAACTAACAAATAAGCATTTGTTACTAAATAACCTGTCTCTTAAAATCCTGTTATTTATCATTTGTTGATTTTCTTTTGGAAATTATAAGAAAAACGAAAATCATAGCTTGTAGATACAGAATCTAATTCACTCTTGGACACGGAGGGAAATATAATAATGCAACAAAACAAATTGAAAATAGGGAAAATTGAGTTTTGGTAACAAAGCGAAATAATTAGAAAGGGAAGTAGGAAAGTTTATCTGTTGTAATAATACAACAATATAAACGGACATAAAAGGAAATATTGCTCGGTTATTACAATGAAATGAAATAATTGTTCTTTATTACTGTTATAACTACTCAACTTGGCCAGGTGGGTTAAGGCGTTCGACTCGTAATCTAAGGGTCGCGGGTTCGAATCCCCGTCACACAAACATGCTCGCCTTTTCAGCCGTGGGGTGTATAATGTCACGGTCAATTCCACTATTCATTGTTAAAAGAGTTGCCCAAGAGTTGGCGGTAAGTGTTGATGACTAGCTGCCTTCCCTCTAGTCTTACACTGCTAAATTAGGGGTGGCGAGAGCAGATAGCCCTCGTGTAGCTTTGCTCGAAATTTAAAGTAAAACACAAAAAATATTACGCGGTAAAAAAGCAAGGAATTCTTAACAAAATTACCAATTACATTACTAAATATTCTATTAAAAGGCGTTTTGCTGAATAATAATAATACTGAATAATAATACACGTGTATATAATATAAGATCCGTTGTAACGAGTTAACTATGCAGTTTTCTTTTTCAGGTGCTGATTTGATAGCTTGGATGATGAGAAACTTAGACGTAGATGACCAAGGTACAGCAAGCACACCCCGTCTTTAATCGAGATAACCTTCATTGACGAACAGTGCTAAGTTTTGCTTGATGTATACGACAGTTAACTTTAAAACCGAATTGCTAATGGTCTGTTTTCACGATTCATAAAGCAGTTTTTATCTCTTAGTGCTCAATAGTGTGATTTTAAAAATAACAAACACAAGTTATATTACCCATAATGCACAGCTGTAGTTGCCTCACTTTGTGTATGAGTAAGCTGTATTTTACATACTGACTGTTCAACATTGGCCCGAGATAAGATCTTAAAATATCTGAATGGGCGACTACGTCACACTCGTCTAGGGCATGTTCAAGTGCGCTCTGTCACGAGTTAATTTTAAGTGAACCTGATACAGCCGGACAAGTAAATTTATAAACCACATTTGATTACTTGAATGTGGAAATACAGTCCTGAAATCTTAATTAAAATGTAAGCGACAACGAGGGTTAAGAATACATTTCGGCTCTGTTTCGGGAGATATAATCCGTGAAGCAAATTTATAAAATGCTTTTTAATCAACAAAGGATATTCATCCACATAAGACAATAACAGCAGGATATTATGAAACTGGTATACAGCTGGTTTACTAAACATCGCTTTTTCAGATAATAATGAAGTATTTTATCAGTAACGTATAGAGGAAAATCATTTTCGCACAATTAGTCATTTCAAGTAATTAAGTCTTATGTTAAACTTCTTAAGTGCTATAGTGTTTGTATACACAACGAAACAAAATCTCAACCAAGTTTTCTTTCAAACATTTCGTACGAAACATACGTAATTAAAACACGAGCCAGTAAATGTTTTAATGATATATTTATGTAAATAGTCGTTATTGTTATAAATCCATGTGTCCAGAATTGAGTTTGTGATCTTATTTTGAAGTTCAACAGAGTTTATATTTTTATATTTTCTGTTCAAATAGTCAAGAGACTAATAAACTTGGCCCGAGTCTTTAAAGATGGTAGAAGTTTCATAAGAAAGCAGTTTGAAAGATTGCGGACCACCGTTCGTGACTGTACAAAAAAAAAATTATTGGCCAAAGAAGGCGCCAACCTTGACCCATAGCAACACCATCAATCCGAACATAAAGATTTCCGTCGTCAAGACGACAGTGATATTCTTTATAATGAATTTTGCCAGTTTAAAAAAAAAATGATTTGGGAATATTCGGACTGTCAAAGTTGTTAGAAATAAACTATTTAGTTTCGTCCAACACCATGTTTCTGTGCAACTTCAACACCAGAAAGTTAAAGCATGGTTGAAAATTTCAATATTAAAAACTATAGGTTGCACTGAACATCCTTCTTTATGAATTTTAGGAAGACCATGGGGTACATTCCGCAGCTAGGTTTGGCCACATGAAATATGAGGTACGTATGTGCCATCACAAGGATACATGCAACAGTAAGGTTCGCCCAAGGGAATAATGCAATTTCCCCTTTTCTTGCGAACTAGTGGGTTACTGGCAAAGAAACTGCCTGTAGTATACCATGCAGCAAAGAAGGCAGAATGATCAGTTCCAGCCATCCCACAATGTCAGCACTTTACCAGTCAGCAATACTAGGACGACCAACAACAAGTGATGGATGATGAATGCTGTGGCAAATGATAGACTCAAGTTGAGCTTGACCACCTGACTGAAAGGCGGAGGAAGCACATAAGATAACCTGCACTAAAGAGATAGCTGTAGTCCATCAGGACTGGGTGGAGCTTACTGTATTTCAGTCAGAGTGCATTGGTAATTGGATGAAATTCCTGGTACATCCAGAAGCAGTAAAGAATTTATTGGCCCTAACGATCTTTCAACCTAATAAATAACGACTTTATTCTGAAAAGTGGCAGTAGACTAGGCATTAAATGGATCCACATTTCTGTTTAGTTTATATTAAGTAATTTCTACGCACTGTATTGTACAGTACAAAAAGTAATGTAATTAACTTACTGGGAATCTTCCTTCAATATTGCTGATACAATGTCTGACGGACTCAGTTTTATTCTAGATAAAAATCGGGCACAATGACGTGGTAGAAGTTTGGAATTAGGTAAGAGATTGAAGTGTTAATAATGACAATGTTTTTATAAGGAAATCCACAGTGCAACTGTAGCTTTGGAGAAAGGTCTACAAAATTGGATTGCTGGTTCAGTCTAGGAGGTGTCACACACAATGTCAAAGTAGTCTGATGTGGGATCACTTACAGGATGAACATACGTACTGTGAAGATGGTCTGTCAGTTTTGTTTGTGCAAAGAATAAGCTTTGGGAAGTAATTAGCCCAGGAACAGGGAACGGCATGAGTGAATGTATTAAAGAAAATTATAGAACCTCCATGTTAACAGATCGTGTTCCGTAATATAAACTAGACAAAGTCTAGTGCATTGGTGCCACATAATATAGTCAAAGAAGCCATAAAGGATTGCAGTTTTTCTGATTTTGCATTGTAGTGCAGTAGAAACACGTGATTTGTCTAAAATATGATATAGACTGCTTGTTTAATCAAGCCTGAAATATAAATCAGTTGAGTCTGACAACCCAAGATGTCACTACTGTCAACCATGCACAGTTTAGCAGATGATTCGAACTTTGTTAAAGTGATTACTGCGGTAGCTAGAGGTGAGCTGTGTAAACTACTAAAGTACAGGATGAAACATAACGGATATATACATATATGTAAATAAAAACACATGTGTTGGCCATAAGTTGTAAATACATCACACACAATCATTCACGAGCGTTTTAAGACACATTAACATGCAAGAATCAATTATACAAGAAGCAAAACCATGGGGAGTGGTAAGGTTAGTCAGGTCATGCCCTGAACACTTTTTCAAGCCTTGTAAAAGTACAACT
Organism: Carcinoscorpius rotundicauda; assembly: GCA_011833715.1. Classification (NCBI taxonomy): domain Eukaryota; kingdom Metazoa; phylum Arthropoda; class Merostomata; order Xiphosura; family Limulidae; genus Carcinoscorpius; species Carcinoscorpius rotundicauda. The sequence goes on along the minus strand of CM022392.1, from coordinate 160,587,150 downwards.
TATATATTAAAACTTACTTCTTTTAATTCAAAACTTTGCGTCATGTTTATGTAATATTTGTAGTTTAAATTATTCAAGGTTAAAGCTCACAGCGTTAAAGTACCCAAACTTTTCTGGAGGGCATCCCTACCCTGGAAATGGAAATGTGACCTTACTATTCAAGTATTACTTCCTTTGGCCTCGAGGAGTATGGTAATAAATAAGAAGAAAGTAATAATAGCATGGAGACAAATGGTTTGGTCTTGATCTTAGCGTTAAGATCTGATGAATATAATGTTAATTGAACTAAACTGAAATGCTTGGGACTGTAAATAAGTTGGAACTAAAGTTTCTGAAGGTCATGTTGCCCATGATGGCCCATAAAGGCTTTTATACCTCAGAGAAGTCCAGGAGAGTCCCCAGTAGTGGATAATTAGGTTCATTGTTGTACCAGCTGGTGGACTCTAAACTCCAAGTTATCCAACAACCTGAGCCAATACCACTGTTGATGTTGCCTAAAGATAAGAAGACCAAGGAGTACAGAACTTAGTGACTTGTCCTACCATAAGATACAACACTACCATGAAGAGAAGATGACGGATGTGGTTGCTTCTCCTATGAGGCCACTAAATTAGTAAGCCCAAACTTTCTGGCACCAGAGGGGTGTCCATGCTCCAGAGAGATAGACATAGTCGGGTTCTAACAAGGCTACAACTGGTGATGAAGATCAAGGTAGCAGACAGCTCTTCCAATAGTTCCTGCCATCAATGAAGGAATCTGCACCTCAAGGACTGTGTACTTCCACAATTAGTGAGGAGCTGCTGACAAGTAACCTCAGTATACCAAGTGTGGAACTCCCTTTCAAACCACCTGAAGTGATCACAAACCAGCTCACATTAGAGCAGATTCAAATGTCTAAGCGTCATTCGTAGCAGTCACATGGACAAAGTCCTGGGCTCACTATAATTGGGAAAAAGATTGACTTGGATTAAGGGCCACTACTCCATCGAGTTACGAATAGAGGTCTGACGCCTATTGAATGGGTCAGCTGAAGCCAATTGTATCTTTGTGAGGGCCCGTGCAGACCTCAAGTTATTCACACCTGACAGTCAAAAGATAGCGATATTATTGGAAGCGCTGCGAGGTAGAACAACGTGAGTAGAGTGAAACCTCACCCACTTTCTGGAATGAATGTATGTTTAACATGTTATTATTTACCTTTTATATTTTGTATTTTATTTTTAACTTAGAATGTCATAACACTCTATTTTGTTCTTTCTCATTTTAGATTTTTCTTTTTTACATCTTAATTTAAAGCACTTTCGTGAACGAAAATGGAATGCGTGCGGTTCACACATGGAGTAATTCGTGTGAGAATTAATAGGCTTTTGTTTTGTTCACTCAATCTCCATTAAACAGTGAAAGAAGAATATGTTTAACAAACAAAAACGTCATTTTTCTTGTTCGTACATATGGATACGGGAAAGACTAGAATTCAGTTTAATATTTTTGTATTTTTCTGTCAGTTGGTTTTATATAAAAGGTTTAATTTTCATTTAAAGATTTTTTTTAAACTCGAGTATTTTAAGCGTATAAATTTGATTTGGTCACGTGCTTTTAATTTTTTCTCACGATTAAAGGATCCTTTTTTCAAATTTTCACTGGACTACTGCTCTGTTTGTTTGTTTTTTAATTTCTCGCAAAGCTACTCGAGGGCTATCTGCGCTAGCCGTCCCTAATTTAGAAGTGTAAGACTAGAGGGAAGGCAACTTGTCATCACCACCCACCGCCAATTCTTGGGGGTACTCTTTTACCAACGAATAGTGGGAGTGACCGTCACATTATAACGCCCCCACGGCTGAAAGGGCGAACATGTTTGGTGTGACGAGGATACGAACCCGCGACTCTCAGATTACGAGTCGCACGCTTTAACTCACTTGGCCATCCCGGGCCTGACTGCTGCTCTAAAGTTAAATATGTGATCTATGTAAAAGGTTTTTCGTATGAAGTTAAATTCGTGATTAGTTTTCTGTGTTAATCCATCCACATTTCAAGTAGACAACTATCTGCAGTTCTGTTTTTTTATTTCTTTTTATTGTTATAGGCCTCGCGCGGGCAGGTGGGTTAAGGCGTTCGATTCGTAATCTGAGGGTCGCGGCTTCGAATTCCCGTCGCACTAAACATGCTCACCCTTTCAGCTGTGGGGGCGTTATAAGTTACGGTCAATACCACTATTCGTTGGTAAAAGAGTAGCTCAAGAGTTGGCGGTGGGTGGAGACGACTAGCTGCCTTCCCTCTAGTCTTACCCTGCTAAATTAAGGGCGGCTAGCGCAAATTGCCCTCATGAAGCTTTGCGCGAAATTCGAAAAAAAAATTATTGTTTAGTTTTGCCTTTTATGATTCTATGTACGTACACATTGCTTTATCAGTCATAATGGATTATATCTATATGGTTAAATGTTTCTGTTGAACATATTTTGATATGTAACATAATATTCTCACTTCTTAATTTAAATGTTAACGTGAAGAGTTTTGATTGTGTTTTTCTCCACAAGAAAGCTTGAAGCAGAGAAAGGAAGTGACGTGTGGTGTATTGGCATCTGATAGGTTTCTGTCGACTTTTAGTTATCTAAAAATTTTTGAATTGTGTTGTTGTTAGTTACTTTCCATTCCATTAAAGCAGCAACATCTTCCTAGAAGTTTTTAATATTACCTTGTCCTAGTTGCTTTGTTTTCTGTGATAGGTAATGTCTACTTGAGAGGATATTGCAGTAACATGTTGCATCAGCTTTGAAAAGATTAGCTTTGTAACATTCGTCGCTGGGCAAATTGATGTTGTCTAAATGTAGCAGCTGACTAATTGTGTAAGAGAACAAAGATCACGAGGTGATGCTGGCTAGTGGATCAAAAGCACCGAGCTCACCTGCTGAATTCAGGCTTGCTTTCTCGACTCAAATTCTCTAAGAGATAATATTATACGTCATAATTATTCTGTTTTAGTTCCACACAGATGAATCCTGAGGGAACGAAAACCGTCACACTGAGCCTACCTTATTAGAAGCTCGAGTGTGAGTCCGTCTGCACAAGTAATCATACTGTGATGTGCTTTCTATTTATTTGTTACAACGTAATTTATTCATATTTGTTCACTCTCGTTATGTCATATTCATAGAACCTCAGTCAGTTTTCAAACTCAGAATATTCCCTTCGTCTTTTGGTCGGTTCTGCTGCCGTTATTAGCGGGCTTACACGTGTGGTAATTATAAATAAGTCGGTTTGACGTAAAAATATCACATATTTATAGAAAATAATTATTACTATTATTAACAAGGTACACTTATAACAACCATCAACGTGCAGTGATGTCGATGTGATATAAATAGAACGAACAAAAGTACTGAATTACAGTATTAGAGTAAACAGTTATCATTGAATGACGCTGTAGGTTTGTTATATTTACAACAGTAATGATTGACTCGCAGTGCTAACTGTCTTTGACCAAAAGTGTTAAGCTAGAACAGAGCGTCTAAAAGTCTTTGTTCGGAAGTGTTAATTACTTGTGTTTAGAATAATCACTAATCACCAATCAGTAATTCTAATTAAGTGTATGTAAAACAATTAGTAATCACCGAGTAATAATATAATAAAGTATATTTAGGACAATTAATAATCACCGAGCAGCAATATAATTACGTCAAAAAACAATTAAATATCACGAGAGATTCAACTGAATACATTTAGAACAATTAATAAACACCGAGCAGTAATGCAATTAAATATGATTAGAACACAGACATTGTCCAGTCGTATGTTAATGAAGTACACTTAAAACAATAGAAAGTCATTAATGAAAGAACAAATGTAATTATTTCTGTTCAAAACAATTGACAATCACTGAACCGATATTTCAACAATACTTTAAAAACCAGCAATTGTTAAGTAGCAGTGTCAGTTTTATGTATTTGTTATGAATGATTTAAACGCCGAAAGTCAGGAAAATATTGACAAAAGTCATTAGGCCTAAAACCTAATATAGAAACAAAAGTACCTGCTGACATATTTTGTTGTTGTTTTCAGATTATTCTTAATTTGTCCATTATGGTTCAAAGCAGAGATTTGTGGGAAATAGCTAAAGATATGACTTTAGCCTGACGCAAGTCATTGTCCACTAAAATTTTATTTTGATACCAGTACGCATCAGTTGGGCTGAACAAAGAAAGGGAGACAAAAAGACATGAACCTGACGATGACCGAAGAAGGTCGAAACGTTGTTCGCTCTTCTATGTAAAATATTTTCTCAACCAAAACGAACCGTTTTTTCATATAAAAAAAAAAGACAGAGGCGTAGATAGGGTTTTCAGCGCCCGGGGACAAAGTCAGTTTTCGCGCCCCTATCGTGACAAATTGTAAGCCATAAGTCCTAATTATGTAACACCAATTTGGTGCCCCCACCCCCGATGCTGCACCCGGGGACAGATGTACCCCCCCTAGCTACGTAAAAAAAAAAAAAGATTACGTAAAAATATATTTATTTACGAAGTATAAGACACAACAGCTACAGTTTACACGCCGAAAGCAGTGAACAAGCTGTATGTAACACGTGGGGAAATGATCTACAATTGTCATGTTGTGTATTTCGTTTACAAGCCGGTCATTACAATCTGCGTTTCTCTTATTGCTACAAACAGTGTTGACATTTATCAACAAACGATATCGTTTGACACCATTATTTAAAAAGTGTTGCTTTTGTGTGTTTAAAACGAACAACCATCATCGAAAAACATCGTTCAGTGAGAACGTATTGAAAAAACAAACATTATTTATTAAATTTATGTCGAGGTGTAAACGCCTTACTGACAGACCACAACATTTTAGTAGTAACATAAGTATGTGATATCTCAAACATATTACACCTGACGCTGTCAGCTTGGAAAAAAATAATAATTAAAAAAGACGTGTCTAATAATAATAGTGACAACACAGTCTGTTAAAAGCAACCCTATATTCATACGTAGTACAAACCTGCTTACTTTCCTTCATACAAAAAATACCTAACACAAAAACAGTACTGATTTTTCAGCTTTAAAAACCATCATATGAAAAACGAATTAAAATGGTACGTATCTACAAGAATAAGGCTTCCGTTTCTCTTTATGTTTCAGTGGAAGCCCTTCATTTGGCTCACTTAATGGCTGCTCACGGTTACATTTTCTGCATCGATGATCACGTGCTGACAGTCAAGGCTGATGGAACCTACTACAGGTTTCAGGTAAAAGTTTTTGTTACTTTCATACATGCGCTTTGTCTGTCTGTGTTTAGTTGTGATTGAGACGAGTCAGAAGACCACACCTTGTATTAAAGGATTTGTCAAAGGTCCATATTCAATCAGTTTAAATTGTATTATACTAAAGTACGAGTGGATACCAACTAAAGCTGGCGTTTCTGCTAACATACGTGCACGTTATTTCGATTTACATCACTTGCCCTAATTGGATCTGCTAATTGAAAGGTTCCACCCACAACCAAAGTGGTGCACCTTACAAATGCACAACACAAAATGGGATGAACTACACAGTAACAAAGATCCCACGGACGAGCCAGTTGAGTCTTTAAATTATTACAATGGATAATCGGCCACTAATCACAACTTCAGTTAAATATTCTTTTATTGGTTTAATTATACAAATATTTATTCTTTCTGTATCTGTTTGTATATATATTACAAAGGATTTCTCTTTGTAGCGTGGTATACTATAGATTTCCCTATGTCACTGAATTATTTGTCACTTATGTAATAACCCTAAACACTAAATATCTAACTACGTATCTTCCTGATATTGATACCAGTTTGACGTATTAGTTAGTGAGACTGTACAATATATTCAAGGATTTGTTGTTCGTGACCTGTTGCCATAAAAACAAAACGTGATGCACTTTAAGGCTGTGGTTACCCTAGAAGAGTAAGGGTTAAATCCTACTATTTAAATTGAAAAGAGAATTCCAACATTTTCTAGTGGGTGCATACAGAGAACTAATCCTCTTCGTGTTGCAAGATTCCAGAAACAAACCTCCACACAGTGTATAATAGATCTTACAAATACCATATAAAGTTCGATTCATATGGAAGTATGTAAAAGTTGGTTCCAGTTTGGCACTTGTTAGATCTTGTTACCCGTAAAGTTTATCTTTGAAATCAAAATAATTATTAGACATTTCAAGATTTCTACAATTTTTTTTCAGTATTTTCTGACAATTTTCACTTAAATAATTGTATTTATTCGGTCAATTTATTACATCATCATAAAGAAAACTATTATATGAAGTGTGTGAAATGGTTGTATCAATGTTAGAAAAGGTTGATTGCATTTGAAGTGATAGTTTTTTTAAAGGAATTTTTGTTCTCTCTTTCTGGAATTTATTTTCTATCATTTACAGTATAAAATTAATGTAACTTTTTAGGTATGGTGATACAGTTGTGGAAATGGGAAAACGTAATTAAACACTGTGTGGAAGTTTTATGCCATTCGAAACCTCTTGATGTATCTTGACATAACTTTTGTAATATTTGATCAGTAAACAGGTTTTTTACAAAAATCAGCAGCCCGGCATGGCCAAGTGTGTCAAGGCGTTTAACTCGTAATCCGAGGGTTGCGGGTTTGAATCCCCGTCGCACCATACATGCTCGCTCTTTCAGCCTAGCTAGCGCAGATAGCCCTCGAGTAGCTTTGCGCGAAATTCAAACAAACAAACAAAAATCAGCCAAGAAATTCACATGCAAGTGTTCTGAAAACACAAGGAGAGAATTTGATATCCAGGCAATCTTACTGTTACAAACAACCATACCATTGTTCAATTTTCGGAGCCCCCCAGTGGCTCAGCAGTATGTCTGCGGACATACACGCTAAAATCCGGGTTTCGATACCCGTGGTGGGCAGAACACAAATAGCCCAGTGTGCAGCTTTGTGCTTAATTCTAAACAACATCAATTTTCGGGTTGTTTTCCCAAAAGAACTTTCATTAGAACAAAGTTCACAACCGTTTTCTTTTCTTTGTTATACAAATTTTACATATTAAATTGGGAAATTAGTTTTTACCACCACAATTTTTGAGAAATACAAATAATGTAATTGTATATTTCTAACGTCTTTAGAGTCAAACATGCCACAACCACTGAAACGGTATTAACTTTCTAATTTTTTATGTTTGCCTTTAAGTTTGCCTCAGAACTTGCAGAAGTTATATTTAACTATAAGGTTCCGTAAAAGATTGCTCACAAATAATTTTAAAGCAAGAATAAGAGAAGATTAATATCTAAGTACTTTTAGCATGCCTTTTTTTAAGAATATAACAAAAAATACGACTTAGATATATGGTACTTGACCTTTCGCACCTTGATAATGAACAAAACTTGTTACTCTCACACCGTGAAACTGAATTAAACTTATCACCTTTTAACCCCTGACTCTCGATCAAACTTAATTTCTCGCCCTGACGCTGAAATTGGTTTGTCATTTTCACACTGATGTGCGGGACGAAACTTGTCACTTTCACATTTTGTTGCTGAGCGAAACTTGTCATTTTTACACTTTAACGGAGGACAAAACTGGTCGCTTTCAAACTACGTGATACTTCAGTTTTAGTTAACCATCACTAAGATTTATACACAGTTATCAGTTACTACTTTATGAATAACATAATTTAAGTGTTAAGGAAGGTACGAAGTTTATTCGTCAACATCATTAATGCTTACTATTTAGCATTACTTACTAGCTTACTATTATTCAACAAATGATAAAAATATTTTTCACGTTTAGCATGACACTGCGGCAAGTTGTACCATACATTTTCATCTACATGAAAGTAAATAGGGTACAGTTACCTTCACCACACAATATATTTGGATAACAGTTTGAACTCTGTTACAACAACGCAGATCATTGGACGTTCACGTAGGAACGAAACAGTAATGTGGATGTTTGGCCCAGTCATAACCATCTTTCCAAGTCTACGATATTTTTATTGTACATATTTTTGTCTCTATTTTATTGTAAGTATGAGGTTAGAATAACCTTTGTTCTGAAGATTTCTATTTGATAATTCAAGATGTACATGTAAAAGGTAGGTAATTTATAAAGATATATTATGTATATTTGGAGCACGTTTTGTCATCTTTATTTACTTATTATATTCTTCCTCGGCGGGCCCGGCATGGCCAGGTGGTTAGGGTTCGAATCTCCAAAACACCAAACATGCCTTTTCAGCCGTGGGGGCGTTATAATCCCATTATTGGTTGGTAAAAGAGTAGCACAAGAGTTGACAGGGGTGACAATGACTAGCTGCCTTCCCTCTAGTCTTGCACTGCTAAATTAAGGACGATTAGCTCAGACAGCCCTCGTGTAGCTTTACTCGAAATTTAAAACAAATCATACAGTCTTTCTCGACGAAAGTTTTTCGTCCTTGTAGTATATGTTAAAAATGCTTATCAGAAAGCCAGGTGTTTAGGGCACTCGACTCGTGGTCTGAGAGTCGCGGGTCACCTCAAACATACTCTTTTAGCCGTGGGTGCATTATAATGTGAACAGTCAATCCAACTATTCGGTGGTAAAAGAGTAGCCCAAAAGTTGGCGGTGGGTGGTGATGATTAAATGCCTTCTCTGTAGTCTTACGCTGTTATACTAGGGAACGCTAGCGCAGATAGCTTTGCGATAAATTAAAAAACAAACGAAATAGAAAGTCCCACGACAATCACAAAAATTTCAGAGAAAAAAAAAAGTGTATGTATATGTAAAGTCATCCTTCATTGTGTTTCAGTGAAAAGCTTAAGGGCTTGTAATGCTTAGGTTCGGGTTTCGATACCGGTAGTTGGCACAGCTCAGAAAACTCATTGTGTAGCTTTGGGCTTAAAAGAACAAAGGATGTCTACCTACATATACGTGTGATTTCTATTGATTATGTGGTGTGAATACATTTGCTAATTTTATCCTAGTTTTACCAATGTGATAATGTTAATATATAGATCACCCTTTATTTCTGTTCTCCAAATAGACTCCTTATTTTTGGCCATCAAACTGCTGGGAACCTGAGAATACAGATTACGGTAAGTTTACTCATTTGGTACAAGCCTTGTTTACTCATTTACTTTCATAACTTCGTAAAATATATTTAAAAAACTTCGGGAATTATTTGTATAAATAAAATATAATGGCACAGTTCTCTGCGGTGTGAAAATTAGTGCACGTGTTACTTTTCACACTTGTTGAACATCTCCAGGATTTTGAAGTAAAAGTTAAGTTGGAAACGACAAACGAGGGGCGGTGCCAGCCTTTCCCCACTGTTAGGGTTGAGTTGGGCTAGAAAAAAAATTGAGGAAACTGTACCTTGCATCTTGTGGGCACACGATCTGTAGTGTGTAGAAAGTAGGTATGTAAATTATAGGGGAGGCTAAGGGACATTTTAGGGTGCCTTCAGCCTCTTCCTTAACACCGCCCCTGCGCCAACTGATAATGAAGACAGATATTCTCTCTTCTCACTTTGTAGAGTTATGATCGACGTGATTAATTGATGATGGCGAAGCACCTTTATAATAAAGGTGTGAGTAGTTAGAGGATATTTCAGACACCGCTCGCTGATTGGCTGCCTCAGGCGATAAAGGTGAGGCTAGACATTGGCGTCATACTGACGTGAAGTGGCACCAAATGACGGGTTGCTGGGGGTCCTCATTAGATATTCTAGTTCGACTGTTACTCACCAGAGGGTGTGTTGATGTGGAGGGTTACATCGTATTTCGTATCAGTTCTAAACAGTGAAAAACCGAAAAATATTAAAATAGATTTTAATTCACAGTTCTTTTAAAGAGAAGAAGTTTGAGATTCTTTTTGAAGCGAGATTAGCTAAACAAACTTGTGAATCTTTGGTTTGAAATAACATATCTTGAAACAGAGCAATTAATACTTTTTAAATTATTATTTTAGGCACTATAAAAAAACGGATATATTTGTTTAATATAAAAATGTTAAACCTTTTTTGTTGATAAATTGCACCGACGTGTCAGTCATAAATTGAAGTTTAGTCAAGCTTAACGATTCTTCAGTTAAAACGACGACGCAATCTATTAATAAAAATTAACTCAGAGAAGCTGAAATTTTTGTATCACTTATAACCATGGCAACTTCCATTGTTATATATTATGAATACTTTAATAACAAAAGTAAAATGCAGTGTTTCAGTCTGTAATGTTAAAACAATATAAAATCGAGATGCGAAAGTATATATCAGGGACGTTTTCTACATCTTTTATACAGCTGTTTGTTTGTAGTTAAGCACAAAGTTACACACAGAACTATCCCTGCTCTGTAGGGGGATCTCATACAAACAGTATTTCTATTAATGTCAAATACGAAATAGATTCAAAGTTAATCTGTACTCTATGTACTGTGGAACATTAAACTAGTTGTAAGCCTCTCAATTTTTCTGGTGGCCCAGTCGTGAGTCTATTGGCTTATAATGCTAAGTATAGGGCTTCAATACCCGTGGTGGGTGGAGTATCGACAATTCATTGTGTAGCTTTGTAATTAACAACAAACAAAAATTAAAGTTTCATTTTTGACAATTATTATGCTCGAAATATTTTTTTTTGTTTATGTGCATCTACTCTCAGTTCATTATAGACTAATTTGATCTTAACCTTAAGATGTGAGTTACGCATTTTTATTAAATTACATACTGATTATATCGTTACATAGCTGTCTACTTGTGTAAACGAACCATGCAGAATAAAACCAGACTGGAGCTGGCGGACTATGAGGCTGAAAATCTAGCACGTCTCCAGAAAATGTTTTCCAGGAAATGGGAATTCATTTTTATGCAGGCAGAAGCACAAGCAAAGTAGGCTTAATTTGTAGAATTATAAGTAAAGATGACTCGAACTTAAAACACAAGTAACACTTTCAGTCTTAAAGTAAAAGAAAGTAAGTCTCTTTTATGCAGTGCAAAATGCGACAAAAATGGTCAGATCAGAGAGGCAATTCTTCATGACATAGCAGCCGCTAATTTAGAACTCTTATCAAAAGGGGGAGTCACTAGTCAGCACCATCCGTCATATACACGCTTTCTTTTATAATGCACCCATAGTTAAAAGTACTTATTACATTCAGTAGTATATCGCAGGTTCAAACCTTTGACCTTACAAAACAGGTCCTAACACGCTATCCACAAGTTTATGGTTAGCCTGTACAAAAGAATATTGTACTTAAAATACAAAAATAGATTTATTTTGTAATGAGAAAGTATTATCATTAAGGTTTAACTAGAATAAGTTGTATCTAAATGCAATTAAAGTATGTTTTCACGTATATTTGTACAATTTGTTTTCTTATGATCACATTTTTCTGGTTTTTGTTATATTATTATGTCTTTTATTAGAATAGCTAACATTTACATGAAAGAAACGTGTATATGTATACATACAAACCAAGAATTTTCAGCACTGTAATTCAGTCTAATTTCAAGCATGATTATTAATATGTGATTTGCAACTATCAGGATATAAACCAATGATTTTAGGGTTGAAGATTTTTTTATATTAACTATAGAACAATTTTTTTACAATCTAAAATAAAACCTAATGTAGAATGAAATGAATTATTACCTTATGGAATAAAGCAATAAAATTATCCAGTGATTAACGAAGCATAAGTTGTGAGGATTCCAACAGTAGTGACTTCAGATGAAAGAAAGTTGATTTAACAGATAATACAAGGTGTTGCCACTGGATAATATAAAAGTATATATTTTTAGCATGAGGTATGATGTCTATAACAAGACTTTCTTAGTGCTCAGTTATTTTACTTGCTTTTCTGGGGGAATGAAGGATTAGCATACCCAGACTTTGAACCTCAGGATTTACAGCCCTCATCTTTTTTGTTACAAGAAATGTTCTCCACACTTTAGGGACCCTGTTAGGTTATTAAACTTATGCTTAAATTACACTTTTATGTCAGACGAGAGTAAGCCAAGATTTAGGTGCTGTTGACTAGCAGCCTTACTTCTGGACTACCAGTTTAAAATTAGGAACAGCTATGCAGAGATTGACCTTTGTGCTTGACATGTGCAAAGATTCTGAAACATTCATGACCAATTCTGTCTATTCACTTTCCAAAATATCAGTTACTTTGCCTGTTTATACAAAGTCTATTATTTAAGCCTTGTTTAATAGCAAGGTCTTTCTCTTCACTGCTTCTTAAGTCATCAATGCCAAATTGGTGAACTGAGTAGGGACTAAAACGCTGATATTTTATTCTTCATTGTTGTTCTTAAATTTTTATAACACATTTTGATTAAAATTTTTGACGAAAAAACTCGTGTTTAACCTCCTGTTTAAGTTTTATAAGATTTGATCTTTTTCAATGAACAGAACTTCTTCATAACAAAAAGTAAATTTTCTCTATATAAATAAAATTAATAATAGTGCCATAAGAAAATTTATATTGCATCTGATTTCGTATAAATTTTGGACCATCAAATACAATACTACTAAAAGAAACCATGATTAGTAATGAGCTGAATTTACGTCATTTACAAAATAAAATGCCCCCAGTGACTCAGCAGTATGTCTGTGGACTTACAGCACTAAAAACCAGGTTTCAATACCCATGGTGAGCAGAGCACAGATACCCCATTGTGTAGCTTTGTGATTAATTCAAAACAACAAAATAAAAATTATTAAATATAATGGCTTTTAAATAATTCTCAATATTTATGGTCAGAACATATTAAGACTTGGATTACTGAGAAACCAGAAGGAAATATGAGCAACGTAAGTAAATTTACTGAGTATCGTGTACTGATAAAAGTATTTTGACATGCAGTTTGAGTGAATTTCTGAGGGCTACAGTTTAGAACTACCTTCTGCTTGGTTCCAACAGGTGTCTGTAAAGTACAAACAAATGGAAGAATGTGGTTTACTCTTTCAAATTAACTCTTCCTTTTGCATTAACACTTCCAGATAGCCTCAAATTGAATGCTATAGAATTGGTATCTGAACCAGTCATTCCAAAATATTGATATTGTTACTTCAAAACAAGGAACCAGTTGTTCCAAAATATTAATATTGTTACTTCAAAACAAGGTAGGAGTTGTGTGTGTGTATGTATGTGCTATGTGGAATACAGCACTATTCTACTGCAAAAAATGAAACAAAAGGACAATACTACTAATCAACAGTTGTCATACTGACTTTTTTAAAGACTTTTCTTAATACTTATTGCATTTTAAATGCTCAGACACTTCATCTATAGGTGTTAAGCTTATTGTGCAGAATGCTTTTCAATACCACAACACCTAACCCTAATCCAATGTCAGTATTGCTGGTGCTACGTAATCACGATGGAATTGTTCATCAGCTTGCCTTCAGAACCGTATCCAACTAATACATTCAGACTGGATGGAGCAGGTTTCACATCCTTCCTCCCCCACTACCAGAACAGTAATCACAGTTATTCACCAAGATTGCAGTATTTTTCAGAATGGCATATTATTGACGTATCAAAACCCTTCTAAACACATTCATGAAGAGCATACTTTACAGACTCCACATGGTTACCATTCACTTTTGTCCTCATTGAAATCATTAACATCTCTCTTGTATTTCCAATGCATCTGCACAGTCATAACAACTAAACTGTTTTCTTTGCCAAATAGCCAACCTAAATGCTCATAAAAATTTCTCAATCCTAATTAATAATCTCAAGTGAACAGTAATATGCACACAACAAAACACCATGAAAAGATAAAAGACGTCATTTTATCATGCTTTAAGTAGCTTTTTAATATATTCACTTCCCTTTCTAGCTCACTGCATTGTGACACCTTTCATACGTGATTATATCATTAATATAAGCATCGTGTTTATCTATTTATTTATACAAAATTTCCTTTCGAGATTCTTTTTCAATACAATAAATAGGTTTTGAAGTTTTAAAATATGTTAAAAATATTTGATATTTGTGAAATAAAAAAAATTATAAACCACGTGCTTTTGTACTTCAAAGACGTCATCCTCTCAACTTATTTACATATTAGATGGATACTCCATTCTTAAAAGAACTGTTCTACAGTGGTAAGTTTACGAATTTACAATCCTAGAAGACGGGATTTGATTTCCTGCAGTGGACACTCTGACTCACTGAAGGTAGCCAAATGCCTCGTCATCTAGTTAGTGACGCGCATGAATGAATTAACGAAATTCCCATTGTCCCTATCTATGATACCATCTAGCGAAGCCACAGTCAAGGGAACGGGCTTTGGATTTGGTTTCAAACAAGCTCATAAGAACTTTTCTTCACATTTACGTACACATAGTCTCTTAGCAAGGTAACAATATAAGATAAACCAATCTTTCGGATAAGGACATTAACAAAACGATCTCGATGTTAGAGTAAACACGTATACATGTTGTACATGGTTAAACAAAGAACTTTCAGCAAGTTGAAGGTGGATCGTTGACTATCGAAGGTTAACTGTCGATTTTGTTCCTCTAAGGAATGTTATTTAAAACATAATTGTACTTTTTTTCACGTAAATGGTTGTAAATAAAGCCACTTGACTTTATTTTTTTAGAGTAGACAAGAAACGAGACAAGTTGGAAAGAAAAGTTCTGGACAGCCAAGAAAGAGCCTTTTGGGACGTGCACCGGCCAGTGGTCAGTACAGTCTAATAAGAAGAGAAAATTTTAAACTATTATACTTGATATATATAAATATTGTTTCATAGACTCTTTTTGCCTATCTGTTGAATTCTGGTATTGAACGAAAGGTCTATTTGGCAGTGACTTGTGGGAGGTGAAAGGTGAATCAGAAATATAAAAAAAAACTGACTTTGAGCTTTAATGAACAAATTAAGAGGAAATGTGGAAAACAACATGTGCAGTTATCATGATTTTTATAGCAAGTAAAATAGTACGTTCAAGTGGAAAAAAATAATAAAAAGGATTTTAAAACGTCCACCAGGAAATCATAATACGTTCTTCTTGTCAAAAATGTAAAAAAAAGTCACCCACAGATTAATAAACAATAAATAAATAATAATGGTACTCATCGTATGTTATAATATGGTTACATATAAAATACATAAGTGCAGTCATAAATATTGAATAATTTCTAGTTACTTCTTACTGAGATCTTCTACTGTTCGATTAAAATTTCATAAAGACGGAGGCGAGAAACTCTAAATTGGTGGGAACATCTACTTACTTTAAAAATGAAAGCACTAATTAACTATAATGAAACAAACTAGTTGAGGACAAATTTAATATTTCTGGCTAAAGTAACGCCACCTTCAGGGCAAAATTAGTGTCTTTTTTTGCAATTATCATTAAGTGGTAACCTTGAAGTCTTGTAACTCTAAAAAATGCGTTTCAACACCCTTGTTTAGCATGAAACAGAGAGCCAATTGTATATTTTTGTTTTCAAAAGACAATATAAACCAACGTCACTTAAAAACTTAATAAATTATTTGATATATAAAATTGTTTTAACGAATGTGTACGATTGTAGTGACACCCACAACATCAGCTCATTTATCACATTCTCACCTTTCAGTATTTATTCATACATACGTTGTTTTTTCAATTTCGCATGTCAAATTTACGATTAGATGTTACATATGGTAGACTGCGTATTCCCACCACTTCGGGATCTCTATTTCGACAGACACCGCTCCTACTAAAGAGCATTTACTCCTTCGCTCAGTGTTATTTGTACCCATAATTCTGTTTTATTCAATTTCATCAAAATTTTTTTAATATTTATTCCAGCCAGGATGCGTAAACACTACAGAACATGATATTAAAAAAGCTTGCCGTATGAACAAGACAACAAGACGTGCTAAAGTAAGTCCATAGAAGTGATATTTCTGAAGTTGTCACGATAGATTTTCACTTTAGATATTTTGTATACTGTATTTATATAGAATTCTGTGTGTTATTCCAGTGATGTTACTCCCTAGCGTTTTCGGTTACTTTAAAAACCAGTAGTTTATTATGATTGTTATTAGGCTTCTGTGTTATTTATATCTTTACACACAATATTTTTGAAAAAGCCTATCGAACGATCACGTGACCGCTGTCGACGTTGTCACTTTCATGCTCGTGCCATACCATTTCGAACATCATACGAAATTGAAACGTAACCCTGACCAACAATTTTGTCGATAACAACAATCAGTGTGTTTTGTTTATGCACTAAACTTGTCATAATGCACTACTATTTAACACAGTCACGCTATTACTAATCACATGCAATGTTTTCATGAAGCGATAACGATTTAAGTTAAGGGTGCTTTTAGTTTTGTATATGTGAAATATTACTACATTATAATATTCATTAATATTCCAACATACAATACTTCAACTGTCATTCAGTTTGTCTTCTTGGCATTTTATATCCTAAACACAAATGTACGAAAACTTGATTCTGGCCATAAAAAGTTAAAATCAATTTCAAAATATTGAACTGAAATTTAGGTTTAAGCTTAAAATTCATTTTGTCGAGACGTGACTAATAACAGGAAACTTTCTTCTTGTATCACCAATGAATTAACAAATAACAGATGTTAGTAATTGCTAGAGGCGGTAAATCTACGGATTTACAACGCTAAAATCAGGGGTTTGATTCCCTTCGGTGAGCTCAGCAGATAGCCCGATGTGGCTTTGCTGTAAGAAAACACTCATTACTAGAAACGTGTTATAAACTGAGCCGTTTACCTTAATTAAGTCTTTCAAGCGAAGAAAGAAAGATAATGTGAACATCGCGAGGATGATTAGATGTATTAAACCGTTTCTGGTGTCTCACCACATACTTTCAGTACTTGTCACTAGGTCTGATCACGCTGTGTCTGAAAATAACACTGCAGCGTGTTTTCCGTTGCAAATACCATCAACGTGAGGTTGTCATGTCCAAAGCACACTCCACCTTGTTGATGCTTTCAATAATCTATCTAGTATAGAAGGACGATTGTCACCCATTTCAACAGTCCAATCATACAGAAATCCTTAGGCACAGCGTAAGGCGACTTGATTATGTTTTCGAAGAATGGAAATAGCGTAAATATTCATTTTATTCTTCAACTACTTGAGATATATAAAGTTGAGCTTATGCGTTGCACAAGTATCTTATGATCACGTGACTTGTATGGCCTTCACAGGTGGATATCCACCTTGATTATATCGCGTAGTGTTCCCTGAGACTCAGAAACGGTTTTTGTCACTGATTCTTGTGTTTGTAAATTCTTACCTGTTGCAAGACACCACATTTGCTTAATACAGCTACAGTGCGATTTGTGACAGGGCCCTTTCTGGATGATCCTGGTACCCCAAACTGACTCCCATTCCTTTGTTTTCCGAATTTGTTATGTACATTCGTTATGTCGTCATTTAATTCGATATTCCTAATCCGAAAACGTCTGTATGACATAAATTTATAAGTGTATTGAGAAAAATATCCCAAAAGTATCGCTTTTTTGTTAATATCATTCTGTCTAATATTACCAAACAATGTCAAAATGTAGTTCTGATATATGCCTCTAATATGACCAAACAATGTCAAAATGTAGTTCTGATATATGCCGTTCCACCGCGACATAAAGTCTGTTGTTAAAAAATAAAACTTCGTTTCATTTTAATTTTCAAATTGTCAGGAAGTTATTTCTGGAAGTAAGGCCAACCCCATGTCCGAAGCGGATATAGAACGATCTACAGAAGCACTGCGCAAAGAGGTTGGTGAACTGTATCATATTTTTACTGATTACTTGCTCTCGAGAATAACGTTGAGTAAACTAGTATTAGAATATTTCAAAGCAGCATTTTCATGTAAGAATCAATAGATTCACGTGATGGTTCGTAATCAAATAGGGTATTTACACTGGTCACGATCGATGGTGGTTTTGTTGTGTTGTTTTTTGTTTTGAATTTCGCACAAAGCTGTTGCTTGTTGTTTTGAATTAAGCACAAAGCTACACAATGGGCTATCTGTGCTCTGCCCACCACGGGTATCGAAACCCGGATTTTAGCGTGTAAGTCCGCAGACATACCGCTGAACCACTGGGGGACCCGCGCAAAGCTACTCGAGGGCTATCTGAGCTAGCCATCCCTAATTCAGAAGTGTAAGACAAGATGGAAGGCAGATGATAATTATCACCACCCACCACCAACTCTTGGGCTAACCTTTTTACCCACGAATAGTGGGACTGACCGTTACATTATAACCCCTTCACGGTTGAAAGGGCGACCATGTTTGGTGTGATGGGGATTAGAACCCGCGACTCTCGGATCACGAGTCGAGCGCCTTAACCATCTGACTATGCCAGGCCAAGACCAGAGGAAAGGCAGCTAGTTATC
The DNA here is from genome assembly GCA_011833715.1 of Carcinoscorpius rotundicauda. Classification (NCBI taxonomy): domain Eukaryota; kingdom Metazoa; phylum Arthropoda; class Merostomata; order Xiphosura; family Limulidae; genus Carcinoscorpius; species Carcinoscorpius rotundicauda. The sequence continues at coordinate 160,568,780 of CM022392.1, read as the reverse complement.
ACCAACCATCACCAACTCTTGGGCTACTCTAGTGTGATTGACCGTTACTTTATAATGCCCCCACGACTGAACCGGCGAGTATGTTTGGTGTGACGGGAATTCGAACCCGTGACCCTCAGATTACGAGTCGAGTGCCTCTACCACCTGGCCATGCCGGGCCCGATCGATGGTGGAGGAAACATACAAATAAAATCACGGTTTCTGGAATATGGCGCTTAAGGAGTGTGATTAGAACGTCAGTGACTCCGTGTTTTAAATATGTGTCGCTTAGCTTGAGAAATGAACGCTTACAAAGCTCTCTAATACTCGTAGTTACTAGTTTTTTTTAGTTGAAAATGTTTTTGTGTTTTTTTTCTCCACTGCATGGGATATTCCTCATTTCTTTGAACCTCAGCGGCACAACGCTGGAAATCTGGTTTCGATACCTGTGGTGAGAAGAGCACAGATGGTCCTTAGTGTAGCTTTACTACAGACAAACACTCCTTACCTTATTCCTCTAATTGGCATACATATTAACTAGGTTAAACGTTAGATGGAACTGTTATAGAAATACACAAAAGATCCGGGTATTTACGTTTAAGTCTAAACACTTTTTTGGCTCGTTCATAACTTGTAGTTGATTTATGAAAACTTTACCTTTTTCCTCTACGTTACTTTTTCTGTTAAAAATGACAAAATCCTCACTTCCGCCTCATTACAGATCGCTTCCCTGAAGAGTAGGTTGGATCGAAGGAACGTCAAGATATCGAAAGTTGGTGAATCGTAAGTATTCTTTATTCAAACAAATATATATTATTTACTTTAATCGAAACCATATTCTTGAAACCTTTATTTTCAAGTGACTCATAACTGCAAAAGGTTGAAGAATATCAGAATTACTTGGTCAAATCCGTGAAACAGACACAAGTTATAATCTGAGGTATTATTGTTTATTGTTTTCATAAATTGTAGCGACAGTCCCGTAAAAATAAGTGTTTTGACTTTGTACACAGTGGAAATAACCCAAAGAATAATGTTATATTATAAAGTTATTCGTTTTTTTATTGACTCTCTTCTACTATATATAAATCAAAATGCAGTGTTCGTATCGTCGTTGAATAAAAATAACAGAATAAACGTATAAAATGCATTAAATTTCTCATATCGTAAGATGCATTAATGATAAAAGCTATAGAATAAACAACAGTATATGTACAATTATATTTGTCGTCAGAAGTTAGTATTAGGCCTATTATACCACGTATAATTTAAAAAATTGTTTTCGCCAGCTTGTAAAAGGTTTACACACCATAACAGATGTTAACGGTAAATATAATTTTTGTTTAATTTGTCTTAACACATTTAACGTCATTTATATTTTGTTGCATTCAAGATACGTTAGTTATTTCGAACAATACCAAGAGTATGACCCTTTCGTAACTTCTCCTGAGCCATCAAGCCCTTGGGTGTCTGACAGTCCGGAATTCTGGGAGATAGAAAAGCAGACGTAAGTACATATCAATACTTGGTTATTTCAATGCTTATTACATTAAGTAACGTTATATATGTGTGTTTATGTATTAAGAGCTAACATAAAAAAAAGCCATTGTTATCACGTTGGATGTTGATATGAGTTAAAAATGAGGGTAAAAATCGAAGTGATGTAACAGTTCAGGTAAACGCACTAAAAGAACGAAGCTATCATTACAGATGATACAAAGACAGTTGGATCTTACAATATTTCTATTCTAGTGAATAATAAACATGTACTATAAATTAATCAGTTATGACTTGTGTTAAATGAAGCCTTTTCAAGTATTGATTAGGCATAGCTTTTATAATTGTGCTCGTCTTACAGAAGTACTGAGGTAAAAATTTTAAAACCATGTCTCTTTGAGGAAAAAAAAAGCAAATACATCCGTTTGGTGGAGTCACATAGCTGGGATTAAATCTTGGCAATTACAAGATTAGTTCCTGTTGAAGAAAGAAAACACAATAAAGATGTTGGCTTCACAGCTATAAATAGATTTATAAGAGGATTAATTAGGCCTGTTCATTATAGCTATGCCAGATTAACGTATTGACAAAGGAACATTTAAGTTATTAAGGCATTTTTTTAATACGAATGAAATCTGTGATGGTAAATATGTGATATCAAACTAATAAATGGTCTTGGAAAGTCGCTGTTCCATGATCAACAGTTTTGGTTGTAGAAACATGTATTTATTAAATAAATTATTCTGAATATATTCTAAATGAACCTGTTTGACGAGGTAAGTAATTTGAGAAGTGTTATGTGTTACAGTTTTCTAACTTGAGAAAAACGTAGTCTGGTTATATTTAAAAGTGGCATGATTAAAGAGTCAGTCATTCACTGTGATGTTTAATCTCAATCTTTGGTCCAGAGTCATATTATATGATTTAGTTTCAACTGTCTCAAGTTTGAATAACAACGGTCAAAACTTTGGTAACACAACATTATTTTTCTCTTCTTAGCAAAGAAGTTCCACCCAGAAGAGTTCGAAGGTGGGCATTTTCTCTCCAGGAGTTACTCAAAGACCCTGCTGGTCGGGAACAGTTTATCAGGTTCCTGGAGAAAGAATTCAGTGCAGAGAATCTCATGTGAGAAAAAAATCCAACATACTTTTCTCAAGCGTGGAAAAAAATCACTTAATAGCTGTGTTACGCTTCTTAACAGTCAAACTAAAATATTTAACCACAGTAGTGACACCCCCCCGTTCTTCCAGCTTTGTCCTTATTCTAAATCAAGAACAATTTATCAGTAATGTAGAAATTAAACTATATTTGTTACTTTGAATGAAGAAATTTTACTGTTTGTGTTTGAAGGTATTACTCTTGTTATGTTAGTTTATCGTGTTTTTCATTGTTGCTTTTTGTAATTAACTTTTATATATAAATTTTACTGTACCAGATTGGAACTATCAAAAAGTTGTTTTTAATACTACGTAAGTTTAAATTATTTCATTGCTTTAACAAGATTGTGAAATACTGCCTTTATTTACATTTTCATTAATCCATCTATTTATATTTCTCTCTTTAACAAACAAGTTCTTTGAGGTGGTAAAGTAGATAAAGCTACCTTTCAGGAACATTTCTAATACCAAATAAGATTTCACCTTGTTTTGTAACTCACTCTTTTACTAAAATATTTCTATTTTTACTGGTATGCACATTAATAGATTGTTTTGGTTTAGGAAGGAGCTTTAAAATAATTTTGAGATTTAGAAAACAAACACTATTATTCAGTTCTCCTTTAATAAAGCTACACCTCTGTTAAATAGTTACCTTATAAAAGTGATTTCCTGCAACTGTTCAAAATTTACAGTTAGTAGCCTAATGAGGACTAAAGTTTCCCTGGTCAATATTTTGTTTCTTGTACCCACTAACCTTTCTCTCAGAGCCATAAATATGAAAATGATTTCCTTGACTTTATCTTTTAGTCTTACCTGTGTCACCATATCATTTAACAAGAAACTATTTTAAGCAATAAGTAATAAAAGAATACTGAAATGATTGGAATCTGGTGATAGTTACACTTGCCAATTCCTGAAATTTCTTCTGTGTGAATTCTCAGAAGAAGAAAAAAAAGTAACAAATATCTAATGAGTTGGGAAGGGGTAAATAGTGGCAAGTCTTCTTTAAGGTTCATAATTATATGTAAAGTAATGATGAAAATAATAACTCAGTTGTGTTTTGTTATTGTTGTAAACTGAGCAAGCTTCCAGTTCATTTCTTCAAAGTAATTTGGGTCTATAAATATAAAGAATCTTCTTCAAAATCCATGGTATAACAAGTTGGATATTTATTAATCCTTCTCTTGACAATCTCCATGACCTATGTGTACACATTTTAAAAGCTTTAAAACTTTTGTTGCATTTCAAATGAAGTGTGATTTTTAAATGCAAATAGTACCTAACATTGTTCTTCTGAGAAGATGAATGAAGTTTGGACAGAAAGTTCTCATGCTTGTGATAATAAAAGCGTGGAAGGTACAAAACTTTAGTGTTTCCAAAGAAAGTGATATTTGTAATGTTAAATTGAGTTAGTAAAGCAAGAGAAGTGTGATTCCAGCACGGAAGACTGACTGTTTCATGACCGGCTACCTATTATACACTACACTGAAAGTAGTACAGAATATTAAATAAACATCCACTGGAAATAACCTAAGAACAAAACACCCCTTACAAACTGAAAAATTAATCTCTTGAAACTGTCAACAAAACAATAGAAATGGACTTGGACACACAAATTTGTTGAGAAGCTCCTCACAAAACATAGTTGAGTAGGAGCTCATCTGTCAGAACCTATATGAGCAGTTATTTAAGCATGTAATGACAGATACACGTATGCTGTTCCATTAAATGTAACATATATCTACTTAAATGTCTGCCAAAATCCTGGTGGTTTACCTTCCTCTAAGTGATACAAGTTTTTTAAAAAAATAGCAGAGAGCATGCTAAAAAAGTATTCTAAGAATATAAGGATGGTTGGAAGCTAATACAGTTGTGATGGTGTATTATCCAAAGAGTCGAGAAGTATTCAAAATAAGCTCTGTATATTATCAAGTTAAACATGCTGGTATCACCGTACTACAAGAAAATACTACCTTTTGTACAAACTGTGTGTTTTCTCATAGCAGAGCCAGATTGGGATATCTGCTATGTCCACCAAAGGGAAATGAACCCCTGATTTTGAAAACCGAATAGAGGAGAACCTCAATGAACAAGCACTGAACTATTAAGGGCAGGTTTTTACAGTCTCTTTGTTTTATACTATATGTAACCAAAATAAATCTTGCAATAACAGACACTTCGATATTTCAGATTTAGGGTAGTGTCTTTATTCTCATTTTCTATACAGGCACTTGATAAAGTGAGGAGTTTTCTTTGCATGTTTGTAGGGAATACAACTACATTCCAAACATCCCACCACAAGGATGACCAATATCAGTATTCAGACATTTGTGATGTTTATTGGACCGGTTGTGAACAGTTCATTGTAATAAACGTTTTTACAGATTCAAAGTACATTCTTATTACTCTGGAGAATTCTCTTTTTAAACACCTTGGGTACATCAGTTGATAAATTCCATATCGTGTCCTCAGAACAGGGATCAGGTCAGCTTATTTCTTCTCTTGTACTTTGTTGCTCTCAAGAGTATCATATACCATGTCGTGTAAGCAGTCTAATGATGCAAGGAGTGATCTGTTGCTTTATTTTTTGTTTACAGTAAACTAAACACAAAAGTATAATTGTTGTTGTTGTAAACCACAAAACCTGAACTGGGCCAGCTGCAGGAATCAAAACCATATTCTTAGCATTATAAGCCCCACTCTTACTACCACCACCATTGGATTTCAAATATAAACAGAAATAAACACCACCTTTGAAGTTGTGGTTCACACACACACACACTTGTAAAGAGGGCTTGAAAACCAAACCAAAGTGAAATGGAGAAAATACGGGCATCAATGTACTGTGTGAGAGACTTGTGTATGGGGGAATCTGTACTACACAGCAATAGCTCGGAACCAGAGCCATCACAAAGAACACCATCACTGGCAGAAGAAAGGGTTGTACTTCCTTGGATTTATAAATTCTTTGTACTTTACCATACAGTATTGTAAGGGGAGAAAAAGGTTAACATCTCTTGATCATTGTAAGTGTTGTAGCACCTCATTATTGTTCTATTGGAAGGTGATCTGTCGTTCGTTTTAAAGTCCAAAGTGCTCATTTCGGTATTGAATTGGAGCTAAAACAAAAATGTGACTAATATCTTCAGAAAATATTTTTGGTTTCGTTTTGTTGCTCCCCATCATTAGAGGTATTAGACTTCTTTGTTTGGTTACGTGTGACGGAAGAAGGCTAGCATCTGTAATGTTCAGCAAGGAATAATTATTTTTAATTAGATGCATTATGGTCTTTATAAATACATTTTCACATCATTCAATATAATATTTTATAAGCTTGTTACCATTAAGTGTCAGTTAGTTTGAAGAAGCTTCTAAAAGAGGAGGCAAAAGCTTTCTCGATATTTCACAAATAACTTAAACAGCTTAACTATTGTAGTATATAAATATTGGTTAGCAAAGTTCATTGAGCTTGTTGTATCCTAAATGACAGATAAGTAAAGCAGTGTTTCAACTGGAACTTTTTGTGGACCAGCCTACTTCATAAACTCTAATACTGAACAAATCTCATCAACAGCAGTATGCTGTAAATAAAACATAAATTAAACACTATGATTAAATAATATTTTTATCTTTAAATTAAGGCAAGTAACTCAGAGTTATTTGTACATTAACTAGATTCCCATTAATTCATTCTTTTTTAGGTTCTGGGATGCTGTACAAGAATTAAAACAAGTACATTCCAAAGATGTTCCTGTTAAAGTACAGGAAATATGGAAGTAAGTTTAGACCACATATGGTATATAAAACAGTTCTCTTTCTCCCAGATTTTAATGCATTGCAAATATGATTTGTTTCTTTGTTTTTCAGCCAACACATATTTGGTTATTTGCTGTGTTCACTTTGGGAAATAAAACCTTGGATTTTAGCATTGTAAATCCATAAACTTACCACTGACCTACTGGGGACAGTAAAGCAGTAATTAATTATCATATCAATATTGTCTCAAGTATTTAATCGATAAAGAAAGGTTATATGAGGGAGGTGATTGTTAGCTATAAGATATATGTCTCTGTCATTGCCTACTATAAAATATTTAAAATAAATTAGTTGAATGACATAATTTGTACTCAGGTCCATGCAATACTATAAACATAAACAGTTATTCTTAATTTTAAATTTTACTAAATATAGTGAATAACAATAATAAAAAATATAATCGTTGAATACGTTTTGTGTTACATTACCAAAAGAAGAAAGAAAGAAATCTACTTAGGCTCAGTATGCATTATAAGATTAACATTCAAATCTTACTGAATGGTTAAACAAAAGTAGCCCGAGGATTAGTGGTGGATACTACTAAAAATTAACAAATAATGTCTTTGTTGTCATTGTAAACCTTAACCTGAGAGGTATGGTGCAAAATATTCTTACAACCAGATTAATTTCAGATCTTTAATTTGTTGTTAAGTCCAAAACTACATAATGGACTATCTGTACTCTGCCCACTACAGGTATCAAAACCTAATTTTTAGTGGCAAGTCCTCTGAATTATTGTGGAGCTTCCATCAGAGGAAGGCTTTTAATAACTTGTGATTATTTATCCTAAAAAGCACTAAAATAAACACAAGTAAAAAAAAGTTAATTATAAAATTAAATGTACTCATGATATGGTATTGTAAACACTTCTCTATGTTAATGTGGAATAAGATAAATGTGTGAAGCTGTTTTTTTACTACAGGCCCTCTTTGGCTCATCAATAAGTTTGAAGACCTATGACACCAAAAACTGGGTTTCAGTAGACAATAGGCTTAGAAAAGATAGTCCATTGTGTACCTGTGTGTTTAACAGCAAAAACCTTTAACATGGTGTTTGAGATTATTATACAAATTTGTCACAAAAGTACTGCCATCTATTAACAGAACTTAAAAACTATATTTGTCTGGATAAGTGAATATCGTATATTTTAACTCATTGGTCATTATTAAGACAAACCAGGTAAGATGAAGAAAAAAAACTACCTCGTGTCAGTTAATTCTGACATACTTTTAAAATAATAGTGTTGTTGTAATTTATTAAGAGTGTCAAATTAAATGTTACATATGACTTAATTAATTTTTACAATTTAATGAGTTCACTAAATTATATGGTAGTTTTCCTACTGACTGTAGCCTTTATTATCAAAGAATATTTATCACAACAAACAAAGTTAATGTTAAATAATTTCTCAAAAGAAAACACCTTGAAAATGCATCCTGAACTGACATTGAAATTATGAGTGGTATTCGTCAGCAAAAAATTTTTAAATATTGGTATTTCTAGTCATTAGTGAGAACAATGGAAAGTTTGGTATCTTGGACAAATATTGAAAATCTATACAGTTTATGTAAATTTAAACCAGTCAAAAACTCAGAAACGTGAAAAAATGTTTTACTTTTGATAGTAAAATATGCATTAAAAGTATCTTTACAAAACTTTCTTGATGTATCAGCGAATACCTCGGCCCTGATGCTAATTCTCCAATAAACATCGATTCCAAAAGCTATGAACTTACCAAAAAGAATATTGAGAAGCCGAGCAGGTGGACATTTGATGAAGCAGCTGTAAGTTTTCAACTACTACATACTCTCAGTCATTAATAATTTACATATATAGTATAAGCATAAGTCTAGGTCCAACAAGGAATAATTCTAGTTTTGTTACAAAATCCCTTAAGAATGGAAAATACTGTTTGTAGAATGTTAAGAGTGTCTATCCACGCTGCATCCTCATATTACTTGATAATTACAATAATTAGTTTGACTACATAACTGCGTATCAACTGCAGGGCACCATTAAAATATCATGTGACTGGGTTTGATACACTGAGGTATGTTTTGTAAAGACGTTTATTTTTAACTGCAGTAAATAGCCAATAAAGTGAGGCTTTTTATGTTTTAGCATAGCTGAATCTGAGAAAACTGATAAAAACAAACTGAAAACTAAGGAATAAAGCTCCCATAAGTTACTTCTGTGTATAATTAAAAGATTTACTCAACTTAGTGTCATTTCAAAAAATGTATTTTAGAAAATTGGCACGTTTATCTGCAACTACGAGTCTGAAAGTCATAGGAATTTTTAAATAGCAAAAAAGTAACATTAAAATAGTTTTAACAAAAAATCAGTAGAAAAATCTTAAAGAAATACGTTTAGAAACACAATGTATACATGGAGGTAAAATTAACAACAGAATTATTGAAAGGAAATTGTAAGAAAGTGATCTACACGAAAGCTACAGATACAAAAGGAGAGATACAAGAGAATTATTGAAAGGAAATTGTAAGAAAGTGATCTACACTAAAGCTACAGATACTATAGAATTATTCAAGGGAGATTGGAAGAAAGTGATCTTCACAAAACTACAGATACAAAGGGAGAGAAGTTGTGTGTGAAACTAATCAAGTTTTGGCATTTCAGGAAGAATAAAAAAAATGTAAAGAAACAATGTGCTGTGTAAAAAATATGGTAAAAGAAGACCCTAGTTGTTGTTTTTTAGTTTTGGAAGAATTCTGCGTCGCAACGTGATTGTAAAAGTTTCAGCAAAAGGAAAACACAAGAAATCAAATGTAATTGTGAATTAACAATGCTCTGGAGATGGTATTCTGCAGCACGAGTAAGAATGAAGTGTGAAAATTGACGATATTGCTAGGAATAAACATGATCACAACATTCTAATTTCTTACATAATAAAATTAAATGACCCTGGCTTTGCATTTCTCAGCAGTATAATGATTTAAAACATTAAATAATAAATGAAAAATATTTCGATATGGGATTTTTATATTAAAAAACCAAGCTTGTGTTTTAACCTGAAGTTTACTGTGATGTCACTGAAAAGGCTTTTTATATAAACTAAACTATTTTATAATTTTTTTTCTACATTTGACAAGAAACGGAAAGCTTACTATTGACTATCTGCAAATGTTGTTTGACCTCTGTAGTTATTACTACTCTAGGGTTTCTGTGTGTTTTCATTGGCCGATAATTGTTGGAGGTTTTTGACCTGACATTGTCCAGGTTTTTCTTATTATGATCACCTCAGCTTGCTTTAATAATATTGTTGTCCATATTAGTCAAATGAGTTAGACATCTCAAAGCAGTTATATATTTTGCTATAGTCTATATATAAATGTATTTTCAATGTAACTACAAATAAATAGGGTTAATTTTTGGACATTTTATCTGAGATAACTTCACATGTATATTTATTCAATGACTTTCATTTCTACTTCTTCATTTTTTACTGATTTTGTATTTAACAAAACACTGATCATTTTACAGTCAAAATCATCGTTGTCGTCTTATATTCTTTACCATGATGCATATTTTAACCAACTCAGTTTTCAAACCTTTTGTTGTTGTTAATTAACTTCTTTATCATAAAAAAGAAAATTAAAATTATGAAATGGTCCACCTAAAGTATCAGTTAATTCGACTGAAAACTTGGAGTACCAGTTTAAAATTAATGTTGCAAAAATAAGTCAACCAGTTTAAGGTATCTTTTGTATTGCATACATAGAAAGAAATACCGATTAATAGTCTTAATAAACAAATAAAAACTGATAAATCCATAGCTATTTAATATTAATAAGAACCTACTTAACATGGAATACTCAGTTTATTGTGTTCCAACATCAGCCACTTAAATTAAAACAACACTTTTAATTTTACATTTAATGAAATATTTTGTTCATAAGTTGGACTGAGACTCTTGATTGATGTTCCTTACATGATTATTACTTGACATAATGGTTTTTAAGACCAGAATCGTTGAATTTTTAAGTAGAAATTATCGATTTCTGTTTTTACATGTTTCCTAGAAAACAATTTTCAAAGAACAGAAAAATGCAAGAGAAAATGTCACACCATGTACACTGTTTTTCATAAGCAGTCATTTTTTTTACTAATCATTACAGGCCCATCTTTACCACCTTATGAAGAATGACAGTTATCAGAGGTATTTAAGATCAGAGATGTACAAGGAATACCTCAGTGGAACAAAGAAAAAAGTAAATTGCTGTTTATTTTATGTATTACTAATAGACAGTAATTTTATGGTCAGCTGTATTGCATTACTTCAACAATCGTTTTATTACCAACCGTATTGCATTGCCTAAATTATTCAAAAATCGTTGTGACACTTTTTTAATCTGAAAAATTTTAAAACTGTTTGTAAGTGCTTTCAACAAAAATATTTTTGTTGATATTTGAATTTCTACTGTTACTTTATTATGAGGCACATAAAAATAATTTAAGTTGCTTTGAACTCTTACATTAATATAAAGCTTACCTGAAACATCCACAAAGTATCTCACACTGACGAGTTAAAATGTCAAGAAAGCATTTAAAAATCAAAAATAACAAACAGTTGGCATTACTGCAATAACTTTTATTTTTCATAACTTTCAGAAGCAGATAGTTCTATTGTTTGTTCGTACTTTAATAATCAGTTCTTTTCTACTTGCATCATTCTGCAGTCCTCAATAAAAGGTATTCGCTCAGTGATCTTTCCAGGCAGGAAGGACCAGAATTCAACTTAATATTTGTGGTCGCACTACTGTGTGCACAGGTAAGATGGAAGAAGATGAAATACAATTGAGATACATAACTGCACCACTGGTGTTTAACCGTTACTCACTTTCTGTGTGATATATTTTTTGTAAAAAATCTGTTCCTTATTTGCTAATCATTCATTATATTTTACTAATGAAGTTAAAACTTTCCTTTTTTTCAAATAATTTTATGCATTAGAACCTCACTAAAAGAAAAGCAACTCTTAAACTTGATTTTAAAATATCTTGACTGATTTTCACAAAACTGTGATGTAGCAAAGGTTTCATGATATCAAAATAAGCACGTTGATGGTTGGTCTTTTTATAAAAAAAGATTTGAATATCGCAAGCAAACTCCCCCAAAAAAACCCACTACAGCAAACATTTTATTTAAGTCAAAAGTATTTCGCATAATTTGAGTTTTTTTCAAATTTCATATTATTCTCTTTTTTTTTTTCAAACTTGTACATGTTCATGGTGTAATAGTATTTTGTGTAAGTTAATAACTGAAAGTTCTTCAGATTGCTACAAGTAAAAAAGTAATTTGTAACATTAAAATAATTGGTTTGAAGATCTGAAACAGTAATTTCCAACAAATGATAATCAAATGTCTGTCACACATTGTACTTTCTGAATGGTTAATTGTAGACAAAAATGTGTGTGTGTGCATACATACATATATATATATATATATATCAAAATACTTTTACTCAAGAGAACATTACAGGAAATTATTTAGTTCTAGTGATTCCCAAAATTTTATATCAACATCAGCAAAAATCCATCAGTCTTCTACGAAGACTGTGCTGAATGGTCAATCTGAGGAAAAATTTATAAAGAACAAAAATGTTTCTTTTTTGAGAGAACTTTACAAAGAAATGGGACTTCCTTTGTCAACTGATTGAAAGAAATATTTAAAAGATAAAAGCATTAATGGAGAAATGTATAAAAGAGGAATGTGTTTTAGTATATATTTACTGTTGTTCAGTTTATATTTATTCCCCATGTTGGTGTTATATATGTGCATCATTTTATTGCACCATGTCAAATAAATTGATTTGAACTGAATATCTTTTCTTTGACACTTTTGTATAAAAATGATAACTGTCAAAAAACAACTCAGCAAAGAGACAAGGAGGCATAGAGTTTTTATACCCGATGGAGGGGATGATTTCTGTAACCACTTATGTGGACTGTTCAATTTGCAAATTGGTAATATCTGATTACATGAACCTAAAAGCTGTAAACATGCAGTCACAGAGTAATCTTGTTGCCACGATACTTGCATGTATACTTAGGCCTACTGACTGATACTTACGAACTATCGCTTAGATCGAAAAGCTTAGAAGCATGCCTATATAAAAGATGTACATTTCAGCTATTGATAAAGCCTACATCTAGGCCTAATTATGTAATTCGATTGGTAAGAACAAACACACAATTTGTAGGCCTTTGATGCAATAAGACAATTCAACAGACCAAATTGTAGGGGGGATGATTGTATGCACCATACCCCCCACCTAAAATGAAGGGGAGGATGTATACTCTCCATCCCCCCCAGGATCTATGCCCCTGAGTGTCATCTATTGAAAGAAATCTCCCTAGTTACTTAATGAAGGTGAGCACTATTGTGCTGGATGTGCCAATTTCATCAATACCAAAATGCATTTACCATGAATACATTACATTCAGGTTCCAATGTCCTTTGCTTAAAAACAAATGAAATACAATGTTTGTAATGGAAGTAATACATGGAATACCAAAAGATAGTTGTAAATAGCCAACTAGAAGGTCTTGTTGTGTAATGCTATGATCCAAGGCATTGGATAAACTGCACATTTTGTATTTATTCTCACTGTGTTTTAAGAAAATTACCATTGGGTTGTTTATAAAGGTATCTGACAGTTTTTAACAAATGATAGTACTAGCTTCTAATATTTTCAGAAAGCTTGTAAAAAATCTACTGACTTCTTTGAATAATTCCTTTCAAAATTATAAGCTAGATATTTTCAAATAACTTTAGAATACTTCTCAGATATCACAAATCGTTCCATTTAGGATCAGCGTTGGCCCGAGTGGAAGAATCTTTCACATGATGAGGACAAGTTATCATTCATAAACTGAACTAGTCACCTTCATTTCTGAGAAGAAAAACAGGAAACTTGAATGTTATCATTGGTGGGACAGGACTTTCGTCATCTATTTTGTTAGATGTCTCTTGAGTGTGATTGGACCATCCCACTTAATTTTTATTATTCTCATTATTTTATTCTATAATCATGCCCTGTATGACAAGTTTGAGGACATATTTTACATCTCCTAGTGTTATAAAATGATTTAACTGCAAATGAACATTCAATTTAAAATTTAGCAAACCCTAAGAAGCTATGTAGAAGTAAATGGTCATTTGGACCAATTCAACTTTAATAACAAAGCAGAAATTAAGAAAGAGATTGCTTCCTGTTCTGCCTTCTCTATATAATAAGATTCTGCACTGTTATTGGTGTATGTAATAACCTTCAGCTAAAGTTTTATTTCCTATAAGCTTTGTCATTCAGTGCAAATAATTATGCATAGTGGATTTCAAATGAGCAGGTGAACGTAACATTTGTAAAAAAATGTTATACTAAGGAATTGGAAAATTTTAAATAAAAGTAGAAATTTAAATGCCCTCCAGTGGCACAACAGTATGTCAGCACACATACAATGATAGAATCTGGGTTTTGATAACCCATGATGGGCAGAGCACAAATATCCCATTGTGTAGCCTTGTGCTTAATTATAAACAAGCAAATAAATTTAAACTGTCTAAAAACACATAAAAGGTTAGATGTGTCTGAATAAACGACAAGCAAGGTTAACAAATAAAACTTTAAAATAAAAAAAACAACACGAAAAAGTTCCAGCTAATGTTGTCATAGTATTAATTTTAAGATTAATGTAAAAAATACGATTCCTTCTGTGATGTAACATATCCTTTAAGTTTAAATAACATGTAAAAATAAAGGGAAAAAATCTATGTCATAAAAGGACTAATAAAGTTTCACAATTGCAAAATTATGTCTCAAAATTATTTACAGCTTTGTTACCATATTTGGGAACTCTGTATTTGACTCAGAACTCTGGTGATTTAGGCCTAAACTTCAGGGAACTGCTGCTTGAGCCAGGGGAAATTGTTTTATGTTAAATTTTAAACTGTAAACTATATATTTAATTTCTGTTGTTGTTTCATGCAAGAAACTAATAACATTCACAATATCCAAACAGGGTTTGAATCAACAAATGGCTCAAACATAATACTTCACATTCACTTATAGAACAGTAACCAATGGATACAACAATCGTCAAAACCATAATATAACACATGAAGTGTTACACGTTGAGAAGGTGTCATTTATCAAGAGTCTCAAAGTCAAAATTCAGTAAATTGAAATGTTCCCAGGTATGTTTGCTACCAACAGTAGTACTGTTAACTAACTAACAGTATTACTATTTACTTAATAACAGTAGTGCTATTCACTTAGTAACAGTACTAATAGTATTTACTACTAACAGTAGTACTGTTAACTTAATTCATTCAAATAAAACATTTAAAAATTTGGTTCTGTACAGACAAACTAAAAACAAAATAACATTAAATAATACTACACAACTTTAGAAGGAAGAAATAACTATGAAGTAAGAGGTAATAAACAGCCATAAAAAGTAATAAACATTACATTAAATATACTTTAATAGGTGTTGTGTACAGCCTTAAAAAAAAGAAAATTAGTTTTAGAATTTTGTACATGTATGTATATATATACATAATTGAATAATTAATTACTCTCCTCATAATTTATCTGTCCAAAAATATTTTAACATAAACAGTAACAAATAAAAGTATAAAATCAAAATTATACGAGAACGGTAATTTGTAAAGTATACCTTAAAATGTGGTTGTGTTTCAGTGTAATAGGGTTAAGAGCATTTTCTCCGATGTACCTTTATAGTTCAAGTTGAATACTTCTGATGAATAATAGTGTCGAAAGGTCTATCAAAAGTGTTCTGAGAATTTTGTCAACAGTGCACTACACACACACACATATATATAAATGTTTTGAATGCTTTATGTAAAGTTACTGGTTAATAATATAATGAAACATCGAACTGGTTATGTAAACGTGTACACACAAAAATAGAGTTGTTAAACGTTTTCCATTATCTTACTTATTAACTAATTAACGCCACTTATTCTGTCAAGACTCGAGTCGATTAGAGCCTAATGGTCAACAAAATTCCTCTACTAAGGAATTCAAGGATTACTGATTCGATACCATCTGCCGAATAAATTGCTCTCTGCTTTTGCAGGACGTTGAGGACATTATAAAATTGACAAACAAACATCTCTATTACGTCAGGATACGAGAAGCCTAAGAGCTGACAACGGAAACTGTTGGGTAGCTGTTTTCCCTCTTTTATCGGTTCAAAATTAGGAATAGATGTAGAGACCCCATCTAGCTTTGCGCAAACATTCTGAAATAAGAACAAGCCTTAAATATTTGATTTTATTTGCTATTTCTTTAGGACACTTAACACTAACATGATTTCATCCTAAGCGCTGTGTGTAACACATGGTAAAAACAATTTAATATATTTTTTATTTTTCTTGTTCAGAGCAAAAAATAAAATCCCAGGGTGCGTTAATATTTGTTTACAGATTTTTGCCGTCATACTTTCGTATTGTGTTGTAATATCATAATATGAGCAAATACTTGAGTTTAAATAAAGGTGTGTTGTTTTATTGGGCGGGACTTCTCTCAGTGATTAACTTTCTTAAACTGTAAATCATGGTTCGCAGATTAGTCGAAAAGCAGTTAAGAGCACCCACCGCCAACTCTTATCTGAACGAAGAATGAGAATTAACTTATCCTTATAGCACAACTACGCTTTCAAAATACTCGGTTTCGAAAAACTCGGGCATATCGAAAAAAGGGGCTATTTGCAGTTGATGCTTTTTTACAAATCATACAAAAATAGAAAAAAGATTTCTAAAATGATATTTTTTTATTTAAAAAGTTATAGAAAATGTGGCCTCAACTCTTTTTACGTAAGGGTTAATTTTGAATAATAATCGTGTATTGTCCTTTTCTGCATATAACACACATTATCTGTAGGGATTTAGGTTTGAGATTAGTGCTTCGCAAGAAGCACTAATCCCCCAGGGGTGCTCGAAGACTAACTAGTCCTCCTTCAACCCCGCACGTGGTAGGAATAAGAAAGATAAAAGCGTTACTGAATGAAACTAAAATATTGGTAAAAGAAATAAATGATAAATATGAATATTTATCAGTAAACGTGGTAGGCAACTCGGCGAGGCAAAGGACGGCAAAAGAAGGCAGCAAAACCCCCCCAAGAAAAGTGACGAGAAGCAAGCCGGATAAATACAAACAACAACCAAACGGGCCTTTTCAGGGCCGGTCTGCATATAAATATCACAGACTTGTTTTTATCTATTATAAGTGTAAACAGTTCAGTGCTACCTACTGGTTAAATTAAGATTATTTTCAGAACTTTTACATTACTTTTTATTCAAATTGCCAATGAAAAAAATTGTTGCTTTACTGAAACTATTTTATATGTTTCAGTATAAAAGAGAACTAAGTAATATATTATGTGCATTCTCTTGCCTCCATAATTAAAATTGAACGGAACTGTTAATGAATAAATATTTTACAAATGTAAACTTTTTTAAGTCACCACTTAACAACAATTGTAATCTTTTTGCAAAGTAAATATTAGACGTGTTTGTCTAGAATTTCTAGAAATTAAGCAGTTCTCGATTTAAAATAAAGTAGTTTTTTATGCGTTGACCACTGCATCTGAACTGTGATTGCTATATATATGTGTATGTGTCTGCCTATGAAACAATTAAATTGTGTTCCAAGTCCATTATCTCAGATGCGTAATCTAGATTAATTATTAACTGTTAACAGGTGATTCCTGACGCAATTATTAAACTGTATAACGTATGCAACACGAATATATAACATATTAATGTTAGGTACAGTGACAAATATATGGACTTATAACGTTAGGAACTGCGTTTTGATACCCGTGGTGGCCACAACACAGATAGTTGAAACTTCAGCTGATTTTATAGAGTTTAAAATGTTTTTTTTTTCCACACTCCAGAATGTTTGTTTTTTTAAATTTTGCGCAAAGCTACACGAGGACTATCAGCGCTAGCCGTCCATAATTTAGCAGTGTAAAACTAGAAGTAAGGCAATTAGTCATCAACACCCACTGCCAACTCTTGAGCTATTCTTTTGCCAACGAATAATGGGATTGAGCGTAACATTGTGACGCCCCCACGGCTGAAAGGGCGAACATGTTTGGTGTGACGGAAATTCGAACAGGCGACTGTCTTAATCACCTAGTCATACCGAGTTAATTTCAGAGTGAATAAATGTCACGATATTTACTTAAAGTTACAATGACTGGTGCTCAACCACGTGACTGGTCATTGGTTAAATAAATCGTCTTACTGCTATTAAATATATATCGGTCCACCTTCATACACTACCATCGAAAGAAAAAAAGGTGCTACTTTAAATGGGTGACACAGAACAATGAATACCTATAAGAACAACATGATGATCTCGACTGGTGTGTAATGCAGAAATTGCTCATAACTGTACAAATAAATTTTGAAAAAGTATGTGCTATGCTTAAATACCACTTCAATAAAAAATAATAATTTCCTTGCGTTCATTATATTAATTGATAGACAGTTATCATTGTTTTTTATGTATTGTTCTAAAAATAGAGATTTTTTGCAGTGTGTGTGTAGTATGGACGATGAACAATCACCTTTGTTGGAAAAGAGGATTAATCAGGGTAGTTGAATACCCACAAAACTTATTTACAAATTACCGACTAGTTCAAGATGGTGTTTAAGACTGACTAAATTTCACACTACTTATTTGAATTGGCAGCATCAGATTTGCCTAAAGAAGCTAGCGGTTACCACGAGAGTGGTTGCAACCTGAAGCTAATGTGTTGCTTCTTAAACATCACAACAGTTGTAGAACAAATCAAAACTTTAACTTCTGGAAATTCGACTGGAGAAAAAATTAACTATAGAAACACCAAATTAGATAAACTATAAAGACATAAAATTAAAAACAATTGAACCCTTATTCCGCTTTTCTTCCTTTTTTTTTGCCAAAAACAAAATTTAATAAAATTAATAGTTTGTCATAAAAAATAAACCACACGTTTCTCTTTATTTAAAATAGTTGAACCAAACTTGTCACACAGTCGGTACTCCCCGAAAATTAATATAGTAATATGAATTATGGCCCGGCATGGCCAAGTGTGTTAAGGCGTGCGACTCGTAATTTGAGGGTCACGGGTTCGCATCCCCGTCGCACCAAACATGCTCACCCTTTCAGCCGTGGAGGCGTTATAATGTAACAATCAATCCCACTATTCGCTGGTAAAAGTGTAGCCCAAGAGTTGGCGGTGAGTGGTGATGACTAGCTGCCTTCCCTCTAGTCTTACACTGCTAAATTAGTGACGGCTAGCCCAGATAGCCTTAGAGTAGCTTTGTGCGAAATTCAAAAACAAACAAACAAACTGAGCTAATGAAATTTAATTATGCCGAAGTGTCTGCAATCATTTTTAGGCTATATATTGATGTAATAATAAAAACCATGATTTTTATTTTGTTCTTTACAGTATAGACGCTTGATTCATTAAGAATGACTGAAACAATAATTTAAGCAATAATATATATATATATATATTTGTTACTTTATAAATTTAATAGTTCTAGGTTATTACTGTTATTAAGATTTTTACGATCACACTGTGAGCTTCAAACGGCTTCTGCTATGATTTTGCTTTGCTTAAGATCTCGTTTCTGCCCTAAATTAAATTATGTTGCACATAATTATCTTTTAACGTTGAAATATTATCTTTAAACTTTTTAACATTTACAAAAATGTATAATTAATTAAGATACGATAACAGTTGTTAAAATGTAATTTAAAAAGAAAAATCCACAATTTGTGTAATTTAATTTTTATCCATACACTTCTCCGACGCCTAAAGGAATTATCAAAAACTAAAACTAAAATAAAGGGTTTCGAAGCATCAAGGAAAGAAAGTAAGCGAAGGCGTTAAACGTAAAAATTAAATATAAAATGAGGGCAATATTTTAAGATTCATATTTTTCAATGTATATAAACGAATAATATTCGGGCAGAGAATAACTTATGTTTTAAAAACAAAAAAGTGCAAATGGTGGAAACCAAAACCAAGGAGTCATAAGTATGAAGTTTAATATATATATATATTATTAAAATATACAATTTAACAATATTAAGTGAAACTTAACGCGAAAGTAGGTCACGTGTAACAATGCATATTGGAAAAGTAATAATAACAGGTCTTAGTATTTTAAGGAGTATATACTTACAAAGGAATTTACTATAATTTTTAATATTATGGTGTAGAAGAAAGTTGAGAAAAACCATTTGCTCAACTGAAGTGAAGATTGATAAAGTTTAAAAAGTATTCCTCTTTCTTTAGTATTGGGGTCATTCCATGTCAAATCATCCAGATTTTGGAAAATTTTCAAGGTGACCTCCCTCAGAATGCCTTGAAAAAATGCACATGTGCTCATTTACCTATATAATGAAAAACTGCCAAAGATTAGATCAATATCTCTACTAGTTTCTGATTTACAGCCCTGTAAAATTTAATTAATTTTTTTTTATTTTTGGCAAATTCATTTTTGGGTAACTTTGGCTGCTTAAAGCTGCAAGAGTAATGGTGGTAGAAGGCTGAAATTTGCTACACTGACTTAATTAATTTCACAGAATTCAAAAATGGTCTCAAACCAAGTTTATCTCTCTTAGGATTTTCACAGTGAGCCTGTAAAATCACCTGAAAATCCAAAATTGTAATAAACATTGGTTTATTTTAATAAGCCATAGCTTTAAGACTTAATATGATACAAAACTGATTTTTTTTCAAATTTCCTATAACATATCAGTTGATAAAGTTTGATATACTTGAGCGCTATGAAGAATGCAAAACTGTGGCAGGTATCAAGTCACATCATAGCTTTATACCCCACTCTATCAACAAATTGTATATGAGAAGGCTATCAGATGGTGATGTGTACACAGTTGTAACTGTTGGTAGTAGCAGTGAAAGTGATGCTGCAGCAGCTCAAATAGAGTCTAATGATAACAATGACAATTATCAGTCAGGGAAACATGTGGCATACATGTACAATCATGAATGGTATGTGGGAAACGTAAAAGATAGATCAGATGAACATTCTGATGTGTTCGTGTCATTTATGACAAAATCAAGAGGTGAACTGTTCTCATGGCCTGCGAGGTCATGTGAATGTGA
Organism: Carcinoscorpius rotundicauda; assembly: GCA_011833715.1. Lineage (NCBI taxonomy): Eukaryota > Metazoa > Arthropoda > Merostomata > Xiphosura > Limulidae > Carcinoscorpius > Carcinoscorpius rotundicauda. The sequence continues at coordinate 160,548,148 of CM022392.1, read as the reverse complement.
AAGATAGATTCTTTTCCAACATATTCCTTGTCTGATAAGTACACCTACCATGCAAGGCAGTAGTGCTTGCCACTATGTTTTGAGTCAAAGTGATCTCAACATAATCAAACTTGAATTTCAGAAATTTATTCAAGCTGTCTGAACAAAGCAATGTTTATTTGATATTGTTAAGGCTAATTTATCACCAAAGCAGTTTTTGAAACATTTCATTTTCACGAGTATTTCAGTTTGGTGTGACTATAATCTTTCTCAGTTATCCCCTGTTGTAGCACTGTGCTTTTTGTGTCTGATTTACCTTTGTATTTATTATTATATGAATCTTAAACTCAGTCATATCTGCATAACTGTAATGCATACACAATATATTTGTATTGCCATGTGATCTAACTAGTTATGCCAATAAACTTGTTCAGAAATGAATTAATTCTTTCTTGTTTCTTACAACTTCATTATTTAACATTGTGAAAGGCTGGTTAGAATATTTCAGTGGGATTCATAAAGTTCTGACAGGTATTTTTCAAAATTGTATGGATATATTTGCACACAGTAACACACCTGAACTGAATTTTTTTTTAAAGTAAACAACGTATGGTCAGAGGAAACTTTAAAAATTATAACTCAAAAAGTAGGTTGAACACCATCTGGGTTTTATTTTGTAGATCATATTCAAAGTTGTAAGAATATATGGTAAAAATCTAAAAAGGCTGAATAACTGGTTACATGGTCAAACTGTGGCCTGAAGTAAGGCTGTTTTTAGCTAAATCATAAAAATTTGCATGCAACTAAATGTTTTTACAAGAGATCTAATAGGCTTTTAATTATAACAATTGCTGATTTAGCAACTGATATGTTATAGGAAATTAAAAAAAAATCAGCTTTGTATCATATTAAATCTTAAAGTTATGGCTTATTAAAGTAAACCAATGCTTTTTTACAATTTTGGGTTTTCAGGTGATTTTACTGTCTCCCTATGAAAATCCTAAGAGAGTTAAACTTGGTTTGAGACCATTTTTGAATTCTGTGAGATTAATTCAGTCAGTGTAGCAAATTTCAGCTTTTTACCACCATTACTCTTGCAGCTTTAAGCAGCCTAAGTTGCCCAAAAATGAATTAAATTTTACAGGAATGTAAATAAGAAACTATTAGAGATATTGATTTTATCTTTGGCAATTTTTCATTATATGAGTAGATGAGCACATGTGAATTTTTTCAAGGCATTCTGTGGGGGTCACCTGCAGCCCCCTGGATGATTTGACATGGAATGACCTATTGGGCAGACATAGTTCTATTTTTAAATTAAACTTGGTTTTTAAAAATGGATACAGCATGAGGTTACCACCTAAATTAGAGTCCCACTTTTTTCAATACATTTTAATTCAAATACTATTTTTATTTAATTGTACCGTAGTTTAAAAACATATGGACAACATAAAACAGTTAGCTCTTCAACTTGTTGAAAGCTATCATTCCACTCTAACTTTTGAAAGAAAAAATTAAGCTAACCTGTTAGTTTTCAAGAAACCTTTGATTGTTCTCTTAGTTTTTGTACTAAAATGTGTATGGTTCTAACCTCCATTACTGCTATTGCTAATGACAGTTTTTTACATAAGTCTATCTATGAAAAACCTGGTTTTTCCAAATCTCCTTTTTTCTATCTCACCCTGTTCTTTTCAGAATACAGCATAGAGAAATGGGAGGCCTATATCCTATCAACCCTATGGATAATCTTGTAAACTTCATTAACATTACCTCATACTTTTCTTTTCTAAAAGTAAAAATAGGAGATTCTACAGATTCTATCTTTCCAAATCTTTCCAAAGAATGAACTGCAACCTGTGGGAACTGAAGATAAGAAATGATACTCCGGAGGTTTGGTTATTATATAGGTTACAGTCAGGTGTTTAAACTGTAGTTTCTAATTGGGAGTTATTTTATGGTACATAACCAAACATACAGTGCCAGCAAGAGATAGTGTTTCTTACTAAGATCGTGACAATAATTATAATAAAGTTTAAATTTTATTCATATTAATTAGTTATGTGCAGTAAAATAACAAGAGGGAATGATGAAGTGATTCTATACCAAATGGTCAGCATTCCCTCTGACCATTTGGTACATTAGCTTCAGTGTTAACCACTAATGTGAACAATTATGCAAGAGTTAAAGTGGGGAACACTTGTGGCACATTAATTTTTGCATAATTATATTTAATGCTTTTCTACATGCAAATAAAAATAAAAATGAAATTTTGTTCCTAATTTTTAGGAAACTATTCTTTAAGATGTCATGACACAAGGGTTATCATCATCAAATTGGTATAGCAGTTGATGTGCAATAGATATGTGAAATGTTTGAGAAACATAAATTGTTTTTAATTCAAGGTAGGCATAATTCTCAAAAAAAATAAAGAGAGAGAGAGAGAGAAAAGGAGAACAGAAGAGATCAAACCTTATTAGCCTAACACATCTAAATAAACACAAAATCAGGGATAAATGCCTCAAGATTAATATGTAAATTAACAGAGATTGGAGATTTACAAAATTAATTAGATTGTGTGAAAACTTCGGATCTGATTGAAAAAAAAGAAGCTGAGAAATCAAAACGTATTGATTAGTAATATCTGGCACATAGTGTTAAATCTAGATTTAACAGCTAGCACTTGTTTAACCATGTTAAAAAAATAGTCAGAATGCTACAATGTGAAATGGGCTCTGAAATCGTTTTGATAGCAAAGATTTGTTAAATGCTATATAATGACTGAACTTTTAACTGTTTTCTGACTCGTAGCATTTTATACAAAAAATAAGAGCTGGTCTGAATGACACATATTAACCCCCTGGTGATAATTAGGAGAGATTACAGGTAAAGAACAAGGACCAAACAAGGTTTTCTCTAGTTTTTGCTGTATGGCAACCAGATGAGTACATCTTGCCTTGGACATAAAATTTCACCAGTGAATTTAAAAAAAAAATATTGAAAATAAAGCTACAATCATTCATCCTAATGGGTTTTTTAAAACTTCAGAGTTGAAGTTTGTTTCATAAAATGTTTTTAGTTATTTGATTTTGGATATAAAAAAAGCAAAAATAACAGATTTTGGTTTTAAGTTATCTCTGTCATGTTCAGAACAAAAAGATTTGTGTGAATTTCTTGAATTTGTTTTGTGGTGTTTAGGATGAAAGCAATAATAGTCTTACCAAACTATCACTCATTTGAACCATGTTACAAATGTAGGTTTCACAGTTTTAGCCAATTAGTTTCTCAAACTTCATTATCTTGGCTTTATGTAATTGCCAAAGTAATAAGGTAGCAATTTACATTTGTAATGAAAACTCTCTTTCTGTTCTCTTCAGTTTTTCTAAAGCTGATATGGCTTTCAGTTCAGCAGAGATCTGTGTACAAATCCAAACATAATAGTGATAGCTTTATGATATATTGCTTGTAGAAATGATGTTTGTGATCTGTCATAATTACAGTACTAATGTTTTTAAAGCATGCTTTGTCATTTGAATTTTGATGTTGTAGTGTAGTAATAAATGTTCTTTGTGTAAACAAATGAGGTTTGCTTGGTGCCTTGCCCTGTCAAGTTTCATTCCCTCAATAAAGTTGCTGTTTGGGTCATTGATTTATTTGACTGTGCAAACTCGTAAAGCTGTACTGCATGATTAGTAAATCAAAATGAAGTTTTTGTTTAAATGTTTTCAAGGAAACCTGTGACATAAACTGGAAAGCCCTAGGTGAACTAACATGGAATGACCTATTTATATAAGGCCTTATCAGCTTAAGTAACTGCGTAAATGCATAAACAAAATCAGGAATAAATGTAAATATATATATTTAAATAAAACAAGCTCAAAAGTTATTGCATATATTAAATGAAATATTGTAATCAACACTGAAGAAATTCATTTCTTTATAATTTTGGTATGGTAAAGATAGGTTTACTTTATCTAAGTGGTTGTAAACACGTTGAAACTGTTTGCTGTGTTTTTTTAAATAAAAACAAAAAACAATGTTAAGTGTTATATTTTATAGGATATGGTAATATGTTACAAGAATGTAAGAAGACATAGATATTAATAATCTATGTCTACAAGAAGAGAGAGCATTTAGATCATTTCTTAAAACAGTGTATCACAGTGAAATATTTTTGTGTTTCCAAATTATAAATTTATATTAATATAACGAGTAGATATTTGAAGGAGCTTCAAAATTTTAAATTACTTCATTTACAAGTTTGTTGTTTTTAGTGTAATAAAACTTTACCACTTCGACATTTTAGACTTCAAATATCAAGTATGCAGTCCCTTACTTTTTTGTCTTTAGTTCGTTAACTGACAGTGAGCTAGTTTGTTAATTGACAGTGAGCAAATGAAATATTGGAGAGTTGTGAATGTTACTCCTATTGATAAGATTTGGTTGCTCTGGAAATTACAGGCTAATTAGTGGGAAAATTCTTGTGTCTGATAAAAGAACTTTCTTAGAGTTATTTAGTGAAATATAAAGAAAAGCCAATAAAGATTTATTTAAGGGAAAGCTTTCCTGAATAATATGCTAATGTTTCTTGGGAAGGGGATGTTATTTGTTACCTGGATAGTAAACACAATGTAGACTTGATGTACTTGGACAAAGAAGTCATTTTACAGGGGTTATTGGATAGCCTAGTTAATTGGATTTGAAGATGGTTGAATGTGAGAAAGCAGATATATATTATTAATGGTATCCAATCGTATTAAACTCTTGTTAGTAGTTTAATGTCTGGTGTTAATGCTTGGAGATTTGATCATTTTACAGTCATGATATTAAGAGAGGATTAAATATCAACTTAACAAAATGTGCTGTTAATTATAATGTTGGTTATTTATTTGTATTTGAAATGTCATGGTACTACAAAAATATGGTCATACAAAAAATACTTTGCAAATGACATTTAGTTATAACAAGTATAAAGTAAGGTGTTGGGCTTGTCATATGAAAAATGGAACATTTTGTGTGACTGAATAATCTTAGCATAACATCAGATAACTTACTCAAACCCCCAAGGCAATGGCTTGTTGCTAGTTGTAAAACTAATAATATTTTAAGATGTATTTATAGAGGTATTGATTACAAGTTGACAAAAACAAAGGTAAACAACTTTATACAGGTAATTAGTTAGGCCTTACTTGGGATCCCGTGTACCTTTAGGTTTGTCTTGTTAAATATTTGTTAATCATTTAAAGTAAATGTAATACTAGAATGATTTAAGGTTATTTCTGATATGTATGTGACTTACATCTTGTTTATTAGTTTAATAATCAGAAAGTACAGAATTATATACACAATTTGTAGTTTTTTCATTTGTTCAAACACTAGCAGCTCTGCTTTTATGAACTACTTATAAGTAGTTCATTTAACTTGATCAGTACAAGTGGACTATTCTTTCAGATTGTAACCAAAATCCACTTTGTTATTGGTCCTCACAGAACCGATTTCTGTTCCTTATCTAATATCTTTGGTGAAATCATGCAAGATCATTAACTTGGGATATATATCTACAAATGATATAACTTATCTTTTGGCTAAGATTAATTCACTTAGTGATTTTTCTCAGTGTCACATTGACTGTTTTTGGTGATATTGTATACTGTATGTCAAAAGGAAGTACGTCTTAAAATCCTATAAATATCTATATAGTTAGTATTTGTCGAATACAAATACTTCAGCAGCTTTGTGTGTGTCATAACTTGAGTTATGGATTTCAACTTTCCATAACTATAAATTTAGAATACATGTTTAGTCAAATATCAGCTTGAAAATTTTCTAGCACTTTTTATACATGAATTAGGTATTGATTTGGGTGCCCAGCCCCACTTGAGGGAGACTTGGTTTGTATCCAGGCTTATGTCAAGTACAGCCACTGGGATACCCAGCCATGGCTGGGTAAGCATTTATACACATTATATACAGATGCATGTGTAACAACAACACACTATGAATAGTCTTCCTTATGAACATATTTGGGGAATTGGACGTAAGGACATCTTGTGTGAGGGGGCTTCTGTAAGAAAAAAATTTAGAGTGTTGCTTTTCTCACAATTGTTTTAGTTCCAGAATCAGTCCTAAGTTGGCCCAAAATCTGGCAGGTCTGTATACGTTCACCCCTTGCTCCCTCCTGTTACAAGGCACTGCACTTCTCTTTTACTTCCTTAATTTTCATATGTTTATTTTGAATTTTCTCCTGAATCCAAAACATTCTCAGGGATTATTACCAAAGAGTGTGATAATTTATTATATTTCTGTTCCTAATTGCAGAAAAAAAAGAAAGTTATTCTTGTGTTTTAATTTCTATTCAAAATTTGTAACCTAATATTTTGTGTTCCACATAACATTAACTTTAGTTTTTGATCCAAAGAACTTCCTGTGGAGTTGAATCAATACAGTCGAAGCATGAATGGTTACTTGCAAACATTTTATTTTATTCGTTTATATCGTTATTTTTGGTCACTGTATGCACTAGCAGTAACACTGCCCTCTGGGATACTGTTTGTGTATCCATAGAATTCTTACCTCATTGAAAAAGATTTAGAAAAAGTCAACATTTTCTTTTAAAAAATATATTTTTCTGGTTAGTAATAAATAGGAAGTTGTGCATTTACTTGATGACGAGAAACTCGCTTGAAGTAAAAATGTGTCTCAAGACGGCTGGTATGGGTATTAAAACTTTTATTAAAATAAAGTAGAGAACAACGTTTTGACCTTTTTCAGTGCTGTTCTCTCAAGATGGCTGGTGTAGGTATTAAAATAAAGTAGAGAACAACGTTTTGACCTCCTTCAGTGCTGTTCTCTACTTTATTTTAATACCTACACCAGCCATCTTGAGATACAGATAGTGCATTTTAGTTATATGTTACTCATCGTATCAAAATAATTCAAAGTTTCATCAATCTTACTGATATAAATTATAATTTTTTATATTAAAAATGGTACCATTTATTGAAAAAAATAATAGTTTTTTAAGAACTTCAGTTCCTTAGTACTACATTTAAAATTACATTAATAAAGATATAATCAAACCCTAACATACAGTCCCAGTGAGAGTCATTATTTCTGTGAAGAGAATACATTTGTTTAAAGTTATGTTCTATTACAAAGAAACAATTATTACACATACCACAGTTATTTTCCTAACTGTTTGTATGTTGAATACCAAAAGAGTGAAATTTTTTATGAATGTTTGTGTGTATGGTGCCATCCAGTAGATGAAACAATAGTTTTGGATACGTACATATATACTAACATACATGCTATATCCATTATAATCAGTGCCTACATTTCATATACCACATTCTTTGTGTGATTATGCACGGTTGACTCTGACATTCTAATGACAAAAGAAGTGGCATTTGTTTTATTTTACCAACCTCAAGTTTCAACCAAGTCTGTGCCATCAAACATTTATTTTTAATTTCAAGGCTTTTCTTGTTAACTTGTAACTAAGAAAGCAGCACAGGTGTTTCCTTGCCAACAAATAGCTACATAAAAAAAAAAATCAAGACAGGCCTTCTTGTTCTGTTGGCTTCAGTGACAACGGTGGAGATTTCTACATTATACACACACACACCTATATGAATTATTTTTTAGCCTTGCTGATTTCACTACACACTAAAATTAATAAAACAAGTCTTAAAATGTTTTCTGTCAAAATACTGCATCAGATTATCAGGGTTGTTTCATTAACATAGTCAGTAGAGCTGTAAATTATTGCTGTATTATATGTATAAATTATATGTATTTTGTGAATAAGGCTTGGTGATTTCCAGTGAGAATTTTTATCCATAGTCCATAGAATTGGGAAAAATTGCATTAATTGTATTAATGTTAAACATAATAATAACTTGGAAAAAAAATGAGATATTTAAATTTTTCACAAGATAAATCTATACCAGTGGTTCTTCAGTGTCAGTTTATATGTTTATCTTCATTATTTCTTGTCACCATTTATTTGTTTCTAACAATCGGTGATACATAAACTCCGTGAGTGTGTTAATCCTTGCTGTGTACTTAGTTAGTAAATATTACTATGTTACACTTGTTTAATAAAGCATCAGTGCTGTTTAGTTCACAATGCAACATATTGAGACATGGTTGAAAATGTATTTCTGTCATAGACAAAATCTAATTGTACAACAATGAATAAGATCAAAAGAAAAATCAAAAATTGTACAAAAATTAGGTGAAGTTTTTATTTTTGTATATTATGTGTGTACACGTTTCACTAAAAAATGTTAGGACTAACAATTTATTTTTGTTATGAGATATGCTTATAGGATCCAAATAAGTGAATTTAGTATAATTATCTTTACTATAGTGTAGTTAAAAAAAAAACACACCAAAGGTTTAGACACATCTCAGAACCTAAGATATGACATTTAAACCTTAGCTTTTATATTGTTCTCACAGTTAAACTATACTGCAAATAAAAGTTTAATAAATACTGTTATAGGAGCAGAATTTATTTTTTTACAGGATTTTGTGTGTTTGTCTCATTTGTTTATTCAACATGATCATCTGCCATTCCAAGAAGTGGTTCGTTGTGTTCAGTTGTCTGTCAGTTGTTCAGTTGTCCCATGCAAGTTACTGCATACACGATGAATTGCATAACAATATCAATTTGATCCCAAGAACAAAACTCTTGTATTCATCGAGGACTAAATTATCTAAAAGAGATACTACAAACCAATATCAGCCAATCAGAATTCATCTTCACCATAGAAAACTTGCCAGTGATTTATCTCCCACAGGGAAAACCAATCTTTTATCTGTCATGAGAAAAGCAGTTCAAAGAATACAGCATCTTCTTTTAGGTAAGTTGTCTTTCAGCTCAAAATATTTTATAAATTTCAAATGCTCCGTAAATATTTTTTTGCATTTTACAGTATAAATGTATTTTATAAATAATTCTTTCTTAAGATTCTTTTTTTTTTGTAGTGGTTCCAGTTCAGGAACCGTTGCTACTGCAACGGAACAAAGCGTGCGGAAGTAAGTGGACAAGTGGACCAAACCGAAACAAGTAAGATGACAAATAAATTTTATTGTTTTGACATCTTGTGGTATCTTTGTGTTAGTTTTGTATCATACATATAGCTTCTTTTCTTATGGCTGAAACATTCTTACAGGTTTGATAACTCCAGCCAACCTTAAATTAAATCTCAACCTCAAAGAATGTTCTTCATTAGGTTATCAGCAGAGCTGCTTTTAAACCAACACCATTTTGTATTAAAGAAAATTCCAGCACTAATTGTATATAAGCATCATGGATCTCTGTAAAGCCCTTTCAACAACTTGTCTTTGAAATGTGTGTCATTGTTATAAGCACATAATGGCACAACATTACCTTTACTTGTTCATGCGAGGTTAATGATATTTCAATAAAGAATTAATCAACTGCAATATACAATCAGTGTTTAAGGTTTCCTTTACTCATTGCATTGAGTCTGTATATTTATAGGTATTTTAAAAAAAAATAAAATTCACACTACTAATTAATTTTGTTTTTAAGTTATTCATTAAAAAAATGTTTAAAATAATGCAACTTTTTTTTAATCACCAAAATTTAAAATTTTGATACGGAGACAAGAACCAAATAATATTTTCAAATTTTACATTTCTTTCTTACCAGTTTTTTTATTTCTAGTGACAAAAGATAAAGTTACATGATCTGGAACTAATATTACTTCAACATGTTTAGACCATCTGAATGCCATTGTGATTAGGGTATAGCATTATTGTCATTGAAGAAAAGAAAGTTACAATCCTATTAATAACTCATCTCTATCCCATAATATAATTAATAGCATACATTGTTTTACCTTAACAAGCTTATTTGATATCAGTTCTGCCACTGTCCAGTAAACTACTGGAAACAGAATGATCATATGGTTTCTTTAGTTATACCTTAAAAGTATTTAATAAGTAAATATTTGCAACAGTAGTCAAAGTAGTAGCTCATAAATAACTTATTTTGATTGTTGGCAGATGTTTCGTAGTTATTTGTGAAAGTGCCAGCCATGTCTGCCAAAGTAGAAATATCCACGAGTTACTTGTCCTTACTGAATATATCCAGTCAGCAGATGTGAATTTCACAAATTTTATGTTTTTTATTTCATAATGTTAATGCACTATGAAACTTTACATAAATGTTTCTTTTAGTAATTACATTTTTTAATGTAAAATGAGGTGATAAAACACTGCTTGAATATGCTGTTTTAATTTTTTGTTGTAAACTGGAGAAATCCCATTGAAAATATACTAGAAAGTTGTATTTCAAGCTACTGGAAGTGGCTTATTGATCAATTATCATGTTGTTGTTTTTTAATAAATGTCATATTTGCAATAAGCTTTTACAAAATAATTTTGATGATTATTGTTTATAGTTGATTTGAATATTGACAATTGTGCCGATGTGATCATCCTAAATAAAAACAACCCATTGCCTGTTGATGGTCACTGGCTGAACACTAACTTAAAATAGTTTAATTTTACAGGACAATATTATTTTTAGGGTGCAGATAGCCGTCGAGTAGCTTTATGCAAAATTCAATATAAAATTATTTTTAGGAAAATATAGGTTATACTTGTCTTGAATTGTTCTTTTTTTGTGTGTGTGTAACTTGATTATAAGATTATTCCACTGCTGGAATCATTCAGAAAATGGTTTACAGTATTTTGTTTTTTTGTACAAATTTTTAAGTAATTTTGATGGACATATTTACCTTAACTCAGAAGCTTGTTCTTTCTTTTGTGTAAAGATTAACATGAAATTAAAATAAATGTCATAAGAATTCACCCTGCAGATCTAAATCTTCTACCAACTTGATGTTATTTAGAGCTAATGTCAGTAGAGCAGTGTTAACCTACAGAAAAGTTTATTTTGTTGTAACACTTTGAGGTAAAAAAACCATAAGAATGGAAGGAGTCAAAACAACGTACATTTCTAGTAATTATAATAAAATTTTATAAGAAATATTATTTTAAATTATAGTAAACTAAAAAATTATATTATTAAAGGGAACCTAAAATTAGTGTCATTAATTTGGTTATACTAGTTATAGGAAAGTTTTGTGCTGTGTTCTCAAAGAGAGGAACGTGTATTTTTCCCTGGAAAGGCTGGAGAAAGTTGTCGTGGTTTTAGCTATGGTGCTTTCACACCATTCATTGCTCTGTAATATTTTTTGTATATCAATTAAGATGCAAGAAACTGAACGTTTTGTTACTCTAAAGAATGGTGTGGTTTTTTGTTAAAGTGACTGGGTGAAAAAGTTACTTGTGGCATTCAAAAAATGGTTGAGTTTTCATTAGCAGAAAGAGGTATTACATTGAATTGTTTACTTTTACAGGTTGTACCACTATGTACAGTTTTACGTATTAAATAAGTTCTATTTTAATACATCTTTGCTATTTATGATTGTAATACATGTGTGTGTGTGTGATTGATTGACTGAGAGAGAGAATGTACCTAAACCCCATACCACTTTCAGGCTTTAGTACAAACTATGTTTCATGGTTTTTAAAATTATACAAGTTTCATATAGGTTTAATAATTCATTGCAGTAGTCTTGTATTTAGGCTTAATAATTTAATAGTCTGACATTAACACTTGATATTATAGTTGAAATTTAAACAAAAGCATTTAAATTTAATAACTGCGGCAATAGTCCTGCATTTAAAGTTAATAACTGGGGTAATCGTTCTGCACTTAAATTTAAGTATTTAGGCATGTTAAATAAATTTTCTAAATATTGATTTTGTAATTCTTACCAGTTAGGAATAATAAAATTCCTATTGTTCTCTGTTTTAATGACACTTAACAATGAAAATAAACTATGGACATACTAAAATGATCAGAAGCTTGTTGTTTTTAAAGTAGTGTTTGTATGGGACTTGTTGATTTTTATTTCCTAACAGTAAATCATTAAGCACTGTTCTGGATGTGTAAAGTGTAGTGATATGTTTTTCTTTTAAGATAAAAATTTTTGCTTTTGACAGATGTGCAGAAATCAAACATGGATATATGGGAGAATTTTGTGAAAATCAAATTGACAAAATGCAGGTTTGTGTAAATTTGTTTATTTAGATAAATTTATTGTGTAGATTAAATGCTGAGAATTTTTTAATTTTATTCTATAGAACTACATCAGAAAAAATTTTATAGATAAAATATGTACTCAGTTTTCTGCAGAACAGAGCTATTAGCTCATACTGCAGTCAATAAACCTTGAATAAAGCTCCCACCCGTACATGAGCTAACATTTTTGTGTTGTACAGAGAGGTACTATTTAAAATACATTTTAGTTGAGGTTAACTTCAGAAATATTTGCTCACTTCTCTGCAGAACAAAAGAAACTCTCACTGAAGATCATGAATGGGTTGATACAAATAGAGAAAATAGAAAGATCAGCTGTTTTCTAAAAATAGTGTCAGAAAGGGAAAACTTATCAAACATGTCACCCACAATGGAGGGGGTAACCTAGTAAAGCATCACTTGCTAATCAAAGGCTAATCTGAAATATAGTATGTGGAAATACAAAAAATAAATATTACTTGTGGGGAAGATAAAAGTTTTAGGTTAAATTGTTCAAAAATTCAGAAGAAAAATAGTTAAAAATTAAATACTTGTATATTTCCATAAAGTTAATGTACAAAATTTAGAACTAATGCCCTTGTACACACAAAATTTTTGATTGGTTTATAACTCTGTGTCACACCAGGTTGTAACTTTACCTGAAGAATGACACTGGTCTGAAACATTGTATACCAACCTATCTTTTGTTTTGTGTTTTTTTTAACAGCTTAATCTAATGTATAATTTCAAACTTGCTATTTAAAATGAGGTCATACATCTAGTAATATATCTGTCCCTTAAGGTTCAAAGGAGAGTTTCTGGATTACATCCAATATTTGTAGAGATATCTATGCTTCTGGATCTCAAAGTCATTATTGCAGTTGTGACTGCAAGGTTGTATTGGCTTCTATTGCTTATGAGCAGAAGGAAGTTCCTATTGGAAGTACATTTTAATTGTGAATAATCATAACTTCTGTGATCTCATTATCTGCATTAAGTGTCATTTTACTGCTTTTTTATCATTTTTTCTTTTTTAATGTTTCTACATTACTTGCTGAAACAAATAATGCTAATCATGTAAAACTTGAAACATCATAAAATATGGTAGCCCATCCAAAGAGCCACAAGAATGGACCAACCCAAAGCTCACAGGATACAGATGTATCAATGCCATCACCAAATGGGATGGTCAAAGAAAAATGTAAACCCAAACAAAAGGAAATGGGGAAACAAAAAATATGGGGGGTGACAATTATCTTCAGCTTATGCCTGCAAAGGGTTTGAATAATACAGGAATGATAATAGCATGAACAGGAGACAGCATGTGTTCCATAAATTGATTAATTTCTCCACAAACAAAGACCCAAAATTCCCTGATGGGTCATCTGGGCACCCAAAGTGACTTCAAAATTCATGCATGGTACAAAACCAAGGAAAAATGTATGACAACCACAGGGGAATAAAACACTCTCAAAGAAAATTGAAATGAAATTAAACTTAAACTAAGATAAATTGAACTAAGTTAAAGAAAGTTAAACTACTCTTAGGGTAATAACAGTTCTGAAGAAAGATGTCTGTACACAAGAACTGTCAAACAAGAAGTGGTAGTTCAGTGGTGGTGTGCAGAGAGAGTCATGCATCGTACAATAGTCATATTCTCCTTTTGGTAGAAATGATGCACAGTGATTTAGATGAGAGATGTGTTTGGAACTTTCCAACAGAGGGAGGGTTAAAGGTTTATGACATGCATTCAAAAAGTTTTCAAATAGAGGGCAGCACAAAATGAGAAAAGCTAATCTTATAAGCAGAAGGAAGTTCCTGTCAGAAGTACATTTTCATTTAGGAAAATGATAACTTCTGTGATCTCATTATCTGCTTTAAGTGTCATTTTTTCTGCTTTATCCTTCCTTGTTTTGTTTTTTTAAGATTTCTAGTGGCCACTTCCTATAACAGATAGTTCCTTTGATAGTTCATAGTATTGCAATTTCTTTTTGATACTTTAAAAAGTTGTATTCCATAGCAAGCAGGATGTACTTGCTGTATTTAGGTAATTAAATTACTCAAACTAGGTTATTTGTGACACGTGTTAAAAGAACAGTAATATCAACATTGTAACGTCTGAATGGCTTATTACTTGTATGAAAAATACCACATTAATATTTAGTTTTTGATAAAAGTTCTTTGCTCTACAGCCATCATGTGGTCGGTACTTGTAAGAAAAATACACCAAATTATTTTTTAGGTAAAGAAAACTGTTCTTAGGAATATAAACTTATATTTACTGTTAGAACTAGGTAGGCTGCAGACCTCTTGAAGAAAGTTGAGAATAAATGAAAATAATGAATCTCTGTTTTGGCTGTTCACCCGTATACCACTTTGGGACATTTTGTTTAACTGGAAAGCAAATAGAGTTGGAGCAGCTCTTTTAGACAGCTTTTCATGTCTAGCTTCTGATAACTTGTAGAGAAGAATATCCTGGTGACTTTTATGTTGCTTTTATATGGATGTCTGTGCATTAAAGACTGTTTATTTGGCTTTTTTGTTTAATTATATTTCATCAGAATCTATAAACAAATTCCATTAAGAAAAACTCTCTTCCAGCTGTGGGTGATCAGTTCTTTTAATAGTTATCTGGTTTTGACTCTATCCTTCCTATTGTATGTGGGAAGAATGTGTAACAAAACTTGAACAGTAGTCAGAAATGAGGCCATCTAGGACATCTTAGTTCCAGTCGAATACTGACTACAAGCTTGGCAAAGTCAGTGACTGAAAGTGTATGTTGTAATCCTTTGAATAGCATTTTGTTCATCCTTTTTTGAATGGACAATAGACTTAAGAAAGTATAAAACAAACAGAGTGGATTACTTCTTCCTTCATATGTAATCCAGCAGTACAACCTGCCAGAGGCAACGTAATGGTTTATACTTTTTGATTCCTTTGGAAATATGAACAGTAAATATCCACATAATTCATAAATGTTTGTCATCAAATTCATCCCATAATGCCGCATTTAAACCCAGGCAAAAATGTCCTTCAAAGATCTTCATGTTTGCATTATCTGAACTTTGTTTAAAGAATATGACATTGTCTTCAGTCATTATTTTTGGCTCATCCAGCTTGAAATCATACACTCATTAAGCACCTAAGTAATGAATCTGAACACTGCATTCCTGCTGTAATGATCTGGTAACACCTCCATCCCAGTTGTAGCTCACATTCCTTAATAAATCGGATACATCAAAAGATAAAACTTCCAGTATCTTATGCAGTTTTCTACAGCAAAGTCTTCCAACATTGTTCAATTTGATATTAAATGCTTGGAGAGGTCTCAGTTAAACAGCCAACCAGTTTTTAAATAAATAAAACTATTTTTATGAAGATGAAAAAGTTAAACTGCATTTGAAATTGTGTCCCACTAGATCCCTGAAGAACATCTGGAGAAGGTACTCGTTTACAACTTTTCAGGGCCAGCACCAATTCCATCCTCTCTTCCAGCTGGTCCAGGAGTAAAGGATTCTGATTATCTCTTATACATCAACAGCATGTATTCAGAATGGTGTCAGAAAGAGGTAAAGTGATTGCCCTTTTATCACTTCTTTCATATTTTTCACAAAATGTAAGATTGAAGCAATGTGACAAGTAAAACTTACTTTAAAAAAATTGTACATCATTTTTATCTTTTACTTGATTGCTGATTAAGGTTTGCATAATATTTGTGAAGAAAATTTTTGCAACAAGCATGTTAAAGCCCATTTTAAATAATTTGATTCCCATTAGGGATTCTTCTTTAGACACACAGAGTTGTTTGAAAATAGGGAAATAAAATCCACTCAATACCCTGTCAGATGCATAAGGCTTAATTTGAACTTGGATAAAAAACCTGTACCAAATATTTCCCTTTAGGCACTTAAGACTGTTCATCAACCAACATGTAAAATCAACTGAGAGGACAAATTTTTGGTAACAGTGTTTGTTTTGGCAACTGTTAGGATAAACGTAGCTGTCTTTTAATGAAACAAAAGCATAGCATGAATAAAATAAGAATTGTTATATTATTTAAGATACTGAAAATATATCAAAAATTTTTTTTAATTTAGTTATATTTCTAGTACTTTTGAAACATAACAATATACTTGTTTATGAAATACAAACATCCCACCCAGTTTATACCAATGTAACACTTATTAATTGTTTGACTCTAATACAGTATTTTGCTGTCTTAATTGTAGTGTGTAACTATCCTGAAAATACAGTATTTTGTATTTTAACTGTAGTGTGAGGTTATCCTCCAATACTGTATTTTACTGTGTGTGAGATTATGCTGACGAAAAAGAAGTCAAATTTAGTAAGATTGAATGGCAGTAAAGAACTATTAAAATTAGGTGCGAGTGTTTTGGTACAAGAAATTTGAACATTTTTGACATTGTAGATTTGATACTAGCATTTGGTTTTACATTTTTATGGCTGTTAATTTTTGTTAACATTAAATTGTATGTTTTAACTCATTTTTTTCAAAGTTTGATGAATATTTTTCTTGAACATTTCAGAGTAATACAACAAGAGTAAATTTAATATTATGACACTTCTTTGTTAATGAACAGTAAAAATTCTATTTTTGTGCAAAATAAAAAGTTTAATTTCTCAAGTATTCTTGAAATATTAATTGTTCTAAAATTGTATGAAAACGTGTTTTATAAATGCTATGATTTTAATAACCGCACATTAATTATAGTCTAACATTTCTGAATGTTGCTTTTATGAAAGAATTGAAATTTACTTAATTTCTATAAAGTTCAATTTTTGTTTTCTAGGAAATACTAGCTTATGCCTCCTATTGTCAGTTGGACCAGTTTGATCGGCCTGTAGCTGGATATATAAATTTTTGCCCTGCACATTTTGATGATACTACTTATAACGAGGAGAAATTAGTTCTTGTAAGTGACAAAAATATATTAAGGATTTCAAAATTATATCAAAGTCTTGTAATGTTAACTTATTTCAAACACATGAAATATATTTTTTTATTTTTGTTTGTATTTAATGTCAAAAGAATTCCTCAGGATTCAGGTGTTTTTCACTTTTGTTTTTGCATACATTCCAATAATCTCTGATTGCTCTAAAATGATATCCTGTATAATATTGGGCCTCTGATCACAATGATTTCATTGAAATGCTTACCTTTTATGTAAATTTGCAATATATCTAATTAAAAGCCATATTCTTGTATTCATTCACCATTGATTGAATATAATAATACTGTTATTCATAGATCCATCTGATGACCTTTGCTTATTTAATAACCTCTTATACTTTAATGTTTGTTCTTATCAAGTGTGAAGCATAACATTAATTATTATTTTTTGTGAAGTGTAAAATAACCAAAACATAATGTCTTACCATGTTTAACCTGTTGACTGCCAAGTTTTTCAGCTGCTACGGCAGCTCCTTTGCCGGGTTTTTCATTTTGTAACTTTTTTTGTGATGCCATTTTGGATTGAAAGTGAAACAATTTGTAAGTAGATCAAATTCATGTATGGTGCTGATGTTTCGAGTTGAGGTTAGGTATTATTGAGAATGAATTAACTCCTCCATGGCACTATGTTACCGATTGTCTTGGACGAGTTATCTCGTCTTCGGCACTGAACAGGTTTAAATGTTATTAAGAATGTAGCCTTAAAATCATTATTTGAAATTAAAAGTATTATAATACAAAATGAACAATTCACAGAAGTCTCAAACTTCAATAAAATATTATTAAAAAATCCCCGTCTATAAAAGTTTGTACTCAGTATTCACACTCAAAGTATGTAACAATGAATGTAATAAAGAAATAAATCAAAAGTTCCTTTAGTTATCAACTTCATAAAATGTTCAAATTTCCACATAGTTAACAGCCAAAAATATTTTTAAAAGCTTGCAAAATGTGGAAATTTACATAATTCAAAGAATAACCTGTACTGTTTGTGGCTCAATTGATATAAGTGGAAAATAAATATTAGAATAATGTGTATAGGTTTAAAGTCTTGATTTTTTAAGGAGCTAAGTATGTGTTGTGACTTTTCTTGGTTAGTCTGAGTACGTAAACTGATCTGTTTATGTTATACTGAAATGCCAGATAATGAAATAATGTTTCTATAAATTGATTGTAGTGTAAATAAATAAAGATAATTCAGATATTTTTAGTAGAGTGTGAATGTGTCAAATATTTGTTTCAAAGCTTTTATTTCTGTAAGAAATGTTTAGTTCAAACATTTATTGTAAAGGATACAGATAGGTTTATGCATTCAAAATAGTACTTTTTTGTAAAAGGGGAGATAAATATCTCCATCATATTTCAAAACTTATAGATATTGTATATAAACTTGCTGCATTTAATGAAATTGCTTACATTGCAAAGTAGCAAAAGACTACAGTTTAAGAAGGAGACGCAAAGATGTGATAAACAGTAATTAGCAAATTATTTTGGTGTGCCTGAAATAAATTATGATTTGTTTCACTCAATAAGGTTGATCTGTAATTCTTCATATTTTCATTAAAAAAGTATGCAGACCATTAGATATTGTAATTACTGTTGAAATTCAATACATTTAATATCATTTAAGTCCAAAATTAATTTCTCTAGGACATTTATTGTTTTTGACACAGAGTTGTGTGTATTAGACATTACTTGATTGTATCACTTAGTGGTAGCAAATTCAAGTATTTAAATTTGATGCCTCATATAAATTGCATTACAGACTTTTGCACAGTTTTAAACATTATAGAAATAAAGTTATGGCTAGAATGTCAATTATAAAAAAAATGTGTGCCAGTATTTTATATTTTTTTCAAAATTGTATCTGAAAACTATGAATTATGCTTCCAGTCTCAAAAGTGACAAGTCACACAAGTTCTGTTGGTGTATTTCACTTTTCTCCTTGAAATGTCTAGATTGATGTCAGTTTTTTTTTAAATGTTATTTTTTTGTCAGTTTTAGGCTTAATATTTTAATTATAAAATTTCACCTTTTGTTTCTGTAGACTGCTATGCATGAACTAATTCACGCTCTTGGTTTTTCACAAGACCTTCGATCAAACTTCAGAGACTGTTCAGACACAGGTTAGTAGCTCTTTTGAACCAGCATTTTTTTCCATGTTAAACCGAAGGCTAAGAAATCTTTAACATTCGTTTTGTTGGGTTTATTTTATATATCTTTGAAATTGATTCACACTATGTTGACATACTGAGACTACAATTTTGTGTTCAGTTGTTACCTTCTTTACATGTAGCAGAACTTTGATTGTGAGCCTTCTTTCTTATTTTGAGTTTAGTTTTGTGATTGATTATGCTCTGTGTAACAGCTGATATATTCAATTATCTTTGTTAGAATTATGGTTTTATTTGCTTACATAATGGTCATATCCCGGTCTGACTAGAAAATAAAGCATTTGCTTTCTAGAGTTGGCTAAATGAACATTTTAATATCAATTCCCAAAGTTTTACATGATTTGGTACTTAAGTATTACTTCATGTGATGGGTCTTGTTTCTGGTAGTGACATGTCCTCTCATTGGTACTTTATTTTTAGCTTTGTATGTAATTTGCTATAGTAGTCATCTCCTGGTTGGAAGTTTTGTAAATTCAGGATTTAATGAAAAGTTTTTGTAGAACATAAAGTTGATTTCTTTATCTGTAATTGTATATATATATAAAATGCACATAAAAACTACAAACCACAAATTTGCAGTTATCTCTGCGTGGACTCAAAAATATTCACACTAAATTTGTAAAGATCTATCAACAGGTGATGAAGTAATGAAAACATCCCCCCACAAGAACTGCAAGGTGCAAAACTGAAAATTTGCAAAATCAGGGTGCGTCTTCCATGATGTAGCATCTTGCAAGGCTTAAATTATGATAATTGTCATGTGCAGAAGCACACACATACTCATCCGTAACACATTTGTCTTAAAAGGACAGGTTAAATACTTAAGAAACTTGAAGCTTTAAAAAAGTACTTAACAATCACAGAAAGATATGTAAATGAATTACTGACAAAAGCAAACACTGATATGATAAAAACTACTTAAACTGAGAAAAAAAACCTTTATTTTATAACCTTTTAGATTTATGTTAATGAACATAAAGTCTTCATAATGACTGTAGTTTTGTTATTTTTGACTAAAGAAATTTTATTAGTCTGTTATAACTCGTATTCTTGACATTATTGAAGAAGAGAAAATGCTTTAAAAAGAAATTGATAACAAAAATATAACAGATTATCTGTCTATAATTTATAAAAATCTTTCAAAATCAATATTCTAAATTGGCCTTAAAAAAAATTAAGTTACTTTTTTTTGCAGTCTAAATTACTACATTTCTTTAATAAATACAGTTTTGTTGTTGGGATTTATTTAATTAGCAGTATTTAGTTATAATCTAAAGATGAATGCCAGTGTTTAAAGTGTAGTTGTTATTAACGTAGATTAAAAGCATTTTTTACAGTTTTTAGGAGAAATGAACTAGTTATCAGATTATTTAATGCTGTTTATGAAGTAACTTAATATGTACAAGCTGTATGTATGTATATTACACAGAAATTAGAATGTAAAGTGAATATATAAACTTGTGATCTCATGATTTGCAACACAGCATGCTATGGTAATCAGATTATGCATTAACACAGTCTACACTACAAGCATTAGAAACCTGAAAACTTAAATCCTTTACATACATACAGCCTCTTAGTGATATTTTTTTCCATTTAATTTGCTTGTTAGTGTCTTGATTTTAGATTAGTTTTACACTTACCTTGTTTCATATTTTTCTTACTGAGTTTCTGAGGAGTCTCTCAGTTATTTATGGTACACTTATACACATCTGTAAGAGTTTGTTTTCTCTATTTGATGCCTTTAAGTGAAGTTTTTTTCAGCCGGTTAACTCATGAATAATTACAATTATTTTTTACTGTTTTTTTGTACTAATAATCTTACATGTAATTATTGGAATCTTAGTAAAGGTGTCCATATGTAAAATCAATAAACACTACCAGAGTTTATAATAGTAATATTAAATGTTTGTGTTAAACTTCATCTAGAAACTAATAAATACTAAATACCTAAATACTATTTTAAAATGTCTGAATACTATTTGTTATGTTTGTACTTGTTTTTCATGTAGCATTTTAAGAATACAAGACCATTCTGTTGCATTTTCTGTGTACTGCCTGATGTTAGTTCATTTATGGTGTTAGGAAGCATCTGTAGGAATAAACAAAAATTTTACTGTGCTCCAAACGATAAGCTACCTTAAACAAGAGGTTTGGCAGAGCCAGATGGTTAGACTGCTTGGCTTGCAATCTGAGGGTTACGGGTTCGAATCCTCTTTGTACCAAACATTCTTGCCCCTTTCAGCCATGAGGACATTATATTTTGAGAGTCAGTCCCACTATTTGTTGGTAAAAAGTGTAACCCAAGAGTAAGCAGTGGTTTGTGATGACTAGGTGCCTTTCCTCTATTCTATCACTACTAAATTAGGGATAGCTAATGAAGACAGCCCTTGTGTAGCTTTGAGTGAAATTCAAAACAAATCTTGAACAAGAAACTATTGAGTTTGTTAATTGATCAGCAGAAGTTCTGATCTACATCTCATAAATTCCTCTGGGACCACCTTGGATGCCAGCAGGGAACTTGTGGGAGAAGGTTAATATGGCACATTTTTCATTGTAAAAGTAGATATATTTGAAAATATTCTCTTACTGAAAGTGTATTACATTTGAAAATAATGTTTTGACATTATTTTGTAAACATTTTCCACAATCACATTTATCCTGTATGTTGTTATTTTATTGTGTTCATTTGCAGTCATACAACTTTTGGATAATGTCTTAGAGCTGTTTATTTGGGAAATATTTTAAAATCTTTTATGCATGTTTCCTAATATGATACTCGGTGCATTTTTTATGTATTGTGCACTTTGTTATGCTTTACAGCATTACGAGATCGGCAATGCCCACTTTGGAAAAGAACAGTTGTCATGGATTTGTTTGGAGTGCCTCGTGTAGTACTACCGTCAGTTGTTAACTTGACAAAACAACATTATAACTGTGGCATGACTGACTTTGGAGCTCCTCTAGAAAAAATGGTGAATATTCTTTGTTTCAGCACAGCCAAAAATGGTTGAAAAATTAGTGTTGGCACCCAATATACAAATGTAAAAATTTCTGTGAGACTTTTTTTTAGGCTTTAAAAGAGTAAATGTGATTGTATATGTCTTTGTTGTTGTTTTTCCTCTGCAGTATAATAAGTTTATTATATGTTTCATTTAGAAGTATTTGAAAATAATATTTTAGGTCTGTATTTTATCTCACACGTACCTCTTTTTTTTTTAGATATTTCATTAAATACTAGCACTTCTCTGCTGGGTTGGATTTACGGCAGCCAAAATTGCATTTTAAATGCATAAAGAACACTGTATACTCATCTGTGATGATGAGAAAACCCACTTGTAGAGAAAAATGTATATGCAGAAACGGCTGGTACGTGTTGAGAAAATTCTACGTAGAGGAGCATGCCCTCTACATTCCCACACTCAATTACACAACCCCCTTCAAACATGTGGTCAGCTATCTGTCAGTTACCTCTTTCTTTGTGAACCTGACAATGACTGAAGAAGGTTGAAATGTTGTTTGCTCCTCCACATAGAATTTTCTCAACCCGTACCAGCTGTTTTTACATATATACTGTATGCTCAATAGTAATGTAATTTTGTACCTAACATTTGGATAAACACAGTTGGAGTTTTTTCAAAATTAAGGAAAAAAGTCACCATGAGATAAGACAAAGCTGCTCTTATTAATGTATGTTGTGAGTCATTACATGAAAACTGTTTATGTCTCAGTGTTTTTCTTGTTTATTAAGCATCAGGTAACAAATGCAACTACCTGATTTTTGCAGTTTGATAAGATAGTTTTAGATACAAAACATGTATGAGATAAAAGATGTAGATTGGTAAAGGTTACCTGCTTATTCTCTTGAGGCTCATTGGACTAAAAACCTGATACGCGTTAAATTATGAATGTAAAGTAGTAATTTGATAATCATGTTTCACTGTGTATAGTATTCCACAGCTTCTGAAGCTGTACAAATCTGAAAAAGTTAATAAAATGGCAGACAATCTATGAGGAAATTTGAGATATGTTTATGTACTAAAATCATAATTAGCCTTTTTTACAGCTTTAATAAATTCTGATGTTAAAATTACCCAAATATTTAACTACAGTTGTGTGCACATTTAATGAATGTATGTCTTCAACTTTCATGTAATCTCAGCCAGATGGGTCTGGAGGATCTCACTGGGACCCCGTAATGATGTATGGAAGTATGATGACACCAAAGATTGGAGAGGTGAGATATTTTTTTAAACTTTATTTGAACATTTCATTTTAAATGTAGGAAAAAATACTTGCCGTTGATTGTTGTAAGATTTAGGATAAATGTTTAGATGCTTTCTTTCTGAATATAAATACATTTGTTTTGTTTTGTTTTTTTCCTGCTTCCCATACCACCAAACATACATTCCCTTTAAGCCAGGAAGAATGTTATAATGTTACAGCCAATTCTACTTTTGTTGGTAAAAGAGTTGGCTTGGCAGTGAGTGGTGATAACTAGCTACCTTCATTCTAATATTACAGTGCTAAGTCAGGAACAGCTAGTGTAGGTAGCCCTCTTGTAGCTTTACATAAAATACAAACCAATTCTTTTCTGCCTATAATATATTAGTATAAATATATCTCAGGACTTCCATTGTTTATATTTATTAGTTTATTATAAGTTGGAACTTTTGTGTCACTTTCTTTTCTCCCTCTTTAAGTTAATGAAAGGTAATTCATTGGAATTATGTTAACCGTTGCAAGCTACTTGATAAAAGCACATAGGAATAGGTTTATATCGGAGTTTTATTTTGTAGATTACTAAGTCATGTATGGAAGGGCCTTGATTTATCGTTAAATAATTGCATGACCAGACAGTTACTTAATAGCACTGTGGTGCTTCTGTAAATATGATACTGAAAATAATTATTTCATGCTTCACCATACAGAACAGTAATCCCTGTCTTACAAATTCCATAAACGTGTATTACCAGTAGACATGAACACAATATACCTTACAGACTTCTTTCAAGATGGAAACGGTTACTTATTAATGGCATGCATCTTGCTGTTTGTGATACAAGTGTACATTGTACTGTACAGACGATTCATCACGTGTATTTAGCATCCATCTTGCAGCTTTCGCTGACTTTATTACTGTAATTTTTAGTAAAAACAATTCTGTCTGACAATGTACAACAACTGTTTTGTTTTAGGAGTTCTGCTCAGAGAGGAATAAAAACCTAAACTTGGGTGTATTTACACCTTTTTTCATAATAAACTTTTGGTCTTGAATTTAAAGACCTAAGTACTTAACCCATTAAATGTGTCTGTTATTACTTTTCACACGGCAGGCAATGTAATTAGCATATGATGAGGTTGTTACGGTTTAAGTCGAAAGGTAAACATTCTTTGACATTGTCCCTTATACATTCTTTACTTTCTTGACAGGTACTATTAGGTAGTTTCCTTTAAAACTACTACAGCTAATATGATAATGATAAATTATAATGTAAGATATATGAACTATTTTTATTATAAAATTATTCTTTCACTTTAGGAATCAGAATTGTTTTGTCAAGCTTGTTAAATTATTTGTTTTGAAACATACTTCTAAACCATATGTTTTGCTGAAGCAGCCATCAATTTTAAGAAACCTCGTCTTTATAAACTTTCATAGCATTTACTGTCCTCTCACTCAAAATCATTATGGATGTAATGTAGGGCCAAGTTAGTTTTTTTCACATAATTCTGTAGGTTTGTCTAAGCATTTAATAATGTTACATAGAATTTCATAAAATACTTTAATGGTTAAAATAAAACTTAACATTTTGTGTTTTTGACTTAATTCCTTTCTAAATTAATTGACTCTTCAGGTTAAAACATTTTTGAGTTAAATTGCACATGCAGTGTAAAAAAATATGTAAATTATTCAACTGGCTTAAATGTTATTAATTATGGTATTTCTGGAATTTAATTTGGCACGCAAAACTGAAAGGACAAATTCAAGTAAGTTTCATTTTCTAAGCATTTAATGTATTTGAGAGATGAGTATACTTAACATTGGTAGCTATGGTTTATACCTACTTAACAAAACCACTTTATATAGAATGAAAAAAAACTGCTTTAAACACTTATCTGTAATTTATAAACAAACAAAATAACAGAATTTTGTATTATAAGCTTTATTTTTGAACTAAAACAGTATTTTCACTTTAATATTAGTTTTCTGTGAATATTAATTTTTGTTGTTCATTTAACAACATTGGCATAATATTCAACTTACTACTTTATCAAGAACTCTCTTTAAACATATACTTGAAATATGATAAAAATAGAGGTAATATAAGCTCTCTCACACTTGGTTTTCATCACTTGAAGTAATTAAACAATTATAAATAAAAATATTAATTTCATGTGTGTGTCTGTAATTGAAAATTGTTTTCCATTGCAAAATTACAGCAGACAAATAAACATTTGGAACTTTCATTCAAAGAATATTTTGTGACTGTTAGTGAAGAATTAGAGTTGTATAGATAACAAATGTTATCACAGTTAATTATATAGATAACAAACTTTATCATAGTTAATTATATAGATAACAAACTTTATCATAGTTAATTATATAGATAACAAATGTTATCACAGTTAATTATATAGATAACAAACTTTATCATAGTTAATTATATAGATAACAAACTTTATCATAGTTAATTATATAGATAACAAATGTTATCACAGTTAATTATATAGATAACAAATGTTATCACAGTTAATTATATAGATAACAAACTTTATCACAGTTAGTTACCTTTTCATCAGTCACCAGTTTCTAACTACCAGTTATTTTATATTCCTGTGTTTCAACTACTAATTTACTTCATCTTCAGTTATTTCATGAAAAAGGACTGTATTTATATGGCTGAAACTCAATCTTGAATTTTCTTGGTAGAAAGGCTGACATTATATCTTTAATAGAATATAAGCTCCCATTCCAAGATTTGATGGTTCCCAAGACACATAATTCATATACACAGGAGTTTATGGAAAACCAATAGCTGCTCGTAAACAATTTAAATGAGTAGAAACTGCTGTTATCATAAAAGTATGGTTTTTAGATGAGTGATGACATATTAAAGCATGTCTATTTTTCTTGGCTGTATTGTGATCAAAATAAACCTGGCACTTGTGAAAATTGTTTGTGTATTAACATTAATAATTTTTGTGGGCTATTTGCAAACTTAGTACCTTCTGCGTGGGTCCTTTTCTAGAACAGAGGTTTATCTTACTTTCTTGTATCCCTTTTTAACACAACCAGCTTTGTTCTGTGGAAAGGTTAACTTTAGCTCCACTGGTGCCTTGAGGTGCTAGATTTACATTTTTCTGAGCAAACTAGTGGAAAAACCTAAGCAAACTTCAGGTATTTGACCATAAAAATTCAGAACATAGACATGGATTATAATGCCAGTCTATCTGCAATAGCCCATAATGCCCAGTAAAATTGAATAACATAAAAATAATGGGATATCAACCACCCATGAGGAAAAGAAAGATAAAAGAAGCCTTCTACATCCACATAAGTGATGACACATTCATCAACTTAACATTAGAGGTCAGTAAAACCTAAATACCTCTGTTGAAAGTATTTATATATTTGGTTGATTAAGTCATAATGAGAGAGTTATACAACACGCCAGCATTTCCTATCAGTGAGCTCTCAGCCACCAACATGGTCATAAGGAAATCTGTGACAACAGCTGAAGCATCAACTATAAACTAGTTAGTAATTAGAAGGAAAAGTAAAAATTATATTTCTGTTTTTATCTCATTGCAGTTCTAATTAGTATTGTATGTAAACAAAACCCTTGTCTTTTTTTTTTCCTTCAGTTTTTCTCGCTGTAACAAAGTGTAACTTTATGTACCCAGATCCTAAGACTCTTTACAAATACATGTATTCAAGGTTTTATTTCTTACATCACTTTACTTTCCTCTAAATGACTATTTTCAAGAACTCATGTTGAGAAGATTTTATTATGTCACACTAGATGGGTTGGAGAGTAACTAGTAAATAAATCATAGTTTCCAGAATGAAGGATGTAAGACGAAGTGTGGTTGAATAGAAAATATTCTTGTTTATCTAAATTATTGTAAGGTAAATAACACTTGGATGATTAGTAATGTACGATTCTGAAAAAGCAGCTTGTGAAAGTCCTCATTGTGGACATCGAAGGATTCTCATGCAAAGTTTACAAAATTTGGGAACAAGCCTCAAACCCGGGAATTGTTTTGTAGTTTTTTTAAACAGAGTTTTTGTTTGTGATAAATTTGTGTTTTATTTATGTTTTAAAAGTATGGAAAACATAAGGATGTTTATGGTTAGTGAGTATGCTAAGTTGGAAGTTCTGCAGTGGCAAACCATTCAGACAATGAAAAAGCTTTTTTTGTGTTTATTAGTAAATGTATTATTATTATTAGAACAGCACACTCAAGAACTCCTTAGTTATTAAAAACTATTGAAGTTATTATGAAACATAAATTGATCTTGACTAAAACTGTAGTTGGAAAAATATTAGTTTCACTTATGTCGGCCTCGGATACAAGTGCAAATTGCATTTGTACTGGTGAAAATCTTCCCAGTTCATTGACACTTGATGTTATTTTTTGTTGCTATGTAACTGTTTCATTAGTTAAATATAAATAGTGGTTAATGAAAAATAAAACAACTTAAGTTAGTCCTAGGTGGGTATATAAAATGTACTTTCTTATCAAGGAAATTCAGTTTTGTTTATTTCAATCATGTTTTTAAATTGTTTTTGTGCGTAAGAACTTGTAAAAACGAATAAAAAAATGAGTATACTACTCTTACAACAACAGACAGTTACAGTTTCATTGAAAAATAAACTATGACAAAAATACTTTTTAAAAACATTTCAAAATAATAGTTCTGAAAACATACAACCTAAAATTTGTTACTAATATTAAACTAATTTTTATAATTTCCCTCAAACCCTAGCCATGTTACACGTGGAAAATGTTAATCATCTTTTGTGCAACTCACTAAGATTTTTAAATGTGAGAACAAAACAAGCAGAGATAACACCAAGTTACCTTGCTGGTCAAGACTGGGTTAAGTAAATAAGAGTTTTAGATACGAGTTGCTACTATATTTCATCCTGGACACATTTTGCACAGAAAAATGAATAGTTGGCTTTAACTTGTGCAGAGTAGTATATATGGGATACATACATTGAACAACCTTTGTTTTAACCTTGAAAGTGTGATGTTACCCAATACCAGTTTGAAATTTTGTGCCACGTTGAAGAAAGGTATTCCCACAGTTTACCACTTTCAAGCCTTGAATAAGTAACGAGATATCAAAGCATTTTTTTTTAATTTTTCTTTGTGTTTCTGAAAATAAACTTAACACTGGAGGACTGTTTGTGTATGTAAGCATGGCAGTGAAAGGGTTAATAACTATACTGAGATCACTGTATAGGTTACCAACAATAAGGGTTGATACCTGACAGCAGCAACCTTATATTAAGTATATATATGAATAAAAAATTAAACCAAGTTTATAAAATGTTTTCATTGTCTATGCAGTACCTCCTCATATCTGTTCTTTGTTTCAAATTTTAGCCAGGTTTTGTATCCCTAGATGCTATGACTGCTGCTCTATTAGCTGACAGTGGCTGGTACAAAGTTAACTTCACGGCTGTTGACTCCTATATCTGGGGAAAAGGTGAGATAACTTTTTTTGTAGATAAAGTTACTTGTTTTGTGTCCCTAAGTATGTATCTAAAGAGGATTATAGCCAATCTGAGAACACAAGCAGTATTATTCTGTATCATCTCTTTCTCTGAATAATTTTAAATTTTCATGTCTTAACTTACATTTTACATGTTGGTGATTTCTGTCATTAACAGTTCTCCATGGCCAGGTAGTTAAGGCACTCTACTCGTAATCTGAGGGTCGCGGGTTCAAATCCCCATCTCACAAACATGGTCGCCTTTTTACCCATGGGGACATTATATAGTAATAGTCAATCCCACTATTCATTGGTAAAAGAGTAGCCCAATAGTTAACGGTTGTGGTGGTGACTAGCTGCCTTCCCGCTAGTCTTATACTGCAAAATTAGGGACAACTAGCATAGATAGACCTCATGTATCTTTACGTGAAATTCAAAACAAACCAAACCTGTCATTAACTTGAGGTATTGAACATTGCATAATCTGTTTTTGGTTTGTTTGTTTTCAGAGTTGCTTGAGAAAAAAGTTTACAAGTGATATTGAATACTTCAATTAATGTAAGAACTTCTATGTAATAG
Source organism: Carcinoscorpius rotundicauda (assembly GCA_011833715.1). Lineage (NCBI taxonomy): Eukaryota > Metazoa > Arthropoda > Merostomata > Xiphosura > Limulidae > Carcinoscorpius > Carcinoscorpius rotundicauda. The sequence continues at coordinate 160,518,590 of CM022392.1, read as the reverse complement.
AATTAAGTTAAAATCATTTGATTTGAAATGAAGTTTTAGTATTATTCAGTTACAGGTAAAATCATGTTGAACTATTTATTTCTAATTTAAATGCATTCCATAAAAATAGATAATACAGATTAACAGAGATGAATGGATTCATTACAGAAAGAAACACGTTTATTTAAAGAATATGATACTTAAGACAGGATAAGTATCTTTTTCAGGGAATAAAAACTTGTAATCCCTCTCTATAATATGTTTAAAATACTCACTGAAAACTTTAAACAAGCACTTTATCCATTATGATGTTCAACTCTTGCATTCTGGCCAATTGTTAGTTTACCCAGTGTGACTAGGGGAGTTGTAATCTGTGTGTCATGGGTTCAAAATCCGTCATTGAATGTGCTTACTTTTTCAGTCAGTTCCACTACTGAATTGATGGCAGCTGATTTTGATTAGAGTTGGACAAATAGTGGAGTTTGCTCACCAAAGATTAATTACAGTAAGTTAATCAGTTAGTTCCAACTCCTGTCTGCTCCATACTAGCAAAGAGGAGGTGTAGTAGCTTCGTAACTTTGTGCACCACTTTATATTCTAACATGGGGGTTAATCTTCCTGTTTTATCGTAGTTTTTCTTTTATTATTATTTCTAATTAATTTTTGGATTACCCATTGTTTTATACAATATATTCCTTCAATAATTTTCATTGAAAAAAAAAAAGTACACATTTTATAAAGGTCACACTTTCGTGAATGAATTGAGTGATATCAACCAAAGATGAGCATGCAGGTGCCATTTTGTTATTGCATAGATAATTCACAGACACATTTTGAATTGCAAATATTTTTCTAATGTATCTGAGATTTTACGAAGAAGTGAGTTGGACACTTTACTAAAGGCTTGCCACATTTTTTTTGAAGGTATACATAGTAACTTCAGAATTATAGTAAACATTCCTACTCCAACATGGAATGAACCATCTCCATATTTGTCCAGTTAATGTATTATTGTAATTTTGATGACTGAATGTTTTTTTGTAGTTGGGTGTTAATAACTTCCATAGTTTAAAATCTGAAAAATGTACTTTTAGGTGAAGATTGTTAATGAAGATTACTCATTAATTCTTTTCTTATTGTAACCTTTATTTTTATTTTCTCTCAGAACTTTCAGTTTATCTACTTTATTTCTCGCAGTTTCTTTTGAGATCTTAATAGTATTGTGTCTCATTACATATATACAAAATCTGAAAAATTGTTTTCTTTGTTTTTGGTAATTTAAAAAACTTTACCAAAAGCTAAATCCCTACAGTGATAGTGTCAGTTTGCTTGTGTTATCAGCAACCTTATGTACATTACTACCTTTCTCTGCACTGAGTACCTTTTCTTTAGTTCCAAGAAAGAGATAGAGAATATTTCACATCTTTGACATGAAAAGTCTTTTTTATTTGTTATTGAAAGTGTTAAGTGTAGTGCAAGTGTGTTGGATGTATTTATGAAGAAGTTATTATAATGTTATTTGAAGTGTTTGAAGCTTGACTGGTGTGGAGTTTGATTTTAGTTGCAGTGTAATATTTTTTTTTACTCTACAGTGTTCTATAAGAATTAGGCAGACACAATTTCATGGCTGATCAGCATGATCTTAAGTGTTGGAGAAAAGAGTGTTTTGTTTTTTATTCACCTTTCTTTCTTAATACAGTTTTTCAACTCTTAATACAGGCTCCTTCAGATTTGTGTTGTTGTTTTTTTTTAAACTAGATCAGGGCTGTGAATTTGGACTGCCATCTACCTGTTCCAGCACATCCGTTCAAAGTCAAACCTCGCTGTTGTGTGATCCCAGGTAGGTTTAACTTATGTTGGTACTTTTAGTATTATTTTGTTTTTGTTTCTTCTGAGGCAGTGCTGTAAAAGCAAACAAATCAGGCAGAACTTTAAACATACAGAATTCAATTTGTGTATTTTCTGTCATATATAGACAAGCATTTTGATAAATTACATCTTCTGAGTAGTAAAAGTAAAAGCAAATATTGTGAATTCTACAAGTGCATAAGATATTCTTGTGTCAAATGAAACTTTTGTTCTATAATGTATTTCTATTCTTTTAACGCATGCAGTGAACAAATCAATAGCATCACAGATATTGTTGGTGTTTTTTAGCTCAGTTCATGAGGGGTGCGACTTTCTCCATCATACTGTTACCACTTGTCAAAAAATTAGTCCCAGTCATGAGTGTGGCATTTTTAAACCTAATATTACTGTAAGTTTTTTTTTCTTTCTCTCTTTATAAGTGCATTTGTATGTACATTATAAAGTTAGCAAAATGTTCAGTCTTTTATTTCTGTACTAAATTGACTACACAATCTCAAAATTGTTTATGGTATTTCATAGTTGAATGTTCAAAGTTTATACATTTTAAAGGCTGTGTCATGTAATTAAAGCAGTGCCTAGCCTACTCCTATACGAAGTTAGGTACATAGAGTTCTGAAAAACTCTGATGGCCATGATTGGTGTCCTAGTAAATGTGAGGTTAAACCTAGGTGAATTAACACCAAACATCTTCGATACAAAGGACAATTTGAACCAAATTATCTGATAAAAAAATGACAAATCTATAAAGTTATCTTACAAGAGATCCAGATCATTTTGAAAACCTAGGTATTAAGGAGTAGGAATAAAAACTGAACAGGTTTACAAAGCATTACTCTCTGAAATGTCGCTCCGAGAGATCACAGATCACAAATACCTCTCCTTTGCAATTCACAATAATATCTAAACCTACCTCTCCATCACACGAGAATAATGCCATCCATACCTAATTAATTCTAATTAAATTTTTGTGTAGTTTAGTGAAAGACATACTGAGGATTTCTGTTCCCCCCTTTTTTTTGCATTTTACACTTAAAGCAGTTTTATTTAGATTTCCATTTATGGAATATTTAATGTATTTTTATTTTTTACTTTTGTTTCCATGATATTTTCAGTTAAACATTTTCATTGATTCTGTTTAGTTAAAGAGAGAAACTCAAATTCTGAAAATTTTCTAATCTTTTATGCCTTGAAGTTGACATTATATTATTAATAATACACATAACATTGTTTTAAACAGCAAACATGTTCAACATATGAAACAAGGAGCCAAAGGAAAGCATGTTTTTTGTTGACTACTGGAGGCAAGGTAAGTTTTTCTACAGTTGTTGCTGTTTTAGTTTATTTTTCAAAAATGAACATTTTTCTTGTTGTCACAGTAATAGTTTTCAATTAGATAAAAAAAAACAAGTGTGTTCTATGCCATTAAATATATTTGTAAATCTATTTGGTTTGTGTTCAGATTGAAACCTCCAAATGAAAGATAGTGCATAATTAGTCAGATCAGGTCCGATTGGACATCACATCAAACACTACTTAAATTAACCGAAACCTACTTTCTTTCTCTTTTAAAGTTATTCGTGTGCTGTTAAAAAACATAATAATGTCAAAAATGTTTAGTACAGTCTAACCAGTCACAACTGCATCAATTATTAGTGTAGTTTTTTTATAGATATTCTGAATTTCCTGATAAGAATAAGAAAAACATTAACTGATCAAATGAACAGGTGTGACAGTTTCTTCTTTATTATATGGAAATAATAGTGTTGTTGAACTATTGTGTTGCAATTATTGTAATAAACACTATTGTAAAATAGTGTTTAAAATAAGATTGGTTTGAATTTTGCACAAAACTACACGAGGGCTATCTGCACTATCCATCTTTAATTTAGCAGTGTGAGACTAGAGGGAAAGTAGCTAGTCATCACCACTCACTGCCAACTCTTTGGCTACTGTTTTACCAACAAATAGTGGGATTGCCCATAACATTATAATGTCACATGGCTGAAAGGGTGAGCATGCTCAGTGCGACAGGGATTCAAACCCACAACCCCCAGATTATGATTTGAGTTTCAGAACAGTAATAAAAGTAACACAGTAAGTGTAATGTGATTGTACTTTAATGTTAAAATAATATTTTTATAGTAGTGAGACTAACCAAAGTAACATGATTTCTTATTTTTTTCTTCTTTTTCTGAAAGAGAGTACCTTCATGTCTTCAGTATAACTGCATCAATTCTTCTGTTATGGAAGTCTATGTTGGGGACACTGCTGTCACCTGTTGGAAAAATTCGGCAGTAGTAAGTTGGATATGAGAGTAATTTGTTTTTTCTGTACACACACATATATTACTGGTTGTTGACCAAAAAAATTTTTTGTAATGTTTATTATTCTGTTTGCAAAAAAAATGTAAATAAAATATTTTGAAAAACCTTTTGATATTCCAGAAATGATATATTTATTGATATGAATCTGTTAGTATTTCAGCTTGAACAGAATTCTTTTAATTTTTAATATGCTACAAGATTGAACTTTCTTTTATGTATTAGGCCAAGAGTGAAAATACATCATAATTAATGTGAAGTACTCAAACATTGATATTAGTAAAAAATAATGTCTAGAATTTTTCACAACCAAACTTTTATCTGACAAAATTTGTGTATTACATATTAAAAACATGTTTATTGTAAAAGAAAATGAATATTTTTAATGTATATTTTCACTGCAGTTGAAGAAAATGTGCTTAGTTTGAAGTGTTGTAGTTGTTAGTATCTCCTATTTCTAGGTTTCTTGTGTTTAAAACAAAAAAATAAGTAGAGAATGTGTGATAACTTTCATAAGGACAGTAGAAATTAAGATACCAGTAAAAGCAGCCTGTATTTTTCAAAGTTTAAAACTATGTGTTTGTTGTAGGAAATAAAAGAAAAAATCCTGAAATGTCCACCACCGAACGTATTGTGTCAAACTTTGAAACACCATCATTTCTCGATAACTAAATCAAGTGACCCAGCTTCATCCGTAATAGAAACTGAACTTTGTAAGTTAACTTAGTGTTGTAACATAGCTGAATGTTTGTGCCTATGGAATGTAATCCCTTTAAGTTGATAATTAATTATTTCTTTTACTCTTATTTTTTGTTTGTAAAAGCAAAATATTGAAAGTTTCTTGCAGAATAACATCGTTTGTGTTGACTTAATAAAAAAAGAAACATGGCTACAAAAACTCAGTGTGACATTATTTTTAATTCGCCAAAATCATGTGTATTTAAATCTTTTTCACAGTAGGTACATTTTAATTATATTTATATTATATAAGGTTAGAGAATATAACTTGAAAATAATAAAGCCTGTATTAATGCCTGATGGTCTTTAATTAATTTCTTTTAGAATTATGATTCAGACCAAGCATATTGTTAGAAGCCCACAAATAAAGTGATGGTGTGCTGCTGTTACTGTATATTGTTTTTTTAGTTTCATCTGTTGCATTTAAATTTGTTTCAGAAATCTGTAGTCCAATTAAAAACTAATTCTTTAGACTTTCCAGACAAAGAAGTTACCTTAGAAGTGATTTTCAGCAAGCCTACACAGCATGATATTATCCAAAATGGTGTCCCTTTAAAGAACTTTAAAGTAGCTGCAGTGAAAAAGATCTTGAATTTAACCGAAGTTCCTGAATCATGGTTGTACAAGAGCTCTTTGTCATGGACCAGTCATTATCTTCTAACTATTCAGTGGAAAGCTAAAATAAAGTCTCTCGCCTCAGAAAGACTTTATCAACAGGTCTATCAAAGAATTAAAGCATTATCTCAACATGGAAAGTTCTGTTTTATGTATGGAGACAACCTAAAAGCTACAGCATCCCATGTAACGTAAGATGTTCAAATATTTTTAGGATAAAGATTGTCTGCTTGACAAAATAACCTCAATGATTTTAATCATGTACCAAAATTAAGCTAAGACCTAAAACAATCCGTAAATATATATATAGGTTACTTCTTGCATATATTTTGAGAACTAAGTAATCTTGAATTTTTTGTTAAATAATGTAAAAAATTAAAATTTATTGCAAGTCATTATGTATAATTAAAAGTTTGTGTGATATAACCAAATAATTATTTGATAATTGACATAGAAAAGCTTATTAATAAAGATAATTATGGCAAGCAGTAATGTTATCTTATTCCAATTCTTCTTGTCATTGTATGAAAGTAAAATGTACCACGTTTTAGTATAAAAACTTTTTCATTATGTTTTATCATTGCAGATTATTTTTGTAATTCAGTTTTGTTTTTCTTAATATCATTTTTTCCAGATTTGAATAAATATTTAAAATTTATGGTGATTACAAATTTTTGAATCACTTTTCCACTATGGAATGCATTTAAATACATAATAACTTTATGATGGAGGATAGTATCTAGTTAAAAAGATTCTAAGTGGCAATCAGATTTTAATTAATATTTCTGTTAATTATGATAAGATGAAGATTTCTGTTTAATTTTTCTATCAGTTTATTAATATTTAATAAGTTGTTAAACACTGGAACTATATAGAACAATTATTCCTTTTGGAACCAAGTTTGGTTGAAATTATTCAAAAATTATGGGCATGAAAAGTGGATGCACAGATAAGATTCTCTTTGTGTGTATAGATACACGTATTGTGACCTGCTGTATTACTTAGTGGTGCTAACTAACTTCTCAAGCTCATAACTGAAGTTCACTTTGTATTTTAAGACTTGTATAAAGTTTCATGTGAGTACTGAAAAGGTAAAATCTGATAATTGCATCCAGAATGTCACTACATGAATCTTCTAGGCATCAAACATCTCTGTAAAATGTATTTTGTTTTTCCCTTCAGCTTGGTGTCAGCTCCTAGTACCAGCAGAAGTACCAGTTCTGAAAGATATGTGGTATTAGCTCTGGTGATTGGACTTCTAGTTGGTATTGTGATACTAGCAGCAGTTAACCTAAGCTTTTGGAGGTATCGACAACGGATACACCCGAATAGAAACAGAATCCACCTTTGATGGAACCAAGAAAGTTTAAATAACAGAATTACATTATGAAAACCTTAGAAAACTCTAGTAGTAGTAATAATACGAGTTACCTTTATAGTAACTGTTAACCTGAACTGTTCCAGACTTGTTAGTGGAGGACATATTTATCATAAAATTATTTCAAATTTGGTACAGATTCACCTGTCATATATTTCTTAGAAATTTTATAAATTATTAATTCTAATAATATTTTTGTAGGGTTAATAGTTTGCTCTGAATAATAACCAGGTCTACCAGTAAACCTTTAAAACCTGCATAATTGCTGAAAGAGCCCATAATAGCTCATAACAACCTTTGTTGAAAATTCAGTTCTTTGTTGCAGTTGTACATGTCCCTAAAATTTACTTTTGTCGTGGCCAGCGACAGATGGAGCCTGAGAACGAGATTATGCTGCAAGTAATTACATACAACTGTACAGTTCACTCTTATGTTTGTCACAGGTAAAGTCACCTAAGAGGCTGACAAAAGAATCCATGAGTGGCTACTACAGTAACGTCATGTATGAGAGGTCAAAAAGTGAATTCAAAATTAAGTGTGCTCCGTCATTAGGTTAGAAAGATTATTATTAATGTTTAAATAGAAAACTGTTATATTTTAAACATGTGTTAACCTTCACTTTAAAGGCCAGCAGAAGCAGGTTTATAAGTTAGCCCTGAATAAATAATATTACAAGTTTATTGTAAGAAGAAATTTAAATGAAATATTTCAACACTATCAGCTTTGATTTCAAGGTACAACAAAGTTGTGAGATAAAATAAAGATGTTGAAAAAGGATATTCATACATTAAATATACTTTCTCATCAGTGTAATTCATTTGATAACATAGATTTGTTATTCAGACGTATAAAAATACGTTGTTATGCGTATTCTATACTCACGCACAATAGAATGAGAATTATCTGAAGACGTGCAATATTTGAATGAGTGACAACCAGGTACTTTGGATGAGACAAAAAACAATGTATTTTATAGATTTTATACTATCATAACTTTGAAGGTAAAGATTATAGAAACTAGTACAAAATATAATATTTAAGTCATTATCGGGCAGTCTAGTACGCTGCTCTAAATATTACCACCAAACAAAAAAATTAGACAAATAACTTTAATTCTCATATTTCTTTGTTATTTATTGCTTTTTGTAAACATTTCAGGCAAATGATTTTCATTCAAAACAAAATAAAAAGCCTGATAATTAAACTGAATTTCCTGAATCACTCATGTTTATTGGCACTGTTACTAGTCCTTGTTTTATGGTATTTTCTTTAATATTATTCTATATGCATCTTACATACTAAAACTTTTGTTCTTTTTTTCTTTAATTTTTACACAACATTGTTTAAAACTAGTGTTTATATGATGTAATGTTCTGATACTTCACCATGTTGGAAAATTCTCAAAACCATTGATATGTAGTAACAACTATTTTTTGTTTGCATGTCAATTTGGCTTAGTAATATTTCTTGTTGATTTTTTTTGACTCAAGACATTTATTTTTTAATTATTATTATTATCGTTTTTTAATATTTTCTTGCATAATATTCAACCCTGCCCTCAATGGTTCTAATTAGCTGTGTGTATGGTGTTACTGTTATGTGTTTGGTTTATGATAAATTTCTGATCAGTTGCAATAATAATTTTGCAGATGAGTCAAACAAATTCTGGTGTCACATTTTTCTTAATTATAAGTTTGTTTAGGTTAGAATTAATCTGTAATATCTTTTAAATGCTATTCACTGCAAATTCTGAAAATCATTGATCAAATAAGTAAAATTTGTTACTACGACAAATAACAACATTTCATTCTATAGGATATGGTCAAGTAGAAACTTAACAATGGCCCACTCCTATTGGCTGAATTATTGTTGTTTCTCATGTTACTGTAAATCTGTTTATTATATTGCTTTGATTTACACAGTATATTTCTCTTGTCAGTATTGTGTTTAAGATAAAGCTTCTCATATCGTTTTCGTCTTATCGTGAAAGGTAAATTGGTAGCTTCTGAACTTCACATTTGTATGTGCCTTAGATTGTATAATTCGATATTTATATATCTTGGTTGCTCAAATATTTTATTTTTTAATGGTAAATATCGTGTGGTATTCTGTGGCTGTCTTTCTAAACCATCCTAATGAATCCCATATGATAAAAATAAATTGCAGAATTTGTTTCGCTGATTAAGTAAACATATGAAACAGAACTCGTTTTGATAATCATGCTTCTAGTTAGCGTTTCACGTGCTTAAAGTGCATTATGTTAAACTGGATGTTTGTCGACTGTTAGCTTAAGAATTGTCAGTAATGATTAAAAGTCCCAAACAAAATTTTGTTATCTTTATATGTAAAAATATGTAATTGCTGATGGTGTATTTATGTACATTCATGGCAGTGCTGTGAAATTTAGTCACGTTGGTGTTAATGCCAGTGGCCTGAGTTTCTCTTGTCTTACAGAAGAGTGTATACATGTATTACTGTTAAGCATCTGTTGATTTGTAGAATCTGTTTAAGAGGTGTGTACACCTGTAGATCTCATACAAACATTATTCCTAGTTATCTTGGTATTTTTTGCTAAGAAATAGTTAAATAAATTTTTTAAATGATTCATGTTATTTTGTATGTTTATATGTCTAGCAGTTATAGATATTGTGTTTCCACGTCTTGGAGAGGAATAATATGATAGCATTGTGTATTTCTAGAATTCTGGTAGTAATATCACAGGACAAATATCTGAACTTGGGATGCAGTTTGAATGCTTTCATATCACTTTCTTGTAAAGTGTTGGTACTGAAGTTTTTAGATAGATAGATCCTAATTGTGGGCTCAAGCAGGCTTGAGTCTTGCTCTTAGATGATTTGTTCGATGATTGTTTGAACTATGAGTTTGACTACAAAGGTCATCTGCTGTAGTTTTAGTTGTTAATTCATACCTCTAAGCAGTTACGAAACGGCCAACTGAGGTCCAGTTGTAACATTACGCAAGAAATACAAAAGATATAAGTGAATGACTCAAGCTGAAGATGTTTACGTAGAGAAGCTCACATTTTATTTACTCAAGTAGGTATCAAACACCAGACTTCTCACATGCCAGACAAGTGCTTTATGGATAAAGGGTTAGCCCTTTAACAAGTTGCCAGTAAGGCACTTTTTTAACAACTCAGCTACCATTTATTTTTATTTTGCATGGTTTAAATGCTTGTAAATGGATAAGCAAATCATTTATCTGTGTAGTGTTTCATCACTTTAAAATGTACTTAGTTATTTTCTTTCATATATCTGAACTGTGTGTAATTTTTCTAGTCCAGACCATTCTCTAAAATTATTCATTTTAGCTTGGTCCAGCTGGTTTACTCACTTGTTCCTTGTTGATTTAGTCCAGTTGCTAAAATATATGAACATAAAGTTACTTAAGTAAACTGTTACTTTTTTAGTTAATTGATTTATTAATGTTACATATATGAAATCATTCATTAGTTCTCTATCTTACTAGTTAGCTCTTTTTATAAACTTTATTGTAAGTAAGATTCTTTAATAATCATATATATTCGTCCATTCTTACTTTAGTGGTCAGTTTATTTTTTGTTGTTTAACTGCTTCCTTAGAATCATTTATCAGTTTCTATTGCATTTTTTTAATTTTATAAGCATTTATCTTTACTTAACCTTTAGGTGTATATCTGGTTAAGTTAATCTGGATGGTACATTTATCAGTTTCCACTATGTTTTATAAAAAGTATGTTTTGCTGTTCATCTGGTTCACTAATCATTAATTCCTAGCTAGTCGTTTTGTTGGTTCATTTAGCGTTCATCAGGTTTTGCTCAGTTCATTTGATTATACAAGTGAAAAACCAATTTATTTGTTTCAGTAGGTATTTATCAGTTTTGATCTTTCTTGCAGTTTGTCAGTCATCAGTTTCAAACTAGTTAAGTTAGTTGAGCAAGAATATAATAATTTCTACTCAGTTAAGCTAACTTTCTAAACATTGTTTTGTTAGTATTATACACATTTTATTCTCTCGATTGTTCTAGACTCCAACAACCAGACGAGATAGAAGCCCAGCCGGTTTGGGTGACATAACACTGTGTGTGATGTTAAGTAGAAAAAAAAAAATGTATTTTTTATCTGCTACCCATTTTAAATTTGTTTTTACCTAACAATCCTGAACCTGCATTTTGTGGGAAAAGTCATAAATTCCAACACAATGCAGGACTGACAAGCAGAGTACAAAGTTAATACAGACAGTAAAGAAAAACAAGCATAGTTTGAAACACAATATTAAGTTAAAATTCTTTGATGGTTGTGTAATGTTCAGTGTTAAAAACGTTTTTAAAATTGTGTGAACAATATTTGTTTTATAAAATGTTAGGTTTTTGACAATGGTACGTTATTTAATCTGGCTGGATAAAAATTTATTTCTGGTTGCTGGGGGATAGAAGGCTGTAAAAGCAGAGACAATGTCCAAGAGAAATCAAGAAAAAGGATTTGACATTCACCAATGTCTTACTATGTCAACTAATTCTGTAAGTCTTAATCAGCTTATGGTCTTTTTGACCAATTTAATTAGCATTTATCTTTTAAAATAGCCCAGTTGGTCTATGGACCATTGGGTTTACATTAATATTTCTAGTCTTGTTAATTTTTCCTGCTACCAGTCATTTTATGAATTATTTTAAAGTTATAAGAAAGACATCTGCTGTCAGATAAGTCAAGTCTTCTGTGTGTATATATATTTTTTGTAATATTGTGGAGTTGGCTATCATCTTGAAGGGATGATGCAATGTTTAGTTCACTAGGCAAAGCTGAGGTTACTCCCAGTATCTGTTACTGTTATCAGGTTAGACGTAGCTTATTATCACATTAAGACGTTTCTTTCCATTGTATCAAATCTTAAAAACATCTTCATCCACAACACATAGTAGGGAGTAACACAAAAAAAAACCAAAGAACATTCAAAGCATTTAAGTTTGAATGCTCACCATGTGTGTGTATTATTAAAAATTTGATAAATAATTAAAATCAGCATTTTATTTTTACACAATTTTAAAAACATTATCAAAGTTCTGGGTGGCTTCCACTTTAGAAGCACAGTTTACTTGTGACTTCAATAAAGTTTTAAGTGGAAGTCATTGATAACTTTGATGAAGTTTAAAATTGTGTAAATATAGAATGCTGATTACAATTATTTATTAAATATATTAGTGTTCTACATGTCCTCTGTGTTTTTGGACATATTTATCTTCTGGACCTGTGTGATTGACTGCTACTTAGTGAACTCTTAGTTCTTAGTTTAAGCGAGAACTGACACAGAAAAGCACACAGAAAAACGTTATTCCAGTTCAAATTCTTGTTTTTTGTGCATCATTTTAAATGCATATATATCCTAATGGCTCTAATGCTTTAGTTTAAAACCTTTTCATATTAGTTGTTGTTGTTAGACTTTGTAATTGCAAAGTGACTTCTACTTCTTGCTAATTATCTCACTAAGTAATTATATTTTTTTTACCATTTTGCTAAGCCATTAGAAATAACCTTTTTATGACATGTATGTGAAACCAAATTACAATATGTTTACTTATGTTCAGCATTTTGTGCAAAATTTGTGAACAGATTATAGCATTGAAATAAATGTTAATGTAGCTGTTTTATAGCCTTTAGATTTGTACTATTTTTGTAATGAAACTGAAATAAATTATATGTGTATACATATTTCTAATAATTTATGTCTCTTTTGTTTTTGAACTTAGAATTGTTTAACATGTCCAGTGCCGTTGACGAAATAACTCGTCCAAGCCGATCGGTAACACAGTGCCACCGACGATTTAATTCGTTATAAATAATACCTAACTTCAACGCTAGATTTCAGCACCATACATGCATTTGACCTACTTGCAAATTGTTTCACTTTCGATCCAAAATGGCGTCACGAAAAAAAAGTTGCGAAATAAAGAAGCATTGGAGTTGTATTGTAGCAGTTGAAATACATGGCAGTCAACAGATTAAACAACATTAGCAAACACTTGTTTTATTCTCTCATAATGTACATAAACAGGAAAAATTTCACCATAAAATTATTGTCGTCCATTTCAACTTTCTGGTAAATTTTTACACAAATTATGATAGAACGTAGTAGGAAGTACCAGAATTCTGATTTTTTTAAACTTATATCTGTACTTCACACACAAATCTCTCTGAAAATTAAGCAGTGTATTTTCTCTTTGGGATATCAGTAGAAACCCATATGCCCCGTCAGTGGCACGGAGGTATGTCTACAAATTTACAATGCTAAAAAGTGGGTTTTGATACCCTCAGTGGGTAGAGCAGAGGTAGCCCATTGTGTCGCTTTCTGCTTAATTCAAAACAACAATCCATATCTGCTGGTCTCATGCTCGTGTCATAACCTTCTGTTCACCTTTTAAACATTTACTGAAAAACAACATGGTCCAAACTGGTGATTAGCTTTATCTGATTACAAGCATTAGTATGTTATGCCTCCCAGGGATAGTTTCCTTCCTTTGGTCAACACTTGGTATGGACACAAAACGCCAATAGTCTGCAGGAGTATGTGGAACTATTTTTCTCTTACATCTACTCCAGGATATATAATATCATGACATCAGTCTGTTCTGCCCCACGCTAGGACAGCGCTAAAATCAGGCGTTTGATTCCTCTTGGTGGGCTCGATGTGGCTTTACTATAAGAAAACACCCATATACTGTCTGTTCTATTAATATCCACGCGGCAAAGACTTAAAGCCAGCCCGGCATAGCCAGGTGGGTTAAGGCGTTCGAGTAGTAATCCGAGGATCGCGAGTTCGAACCCCCGTCTAACCAAACGTGCTCGCCCTTTCAGCCGTTTGGACGTTATAATGTCACGGTCAATCTCACTATTCGATGGCAAAAGGGTAGTCTAAGAGTTGGTGGTGGGTGGTGCAGATTAGCTGCCTTCCCTCTAGTCTGACACTGCCAAATTAGGGACGGCTAGTGCAGATAACCCTTGTGTAGCTTTACGCGAAATTCAAAAACAAACACTTGATACCATCCTGGAAATAATATTATATTCTATTACATAAGGATTTTTTATAAACTGAGAAAAAAGAAAACTGATCATCACTTATAGTAAACACGCGACAACAAGAAAACAGCGTAGTACGATTTTGTGATACGGTCCACGATTCGTGTGTTGCTAACTTTTTTTTTTATCGTTAGGCATAGTTGACTATATATATTTATGAGCATCGATGGCTAGTAATCGAAATGTTGGGACAGGAAATTGTTATGTGACTGTCTACACTCTTACAAAATTTGTTAAAGCAAGTTGGCATTATAACTAACGAAACTCAGCAGCTCGTATTCCTCGAAGTTTAACAAATTTAATCTGCTCGAAAAGGAAAAACAAAATGCTGCTAACGTGGGACTGAATGTAAAATATTTCTGTGGTTAATCTTACTTTTGTTCTTCAGCGACAACAACCGATAAAGTTGTAATTATTTAGTATTACTGTTTATTTACCAAAAGTATAATTTAAATTTCACAAAACTTGTACATTTAACAGTTTTAGCCATTTTTATTCGTTTTTGTAGAGTTAAAAAACATAAACTTAGAATTATATACGAAATAAAAGTTGAGTATATTTTCAGCAAAACAAAAATAAAAGCACATAAAGTCTGATTCACGTTACCATTCTTTATCAGTAGTTTCACTTCAGCCTAATAGTTTTCAGATCAAACGATAAAAGGCTATGTCAAAATGTAAGGTTATCAGTAACATGTTATCTATAAGAGTGGGGCTTTTAAAAATTTACAAGTGTGTACCATTTATTAAGCCAAATTCTTATTATACAAATTACTCTTCATTACTAATGGGTTTGATTTATTCAAATTATTCAGTTTAAAATGTCAAATCTAATGGTTTCCAGTACTTCGCAAACTTTCCTTGTTTCACGCTTCAAAATGTACGATATTTTCGCTTGCTGATATGTGAATCTTAAACATAGGGAGGAAGACGTCACAGTATAATCTGTTCTAAATGACCTTGGCAGAAAAAAGAAAATGCTAATAATAAATGTTTGTTTGTTTTGGAATTTCGCACAAAGCTACTCGAGGGCTATCTGTGCTAGCCGTCCCTAATTTAGCAGTGTAAGACTAGAGGGAAGGCAGCTAGTCATCACCACCCACCGCCAACTCTTGGGCTACTCTTTTACCAACGAAAAGTGGGATTGACCGTCACATTATACACCCCCACGGCTGGGAGGGCGAGCATGTTTTAGCGCGAACCCGCGACCCTCGGATTACGAGTGCACGCCTTAACGCGCTCGGCCATGCCAGGCCTAAATAATAAATGTTCGCCTTGTTTGTTTCAGTTTCTCGAGCAGGTAAAACACAGTGGGGGAGGCAGAAAGGGGAGGGAAGAAACAGTGAGTAATCGTTTCTAAAGTAGAAAAACACCTCAAGGTCAACCTTTTTAAGACCGTATTATGAAGTTACATTTAAGTTTGCAGATTGTACACAAAATCCAAATTCGTTTGGAACACCAAATCTTACAAAAAAATTATCGGGAATGTCATTTTTAAGCTACATTCCGGAAAATTATACAATCTTAGTACGGGTAAATAAATACTCCATTTTTATTTGTTTCACAAGTTAGTTGTGAGTCTTCTACTCGCCTTCAGTTGTAGAGTTTTTGGTGAAAGAGAGTGTGTGAGGAATCGTTTTATTATAAATGTTTTCGTTACGTCGAAGAGTTACTACTAGTTTTAATAATCACGTTGTTTACATATTACAAAGCTGTTTGAAATGTAACTGCTACAGAAGGTTTGTTAGTTTGTAATTAAGCACGCATTGTATTAGTTTACACTTCTTGACGTGGTTGATAGGAAAGTCCTTTTCGGTTTTCATAACATTGTGAAGTTGCTTGTTTTACCTTTAATTAGTAATTAAACGTTACTATATAAGGTATGTAAAATAAAATTTTTAAGCACTTGAAAAGCAAAAAGGATGCATTATAATCTGCATTTGGCTTCTAGTACCGTTGTAACATATTTCTTAACTGTAATGGTTCATTGTGTATATTAATTATCGGCAATTAGTTGCAGCCGAATTAAATAGTTGTATGCAAATTACGGTGTGTTGAACGATTTTCAGGAAATTGTTATATATATCTTTCACTCCCTTTTGTTTCTGTCGTACAAAACTTAAATGTTCTCCATCACCGTGTAAATGTTCTATAGTAACATTTTTAAAACATCAAACGCTTTGTTATTCATATTTTAAACTAATTACTAGTGACCACATGTCTTATCCTCACCAATATGAGTGTAAAATTAAAAAAAAGACAAATGTTTGGGCAGATGTGCTTGTTGTCTTATCTCTCATATGGTGGCATTACGTTGCTCTCAAGTACATTTTATTAAGAGGTTTGTCCATTTAAAGTAAAGCACAAAGCTACACAACTACCTGTCAACCACGGTGTAAGTTCGGAAACATACCACTGTGTCACTGGGGGCGTTCTTGATAGGAGAATAAACGTACAATTCTAACAATTTACTGATTTGTTATTTCTGATGCAAATACTGATATAAACAGGGTACTTCAAATATAGGTATACAGTTGGTGACTGATAACGAGATTAAAGCATACGCCTTATCATTCATCCAGCAGCCCTTTACACAGTAAATGGAATTATGGGAAGTTAATCCCAAATTAATCACGCAGGTGTTCAGACTGAAATCAGTTGCCGTTCACACAATCTTCGAGTTTGACTGCAACACGTCTGAAAACTTTGTCCTCGAATACTCCTTTAAAAAAGATAGGAGCACAAATCTGGAGAATGTAGAGGCACCTCGATTGCGCCTTTGCAGCCTTATTCGTCTCCGAGAGAAACTTTCATCAAGGCAATCATGGATCGCAAGAACGAAATGGCGTGGTGACTCATCTTGTTTGTTCTGATTCTTTGCAATTTTTGCATAAAAATGTGATCAAGAAAAACTAAGTTGACTTAATTCTGGTTATCTTTGTTTTCCTTCAGAAATAATACTTTCTCCAACTGTCGATGTTTGTGCTGCAACTTCGCAAGCACACCAGAAACAGCAGTCTTTTACTGGCCACACAGATGTCTGATAGTTATGTTACAGGAGAACGACCTCTCACATTGGTGGCGCTAGTTATTCTGGATAAAGCTGATATTTCTTTTGGTTGTTGTTGTTTAGAATTAAGCACAAAGTTGCACAATGGGCTATCTGTGCTCTGCCCACCACGGGTATCGAAACCCGGATTTTAGCGTGTAAGTCCGCAGACATACCGCTGAGCCACTGGGGGGCATTTCTTTTGGATTAACAGTTTTATTTTAGTTTCAAAACTTCCAACATTACAACTGCCATTCGATTCAATCATCTGAAAGCAACAGCTATGTAGGCCGTTTTTGCTCAATGATGTAAATATATATTGTTTTATGCTTTATACCACGTGTTTATTCTCTCAGGTTAGAACTCACTCCTTTAATCAACTTCAGATTTACTTTATAATTTATCGTACATGAATCTCAAATTCAACTTACCAAATATTATTTCAGTTAATCTGAGATTACCACATTACTACTTTATGGTTAAAATTTATCACTCTGAAAAACAAAACAGGTTTTGTTGTTCAAAACTGAAAAGAAAAAAAAAATCTCATCTTTCTCCAAAATATAAACTAATAAATTATTTCCATAGGAACTTTTAAATATATCACTTTGAAAATTCAGTAATGTTCTTCTTCAGATTATGTAATAAAACACATCTTTCAATACACCAAGAAGATGCTTAGAAATCATACAAGGTATACACATTGTGTTACACACGTAGAATAAGATGATGCTCTCGTGCCAAAGTAGTTTATTCTTGTTTGTAACAAGTCCCATTCTGTTGTAGCTTTAATTATTAAACTTTGTCATGTTAAAATAATTGTGAACACTGATATGCATCTTGAACCATAAAGAGTATAAAATTATTTGCATATCGAGTAAAATAAACATGGTAAATATTCTATTGCAACAGTATCTTTCTGGAAAAATATTTTGCATATTAATCAAACTATGTCCAAAAGATTTCCAAATAGAATACAAAGCACTTTTAGAATATTGTGCTCAGTCTTGGGGCCCTTACATTAGGAAAGACACTGATGGGAGAGGTGGTGACACACAAGGAGAGATTAATGTGTCTGAAATTCTCTCTTGAAAAAAGTAGAGTTAGGGAAATCTGATTGAGGTTTTTAAGATTGTAAGGGGAAATGATAGTGTCGATGCATCATCTTTTTTCAAATTTAACAGAACAATAACAATAGGGGGCATAAATATAAATTTGAACAATGTAGGAGTCATCTTTAGCTAATTTAATTTTTCTAACAGGGTGGTTGGACTTTGAAATGGATTGCCTTCAGATGGTGTGAAGACAGTAAATTTTAACGAGTTTAAGAGAAAGCTTCATGAGTATATGAATGATAAGGACTGAGTTAAGGATTTTTCTTAATTTACTTAATAGTTTTAGTTTAGAAGACGTAACAGCCAAGATAAACCAACATATTCCACATTACTATAAAACTAATTAGATAAATAAAGTTGTACTCAAAAAAGTATCATGGTGTGGCCATAAAAATCTTTCCTTGCAACACCAACCCAATAAATTTAACAAGTGTGTTGCTCAGATGCGTCATTTTTCTTATGGGTGAAAGAAAAAATACATCAAAGAAAATAAATAATTTTATTGCATCCTGTTAAGTTGATTAGTTTTTTCACAACAAGGGCATCTCACATATAACCAATTATAATAAAATGACAAAAGTACAAGAAATGTTTAAAATCCATGAGATGTTTTACATGATGTTATGGTTTCAACTCAACATGTTGCACATTAACTATATGATCACTAACACAACAGTAACTGTACAAACCATGGAGTGAATGGAACTTTGCAACAGCTGCAAAAATCAAGATCAAAACCACTATGAGTTAGTTAAAGCCATAGTAAGCTAATTCTGATTAAAAGTAGTGTTGCTGGATCTGTGATAAGTTAATTAATCTTTGATACATCACTAACAAACTAACAAAACCACAAAACTTTGAATGTTTGTAAGTTCAGGAGATGTAAAGGTATAACAATTTCTCCAAAGAGAAGAAAGGTTGAAAACCACAGGGTAATTAGACCAAAGTATTTGACATGTAAATGATATTACAGTTGAAAATGAATTAGATTAAACATGGTTGTGTACAGATCCACCAAAGTTAGTAGAAAAATGTTTTGCATCCTACCCAAAACACTGGAGTGAAAAATATCCAAGATAAAAAAAAAAGTTATATTGATGATATATACAAAAAACAAAGTAATAAAATGCAAGACAAATTTTACAAGACTGAAAGTGAGAACTATTTACAGGGTATGTACGTTAACATAGCATGTAATGGCTTTCGTATATTTAACTTCATTGTTTGAAAAGATTTTTAAAGTTATTTTACTTCAATCCTAGGATATATTATTAACACAAATGTGTAAATGAATGCATATTGTTTCCAGTTATGTTGGATTTAAAAGAAAAGGAATTTAAACATAGAATACATGTGCTCATGGCAAATAAGTTTATTTACATTTGTAGTAGTGAACAAATCAAACTTAAGTAAAACAAATCACAGTTTGTACTGAAAATGGTCCACCTAATGTACACAAGTGCTGAACTTTCACAATTAAAGGAAAAAAATAAAACAGTTTCAATCAAATGTATTTTTGTATTACAACATAAGTAAAATGGTTGACCAATGAAAGATTTCTGATATAATCTTTCACAGCCAGAGCTAAATAGATGTTTGACTAAGAAAAAGAGAACACTATACAGTGTCAGTCTATTGAATATATGACCAAAATATTTCCTTTCAGAATTGACCAGTTGTTTAAGTAACAAAAAATTATCTACCTGAAATGTGTTTTTATTCTATATCAGTAGAAGATAAATGTTAAAATTTAGTTATTAACAAGACTAATATACAGTTCAAAAACCAAACAAATGAAGACACAACAAATACAAAACTTAAGAGACCTATTTTTACATAGTTAATATCACCATTTTCCTCTTTTTGACCAATCCTTAGGTGTCCAGTGTAGACACTTTGGGTCAATACGTAATGGTCGTTTTAATGCAGCTCTTTCAAAAGCTTCAATAACATCCCTTGTGAGAGTAATGATGTACTGACCCTTGTAGTAGTTAATAAGGTTCAGGTACTGTAATGTTGATATTACATCTTCCTTCTTGATACTGGTCAGTTCTGAAATTTCACTGAAAAACAATCCATTTATTACAATCATGTATAAAAATATGGTAAATACATCTGAACTTCAAACAAATAAGATAAAATGGAGACATGATCAGATTTCAAGATGCATCTCATAAGTCTAGTTAAAGGGTGGACACTTTCCATTAAATAAACTTCTGCAATTTTCTAGGATCTTGGCAGAAGTTTCAAAAACCAGGTAAACAAGACTAAATTATAAAACCAAGATATTTAAAATAATAACAATAATTAAGTGACTGTATATTGAAACAATGACCTTTTGTTTTAAATCAAAAGAACAATACAGTAATTTAAATAAATGACACAGTTAATCATAATATTGAATAACCACTGGTTTCAGAAATTATTTCATTATATAATAAAAATTAGTTGTTAAATCATAAGATTGAAAGAATAACAGTATTGCAGTTAGCTCTGGAAAAAATATATAAATATTCACATTATTTTTCAAACCATTTCATAACTAAGGATCTCTTGTCTCTTTACAAAAAAAACTGATTTCTAAATCCTTAAAAAATGTTCTAATCTCTGTTTTTAGACACCTTACTTAATAGTTATTTGTGGTTTTTCTCCTGCCTCATTTGGTTTCAAGTTCAGAAGAATTTCTAAAATAGTTTCTGACCAATAACTTCTGTAGGACAGCAACCCGAGATCAGATAGCGGCTTTTCGGGAGATCCAGCTTTTCCTTCAAACTTGGACAATTCATAACCTACCACAATGATAATCAGTCACAACTTTTAATGAGAGAACTAATACACATCAGATTACTGAATATGAAACTTCGAGAGACATACTGATACACCAGCAGCTAAGAAAACCTTTCAAAGAAATCAGTGGTATTGTAAAAATATTACACATTTTATCTTAGGACACGGAAAAAAGAAAAACCTATAAGAAATGAAAATTCATGTGAATCATATTTACAAAAATACTTTTGTTTTTTCATGCAATACTGATTATCTAAGAAAAATAAGATTATTTTTTTGTCAAAATCCAACAGAAATGGTGAAACATTCTCTCGTTGTCTCTGCGTACTAACCCTTTATAAACCAAAGGATTGACACTGACATCTCAAATACTCTTTCTTACAGTGAAAATGCTTCATCAAGTTGCAGGAAACTAACAAATTATGGTCATTCAATGCAAAATTATCCAAAATTAAGAGATTATCCAGGATAACCCTGTTAGATTTTTATGGCTGTATGAAAAATTTGAGTGCCACATTCGGGAGCATGGCACTTTATATCTTTTGGCATCTGCTACTCTGGCAAGAGGTTTTGGAAGATATTATAGTGCTAACAAATGTCTTTATTTTGAAGATATTTTGCTACAATTTGCTATAATGCCAATTCATATCAGGGAAATCTGAATATCAACTCATTTTTTGCACATCCTTCATAGTTTCAGAGGTAGAGACACCTAAAGTTGGACTTTTACACATTTTTCATATTTCATGGTATCACTACCACCTTATCAATGATCAAAACCTTATCAAAACCAAAAAAACTTATTTAATTTGAAGTTTGTACTTTTTGGCACTTTTTTTTTAAACAAAGATTACTTGAATCAAGGCCAATATTAAAGTGCGACAAGGGTTTGAGTGTGGGAAAACAGAAAATTTAAAAATTTGTGGCCCTCCTACCACACAGCCACTCTTCTTGAGTTCAATCAATCATAACAAGTTTTGTTTTTATTTATGTAAGTTATTTCAATACATAAACCTAAAAAATAATGTTCAACAAATAAAGACATAAGATACTGGATTATATAATGTTCAACAAATAAAGACACAAGATACTGGATTATATAATGTTCAACAAATAAAGACATAAGATACTGGATTATATAATGTTCAACAAATAAAGACATAAGATACTGGATTATATAATGTTCAACAAATAAAGACATAAGATACTGGATTATTTTTTAATGTCTACCATACTCACTTAATCTGATTTACTTGAAGGAAATTTCTGCATTTTCCAAACAAATAAATTAACATAAAAATAACTTCATGAACACAACGAAAAAAACAGCAACACAGATCTACAGATTTTTTTTATGGTTTCTTTAGACAAAGTCTTCTAACCATCAGATTCCTTTCCTTATTCCACCAGGATCTTTATATATTCACTTTCCCATAAAACCATGTTATAGCTATGTTAAGTTTCTCTTCTCTACAGTCAAGTTTCTCTTCTCTACCTCATCATATTTAATCACTGGCCATGTTTCATTAGTAATTATGCAGGCTACATAGTGCAACATGTTAAAAAGGCAGAAATGAAAGCATGTATTAATAAAACCACAAAAAGAGAAGGAAAATCAATCAAGAAACAGTGTAGATAGTCACAATCTTAAGGGATGGTAGGTTTTTTAATATAAACCTACAAGTGGTGTTGTTTAGGGTTAAGTCTCTTTGGAGACTTGTAGGAATGAAAGCAATTACTTTTTACAATTTTTCTACATGAATTACATTAAAGAATATCACAAATTTTCAATATTACATTATTGTTGTACTACAAAACTTTAAAAATAGAACTATTATTTTCACTTAAATTTAATACACAAGTATGCACTTGACACTTTAAAGATGAGCTGTAGTATAATAGGGTTAATCCACAATAAAAACAAATGACTTTATAAATATTATCATTACATCAATACACATCAATAACTTGGCATAATTCAGCGTGGACTGACTTGGCTTCAGTCACCAATACCTGATTTCAAAGTGATAATTTTCACTCATTCTAATCACCAACATCATGTTTTAAGTGAATTAATCACAGTGAAAAACCAGTAAAGTGTCAATATTATTTACAATCTTTCATGTTGTAACAAGGCTACACTGAGTGAAAACGATTTTAAATTAAGCAACAAAAAGACACAGTACAACATTTTGCTTTACATTGTAAAGATTCCTTATTAAATTACACAAGAGTTTAACATTTTTAAGATTGTAGTTCAAAGAATATCTTAATAAAAAAAAATGTTAACTTACTAAACTGAATTAAAAGTTTTCCATAACCTCTCCTTTGATATGGCGGTAGAGTTAAAATACAAGCAACATTGTAATCTTCAGAAGATTCCTTCTCCTAAATAATAAATAACTTTAAGATTTCAATTATATATTTTAAAAAATAATTTAAAATAAGTACAACCATGTTATTCAACTGTATTTTGTTAAAACTTATTGATAACCAAACAAGAAAGCTGTTAAGGAAGCACTTTTTTCTAATTCTTAAAGTACAAAGATGCATGACAGTCAATCTGTGCTCTGGTCACTATGGAAATCAAACCTAGAATTTCAGAGTTTACAGTCGGCCACTTTTGCCAGTGACAGTGCAAAACCAGCTTTGTCATAACTAGCCTGAAATGCTGTAGCAAATTATATTAATTTATATGTAAATTACAAACACTTATTCAATTGAAAAACATTTCCTAGGTAATTAAAAAAAAATAAATTAAATAGCAACACCAATCATCTGTGAGTCTCAGGTTTACCAACAAGATTTAAATTCTCAGAGGAAGCTAACATTTATGGTCTCATTCAATAAAAAAAAATGCAAACATCATCAAATCTCAAAAATCTAAATATAAACAAGGATTCTATGGTGAAGTTCTGGTCTTTATTTTCTACTTTGACTGACAAAAACTCACCTTAGAAAAGTATCCAACTATGTGGAAACCCCTGTTATCTCCTTCAGTCATGACATAAAACAGAAATGGATCGGTATCATAATAGAGAGTTTTATGATCTAGGAAACATTTGGCCAGTAAGCACAAGTTCTGGGCATAAACCTGAAAATTAGAAATATACAAGAGCTGTATTATCAGACTTGTCACAACTGACAGAAGAAACTACAGTTATACGGTTTAGAGATTTGTACCACAATGAATACGCATGAAAGTGCTCGAAAAAGTCATATTAATATAGTGTGTACACACACGTTTTAATTTTGTCTTCAACAAGTAAAACTCATTTGCTCTTAACAACATAATAACAACAGATGTGATGTACTTCACTATAAGTTAAGTAGATCTTACCAAGCCATTAATGTATATATTTTTTAATACCAAACAGAGGACTGAAAGTGTTGTTACATCATTTACAAAGGATAATGTTATTTTCAAGGATCTAATTTATTGATTTCAACAAAATATGAACTCCTTTATATCTAACAACTAATGTTTTATTATTCTTATAAAAATGCAGTAACAATAGCTGTACAAAATGTTCTAGTAAAACAATAATGCACGAGTCACAAAAAACCCTAATCATATAGAAATATACTATTGAACAAACTGTTAAGAAGAAATTCTTAAACATACATTAGTAAACAAAGCACTAAAAAATTCTATCATTTATAACTCCTTGAATATACTCCAAATGTTTCCAATACTAGTTTATATGCATAGGTGGGGTCAAAGTGCACAAGCCATGCAGGACTTCTAGAAGTTACAATATGCAAACCACACAACATTTTTATTTTTTCACAAGAAGAACACCCAAGTCAGACAAACAAGATTAGTTTACAGACATATCATGAATACAAAATCCTTTGTCTCCAGCTGCTTTTCTGTGTATACAAGAATTGTACATTTTACTGAAAGCTTGTCATATTTCATTTATATGTACATAGTAAATTTGGAATTATATTCAACTTTTTTTCCTATAAGAGGTTCGTCCACTCAAGTCAGTATGCATTTGATTAATAAAACTGACAAAGTCTTTTGTCAAAATGTTTGTAGCATGCAACAAACACCAAATATTTTCTGGAAATGTTATTATAGCTTGTAGCTGTTTGTACATCACATAAATCAAACAAAATCAAGGGTTAACACTCACATTGTTGCACAAACTACGGTCACATTCCTTAGCTTATTAACAGTGCTAAGCATCTTGTCGGTTTTTTTACTTTATGACTGCATTCTATTACTACCAAATATTTTCTTGATAAACTACGACAATAATAAAGAACTGGAAACCTTATGGATTACTCAAACCTTTATATTTCAAAGTGGGATTTAGCTTGAAAGTTTTCTTGTGCAACAGATGAAATATCTATCCATGTTTAAAAGAAACTCTAACATCACTTGTTCTGAATTATTTATTTTCAAAAGGCATTACTATTCATATCAGTCATCATAGGATATTATAACTACAAGAAGAATCATAAATAAAATATTAAAAAAAATTTTTTATTCATTTTAATTCTCAAAGAAAAATTAGTTACACGAAAAAGGTAAAATTATATTAAGATACATGAATAACATTACTTACGGTCCTGACCGCCCTTTAAAAGCAGGAAACTTCCACAAAATATCTTAGTGACTGACAAAATGTCTGACTGTGTTATGAACTAGAATGGCATACACAAATGTATACAGTAAGACTAAATAGTATGACCCCACTTTAAGCTGATTTGTTACAAAGCTCTTTCCTCCTTGAGACTTTTTTTTTTTTTTTTTATGAGAGAAAGAGAGGAAAAATTATGAAAATCTGTAACTGTAAACACTACTTTCTTCACACTAATGGTACTGGTGCACTAAATAATCATTTAAAGTAATGCAACAAAGAATATAAAATAATAACATGCAAAAAGTAGACAATGTCCCATTACTATCACAATTTTCTGGTTCGTATGGCAAAGCAATATAAGCCATTAAAATGTCATCCATCTATATAACATTGTTCCATGGGGAAAAACACATTTTCTAATCAAACAAACCAGAAATCTCTGTACAAAACAAAACATTGTATGTCATTTGATAGATGAAAACTTTGCCTGTACATTTAGTTATAATTAACATAGTCACAAGTATATATATATATATATAAAAAAAACACACACTGACAAATCTTGAAAGAGAGGGGTGTGAGAGGTGGGCATGGTAGGAGGGAGTCTCATTTTCTATTTGATGGTTCAGTAACAAGGAAGGAATTGAAGGCCAATAATTTTTTTTTTCAACAATGACAATATTAGTGAATAATTTACATTAAACTTACCAGTACCTAAATAAAACATTTAAATATCATTTATACACAAGAAACAATGCTTTCAGTTTCATATCTCCTATGTAATATTAAAATAACCCTGACCTGATTAAGGAACCCTTCCCTGAGCACTAAATGGAGTATTACTGTATATAAAATGGATAACCTTATCAGCTACAAGCAGATGAGCTGCTTTCAGTGGTAAATACTCAAGTATTCCATGCATCACAGTTAGGGTTACGACACTCTCTCCGTTATATTGTTCCCATTTAGATTTGCATTCTCCCCCCTCTTTTTATTACCAAATTTTGAGCAATGACTGACAAAGAATTCTAGAAACATGGTTAATTTTCAGGTGTACATGTTCTTGATTATATAAACAGTATTCCGATTTTAAGATTTCTGCATCAGTTTATTTTACACAAACATTTTTCCAAACTGTCATATTTCACTCGCCTACTTCCAGACAAAAGTACACAGCTCAATGCATTTTATTGACCAATATTGCCAAGTTGATGTATTTACCATTTTAAGAGACATACTTTCCAGATTATTTTTCATAAAATTGAGATAAACAAAATGACACATTACATTGACAATAAAAACAGAGGATGTTGGAGTGATGGAATTAGAACTTCAAGGACTTCTCTAGAACTTTCTGATAAACATTATTGATTTTGCACATTTTACATTCCTGAAAATTTGTTTACAGAATTCCATGGCATTCCAAGACTTTCACGGACTCGTGCAAACTATAGTTATGACTTAAGACTCATCTTCGTAATAACCCAAAGAGAGTTGCTTTAAACTAACATATATTACACATATGGGGTTTAAGAACTTAGATTTAAAACTAACTAATAGCATGACTTCATTTTTTACTTGTTCTCATCTGTATACTTTATTCAAAGGTCTGCCTGTTTGATGTACAAGTAACGTACTTCTTTAAGTATTAATAGTTTAATATTCAAAACAATTATCAGTAGATTGGAAATACTATTGCATTATACCATTTTCCTTTACTTGATAAACATCTATATTTGTTATAACTAAATTTTTAAAAATACTGTTCATCATATTTGGCTTGAAGATCTATTAAAACACAACGATGTTTCATATTTATAAGAACTATAAAAGGTATCACCAATATATTAAAGCAAATAGCACTACATAACACAATTTTTACAGTTTCTTGTTCCTGGGCAAAAAGTGTTATTTCCCAATTGCTTATGCCTAAAGTAAATGGAAAAAACCTATTTTTTCTCTTCAAACTTTGTTTTTGTGACCTGGAAGCATGTAACGAAAACATGATGAGAGACTATATTTGGGTGCTGATACATGAAAGTGATTTACATTACAGTTGCAAATCTCGAGAAACTACACACTTCTAAACATTTGTGTATAACTTTAGTACAAATACATGTAAATCTTGATTCATATGTTGTTTTATTCAGACCTTGTATAAATGAAAATGTGCATATGTGCATGTTTTTACATAGAAAATAGGTTAATTTCTAAATTTCATTATCCAGGTTTGAAGGGAATAATGGCTATTTTTCTGTACTTTTACAACATAAACAATTAAGAAATAACACATACTATCCAGGAACACTGTTGTGTTACATAGTGTAATGAGCTACTAAATCTTTCAAAAAGCATGCTAGTTTTTTAAACATTACTTTCATTAATAACAGCAATAGTTATAATTTTTAACATATCCAGTTTTATTTTTTATTATTTTACTCTTATTATTGAAATTGTTTTGCATTTTTATCTTGGTACATATTTAGGAAAAACTTAAACCTCCTAAGCCAGCTAAGATATAGATATTACTGGTTTTATGACTAAAAATATTTTAAAAAGTGACAGTACCAAACTAACAAATCAATGTATTTTTATCTCTGCAAGATAGAACATAAGAAGACAGTGTTTACTGAGCTATGTTTAATATTAGGTTGATTATTAGGTTTACTCTAATTAGGCAGGTTGTTTTGATCAGAAGGTATTATTTAATAGTTACTGAAACTATCACCAAGAGTTATTTAACAATTTAAGAGAAATCACTGTAACTGGATTTCAAAGTTTTATATTCATGAAGAATAAAAAAAACAAGAAAAACTAGTCATTATATTAGAGCTCAAACACTTCATTGAAAAATTAAAAATGAATATTAGTTAAACCTGAAACATACATTGATGTAATTCTTTTTATTGTTGTAAACTTAATCTGATAAGATACCTTGTTTTTCCTTCCATCGATTTCAAAGAAAGAAAACTGGTCTTTCCTATATATTTCATTTCCTGGTGGATGTCTCAAGTTGCATTTAGTCTAGAGAAAAGTAATGTACAATGGTCAACCTTTCCTTCCAAGGATTCAACTTTCCATTACAAGCTATTAACACTTGGTAAATTTTAAAACATTGTATATTTTACTATGTTTTATCTAAAGATAATTTGGGATAGTGTTATTGATAAATCAACTTGCCAAAATCAAATTTCTGTTCAGCAATACATTCACACACACTTTAAATAAAGAACATAATACAACATGTGTGGGTTTCAAAGATCTGTGCAACGTAGGACTACTTAATTTGAGCCTTACTTGCACTTTATGAACAAACAAGCTACAAGACCAGGACAAAACCATACTTAATTTATGGCTACTATTCAGAAAAAAACATCCAGTCAGCAGCACCAGCAATCTGCATGGCTATTCTTAACTTATAGTGTGCGACATATTTTAAACATGAAGATTAATTTCCAGCTTAGTACTAGGTCACACAACATAAAAAGAAGTCTTTATTAAATACTACAAAATGAGTTTATGCAGTAATTGGACGTTACACCTGATCGTTTTCATTCCAATAACCTTACACAGAATAACCACATAAACTCATACAACTATTGACCCCTTTTGCATTGGGTCACAGGTCAAAGGCCATGTCATAGCATTTGTTAACTTGCATTCAAAATTTTTATTGAACTTCTATTTTATGAACTTATATCAATAAGTTTGGAATCAAATTGTAGATTACAATTCAAACATTAATATTATACACAAGTTAATTTCTTAACAATAAATAATAAAATAACATATAAATATAGATTGAAGTAAGTTATGCGATATGTTGAATGCAGCACTGTTTAAAATTAGCTTCATTTATGTCAAAATAGTAAGCCTATATTTTTTGTATAAATTAAGAACTAAAATTACTAATATTAACCAGCTAGAATATAAAATAAGAACCCCATATCTTTTTATTTTGCTGAAATATGGTTTACGTACTGAACCAAATGTGGTGTCCCTGTTCAACTCTTTCCTTTTTTTTTTTAAGTGGTCCCTTACATACACTTATTAAAGTGTTTAACATGTGAATATCCAATCAATAACTTAACATCTCCAGAGTGATTTTCTCAGCCATTTTAGTCTTTTGAAAAACCTTCCAAATTTTTTCAATCAAGTTCTCAAAGAGGTAATGTGTGTTTTTAGTCAGCTTGAAGTTTCATATTTTATAAAATTTAAAAAAACCCGAGTTACTATGCTTAATAAATTATAGTGGAATTCTATGGTATCAGTGTAGATATTTATGTTTTTTTGGTTATTCAATATATAAAACCTATATAATTGTTTGATATCCTACATATGTGAAATTTTTAAAAGCTTAGCAACCTATGCCTTGTAAGAACCAAGTACACAAGTTGTAGTGAAAGGAGGTAATTCTTTGGTTTACTTTTTGATTTACTGTTATATATTTTAAGAAAAATACATTTACTAATTTATTTCTAAACACTAATAATCTATATATATATAATGTACGATAACTGAAATGAGCCATTATATTATAAAATAGTAGTCGACTCAAAGGTCACTTTTATATTACTGGATATCATGATCTGAGAGAACATACGCAGCATCAACAAGTTTTGTAATGTAAGGCAGACATGAATGGAATGTCAATACAATAAAATATACATATCACACACAGTGTTATGAGATTTAAACTACTCAGACCAAACATGTGTTATAATATGTAGTGATTCTAGCATGAAAAAAAAATTTATATTTACTTCCTTTTTTAACAATGGTTACAAGGTTGGTTCGGTGATAGACTCCACATAGTTAAAGAAGTGAATGCAAATAAGCTATCAGAAATTCAACTTTTTAACTTGACTTATGAGAATGAAAGAATACAAATATATTACAACATAGAAATACACGTGTTATTCATAATTCTGATCCTTTACAAAATATGAACCTTTCTTTTTTACCAAACAAGATCTATAAGTACGATTAATCCTCTGATACTTACTAAATGTCGCTGAAGACACTTTATTGATTTTACGTACTTCAAACAATATTCACAAAGATAGATACATGGAAGGCTGACTAGTTCCTGAAAAAAAATCAAAAATAAACCTTTAGCCAACTGTGTGTAGTTTTATTTATAACTCTTATCTCAGAAATAAAAACTAAATAGTCTGATAACAATTAAAATGCATCTGTTACGTACATATGTATACACAAACACACAAACAGATGATACTCAAAAAAAGTCCAAGTCAAAACGGTTTTAGAAGAAACACATTATGAATCAAATATTCGAGTAGAAATACCACAGTTGTCACAAAAATGTTTCAAAAATTGATGTATAAAATAATTTTTTAAACTTTATTTCAAAACATCAAGGTGAAACAGTATCTATAAATAATACAGAACTGTGATTTTTTGTACAAATTTATACCTGAGGGTAAGGTGAGAAGTACCATGGTTTAATCCTGTAACGTCCTAATTCAATCATGTCAATGTTCTTCATTCGAGTCAGAAGATCATCATGGTGTGCTACTAAGCTACCAGTTGTGCGAGGTGCCAACACAGAATCTTGAGAATCCTTAAAACAAATATTTGATAATGATATTTTAGTTCTGTCAGTGTTTATAAAAACAGCATACTCTTTACACTACACACTTATTTTATCGTTTTTTAAATAAATTACTTCAAAATATTCTCCAATGCAGTGGACAAAATATATCAGATGATGAGAAACCCACTTGAAATAAAGATGCATCTCAGAATGATTGGCGTGGGTATTAACACTTTTATTGATAAGGAGAGAACAACGTTTCGACCTTCCTAGGTCATCTTCAGGCTAATGAAAGAGTTTGCAAGTGACCATTGCCAGACACGAATATAAAAAGGTATGGGATTGTAGAGGGCGATGCAGATGGATGTTAGGTTATTAATTAATATAGGTGTTAAGGTGTTCTTTTGTCTTGGTTTAATTTTGATTGCAATTGCTGTGTAAGTAGGGCTCCTTTGATTTGGCATTTGTTTATATTTGTTTACCAACTTAGTATCTGAGTGTTTTCTGTGGTGTTTATTTGATTTGATATGTTCAGAAACGTGTGAAGGTGTGTTTTTGTGTTCTTTGAATCTAGTTTCCATTCTTCTGCTTGTTTTTCCAATACAGAAGTCATTGCAGTTGTTGTATTAATATATTTTATAAATCATGTTAATGTTGTGTTTGTCAGTGTAGTTTTTACATAGTGTGAACTTTAGTTTTGTACCTGGTTTTTGAATAAATTTGATGTTTACTGGAATGTTGTTTTTTTTTTTTAATAAGTTTTTTCTAAATGTTGGTTATTTTTTTTTGCTAATGTTAGGAACACAGAGTATGCAGCAGTATGAGGTTTTGTAATTTGTTGTATCTTAGGGTTTCTTGTTGTTGGTCTAGGTTATGGTAATTTTTTTCCATGGTTTTTTGAAGAAATTTGTTGATATTGATGAAGTGTTGCTTTCATCATTAATTTTAATCAGTTTTATGTACAGTTTTATGGCTGTGATTATTTGGTTTCTTAATATGTCGAGTTTTTGTTTTGTTTCACGTGGCGAGTCCCTGGGAATCTATAATCCAGAATGGGTGATTTTTCTGTGGATTTCTATTTTGAACTGTGTATCGGTTCTTCTGATCTTGAGGTTACGAAATGCTAGTTGGTTAGTTTTTTTCCTGTTCACAGGTAAACTTTATATTTGGGAGTATCGAGTTAACGTGGTTGAAAAACTAAGTGTGTGTTCTGACAAACACACCAACATAATTTATGAAAGATATTAATGCACCAACTGCCACAACTTCTTTATTGGAGAAAAAAGCAAAAAAATGGAAACTAGATTCAAAGAACTCAAAAACACACCTTCACACGTTTCTGAACATATCAAATCAAATAATCATCACACAACCACAAAAAACACTCAGAAACTAAGTAGGGAAACAAATATAAACAAATGCTAAATCAAAGAAGCCCTACTTACACAGCAATTAAAACCAAAATTAAACCAAGATAAAGGAACACCTTTACACCTATACTAATTAATAACCTAACATCCAATAGCAATGCCCCCTACAATCCCGTACCCATTTGTATCATCCAAGACATGTCCAGCAATGGTCACTTGCAAACTCTCTTTTTTAACCTGAAGATGACCTAGGAAGGTCAAAACATTATTCTCTCCTTATCAATAAAAGTGTTAATACCCACATCAGCCATTATGATATTCAAAATATATCTGAATTTCCACTGCAATTTGCAAATCAAAACACCACCAGTCATGGTTCACTTTTCTCTTTGTTTAGCATAACACAAAAAACCATCCCCTTACATTTATATTGTCTGAAGATCTCCAGCAAGACAGTGAAAGTGCCAAATGTTTCAACTGGATATACCAAAGCTAATGCTGATGTTTATTTTTTGTAATTTCCACCAAATGGTAGTTTTTTTTATATTTTATTATGCACTGGTTGTATATACGTGTATACATCTTATAGTAGTCTATTCATAATGTTTGGAAACGTACCTGCTCAGTGCTGCACCCGAGCCAACTAGATTAGACTATGTACATACAGTACACATGATTTGCACATTTCATATTTAGCTGGTTATGAACTCTTATTATGAGCTCAGTCCCAAGGACCAACCATGTGAGCATTTTTGCTAGTATATAATTATAATACAATAAAGTATAATACAGTAGTTGCATCTTCACAAAATTTGACAAGCTTTTAGCAAATATTACGAGTAGCTTGTACAAAAAAAAAAAAAAATCAGATTTTAATTAAATACTTTTTACTGCAGATTTGTTCAAGAATATAAAGTATTTTGTTGGCCAGTCTGAATGCAAAATGATTTTCATGTTATGATTAAAAAAAATGAAATTTCTTTATCTCAAAAACCTCAAATGCCATTTGTGAAATATGTGAAATACCTAAATACATTTCATTTCAAAGGCTTCTTTCAGTACCATTTTATATTTTATCTTTTATATTTTCTACACTAACTCTATACAAGATTGGTTAATTTGACCAACTTTGTAACCACCAAAAAATCTTTTTTTCTTTTTTAAATTACAACAATAAATTACATTAGTTTATTCCAAGTAGCTTTAAACTCCCAACAACATACATCTATTTATACTTAAATATTATTATTTTATTGCCCTTTGAACTATGTTTAAATATTAGCCCTATTTTTACCATTACAAACTGTTAATCAGTGTGAATGTGTCTCATATTATGCCATCAAACTACATCTTTCATGAACTTTTTAAAGCTGTTCAAGAAAACTTTTAACACATTATTTATCTAATCTTAACTTACCTAAAAAAAAAAAGTCCCATTTTTATATTTTAATTCCTTTTATAATAATACATTAAGAAAACAAGAAATAAAGTACTCACCTGGGCCTCTTTTCTGTTGATCCAATGATAATTAACCTTTTTTTTTATATACTCATAGTACAAGTACATTAAGTTATTTAATTAAATAATGAACAAAAGAATGTAGAATAATAACATGCAAAAAACAGACATTGTCCAATAACTATTACAATTCTTTGTCTTTCTAACTACGAGTCAATAGATGTTATAAATTCATCCAACCTGGTCGATGCATTTCCCATTAGAATGAAACTTGTACTAAAAGAGATTAAGATTTTTCTGTACAAAATAAACAGAGTAATATAACACATCATTTTATAAATGAAAATCTTAGATTTATTTTCATTAAAAATACAGTTTTCAATGTAAGAGAGAACTACTAACAAATCCTGAAAGAGGATGTGACAAGATGGGTCTGATTTTATAGTAGCCAAATAAAATTGAAGGCTATGAAATTTACACTTTCTGAGAGATGAAAATATCAAAATAAGTAGTTTACCTTAAATTTAATACTTCATGGAGGAGTGGTAAATAAATAGAGGGTATATTCCTAAAGAAAAACTGTCTCGTTTCTCATACTAGGGGAAATTCAAAATCCTTTTGTAACATTGCCTTATAAAATCAAGATCTCAACACTAGTATACTATTAAAATATGAATTATAAACTATGATTTTATGCTATACAAACAAACAAAAAAGTTTGATTACATTTTAAATGTAAAAGATGCCCACGGTGAGAGTAATAATTCCTGCAAAAAGTCACTAGACAATTTTTTCACAAAAAAGGAATGCCATGTTGGAAAGAGAGTCCTGAGATCTCATCATAAAAAAGAAATACACTTGCTTAACTTGAAAAATGATCTGTGATAACCTCACTCAGTTGCAATACCCTCAAGTCACCACTTACTCTGGTTAACTGGTTGTTGCATTATTTTGTGACAGCTGAATAAAGGAGTTGTACAAGTTACAGATGCTCAGTATTTGGTAAATAACAACTTGGGCCAAATGTCAGGTAAAAGGCCCATAAAGTTCAAGCACAGTTGTCTTTAATTTAGAAACACTGACTAGTAGAAGTGCAACCAATCAGCAACACACAACACCAAATATGCAATTATTATTAACCGACTGTTACAATTGTGACACTCATCAGATGAAAACGTGATGTGTGTTCAGTAGGATGTTATGATTTCAAATTTGGTTTGGAAAACACTAAACCAAAGCTGGACAAGTGGTGGCAAGACTACAAATACTTTTCTTAATTATAACTATAATATTATTTTAGGTATTTTTGTATAATAGTTGATCAACTTCTAATGAAAAACAGAATTAGACCCATTATAATTCAACAAGCCAAACAGTAACACAAAGTAACCATGAACAAGAAATTTCAAATATTTAGTAAGTTTTATGTATATTTAGTTTTACAAATAACTTAGTTTTGATGGGAATTATAACTTAATGACAAATTAATTTTTTGTGCATATTGATGTCTACCACAATAATTTTATAGTTTCACATATTTGGAGATTTGTAACATGCAACCTGCTTCATTAAACATTCTATTTTTATTTATTTTCAACCTACTTATTAATAAGTGAAGTCAAATTGATATTTCTAATTTTGGTGCTGTCTCTTTAGCTAACAAGTTCTAAAGATACTTCAGCTAGCTCCAGGTTCTTCAAGACTTCCTCAGAACTAACTTAATTTTTAACAAAATGCTCTTTTACAAACACACGTAAACATTATTTTAACTGTCAAAAGATGTTCTTCACATTTAAACAGTTAAGTATAATTTTATAACATAGGTAAGAAACTGTACATCTCCAGCTACTTGTTAATGTTATTTAATTAAGCTTAATTAATTAACTTTAATTAAGCTGTAGTAAAACATTTAGTGATGAAACACTGTTTACATTAAGCTAAAATTTACTGAAATATTGACTTCATTTAAGATTCTTGGTTTTGCTGTCATGTACAAGATTAATTCAGTTTAACCACTTAGTGGCTACAGACTCACAAAGGTTTCAGAGGAAATGAAGAGTTAATGTACTGAAATATCAAGGAGCAATAGATATTTAAGTTACTTTAAGATTTTACTTGAGGTCAATGACAAACATAACAGTAAAAGACCACACCTTATTCAAATCAGTCCTGAAGCCAAATTTATTGCTTATAATATAAAACATTATAAATAAATCGAGTCCATTTAAATTAATTAATTTAAAAAAATTAATTCATTATTACTGGACATTCACCTGGTAGTTCTTATTGAAAAAAAACATTAAAAATATGATACGTGTACTTTACCTGTCAGCTAATGGAATATACAATTATGGTCAAGCTTAATGTAAAATCACACAAAAAAATCATTTGATAAAAATGAAAAAAAATTACCTATTTAGCACATATAATAAAAGTGAAAAGTGAAGAAATATCTTCCATTATGGAAGGAAAAAGAAAAGCAATTTGTTGCTACTACCTGGAAGACATCAGACAGTCACAAGTGGTTTCACATGCAAAACTCTCAGCCCTCTACTATGACTTTATAACAATACTAACAGAAACAGTTCCTGACATATTTCTAGTTATACATATTGCAAAACCGTCAATATTACTGTGCTATAAAGTAATCAAACTACTAATAACACCTCTTTCATATACAAAAACACTACAGTTCTTTTTAAACTGACCACTACTTATTATTGTTAACCACTGTTCTGTTCTACTAAAAAGTACTCACTTTTGTAGACACTTTAACACGCATGCTCTTCATTCCAGTTCCATGTTCATCGTGGTGTACTGGTAATGTGCAACTTGGCCGAGTTCCAAATGGAGAATCTTGAGAATCCTTAATACAAGTTTCATTATCATAAAAATGTATTGTGATATCTGAACAATATACAACATTCGGGGCTAACTGTGAAGGATACATCCCTACTTAAGTTAAGCATCACTCCCGTATATTGGACAGACAATTACAGTTTACTGACAATTTGCAAAAATCTTTCGATCAAATGATACCAGTCATCATCCTCAATGTGCTGTTACACAAGTTAAGCATCTGATGATCAGTTATGATGTAAGATGTCAATGATACCAGTCATCATCCTCAATGTGCTGTTACACAAGTTAAGCATCTGATGATCAGTTATGATGTAAGATGTCAATGATACCAGTCATCATCCTCAATGTGCTGTTACACAAGTTAAGCATCTGATGATCAGTTATGATGTAAGATGTCAATGATACCAGTCATCATCCTCAATGTGCTGTTACACAAGTTAAGCATCTGATGATCAGTTATGATGTAAGATGTCAATGATACCAGTCATCATCCTCAATGTGCTGTTACACAAGTTAAGCATCTGATGATCAGTTATGGTGTAAGATGTCAATGATACCAGTCATCATCCTCAATGTGCTGTTACACAAGTTAAGCATCTGATGATCAGTTATGATGTAAGATGTCAATGATACCAGTCATCATCCTCAATGTGCTGTTACACAAGTTCAGTTGATGCTACACTCTAACACAAAATGCTCTACATCTTGTCTCAACTGTTACCTTCAAGAACATTTGAGTTTACAATCATCCATTTGAATGCATCACAGCTAATTCTCAAAGAAATTTGGACCTTCCATTCATGGGAAAGACCCACGAGGAAAAGAGGAACCAACCAATCTCAACACGTTGTTACATGGAAGCTACATGCATTACAGGATGGCATTAGAAGTAACAAACGAATAACTTCTAAATCAATCATGGAAAGTAGTCAAACATACCTCAGACAGCATGCATTATATCCTAGCAAAAAACTAAATAATCTAGACCAGGCTTTGGAAATCCTGGGTGCCAGGTTGTCATTGGTGACAACTGCATTGTGGCACTTAGTGTTTTCTCCCATTTTTTTTG
This sequence comes from Carcinoscorpius rotundicauda, assembly GCA_011833715.1. Lineage (NCBI taxonomy): Eukaryota > Metazoa > Arthropoda > Merostomata > Xiphosura > Limulidae > Carcinoscorpius > Carcinoscorpius rotundicauda. Next base: position 160,480,759 of record CM022392.1, on the reverse strand, counting down.
TTTGCAGGACAGTGGCAAATAGAACTAGAATCCAGAACTATTTTCATGTTCAAGTCCTAAATCAACCTTTGTTTCTAGGATTTTAATGGTGGATTCAGTGCTACTTCATGTTTTTTTCAGGAATAAAGTACTCTAGTTCCACAACAGTACTAATTTTACACAATTTTCTGTTTCTTTCATTTCAACCAATTAGTGGGTATGTTTAGACTCATATGGGACCAAAGGCAATTAGTTCAGAGAACGCTATCAAGTGGTTGTTGATATCATGTGATCACTAGCATGCACTTATTTCTATGAAATTAAGTAGTAAACATATGTTAGTGTCTCAGTTATCTGCACTGATCTCAGGAGAGAGAAAAAAAAAAAAATCACAGATAATTTCAAGGCACTAGTGTATCAAACTGTTTAATGCAAGTAAAATTTTTCAATATGTTTAAGTTCCTTGTTTTAAATTAAATATTTTACTGTCATTTAATCATGTCATCATGAAACGTTACAAAAAATATCAAAATCATAACCATATAAGCAGTGTTGATTGGTCACATTTGAAATCTCTGAGTTTCACAAGTTACGAGCCCAATTCCACTTTTTATCCTATAAAACTTCTTGCCAATTTCTGTTTTAGTTGAATTTAATTGTTAACATAGACGCAAAAAGTTCCTAAATTTGGCACTTTTCTACTACAGACACAGAAGTGCATTCGCAGCCCCTATTGAGCCTGTGAAAAATAAGCAGAAAATTAGTACAAATTTATGCTTAGGAATTATTACAGTAAAGCCTATGTTAAAACAGACTACAGATGCTAATAATCTGCAGGGAAGAGGACAATGTGTAATTGGGCAACACCTCAACATCTATAGATGTGGTTAAAGCATGCCCACTGCGTTGAACAGAACAGCATACAACTAAAGTTGAGTAATACCTTTAAGAATTCTTGACATCTATTTCATCAGTATTAGTATAACACGTTTTTAATCACTAATCAAATGAAGTTAACCAAGCTACAAACATTTTGTATTGCTATCCTAACAGATAAAAAATAAAAGTGGCAAAGCAAGGCTTGAATCGGTCGACTTACAGTTTGAATGTACATCATATGCTGCACACAAAAACCACGGGTATCATGCAACACCTGAACCTTTGAAACTAGAATTATTTTCTGATTGGCAATTTCTCAAAAACACAAACTATTATCTATAACTGCAGTGGCACAATTATTCTGAGAAAAATTAGAGCGAATCGAGACACTGATGTTGCCTCCATTTCTCGACACTAACAGCAGAGAATTAAAGTTAGACATACGTGGTTCACAAATTTTTAGGCAAGCAACTAGATCTGAAAATATGTTTTGAGGCCTGCTTTAAACAATGGAAACAATTCATCCAGAGAAGTTGTCAAATAAACTTCAGGACTGCAACATTATATGCAACATTCGTGCAAAGTTCTTTGATATTTGTTTAAATTATACTCCATTTTTAAATTACGTCATGAAGAAAAACAACATATAATCATCTGTATTTCAGATGATGTGAATGTTTATTACATGCTTCATAAGTATAAAAAATAAATTGAATGAAGTGGTCAACATCATAATAACAATTTTTGTTTGTCATAGCTACGTTATTATAAACTCATTACTTTCAGTTCATGTCGCAAATCATACTATACAATATGAGACTGGATATCAGTATCTCTAACAAACTGTTAATTGATGAAATGTGTTTGAATGGACTGCAACGGTCTGTCATAGAAACATAGATATAGAGGACAATATTTTAAAAGTCTTCTGCCTTCTGTCTTCAGATGGAAGACTCAAAATTTTGTGCTCTATATGCGTGTTTCTCCAACAGGTAGTTGCATTTCATTCAATCACATTTCCTTGTGAATACTCAGTCTATACTATCGACAAAAGACTTGGTAAGTTGTTCAACTCAAGACATCGTATCATCCTGTTAACTTAATAGTTACGTAACCAGAGATCACACTGGGTTTCTAAAATATACAAAATGTGAATGCACAAATGAAGGTTACATAATACTAAATCATCAAGTGTACACAGCTGTTACAAATATTCAGAGAAATATGAACAACAAAAGTGTTAAAATACCTTATTTAATTACACTATTTCATATCAAGACATGGAAACATACAAAACTTCCAGAATCCTACCTTATTTGTAGATTTTTATGATCTTATAATAGTTTGGGTTTTAAGCAGAAAAACCATACTTAAAAAGAACGTTCAATAATATATTTGTTATTTAGGGAGATCTTTATCAAGAGAAGAGAAGGCAAAACAAAAACCATACAAGACATACAAAGTTCACAAATTCAATGTACAGGCAGAACATTTGCATATAATGATCAAAACCTCTTAACAGTATTCAGTTCACTCAAGATAAATTACCCAGAATACAAAGTCCAGTCTAGGAACTTCAAAAGTACAGTGTGCATTATGACTTGTTCATTATTCACAAAAAAGTATAAATGGGTCAAAATTTTCAGGAACAAAAATAATAGGGCAATTAGTTAAACAAGACAGAAACAATTTCGTTTATCACGGTATGTTTGTGTGAAAGGAGGAAATATGCAGAAAGAAAAAATAATTTTGTCTTATTTAATAAAAAAAAAAAAATAATAATTTGTCTTCAAAAAAACTTTTTCTGTTTACTTATGTACCTCATCAGTTGTAGGAAACTTTCTTTTTCTTGATCCAGTGGTTTTCTTTGGAGGAGCAATGCCATTCTGAAATAAAATGAACCTTTATAAGAGGTCAACATTAATTTATGTTCATTGCTAAAAACGGATTATTTATCCCGAGGAAAGTTATAACTGATCTAAAGTCTCAGAAACTTCTCTGGCCAAAAGAAATATGAAACTACAGCAAATATAATACAAGTTGCCTTAAAAGTTAATATAAAAATTCCAATGAAACAAATTTTCTACAGAAACTCACAACCAGTTCACGTTCAGGAGATGAAGGCCGAGAACCATTTTTTCCATCTTTAACTGGAGTTTTCACTTCTGCTTTTGGTTGCTGTACTTTTCTCAGATCAAGTCGATCAGGAGTCACCCATTCATCCAATCGTTTATTATCTTTAAAAATTTAAATAATAAAAACAGTTTATACCATAGTACTGATTTGTAAACACTTTCAGAACTAACCATCGTGGACATTTTCCATGTTGGTGTATCAAAAGAAAACCTATACACATACTTTTTGTAGCCTGACACTTTTTTCTACTTTGTTTTTCAATTCATTTCAAAACATGAGACTATCTTTAAACAGAGCTGTTGGAATCTGTTATGAAAAAACTGAAAACTAAAATTTAATACAAGAATTTCTAAAACAGTTTCAGAAAAAGACTTTCTTTATGCACTAACTTGTTTTAGAAAGTTATCTGACTTTTTAATGTCAACACCTGGTTGATTGTGTGCATTATATTTCAGCTGACTTTTAATAGCATGTTTTACTTGATGAATTTCAAACAAAATTATATGAGGGTTCTCTGTTCTTCATTGTTAAGTCATAAACAAGAGGGAATGCTGCTAGTCATTGCAACCTATCACCAAACTTCTGGATAACTCTTTACCAAAAAATAGCAGAATTGACCTTTAATTTTATATTGCCCCCATGGCAAGCAGGTTCTGTGACAGGGTTTAATCTCAAGAGTACTTGGATCTGCTTGCAAACTTTCATAATTTAAGAATCTGTGGGTTATGATTTGCTGGTGGATATAATTAATGAGGTTTACATTATAATCTTGGAATCTGTTTTGTTATTTAGGATAAGACACATTTTGGAAGTGATGGAAATAAGTACTATTAAAATGTATGAAATAATGGAGTTGATCAGAAAAAAATAGTAATAATAATAATTCTCTGTATGGTGCCTTAAAGAATTAAAAGCAACTGGATTCATATGTTCAAAATACTTAAAAATATAAACTGAACAGAGGTTCTTGGAGCAGTAGAATTATAATGCTGCAACAATAACACTATACAAGTCCAGATGTGAACTCTCGTCTTCCAAAATTAACTGAGTCACAATTGAACATTTACAAAAATTAAACAAAGTACCATTCAATTTTTTTTTTTAATGAAATAAAATTTTGAAACTTACAATCAATGTAGTGTACGTAATATGAAGCATCTGAATTGCTGGTGGCTTCCTTAATACTCAGAATTTCTGCAAGGGCTAAAATATACAGAAAATATATTACCAAATGTTGCAATGACACTAAATTTATGTAATATTTTAGACCTGTAGTGTACACGATTTTTAAAAAGATTAACAATTTAATGTCAATCAATTTGCATTTTTTAGTTTTATTAATGTATGTTATCATAAATGTTGATGTATATATCAGGTCATACCTTAAGTAATGTCCGATTTTAGGTTCAGAAAAAGAGAAAGGATTTCAAACTCGTTTAATATTATTTAATGAATAATGTATGTTCCATTATTGTGAATTACTTCCTGCCAATTATTCACAAGCTTCTGAATGCCACTTCTATAAAATTTTGGGGTTTGGAAGAAAAAGAATGTTGAGAGGGTAGTGTTGACATCTTCATGTGTTCCAAGCTCATTTCCATCAAACAGTTCTACAAACTTTGGAATAGATGATAATCAGATGAGCAAGGTCCGGAGAATAAGGAGGATATAGAAGTTTTTCCCAGTCTAGCTTTTCAATCTTTACAGATGTGATCCTTGCTGTATGGGCCATGCATTCATTATCCTGGTGTAACAAAACACCTTCATGACTGATCAAAGCAGTGCAACACTCAAGTACTTAAACTGTTGACAATAGAAGTCTGATGTAATCGTTACATTGAGTGGCAGCAACTCAAAGTGGATCACACAAACAATTTTCCACCAAACATTTAACAAGACTTTCCCAGGGTGGAGGTCCATTCGGAGCTGTGCTCTGGCCAGTTTACCTGCACTGAGCCATTGCCTACAGTGCTTGACATTTTTTTATAATACGTAAATTTTTCATCTTCAGTGACTAACCTGTCCAAAAAAAAAAAAAGAGTTACATTCACGAGAGTGCAGAGAAGTGCAAATGTCCATTCTTGCTCTGAGGTTGGCTTCTGGAAAATAGGTCCCCCATGATGTGACACATTCAGATCGTCCTCTTGAGTTTAATGATGACTTGCAGAATGTGGAGCATCAGTTAAGTTGTAGTCACCTGATCTGAACTTCTGAAACCACTTTCAACATTTTCTTTCATTGAAAGACCATGCACCATAAATACCTTGAATGTTTCGTGTAGTTTCTGCTGCACTGTTGCCTTTTTAAACTCAAAAAGCATTATATGCCTACTGTTCTCCTCAGACATCCATCCTCATAAGGGTTCATGTGATTAATGATCTGAAAAAGTGGAGTTAGGTTAGTTTATTTTGTTTGTCTGAAGATTTTTATACACGTCCTACTATACATTTTAGTCATTAAAACCTTCTACAAAAGACAGAAATAATGATGCACTTTCTGTGTTAAATTTTCGGACATTACTTATGGGATGACCTGATATTTAACATTAAAAACTGAAACACCTAACATTTTAAGACAGTATTTGTTAACAAATACTTGATTACTGGCCAAAACAACTCTTGTAATAGTATAACTCCATTACACATAACATTCTTTGATAAAGTTTGTACTGTCACATATCAACTTATTAAGTACAGGGTGGTCGCTAGAAAAATGGAAAATTTGAGGGTCAGATGAGATCATGAATAAAATGCATGATTTTACTATCATAAAATACATTTTGAGTATTTATGAGTGTAATATAACATATGCCTTTAAAAAACTTTGTAAAAGTTATTCTTTGTTAAAATAAATAGCTGTTTGACAAATTTTCCGCTTTTCTACTGACCACCCTGTATATTTCTTTATCTTATTATTCTTGTCTTCTACTCCCTCAGGTAAACATCAGCAAACTAGACTTAAAAAGAAATTCTTACAGGTAATGTACAATCGTAATTCAATACAGATTCCACAAAAGGTTTAATATTATTACTAATTGTAGCATTATTAAACTTTTCATTATAAGTCACAAGTCAAAGGCCATGTCATCGCATTTGTTGAATTGCATTCAAAATTTTATTGAACTTCTGTTTAATGAACTTGTATCAATAAGTCTGGAATCAAATTGTAGATTACAATTCAAACATTAATATTATACACAAGTTAATTTCTTAACAATAAATAATAAAATAACATCTAAACATAGATTGTAGTAAGTAAGTTATGCAATATGTTAAACAGCACTGTTTAAAATTAGCTTTTTTATGTCAAAATAAAAAGCCTATACTTTTTGTGTAAATTAGGAACTCAAATTACTTATATTAACCAGCTAGAATATGAAATAAGAACCCCATATCTTTTTATTTTGCTGAAATATGGTTTACGTACTGAACCAAATATGGTGTCCCTGTTCAACTCTTTCCTTTTTTTTAAATGGTCCCTTACATACACTTACTAAAGTATGTAACGTGAATAACCAATGAGCAGCTCAGAATGTCCCTAGAGTAGTTTTCTCAGCAAGTTTTATCTTTGAAAAGGCTACCACCTTCTTTTGATCCACAACTGTTTCTTGGGTTTCATATACACATTGGAATAACCAAAAAAATCATAAATATACTCCACATGCAAAAGTTTGAAAGTCTTAGTAACACAAGTCCAGCAGCAACCGAGTACAAAGGTCATAGCAAGAAGAGAACTATTTGTTTCACTTCTATATTAATGTTCTCTATTTTAAGAAATACAAGTTTAATAATTTATATATATATATATATATATATATATAATGTACAATAATTGAAATGTGATTGTGTATTACAAAATACTAGTCCAATAAAACACAGCCCAAGACAGGGAAGAAGGATAAATGTTGGTTTTTACATTGCTGAATACATGGACTACACATGCACCATGTCAGTTCCTATTATCAAATGTTAGTTAGGCATGAATGGAAGGGTAATACAATAAAAAATAATACACATATATGTAAATATATAGTATTATGAGACTTAAGCTACTTAGAAAAAACATTTGTATTGTAATATGTATTCATTCTAGCATAATAAAAAACATGATTTTTTATTATGGTTGTGAGGTTGGTCAAGTGACAAACCCAACATAGTTAGAGTATAGATAACAACAAAATATAAAGTCTTACTGAAAACAAAAGTTTGAAATCTATTTAGAAGGTTCTAGAGATCATACTAATAATAAAAGACGTTTTTGTGACAAAAAATTTTAATCATAATATGAAATCACTTTGCACTAAGACTAGTAAATAAAAAGACCATTTTCACAAACATTTAGTAAAAATATTTTAACAAAAATTCCGATTTTTTTTTTGTAGACAATATTTGTAACCATTACTAAAATTCTGCCAAATTTTGTGAAGATACACATGTTGTATGAAAAGTTACAGTGCAAATACTCAACATGTGTAAATGAACTTGTATTATATCGAGCCTGTACTGAAAGGGTTAAACTATCACCATTTTAACATTTGTCTAACACTAGAATAAGAGGCAGTTACAAGTCATTACCCAATTAATTTGGTATATAGAGAAACAAGTTAATATTATTCAACTGTGACAACTGAAGATAAAACTAATAAATAAACTGATTTATATGTATATTAACAAACTAAAAGTTATTTTAAAAATAACCATACTCCCTACAATATATACATTTTCTTGGTAGTAAAATTTAACTTTGGAACATGTGTAAAACACAATTTAAGTGCTTTGAAGCTGATATTACCTAAGGAATGAAAAATATTTTTACACAGCTAGCATTTTGTATGCAAACACTCTCTAAACATTCTAATATTCATTACTTACGCCAATCATCCGTATTCTTCATACGAACAGGCAAACGACATCCTTCTGTCAGCTGAGTCTTTTCAAAAAATGGAAAAAGCTTCACTGTACACAAATTTTATTAAAAAAACAAATGTACTAGCATTTACTTAACAACAGAAAACAAAAAAAAAACAAGACTGCCACTTTGCATTTTAAAACCACTAATAAACATTCACTTGTATTTTGCTTCCCAGTGTAAGACAAAGAAAATCAGTATTTAGTCAAATAATACATTTAGTTATTTTTGTAACTAGTTGTCAGTTTATTTTTCAATTAAATACATTAAGAAAGTAGTCAATTGTGGATTCTTAAAAAAATAACAATATTGACATGTAAATATTATTTGCAACTATTTAATGAGGTAATGCTGATAACTGGATTTCTAATTACCACTGTTCTCATATCATTAACTACCAGTGAAGTTCACATACTGTATTGTAGAAAGCATTTGTATGCTTTTGCCTGCAGAGTTATAGGAGGTGAAATGGCCAGTCAGGTCATGGCCAAACCACTTTTTCATGACATGTATATCTACAACTTATTTCATTTCAATACATTATGTTATGCATATGCAGTATTTGTAGTTAAAATAGCTCAAGATTCAATCTCACATAATCAAAGTTTAAATCATTTCCTATGAAAAATATACAATATGGAAGTAATTAGTGGAACTTTAACATTAATATTTTTTTGTGATTCATATGTAACCAACAAAATCACAGGCTTGCAAGCAATATCTTTAAAAGTTACTTGCTTGCAACCACATACATAATTTTAGCTTCAATTATCATACTGAGATGGATATCCTAAAAAAAAATCATGAAATATAATTTGACATTTTCTTGCAATTTGCATAACGCAATTATTATTCTACCCCAATACTTTCTGAATGTTATTTATGGAATAGTACAAATTTTAAATGCTTACTACATTTTTGTGCTGTAACTCGTTTAAAAAAGGTTTAAATGATAAGCACTTTAGCAAGAACTCTTTGGCATTTTCTTTATCTTTAATAATTTGAAATTATGTGACAATATGATAAACAGTTTTCATTAGTATCAAGTGCTATTAATTTGATAAATAAAATTTATCTAAAACCAGTACTAGTAATCTAACGTGATCTCTAAATATTAAAATGTATGACAGTAATATTTTACTAGTTCAAGTTAAACGTTTTGTTGCAAGTAATCTTATCGTTTTAGAGAATTAAATTAAACATTTGTCGTTAGATCAACAAATAACTGTAACCTGGAAGTCACCACGTAGGAAAGTTATAAACCAAAACTTTAGTTTCATATTTCAGTTTCACAAGAAACATGATTCATAACAAGAGAAATAAATAATACCATGCAGTACACGTCTCACAAATTATAAATATAAAAAAAATGAACTTAATAGTGCAATTTTTCAATTCTGACTCACTTATACCCATCAAACAATGTCACTGATGCACCAACCATACACGATGACATCACCGCTTTTCAACTCATTCCTATTTCATACAATATTAACAATACCACACAAACATACACATTTCAGCCACATTATTGAAAACTCGCATTTACCGCGTGTTAAATTGGTAACAGGCAGCGCCACCAGTGGCAAGTATATCGACACAGCCGCCATTTTGAAAGTTTCTTCGCTTAGAATGATTTGGTACAAACAGAAATACCTGAGGGTACCAATGGTTTTACTGCTCAACAAAATACCCATTATTTTTACATAAAGCTTTCAATAACTAAAAATAGGTACCGAACTAGAAGGCTCTTCCCATTCACAAAAATCTTCAACATTCTCCTCAGTCATCTCAAATCTTCGTATGGCTTAAGCTACTTACTTGTGATTGGCTAAATAAATATCAATTTTTCGTGTTATTCCTGTCTTAGTTATTTCCAAATCATATTTATTTAAAATGTTTCATTTATTTTCAAAAGCATTCACAGATAAACTAAATAACGATGACAAGTATATGCAAAATAATAAAAGTATATAAAAAAGTTGCGCTGACCCCTCGTGGTTAAAAAGAACAAGTGTAATGAAAAAATTAATAATATAAATACAAGTAGGAATCAATACATACGTAGCCTAGCTATCAAAAGTAATATAGAAATGTTTCATGCTACAAAAAGTATAAAAACAAGAAAGTTAAAACTATAAAAACAGGGTTACTTAAGATTTAACAAAATGTATGCTTACATCAGCAAAACACTGTGCTTACATTAGCCTGAGAGAAAACAAATATTTTTTTTTATTGTTAAGTAACTCACTTTTGATAATTTTAGTTTTCTTATATGCAAAAACGGCTCGTTTGGGTTGAGAAAATATTTTACATAGAAGAGCGAACAACGTTTCGACCTTCTTCGGTCATCGTCAGGTTCACAAAAGAAGGTTGAAACGTTGTTCACTCTTCTATGTAAAATATTTTCTCAACCCAAATGAACCGTTTTTGCATATATATTTCTCTAAAAGTGGGTTTTCTTGACATCACTGATTATTTAGTTTTCTTATTTCAATATTTTTGTACCATTATAACCTTTTATATTACTATAGCTAGCTAGCTTATGTATGTATCGAACACTCATTGTCTTTATGAAATTTTTAATTATACTTGTTTGTTTCATTTTTATGAACTATAATTTTGTGCGCCAGCAATACTAAATGTGGAACACATTTATCTTCGGGATAACGAGAAACCCACCTGAAGTAAAAATGTATCTCAAGACGACTGGTACAGGTATTAAAACTTTTATCACATAAAGTAGAGAACAACGTTTAAACCCTCTTAGGTAATCTTCAGGTTAACCTTAGATGAAGATGACCTAAGAAGGTTGAAACGTTGTTCTCTACTTTATTTTAATAAATGTTTTAATACTCATACCAAACGTTTGAGATACACTAAACTGATTTTATCACTCATCAGAATCTCTACAATTATGTACTTAAAGCGGTGTATCTTCCGTATTATAAACATATATATTAGTGTCTTTTTCGATTCAAGAAAGGAATCGTCAGAACCCTAAAGTGATGAGTTTTGTAAGAGTATTAAGGCAATGATTAAGGTTCGTCATTTTTCTGTACACTTGTCTGGGAAAATCATTTGCTTCTTTACTTAGATATAAATTCGTCGAAACTGTGAAATTTTTATTCACTTCATAGACACATACATAGTGTTTTATGTGGTTTAATAAGTACAATACGTTTTAATTTTGCTTAGCAAATACTGTGAACTTGGAATTGTTATTATTCAAACATTTTGAAGGTGGTTTTAAAAAAAGTAATTTTATGGTAGCTGTTTTACTTCGTTACAATTTCTATTATTATGTACTACCAAACTTAATTTAAAAGCTATAATACTTAACCAGGTGTGAGTCTCTACAGTACATTGTTCTAGGTCAGACGCCAACAACCCCAGATCACATGCACTTAAGACAAAATTATGCTTTCATTCCAAACGTATAAATACTATGAAATGAAATTTTGGCTCATTCCTCTTGGCATAATTTCTCCATTTTGGTCAAGTTCACTGAAGATCGTTGATGGACTACAATCTTGAAGTCTCTCCATATATTTTATATCGGATCATAGCCATGATTCTGAGTGGGCCATTTCAGGATATTAACTTTTTCCACATGGCAAATCAAGGAACAGCTATTTTACGTTTAGTAAAAATTTTACAAGAAGGATTAATTAAGAATTATAATACATTAGTCAGACGATACCTTGTTGAGATAAATGATTTATTATTAGAGTTAAAAGACATTAAGGATAGCGTTGCAATTTCAGATCGGACCCGACAAAAACGTGGTTTAATAGATGCCGGTGAAATTGTCTTAAAATTTCTGTTCGGAACCGCAACCACGGATGATTTAGATGAATTACATAAGAAAATAGAACATCAGAGACGAATATCTAAAGAAATAATTAATTTGATAGGAGAACAAGTAACAATAATGAATTCTTTAAATCATGCATTGGAGTTACATGATCTGAAAATAAGAAAAGTGTCCAGAGCACTAGTAAATATTACTAACGCTTTGATAATACTAGAATAAGACAGACTGAGCTTCATAAGCCAGGAATTGAAATGTTAATTTTCAACACTAGAATTCAGAATAACTTACAACAATTATCATTTACAGTTGGGAATAGTAGGACTGAGTTAGCTAACTTAGTACAACCATTGTCTGCAGCTGCAGACAGAAAATTGAGTTCATACTTTATACCCTGGTGTAAATTAGGGAAAGTGTTAGATAAAACTGAAAGAAAAGTATCTTCAAACTTACAATTTGTAATTCCTACACATAGTGAAGAGATTTACATGTAAAGACAGCCGCAGTGAGGGATACACTTAGAATGTTTATAGAAATACCTTTTAAAGCAACTAATAGAATATTTAAATTATATAAAATTGTATCCTTAACATTAGTATTAAACCATTCATTAGCTCTAACTGTAGAAAATAATAACCCATACCTTGCAGTGTCGAGTGATTAACGTACTTATGTGGAAATGTATAGTACACATTAAAGTATGTAACCCTAGTTCAGGAATATATTCAGTGCCCACTATGACTTGTAGTTGTGCAATATTTGGAGGAATTATGTAAAAAGTGAATAATTATCCCGAAACCATTTTACTTTTATAGGGCAAAGATCCCAGAAACTTGGTTGTTTAATGTAAAAGACGAACTTACCTTGTCAGTAGTATGCCCTAAATCAAATATAAATCAGTTTGCTTATCGAACTGAAGTAATTAAATTAAATAGTGGATATCTTAGATTGGCTAGAAATTGTTCTGCTCATAGCCAAAGAGTTACATTACCCTCTAGTTTTAGAAATAAATCTAAATATACAGTAATTCCGTTTAATATAAAGGTACCTGACTGGAAAGAACTATTGACTATAAAAGAGTCACAACTAATTCAGAACATAAACGTAGATTCAGATCTTAAAGGACTGTTAAATATATTAGATAAATTCCGAAATTTTCCCGCTCGAAAGTAGGGTTAAGTATCAAGGAATTTCAGCCCTTGAGAGCTTCAGCAGAAGGAAGTAGGTTATAATTCGGTAATGATAACATTATGCTTGGTAGTAAGACTAGTAGGTATAGTGTTATACACATAACATGGAAAATTAGCTTCAATGACATTTTGGAAATTAGATGGGCTGTGTAAATTCAAAAATAAAATTAAACCAGAACATGGCCAGGCAACAATAGAGAGTTGTCTTATTCAAAGGCCACTAAAGTGGTTGAATTATGTGAAGATAACTCATTTGATTAGAATGTAGCTTGATATCAACATTAAATTAATTTAACCAATTGACGAGGTTAGCTGATCATAAAATGAATAAATCAAAATCATCAGAAAAAATAATAGGATTTATATGAAAGAATGTTCGAGAATTCAGAAATGAAGAGTTTGAGAACCAGTGTCTGAAAAACAAGATTTATTAACTGCAAAAAATTTATGAATAATTACCACAGAACAGTTAATTAATGACAGATAACAAGGACACTGACATTGCTACATTATGACAGTGTTATTCAAGAAAAAGACAACGTGAACACAATAGTGTTGAATGATAAACCGAAGTGTGAAGAATGTATAAACTAGTGAAGTGCGTGACTGATTATTATGTCTTCAGCCCGAGACGAAATCCAAGTGATTCAAAAACTGATAGGCCTGCCATGGACGAGCGCGTTAAGGTGTGCGCTCGTAATCCGAGGGTCGCGCTAAACATGCTCGCCCTCCCAGCCATGGGGGTGTATAATGTGACGGTCAATCCCAATATTCGTTGGTAAAAGAGTAGCCCAAGAGTTGGCTGTGGGTGGTGATGACTAGCTGCCTTCCCTCAAGTCTTACACTGCTAAATTAGGGACGGCTAGCACAGATAGCCCTCGAGTAGCTTTGTGCGAAATTTCAAAACAAACAAACAAAAACTGATCATGATTCGATATACTGTAATAAGACATAGTTAAAGCTGCATTAGAGACCCCTAAAGTCAAGTAAAATTATTCTGTTACAGGAAAACCAAGGTAGCGATAGTAGAGATAAAATATTTTCGAATAGAAGGCAAATATTTCCTCAAGAAATAAACTATTTTCGACTGTACCACCAGTTGGACTGAGAATTATTCTTACAAAGCTCTAGTTTCGAGGTAAATAATAAAAGAAAGAATATCTAAGATATACAGAGTGGTGTACCACGTACCTTCATACCTTCATATAGACTGGTGTACCACCTACCTTCATGGACTAATCTGGGAGGAAGGCGTATATGAATTTCCTGACGTAGTGGCAGTGTGTAAGGACGTGTGTCAAACTTAAAACAAATTGTACACAAAAGGTTTAGAAAAGAACTGAACCACTACAGTAATGGGAGTAACATGTATCTGAACCACTACAGTAATGGGAGTAACATGTATAAATTTGGAGAACTTTGGGTGCCCAGTATACAAGAGAATGAATATCAATGGCCCGGTAACATGTATTTACCATGCGTGTCCACATGAACATTGTGAAAAATGGAGAGCGACGCTCTTATATGAGTTGATTGTCAATAGCAACGAGGCACTGTTTCAACATTTCCGACAAGAATTTCAAGAAAAGCAGAAGAAGAACATATTGATATAGAAAAAACACGTCAATACATCATTGAAGTTAGCGTAATAACAACAATAATAAGTGTACTAATACAAATTTCCTTTTGTATTTTTTATTATATTTTTATGGATTTTGCTTTGTATTATGAAATAATATACGGTTAAATGGTAAAAATCAGAGTTGTGTAATTTCATATATCTTACTTTAATCAATATTAATATGAGTAGAGCTTTTAATAGATGACGTGTAACTGACATAGTGTTAATGAAAGACTAGTAAATGATGACCGATGTAAAGATGGAAGGATGGAAAGAGCTTTGGTGATGAAATTTTTATCAAAGATAATTTTTTTTTAGGAGGGAGAGGTAAGACATTGCTAGATGTCTAGATGCCTCGAATAAATATTTTAGTAAAAAGGAAGTAATAAAGTCTAAGAAAATATGTTTATGAAGTACTGATGTTCATAGAGTAACGACAGTTCAAGGTAATACGCGGAGAAACTTGTCGCCGTATGATCAAATAATATTAATTTTAAGATGAGCTGGTGTTACAGAAGGTAAGAGAGGAGCCATTTAAAACGGAGATTCAGAGAAAGCCGCTAAACAACATCCGCTAATTGTTTAAATTGGAACAGATGGACACTATTAACGTTGAAAGGAGTTATGCAAACTATTAACTGATGATGAGAAAATGCCCATTGTGTGTTTGAGTTGAAGTGAATTGACCCTATCCACGTTAAAAGAAATTAAGCAAATTTGGACGTTGAAACCAAGAAAATCTTGAATGATTCACAAACAAACTTAGAAGTCCGTAAACAAGAGAAAAGTCTTGATCATTTGATGACGCGTCAGTGGGAACTATTCGTAATTAACGAACGTGAGAAATCACCAATAGAAAGTCAGCTGACACCAGGAGACATAGTACACCATGGTACTATGCTTAGCCCAACAATTCCCCAATAAGATAGTATAAAAGGTTCTAGAACAGATACTATAATAGACAAAATACGATATCTTCAAACTTTAGCAAACACTCCGACTGATCTGAACATTCAAGATGAAGGTTTGTTTGTTTGTTTTTTAATTTCGCACAAAGCTACTCGAGGGCTATCCGTTCTAGCCGTCCCTAATTTTGGAGTGTAAGACTAGAGGGAAAGCAGCTAGTCCTCACCACCCACCGTCAACTCTTGGGCTACTCTTTTACCAACGAATAGTGGGATTGACCGTAACATTATAACGTCCCATGGCTGAAAGGGCGAACATGTTTGGCGCGACGGGGATGCGAACCCGCGACCCTCGGATTACGAATCGCACGCCTTAACACGCTTGGTCATGCCGGACCCACCAAGATGAAGGAGAAAAGAAGTCTCTTATCGCCAGTAGAAACATCAATTCTAGTCCAAGCTCTTTGTAAGTATTATAATGCTATTATTTTTTAAACACTGGTCATTATGTTAGTAGAGTTAAAATGGTTACTTTTGATAAACATGAATAAAGATAAATTATATATATATATATATGTCTGTGTAAATATCACTTGTTTGATGACTTAAATAAAACTGTTATTGGAAGTCTTAATCTCAACTCTCTTTGTTTTAACCGTGAAGCCCCGAGTTGGAATCTGTGTGCTCCATTCACCCACTGCATCTGAACTTCAAATAAATATTTCATGTAACAGCAGGTAGTGTTAGTCAAAACTCCAACGTCTAGGCCGAAACAATTGCACTCGGCCTGCTTGTAAGTTAGCCCATGACCTCATTACAGTGATTTGTGGTTTGAACAGATGCATTTACTCTAAAGTCAATTCAAACCACGTTGATCACACACAAACTAATTTTGTAATATTTCAAATAATCTGAACTGTTTTAGGGTTGCCGTGGGAAAGGGGTTTACTAACTTTTCTTTGAACATCTCATAATATCAGCGTTTCCAGCTTTCCAAGTCAGGAGTAGTCTGTCTGTTTGGAATTTCGCGCAAAGCTACACAAAGGCTATCTACACTAGCTGTCCCTAATTTAGGAGCTTAAAACTCGAGGGAAGGCAGCTAGTCATCACCACCTAGCACCAACTCTTAGGCTATTCTTTCACCAACGAATAGTGGGATTGAACGTCACATTATAACGCCTCTTCGGGGGAAAGGGCGAGCATGTTTGGTGTGACGAGGATTCAAACCTGCGTCTCTCAGATTGCGATTTGAGCATCTTAACCACCTGCCCATGCTGAGTCAGTTCAGAGGAAATTATGTAGTTTTTAAAATGAGGTTCCATTTAAAATTTTCGTGATTACAAGCTCAGACGATAATAATAGGTGGAAAATATACTGGATATATTTCTTGTCAGATTATATTTACAGTATTCTCAGCTAAAACTGATTTATGCACGAGTATTTGACAGATCCACTTTTTAATGAGAAAAATTATCAGAAAAAGTACAAAACAAATATGAATTTAACTAAATGAGTGAATTTTAAGTTGAGAAAATGAAAATATGGAACATATTATGTAAAGTGAAAAAATATCTTTATTAGTTAATCAAAACAAAGAGCACAACTTGTATACTTGCATAGATCATAGACTGTCACATCAGTGAACTTTCGTTATCGTTCAAGATATTTATCCAACGACTAGCTCATGTTAAAAAAAATAAATAGAAGTGTGTGAATCCAATACTCTTTACTTAACACAAAACGTCTGATTTATTCATAATGAGTAGACCATGCTCGCCATTTCATCCGTGGAGCGTTATAATGTGATGGTCAATTGCACTATTCGTTGGTAAAAAAGTAGCCCAGGAGTTGGTGATGACTAACTGCCTCCCCTCTAGTCCTATACTGTTAACTTATGGACGGGTAGCGAAGATAGCCCTCGTGTGGCTTTGTGAGAAATTAAAATCAAACAAACAAACATAAAAGGTCAAAAGCTCGAGCACATTTTTAGCGTTTCATTTTGATATTAATCGAGGTTTTCAATTTTGATTTTTCAAGACGCCAGTGATGGAATATGTACACAAGGCGTGTGTGCTGGCGCCGAGCAAAACCTCTGAACTACAAGCACAACATTTCTTTACAAATACGCAAACATTCCTATGTTGTCAAAAAGATTTTTTATTAGGTCACAAGAAAATTCTGAACAAATATGCCTCATTAAGCACATTGAAAAACTTCAGCAGCTAAAAGCTTATTTGATTAAATATGGGCCTTGAAAAATACACCAAGAATAATAAAACGATTGTTTCTTTGGATTTCGCGCAAAGTTACTCAAGGGCTATCTGCGTTATCCGTCCCTAATTTAGTAGTGTAAGACTAGAGGGAAGGGAGCTAGTCATCACCACCCACCGCCAACTTTGGGGCTACTCTTTTATCACTGAATATTTATATTGATCGTCACATTATGATGCCCCCACGCCTGAAAGGGCGAGCATATTTGATGCGACTGATATTCGAACCCGCGACCCTCAGATTACGAGTTAAACGCGTCAACCCATTGGCCATACAGGGCATATCATGAAACAAATTTTACATTTTGCATAAGAGTGTAGAATGTGATTTACTGAATGCAAAATTGTCCTTCACCAACAAGAAATATCTCTTGTTCTTTGGATATTTTCAAGCTTTAATATTTTACCGAATTGCGCAAAATTTATGCTACTATATTCAAATCAGTAGGTATTAATAACTTTCGTATCACATTGTTATTTATCATTGTGTATCGTTTTTGTGTCCCCCTCCGGATTTACAAACACAAGAAACCGGATTACGATACTTGTGGTGGGCAGAGAACAGAAAATATTGTGTAACTTTGTGCTTAACTAAAAACAAATAAAAGATCATTTTTCATTGAACGAGTATTTGACAGATCCACTTTTTAATGAGAAAAATGATCAGAAAAAGTACAAAACAAATATGAATTTAACTAAATGAGTGAATTTTAAGTTGAGATTTGTCTCAAATTTTATGGAAGGGATTTTTTTATCATTTACAGTTTGGATTCGTCAATTATATTTATTTGGCACAGAAAAGCAAGCTTTAACTTTTATCGAATAGCATGGCACATGATTTTACTAAATGTGAAATCATTCGGTAAAAATAAACTTTTCAAACTCTTCTTATTCATCGTTTTATTTTACGCCTATTTTAATTTGTTGTTGTCTAACTTGCGACACTATTCATACAGAATAAGTTTTCAAAATTAATTCAGATATTCAAAAAAATCGTATGTAGATAAGAAAGAAGTTTTAAATTTTATTTTGGCTCAGCAAATCTAATGCGAAACTTTTTCTGGGGTAAAAGCAACTTTGCAGTTATTTACAGTATTGTGTTCTATGTTATCCGAGGATCGCGGGTTCAAATCCCGATCACGTCGAGCATGCTTGCCCTTTCAGCCGTGGGGGCGTTATAATTTCATAGTCAGTTTCATTATTCGTTGGTAAAAGAGTAGCTCAAGATCTGGCAGTAGGTGGTGATGACTAGTTGCCTTTGATCTCGAGAAAACCTACTTGTAGAGAAATATATATACATAAACGGCTCGATTGGGCTAAGAAAATATTTTACGTAGAAGAGCGAACAACGTTTCAACCTTCTTCGGTCATCGTCAGGTTCACAAAGAAAGAGGTAACTGACCGGAAGCTGACCACATGTTTGGAAGGGGTTGTGTAACTGAGTGTCGGAATGTAGAGGGCCGTGTAAGATGTGTGAATATATAATTTTATATTATTTATTTTATTATATTTAATATAGGTATAAAGACGTTCCTTTATATTGGTTTATTTTGGGTTTAAGTTATTGTGTAAGTAAGGCTTCTTTAATTTTGCAGTGTTCGAAAAGACTCTTTTAATTTCAAGTCTAATCTAAATCAACTTAATCATAAAGCCTTAATGGCCAGTTTCGATGTTATATCCGTCTTTACAGAAGTTCCAACCACTGAAGGCTGCAAGATAGCTTTAGAACTCTATATCCGAGACCCTAACCCAACTATAGACATTCCCAGCAACCATTTAGCAACCCTCATACAATTCACCACGATAAAGACAAACTTTATGTTCAATAACCACAACTATATACAAACAAATGGCCTAAGCATGGGCAACCCAGTATTACCAGTTCTAGCCAATATTTTTATGACACAAGTTGAAACACAAGCAATTAATACAGCATTACAGTTACCACTATACTGGTACAGATATGTAGATGACACGGCTGCGGGATTCAGATCTACAGAACACACATTTAATTTTTTCAATCACATTAACTCTATACATCCTAACATTGACTTCACATGTGAACAGGAAGAAAGCAATCAAATATCATTTCTTAACCTCAAAATTACAAGAACCGACACACAATTTAAAACAGGAATCCACCGAAAAATAACCCATACTGAGCTATACTTTCCTTGGGACTCAGCACATGAAACAAAACAAAAACTCAACAATCTAAAAATTCTCATAATTTAGAAATCTCTTTATAAACATTTTGTGCATGGGCCTGCATACAGACCTGTTAACTTTCACGAATTTCCGAATCTGCTGACGATGAAATAGCCTCTGATAAGATAAAATTGGTAAAAACGAGCTCTTACCAATATATAGCTTAAGCTGTGTATCCACAGGTCACAACGAAAGGTTTATGACGTTATCTGCGCATGTTTCGTATACGTGCTGAATCAGCCTCGTATTAAATGGTGCAGAGTTTTAAGTTTGAAAATAAAGTTAATACTTACTGTCCGAATCAAGAAAACAACCTAGACTTTGGTGAGGTAAATATTAAAAGTTGCACAAAATGTTTATGTATTTTTTTAATTATGAAGGGATCAGCTCGGTGAACGGGAGGCCTAGTACAAGTACTGTTTATTGCCTTAGTAGGTTAGTCGTGGTAGAAACTTGAAACCTATATGAAACACTTTTAAGTTTATGTAGAATTAAATTACTAAGTCATGTTAACTATGAATATGGTACCGGTGTTAAATAGTGAAAATATGTACTTTCAGTAGAAATACCTCATTCAGTACTGTTATTATAACACCATGAGAAACTAATTGGGAACGTAATAAGTGGTATTATGTTTTTCCAGTATTAAAGAATTATAAGTCAAAAACATCTTATGTGACATGATGGACTTAGAACTTTTAAGATATTGACTTGGTAGGTGAAAAAGAAAGTTTTTATTCTGATAATGTCAGTAAATATAGAGTAATACGATTTTGTTTTAACAAATTCATTTATATTTTAGTATTATGATTTGTTTCAAATTTAAAAGCAGCTATAAAATAAGAGCAAATTAGTGATAATAACCAGAAAAGGCAAAGGTAAATAACATTTTTAAGAAATTAATTTTTTCGTATATTACAGTGAAACATAAGTGCAGAGCACAAAAGTGAGAGGTAATACACACATACACACACACCTCTATATATTGACAAAGTTGTGCAGCAATATGACCTCCTACAGTTCATAGTCAAAGGAGTTTGTTACTTCCATTCACTGTTAACCATTATGAGATTTACTGTTCATTAAGGTAATTAGATTTTGTGTTTTTAGACAATTAAAATTTTATAGATGTGCCGTGCAAAGGCTTTAAACTGCCAACAATTTTGCCATTATCCAAAATTTTGAAATAGCATAAAAATCATATTTCATGTCTTTTGCAATTACATCAAGCATCTTTCAATATAAATGTCGATGTTATTTTTGCTCTTCCAGTGAATTTGAGTATTTTTTTGTGGTAACTGATGGCATTATGTAACTTAACTTGCTAATCTTTGTACGTGCCAATGAATCAAACTTGTTGGAGACCTATGCTGGTATATTTAATATTTTAACATAATTCTAATACATTGGAGAAAAAATGTTATTGGCTGACACAGAACTGTAGTTTGATATAAAAAGAAACAAAATATAAGACAGTTAGAAATGTATCCTTGTAATAAGCTAAGATAGAAATGTAATAATAGTAAGCACTTATTAAATGTTTCAGAATCTTCAAAATTCCATCTTCATTAATCTTGATGTACAACACTGGAAGACAGTATTAAAGAATTAATCTTGATGTACAACACTGGAAGACAGAATTTTGAAGATTCTGAAACATTTAATGAGTGCTTACTATTATTACATTCCTATCTTGGCTCATTACAAGGATACATTTCTAATTATGTCTTATATTTTGTTTCTTTTTAATAAATGCTTTCTGTTATTATTAAGTTGCATTTTACAAAAAAAAAAACAATTACTAAGTGTATCTGTAAGGATTTTAGCTTTATACAAACTATAGAGTTAGATATACTAACTTCATATTGTGTAGTCGTCTTAGCGTAAAATCAGTGTTTTAAAACATAATACACAAGATGTTTATAATTTTATCACTTTACTTTCCATATTGTTTTGTTTTTTTTGAAAAATGTCAAAATGTTTGTGAATTTCAATATTGTTCATAGATTTAATATCTTAATATTTTTCCTTTGCTTAAGAAAGGGAATATCACTTAGAATGCAAGGCTTTGATAGAAATACATAACCCGTCAGCTTATTTGATCAAAATTGTAAGGCTTTTACGTTATAATTTTTTTTTTTTTAATAAACCTCCAAATTTCCATCATTATACATACATATATCCATTTTATGTTTTTCACATTTGCAGATGGTTTAGTACTTCAGAAAGTAATAACAATAAATATATAAAGAAAGATAGACAAACATAAATTGATGGCCACGATTGTTTTTTTATGGAGTGCCAGATTTTTAAAACATAAAATCCAGAAGTATTTATAATAACATAAACTGAGTATTCATCTCTTGTGTGCCCAACTTCAGACAACTTGAAGCTGCAGATGATTACAAAAGTGAAAATCAAATCCAACTATTTGGCCATATGAAAGTTGTTAGTGGGTTGTGTTGACTAGCTGCTTTTTCTCGTGTAGCATTGCACAACATTTAACAAAAGAATGAGGTAGTTTCCCTGCGATGGCAAAATTAGTTATGGTTGCATTAAAATGTAATCTGAAAAAACAACTTCTTGACACGTACAATAATATATGTAAACTATGTGTATGTATTGTCTTAATGAGCAATGGGAAATTTTTGGATATAACCCAAAGAACATGTTGTACAATAAAATTAAAAGACATAAATGTAACTTAAATGTGTTTTTTTTGTTGTTTTTTTGAGGTGTTATGTCACTGGCTGAAGATACAACATCCTTAAATAAATCTTGTTTTTCCAAACAGTATGGATAGTGGACAGGTCAGTTTAGATGAACAAGCTGTAGCTGAACTACAACAAGAAGCGAAACGAGGAGCAGCTAGAGCCGAGTTGGTAGGTGCTTTAGGTTGGAAAAAGCCAACAGGAATGAAACTAAACAAAATATTTCTCCACAACACTATCTTAAGTACAGTGCGAGGACCTGGTATGAAAAAAAAAATTGAACCACATGATCAAGTAACAGTTCAAAGCGAGTCCAAGCAAAGTCAGAACTATCAAAGGAAAGTAGTGAGTGGAGACATATCACACCAGAAATTACCTTTAACAAATAAAAAGCATCAACCAGGTCATGCAGAAAAACTGCAAAAATCAAAAATTCAGCAATCTCCAGTTAGTGCTAGTACTAAACTATTAAACAGAGCCCAAAAGCTAAGAAAAGAAAAGTCTAAAAATAACTGTAGACCTAGAACTTAACGAGTTTCATTGACTGTTTATTAATATAAAGAAACTGCATTCAACAGATTTTGTAATTTTGACAAGTACACATTTATTATTTTGTAAGTACTGTGTAGTGTAGTTTTTTATTTGTTTGTAAAAATAGATAACATGATGTTAAATTTTATGTCAAAAGGTGACATAACTCGTGTATGTGTACTTGTGTTTCGAGTGCCAATAAGACAAAAGTCATAAACCTTTTTCACATATTGTACGTGAATTAAATAATGCTCGTGTTATTTACTTATATAAAACTTTGTTTTATAGGAGTTTCAGACATGGAAGATTGCACTACATTTTAAATTTTGTGAATTACATTGCTCTTAAGGTTAGAATGGACAACACTTTGGGTGTGATGATGGCCTGAGCACAAATGGAAAGTAATCCACTCCTACAGTTCATTAAGAAACCTACCATAAAAATGTAAATTATCTAATGTCATTGCCATTTAAGATAGTTCTGGAATCCGATACTGAGCATTATTGTTAATAAACACTAATGACTGGTGTGTGTGTTTGTGTGGTGTTGGAATAGGTTTGTGAGGTAACTCAGGATGAAACTTTATAAACTTTGTAATGGAGTTTTGCTAGTAAGTGTATAACTGACTTTTCCATGACAAACTCTTGACATATTTGAAAATTACATTTTTAATAACTTCAATCACATATATTTTTATGTGAGGAAATGTTTTTTTTTAGCCCCACTTTTTGTGGTACTATGAATAATGATGCAAGTACCTTTGACAAACTTACTTTAGAAGTAAAATATAATGGAATTATCAAATAAATGTTTAGTTGATGAATAAAGTGTTTTTGAATTTGTTATTTCAGTTTCTAATGTTGTCTAAGAGAAACATGGTTTTATTACAATCTTCAAAATTCTGCTGTGAAAAATGAATCGGAAGTTAATATGTATGAAATGAAAATTACTCTACCTTGTGTTTGTATATATACTTTATTATGATAATTCTTGTTGATGAGAAAATTCACTTGAAGAGAAAATTTATGTATTTAACAACACCTGGTACGGGTAGAGAAAGCACTGATGGAGGAGCGAACAACGTTTCGAACTTCTTTCTTTTTTGTGAGTCTAATGATGACCAAAGAAGGTCGAAACGTTCGCTCCTCCATCAGTGCTTTCTCTACTCGTACCAGGTGTTGTTAAACATATAACTCTTTATTATGATGTGTATTTAGCTCAGTTAAGTTT
Source organism: Carcinoscorpius rotundicauda (assembly GCA_011833715.1). NCBI lineage: Eukaryota > Metazoa > Arthropoda > Merostomata > Xiphosura > Limulidae > Carcinoscorpius > Carcinoscorpius rotundicauda. The sequence continues at coordinate 160,456,377 of CM022392.1, read as the reverse complement.
CAGTTTTGAAATTAATAACATACATTTGTTTTATAACTCGTAAGATGTAAAATATAATTAAAAATTTTTCAGCTGACCAAAGGTCTGTTTTAGAATTTTTATTTTAGACACAAATGATAAATCATATTTCTGTAAACCTGTATATCTACAGGGTGGTCGCTAGAAAAGCGGAAAATTTGTCAAACAGCTATTTATTTTTACAAAGTTTTTTAAAGGCATATGTTATATTACACTCATAGATGCTCAAAATGTCGTCCGTGATATTAAAATCATGCATTTTATTCATGATGTAAAGAAATGAAAATAGAAATGAGTAAGCACGCATTTTATTCTGACCCTCAAATTTTCCGCTTTTCTAGCGACCACCCTGTAATTAGAGGTATCATAGTGCCTTACATAACATAACTTATTGTACTTAGGTCTCTTAATGATTTCGTGATACAGAATTTTAACAGTGAGAGCAATATCACAGAGTTATAAAAGTATAACTACTTCTAATTATCCGTTAACTTCTCATGCTTCCAAGCAGACATTAATATTTCTAGTAAATTCAATAAATACTACCCCGATCATTTCAGGTTTGACATCCTAATTATTTGATTTGCAAATGCAATTTTTCTGAGGTGATTTACTATGTAAATTTACTCTGTGATGAGCTGGTATCTAGCTTAACATTGTTTCTGGGTTATTGTGATTAATAGTATTTTTTTTATTTATACTCCCATACAAATATTTTTAAAGTATAAACTGATAATTGTAAATTATTTTTGAAAGCCCATTTTTATTTAAAAAATCCGTGGATTAAACCTGTTTTTTAGCATTAGCCCTAAAATTATTAATAATCTGAGTGAATCTACAGCAAATTATTAATAATCTTTTTCTAAACTGTTTATACACGAAGTGATTGTAAGTCCATTACGTTATTAGTTACTGAGTATCCTTATAACATAGGAGTCAGAAAAAATATGTTGAATATTGCAATTAATCTCGCTAGTCATTGTTAGGGTCTTCTTTGTAGTTTTTATATAAAGTAAGTGAGTTTCAAAAGTTGGTTTGGTGAATATTTACATTGAGTGCTGTATCAAGTAAAATATTCTTGCTCAGTATGTGATCCATGCCAGTAGTTAATAGCATATACTATGTTGGCAGTTTTAGGCAAATTTTTATCGCAATTGTAGTTTCTTGATTTTTATATATATATATTATCGTAAAATCTTCAGAATGTGTCCCAGAACCAAGATGTAATATCGAAAGTTTTAAATCTGGCTTTCACTGCATTGTAGGAACAAAAAAATTAGAACATTCGAAACTTTAGTGAAATAGATGAAACTCGATGGGAAAAATAATGGTAACAAGTACTGATAACTTATAGTTAGTTTAAACCGTAAACATACAGGTGACTTGGTATAAATAAATTTATTATTTATTAATGCAACAACAATGGTAAATTGATTGCTAATTTCAAATGGGTAAAGGTTATTTGTTTCCATGTTTCAGTGGATAGCATTACTCATCCTAATACATTCTCAAGATACAAGGTTTGTGATGGAAATTTTAAACACTGCTAAAGCATTTTAACAAAGTTGTAGATTTGTACACAACCCTTTGCATTTAAAATGTAACTCATCTCTCTTCAAGTAAGTTTGAGGGCTTTTAATACTAGAACTTGGGGTTGATTCCTACAGCTAACACAACAAGAGTAGCTCACCGTGTAGCTTTGTGTTAAAGTAAAACAATGACTTGTGTATTGTATGATAAAAAGACATGTTAGTGAAAAGTCTCTGTAACTAACCCTCATGCACCACAAAGATTTAGGCATATTGTTGCATATGCATTGAAATAAAAACATGTACATTACCACATGTTGACAGACAGAAACTTGTCTGAACTTATCTCAAGTCAGCTGACATTTGTACATTTCTATTACTTGGTGTTATTAAGCTAGAGTTTGATATTTCAAAATACTGCAATTGTATTTTGGATACAGTTACACAGACTAATAATTAATAATACAATTTTTAAATGAATAAGCTGTGAAAGTATTTTGATTACCTTAAATGTTTAAATATTTGCTGGAAACAAGATAACTTTAGCTGTGATATGTAACGTTGTGTAGTCATGGGCAAATAATTACTTTTTATTGGTGTGTGTGTGTGTGTGTGTATACATGCCTATATATTTAAATAACACTTAAATATCTGTAGACTGATGAATGAGAGGAATGCCATACTGAAGTTTTCAATTTCAAAAGATGTTTGAAATTGTGTTGTAGCATTAAAATATGAAAAGTATAGACCTGTAAGTGATAACTTCGTATTATGTCTTCTATAAATCCAGTAAGGTCTAACACAATTGTGTTTGTTTAAAACTCAAAGTTAAAAAAATATATATGTTCATGAAACACTAAGAAAATTATTACATTAGATTTTTCAAATTTATTCTCATGTGTTTGAATAAAGAATGTCAGAAGTTTGTATTTTGGAATACAGCACTGAAGGTGCAACACTTTATTCTGTAGCCAGAAGGGTAGCTCTAGCTAACGATAAAAGAGGAAAATGGTATTTATTTATTTATGTTTGTTTTAGCACAAAGCCACACAATAGGCCGGCTGCACCACTCTTCACTACATAGTTTGGAGAAGCTGTCAATGTATGCCAGTTTAGGTGAAAAATTATATCTTTATCAAGGCTTTCGGACAATTGCTGAATTTTAATGATTGAATAAACAGAAGGAAAACATAAATATTGATTATTGTTCTATATATCAGAGCTTTTACACATTATTTATAAATTAACAATACTTAGATCCATATAGTAATTTTTAGAACTACCCAGTAATCTTTCTTTGCATGGTGAGGAATAACCCTTATCTGTATATTTTGATAATTAACCACATGGTAAGTTTTAGTCTTTGTAAGCTGTTTTATTATTATTATTTATTTATTCTTAGGGTATGAATTTCTGTTCGGTTGCTTATTGTCACTATATTTCAGACAAGTTTTTCTCTAAGTTTTCAAGTTATTTATACAAAACAGTATTTTAAAATTCTTCTGTTTTTTGGAGAGGAAAACATTTTGATGATTGTGGTTTTGCTACTTATTTTAACAAATTTCTTTCATAGTATCACTTTCATCTTAGCTTAAAATGCTACAATTGTAAAAAAAAATATTTTATTATCCATTTTTATTTCTGATTTAATAGTTTTGCACAAGTTATGGTACAGAAAACAATAAATATGGAATTGGTGGTAAGCTTAAAGCCATTCGTATGGTTTGTGTTATTGTTTTTCATCTACAGTTGTAATAGACTTCTAAATAGGTCTGAAAGATGAAAAGAAATAATTAAAGTTTTGTGAGTTTTGTATTAAATAAACTGCATATGACAGTGATAAGAACGTAAATCAAATGGAAAACAGCCATAAAATGAGTTTAATCAGAAAACTGCAGATATTTTTGGGGAAAAAAATATCTACTGCATAACACAGTTTGTCTCAGAATAGTCTCATTTGAAACCTTACATAATCATATCCATTGAATTTTTAATTAAAAATCATAATTGTTATCAAAAAACCCACTACTGAAGACACCATGGCATTGGTTTTGGCTGCATTATCACATAAATCCTCTTTTGTGAGATAAGCAAGTTTCTTGAACTGCAGTCTCTTTGGACTTGCACACGTCACTTCTGAAAACTTTTTACTTGTGACCCATTTGAAGAAAGCATCCTTTTCAAGCCCACACTTGCACTCGAGTTCTATAGAAGATATAATAATTATGAGCCAAACCGTAGATGAGGAATACAGTTTGTAACATACTCTATCCTTTGTAAACAGTCTCATTACTCCTACACTTAATTTAACTTTAAAATATAGTTTATATTTTCACTTCTAATATTCCCTGATATCGTGTACAGTTCCTTGTTTGCAAAGTGATGTGTTTCATAATTCTTTTCTAACTAAAGAGTTTTTGTATTACCTAGAGATTTATTTAGAAGGTTCATGTAAATTTGATATATTGAACAATAATATGCTGATTATACTGGTCCAGTACTATGGTACATGATTGTTGATATTCAATGAAGGAAAAGGTTTCGTAAAATTAATAATACTTTTGAATTAAATCCATCCCTATGTGATGAAAACCATTTATTTCATAGCATGCTAATAGTGTATTAGGTGATTATACAAATAAACATTTTCACTTGTATTCAAAAATATATAATATAAATAGATATAAGTATGCACTAAGTAAGTATTATGGTACTGCACAAGTTAGAAATGTATCTTGATTTTGTTTCTAACTTCTCATCATGAAAACAGAACTCATAATGAAAAAGTTTCATAATATGTCATCAATTAATTTTATAAGTCTTGAAAACAAAATAGCATCCTAGTTTTAAACTTACCGTTCATTCCCAACTTTTGTAGGTTTTTCAGACCATTCAGTGCAAGAAAATCTTGATTTGAGACTGATTTGATGTTATTGTTGGAAAGATCGAGTGTTTGAAGTTCACGAAGATGTTGTAATGCTACTGGAACATGGTTGAATTTATTATCACGAAATTCTAGATTTGTTAAATGTCCTGCAAATACCTCGAGTGCATCATTTTCAATTCTATTCATCTTATTGTCATTCATTAACAAAGTTTTCAAGTTCATTTTACAATTTTCAAAATATTCTGCTTTCAGCTCCTGAATATTTTCTTGTATTAGGGTAAGATTTTTTAAATACGGAGTAGATTCTGTGATATTACACAGCACACTTGGGTTGAACTTTGAACTTATAAAAGTCAGCGATAGAAGGTGTTCAAGTTTTGAGTGTGCAAAATGTCTTAGATCTGACAAGTCAGAGTGTTGGACTTGCAAACCAACGAGTTTTTTAAAGTCCAATTGTAGAATATGGATGAGAGAGTTATTTCGTGGCATATTAGCACATTCAAGTTCAACGTCATCGTCAATATTACCAGTCAAGCAGTTAATTTTACACAGATCTATTTTTTGGCCACATTGGACATCTGTTCCACTAACAATTCTAACAGTGACACCATATACGAAAATGCTTGACAGAAATAAGCAGAGTTTTATGTTCCCCATGATCATCAGCTTTATAACTAGAAAAAAAAACGGATATTTTTACAATACTTTATAAAAATGACCAAAACTAAACATTTGTAGGGATATTCCCAAATAAAATTTGACGCTAATCAGAAACATCGACTTACGAATGGCAGACTGTATGTAACAATCCAATCATTTTTAGTGGTATATCACAGCAAACAAGTAATATAGGTTGAGTTTAAGTAACATGAAAATATCAGATATACCTGTATGTATATTTCAGTCAAATATTTTGCAAATAAGTTCAACAATTCCGAAAATAAAAAATGTTATTTCTCAGTTTACTTGCAATAAAGCCCCTCAGTGGCTCAGCGGTATTTCTGCGGACTTAAAACGCTAAAAACCGAGTTTCGATACTCATGGTGGGCAGAGCACAGATAGCCCATTGTGTAGCTTTGTGCTTAATCCAAAAAAACAAACAAACTTGCATTCAAAATATACAATATTTGAAACGTACTTCGCACAATGTAACGTTTTGAGTAATGGCGACGTGTTCTTATATTAGAAAAATATGAATAAATTTGCAAATGTATTTTAGTTTGTTTGAAATTAGGCACAAAGTAACAAAACAGGTTATCCGTTCGTTACCATCACGGCTATCGAAATTTGGCTTATAACATTGAAATATCACAGATATGCCGCTGTGTCACTTGGGGGCGTATGTTTTAGTTGTCTTAACAACCACAGATCAAAGCACTATAGGTTTCTAAAGGGTATTAAACACATTTGACCAAGAAAAGGTGTTAATGGGTATTCTTTTTACCTTAAACAATAAACCTTATTAAATATTCACAACAGAGATTCTGTATGGGAAACTCGCGCATTGAGAAAATATTTCAACGGTATTGATACAGTTAGAAAACTTAAAAATTGTGACCAAAATTAAAAAACAACAAATGTTTTGGTATGGATTGAAATGGCCATAAAGAAAGTAATAAAAGAGTTTTTTGACACTTGAGCCTGTGTATGTTTTATAGTAAATCCATTTGTGTCTACCGAATGTAACCGAACCTTTGATTTTAGCGTTGTAAATCCGTAGACTTACTGGAGGACTTACAGTGGAACACTGGCGAGCATGGGCTGTGTTGGTCACTTTAAATAACATATAGTAAATTGGTAGTTTCATTTACCACAGCTAGGTATCTACCAGCAACGTGTACAAAACGCATAAAATATCTGTAAAGTGTGGTAGAATATTGTCACCTTCGCTAGTGAATCAAAAGACTATAGAATGAACAAGTAAAGGTCGTCACAAAATTGACGTGAAGTTTGGCAGTTGAGTTTTCACCCTAACGCTAAAGAGAAGTCTTCACTGAAACAGAAGCTATGATGCAAGGATTACTAGTTATGCTTGGATATCACCTGTAGCAACTGTAAATGATGAAAAGTGATTTACCTGCTTATGTGTCGAAATTACAGGAATATAAGTGGCAATACAAAGAATGTAACCTGGACCTGGTCATTACCGAGAATTGATTCTGAACTCGGTTTACAACTTTGGGCCTCAAGGGTGATATTTGGAAGGTAGAAGTGGAACAGGAGTTGAAGCGAAACCAGTTTGTACATCAGCAACTGGAAGTTAATTGAAATCAGTTTGTACATCAGCAACTGGAAGTTAATTTGTTTTATTCCACTGTTCAAATTACAGTGATACTTCATCAAGTTTTCTAAAGATGAAGGAAACAACCTCTATTGTTGAACATAAGATTAAGTTCATGAAGTGAAAAAAAAATGCAGATAATTGAAATAACATTCTTTTAGGATATTATAACCATTAAAGTGGAGAAACCACAAAACAAAATATTGTATACACTATTGCTTTTAAAAAAAAGATACGTGTTGCATCAAAAACAATATTTTCTGTTTTTAGTATAAAGAAAATGTATGAAGAATATTGATTGTAAAATGTTAAAGAAACACGTGTGTGTGATAAGTTAACGGAAATACGAAACAGAATTGTAAATCTCGAGAATTTCAATATTTGTCCATTGGTATAAAAAGGGGATTGTATAAATGGAGATGCGCATAAAAGACAAAGTTTATTCGGTATTTTGCTTTCACTTACGTAATTAGGGGAAAGAAAAAGGAAAACGTAATATTGGATGTAGAAAACAGAGGGTGCTGTCACACTAGTACTTTTATTATTGTTACTTTTTGGAAACTATTGTGAGGCGTATGTTGATCATTATTTGTGTTAATATTTTTGATAGTATTTTAAACATTCGTATCTTTAATTCTACCTATTTTAGTAAAACTGTACACTAATATATTTGAGAATATTTTTCTTGTTTTCAAACTTACTTTGACTATTTTATTGAAAATATCGTATCATGAAAACATTACGTTTGTTTTTGAGAAGTGCAAATAATTTATCTTGTATGTTATCAATACTGATTTGTAAAAACAAAATAATTTAATTGTAGTTGTTGATAAAAACCTAATGCTTTCGTTTTAATAGTTAGCTTTGATGAAGACCTAAGAGAAATCAGATATCTACTAGTTAATAAAATAATGGATTTTGGAGCAGGAACGTGCGTGTAACCTTGTACAATATTCTGTTGTAGCATTATTTTTATGTACTGTAGGCAGTTTTGTGCTGCTCTCAACAACAAAAGTAATGCCGTATTGGCAACGAGTATGTTAAATAATTTAAGAAATGCAAGCTACAAATGTAGACATAAAGGTTTGAACCAGATTTTTCCAAACGTAAGGAAAACAAGAAGCTTTTTTGAAGTATTAAAACGATCGATAACCTGAATAAACTATTTTAGAATGGCTACTTTGATTTATGGAATGCTATTGTTTAGAAATCATAACATGGGTAGTAAGTTTAATATGCCTAAATGCAGACACGTTCTTCAACAGAATTATTTCTCTGTTACATATTATTACGTGAAAACAGTTTTAAGAAGGATGACAGTTAATTTTACTTTCATTAATTAGAGGACTGAATTTGACGTAATTACAGTTTTTAACAATCATTTAATTAAACTCTTATTTCCATGGCAGAAAAAGGACACTTTCCTCAACATAAAATATCGTGTTTCTGGTAGAAACTATAAGAAGTAACTGAACATATTAGACATCAACAAATTCAAAGACAGGAATATTCAAACTGTAAACTTACCAAATTACCTACTTGAAAAATACTTTAACTCAAGCACCAGAAACGCAAAATAGATAACCCTACAGTCAGCAAGATGCGTGTAAACCTGAAGAGAAGCAATTTTGCACTGTTACATGTAGAGTACATGTACACAATTACAGGAACGGATGGAATATTTCTAATTTCATGTTAAGGTGTAGCTCTTGAACATATACACTTCCTTCAAACTTGACAAAAAGTTAATTCTCCTATGTGTTAAGATTTTACAGGAAAACCCACAGTGTAATCAGATGACACAACTTATGAGTATTCCTTCTCAGGGAGTTGTCTAAAATTTGTTGCACAATAAATAAATATTTAGACATAACGAATTTCCGGTTTTCATGCAAGTTTTCCTCCCGCTGGCTCAGCCCTAAGTTTTAAAATCATAATATTAAAACTTGGCTTTTGACACCTGCGATAAACAAAGCACAGATAGCTCATTGTACTTCTTTGCACTTAACCTTAAAACCACACATACACACAATTACTGTTTGTGACTTACAGTTTGATTCCCCCTGGTTTTTTCTTTTTTCGTTAAAGCTTCTTCTGGTATTACATGTAGCTCTTCATGTTTTAGTTGCAAACTGAACAACAGTGCCATGGGAAAGAGAATGTTTATTTTCTAAGCGAACACCTTTCAAATAATTATGGAAACTATAGCTATTCGAGTGTAATCAATAAATATTAGCTGTTGATAATCATCAATAAAAAGTGAAATATTAGTTGATGTAAGATTAAAACATTTCTTGTCCTCTTCACATAAATCATCCTTTAGTGATTTAGCGGTAAGCCTGAGGTCATAGACCTAAAACTGAATTTTGATACTCGTGGTTGGCACAGCACACATAACCTATTGTGTAGCTTTGTGTTTAATAACAAACAAAAATGTAACTGATCAGTAACATTGATGAAGATTTAAATGAGTTGTGTTAAACGACAAACACTCAATAAAATCACTTTACAATAAATCTTTAGAGAATGGCATAATTTAAGTACCAATTTTTAGTTATTGTTTCTTTTTTATATGTGCATTGAATTTTGTTTTGGAATTTCGCACAAAGCAGCTTGAGGGCTATCTGTGCTAGCCGTCCCTAATTTAGCAGTGTAAGTCTAGAAGGAAGGCATCCACCCCCAACTATTCGGCTACTCTTTTACCAACGAATAGTAGTATTGATCGTCACTTCATAACGTTCCCACGGCTGAAAGGGCAAGCATGATCGGTTTGACGGGGATTCGAACCCGCGACCCTCGGATTATGAGTCGAGTGCCTTAACCACTCGGCCATGACTTGTATTAATAAAGAAAATTCTGAGTATCAGTCTTGTTGGCAAATATCATAAAGTTGATACATATTGATACGGTCCCCCGCTGGTACAGCGACAAGTCTATGGATTTAAAACGCTAAAATCAGGTGTTGGATTCCCCTCGGCGGACTCAGCAAATAGTCCGATGTGGCTTTGCTATAAGAAATGAACACACACATTCATTGATACACATTTATTTAACTTCTAAATTCATGTTCAAATTTTCGTTTATTCGGAATCGTAATATGTGAGGTAAGTAACATTACAAATCAGAAACTTGTCCGAGCTTAATTATAATAGGTGTTCGTGTGCAGGTTGAATTATGTCAATAAAATGGAACCGTGTTCCGAGATATTAATGCTTATAAACTATTGAAAATATGTACTGCGCTAACTACAGAAAATTTAGTTAATAAGATATTGTTAGTATTAATGTTTAATTAAATTTGATTTTAAAATAACCTGTCTTTCTCACAACAATGATTTGTGTTCTCTTTTGCAAGATGTTCAGACACTCTAATTCACTTGAGTGGTTAGGGTTAGTCCTAGGACTGTTTTCCTCTTAAGAAATCTTTCCAGAAGCCTATTTGCTTTAGTTGCTGAATCTGATGCATTAGGTGAAACAGTCTCTTTCAAACGATTTGATCAACAGGCTGGAGTACAAACAGTTCATCTTGTGAGGCTTAGTGGTTTCAAACTAGTGTAAGATCAATCCTCAGACTTTTCTATATTTCCGATAGGACAGGATAAACAAACTGTCTGAGTAATGAGATTTAAATACGGTGAGGAATACAATAGACATAAAAAGCTAGTGACTCTCTTTTTCTGAGAAAATCCTCTGCACCAGAGTATTGGCTCGACGTATTTGCGACAAAAAGACTATATACTGGCAGATTGAAGCACAATATATCAGAGACAACTTTGGATATTTTTCTCCTTTTGTTGAAGACACTTCACAAATACCTACAAATTCTTCATGTGGCGTCAGATCCTGGCTTACATATCAGAGGCATTTTGACTCTTGTTTAGTGCCAGATATATCTTGTGTCAAAGATCACTGAATATTGCAGCGTGACAGAGAATTTGTTTGTGTTACGTTTTTTTTATGTTTTAGATTGACTAAACGCAACAGAAAAACACAGATAACAGCTTGTATAATTTATTACGCTAAACTAAATATATATATAACAGATATAACGTTAATTATATATTAACAATGGCAGACATTCAGTTTTAACATTCAAAATCAATTACAACACAAAATGGTACTGGCCTGTATCTAATATAATGATCTAGAATGATAGTCCAGAAACAATTTACAGTTCAATAATTTTGATGACGTTCCTTTTACGATGAATGTCCCTTGTTTTCCAATTTGCCTTGGTTTCTCTTAAACAGTCCCGTACGTGTCGACACTCAGCACAACCAGTAATTCAAATGAATCGCAAAGATTGATGAAACAAAATCACAGCTTCCGTAGATCTAGCTCCAGTCAAAAAGTTAAGTTAAATAACCACACAGCGAACGTTGGAAACTTCTCGAACAAAGACGCTATTTCTTGAATTAAATATAAACTAATGACTGACTCTTCTTCTTTTGAATAATTCTAATGCCTGACTCCTTTCTTCTCCGCATCTTCGTCTGTTTATATATATTTGTAAGCCTCTTTCTAGAACATTCACCAGAACTTCGACAGAGTAATCTGCGCATGTATGTTTTTGCACGAGACTCTTACGTCTAGACGCTAGGCCGCCAAACATTTCCATTTATAGTCATATATTTGATCTACCTAACTCTAGAAAGTTCTAAATGTTATTTTAAACGAAGAACAACGTATTTCACTGTCTAAGCCTTGAAACAATAATAGAAATATGAAAATATAAATAATAGAAATGAAAATTTAAACACAACACGACATGTTGTCGTTTACAAAATATTTACACGACATTTACATAACAGTTTGCTTTGCAATATCTTTCACAGAAGAATTGCTCATGAAAGTCAGTATCTCATCATGAATTTTAAGGCAGGTATAATCCTGATTACATGTTTACCATATATAGAGTTTGGAAAATCCTCTGACCTAAACTTCCCACATTTTCCACATAACCTTTGAAAGCCAACTCTTGCTGTGCCATAAATTGTACTCTGCTTATAATCTTCAACAGAAAATATTTTGTTTCTTGTTGCATCGATGCTAAAACACTAGAGAGATAGACGTCTATTTGTCTCGTCTCCTGAGCATAAGTGATTTTTTTTTTCAATTTCCAAGTCCTGAGTTTGCATTTGTGAGAAAGAGAGAGTGCTCTAACCACCTGACCATGCCGGGCCAACGCAAGATTTTATTAAAATAAAATAAAATAACAGTTAAAATCGGGGGTTTGATTCCTCTCTGTGAACTCAGTAAGCAGCAAAATACGACTTTGCTATAAAAACATATACAAACAATTGCAATATATATAACATTAGCCTATCTATGTTAATATACTGAGAAGTAAACTTTCCACTCTATCTAATATAATGATTTCGTAATTTAGACGGAGTGTAGCATTGATACATCCTACCCTTCCCTATAATAATGAATAAAGCTCTGATGGGGCAATAATATGTTTCCTAACTTGTAGCACTGAAATACGTGGTTCAGTTTCCCATGGTGAAGAAAGCGGAGATACCTTCATTGTGTAGTTTGCATAAAAACAAAGGAAACTGAATTATTGTTATACGAAACTGCTTCCATCACGTTTGGTAACATTGTATACCACTAGAGGCCGTCACGTACGTGTAGCAAGACCAAATGGTAACCATATATATCCTTTTTCTTCAAGTTATAATAAATTTTATGATAAATGAATGAAAAAGTACAGTTTTAACTTCCTCAAAAATAAACTTGTTTATGATATTTCTATCTCAGTTCATATTATTTCTATGTAAAAAAACACCAAATATCTTTAATAGTTTTTATCTAATTTTAGTATATATTACCAGAAGCTCACTCTCATTAATAGCAAATCACACTACGTACTTTGGTGTAGAGATAAAACTTTTAACCGTGCATACGCTAGCATACTGAATTATGTAATGGTTTAAACACCTAAGTTACCTACTAAGCCTCAACCAAACAATGACTTCATCCTATATCTAATTTGTAAGCTATCCAGTGTCTCAGCATTAAGCCTTAAGGCTTTCAATACCTGTTTTGAATCTAACCTAGATAGATCATGTGGGTAGCTTTGCGCTTAACAACAAATGAACAAAATAAGGCTTTGCACGACGAATTTCAATATATATTTATATACTTGTAATTCATTATGAAGTAGTACAGAGACAGTTTTATGGAACCTAAAAACATTCGCATCTCAGGTTCAATAACTTTTACAAATAATAAATGTTTTTTTCCTTTAGACGTACAGGAACTTGTAAAAACGAGAGCATTTACTTTCATTTATTAAATACATTTTTCTCTAGCATAAATAAATATTTAGTGCTCGAATCTTAGTTTATTAAAAATGAGGTTTTGATTTGATTGATTCAAATAAAAGAAATTGAAATTCAAGTATAATTTATCTCTATTCAGAACAAAACAATAAGTGAAAAGACGAGCGTGTCAGACACTGGATGACGCTCTTCGAATACACACACACACACACACACACAGGAGTCTGAATTATCAATATTTTCTAGAAATACTTACATATGTCCTGTAATGGGAGAGTGTCACATTACATACACAAAAACAACAATGTCATACAGTAAACTCTGTCTAAGCTGGAAACTGCAAAGGGGGAAAACCTGTACAAGTCGGAAATATCAAAATATAAAAATTTGTTTAAATATTAATACATTCTTGTTTAATTAATAATTTGTTTAAATATTAATACATTCTTGTTTAATTAATGATTTGTTCAAATATTAATAAATTCTTGTTTAATTAATAATTTGTTTAAATATTAATAAATTCTTGTTTAATTAATAATTTGTTTAAATATTAATAAATTCTCGGATGTTTTGTTACAGTAAGTATTGGTTAAATTATGTTCTTTTTTTCTGCAATCATTATTTTTGCAGTTAAATTAGATTCATAATTTGTAGAAATATATTTGTCTTTTAAGTGCAAAATTCTACTCTTTATATACTTGTTGGGCCTGGCATGGCCGAGCGCGTTAAGGCGTGCACTCGTAATCCGAGGGTCGCGGGTTCGCGCCCGCGTCGCGCTAAACATGCTCACCCTCCCAGCCGTGGGGGTGTATAATATGACGGTCAATCCCACTATTCGTTGGTAAAAGAGCAGCCCAATAGTTGGCGGTGGGTGGTGATGACTAGCTGCCTTCCCTCTAGTCTTACACTGCTAAATTAGGGACGGCTAGCACAGATAGCCCTCGAGTAGCTTTGTGCGAAATTCCAAAAAAACAAACAAAACATATATACTTGTCACGAGAAACTAAATTCCTATCTTCACTAATTTTAAAATTTAGGAACAAAATTTACTTATACCCTCATTTTTAAAAAAAAGCAACTAAATTTCTTCATTTTTTTTTAAAAAGTCGTTTATTATGACGATTCTAGTGAAATCCAAACTCTGATTGAGAAGACTGATGCAGATGATGCAGGAAAGTTTTGTTAACGTTGACGAGAATGCTTTAACAGAAACTGATGAAATAGATTTAAAATCTATAATAGAATCGCAAAATGGTAACAGTATGAGAAATTCAGAAGATGAACAAAATGGAAAAGACAGTGAGGAAATAAAAATTACTACTTCATCGCAAGTGTTAAGCTATATTAACACCATCAAATTTCATGCAAAAATAAAGGGGGGAAATAAACTTCATAAAAAGGCCTTAGAATTTGCGTTCTCCTTTAATCGCACAAGAAAATCCATTAAAAAAACGAAACAGTTGAAACTGGACACTTTCTTCAAATAAATTTGATTAAGATTTTGTGTATTTATGTATATTTTGAATGTCTATTTTTGTTCTTATTTTAATAAATATACCATAAACAATATAACAACTTTATTCACAAACATCTTACTTTTATTGAGTCAAGCAAGTATAACGTTCAGTTAAAAATATATATATAATTAAGGAAATGAATGTTCACTGTCTAAGCCGGAAATTTTACTCGGTCCTGTGCAATTCCGCCTTAGACAGGTTTTACTATATTTCTCAAAGAGGAGGCGGTCAGTGACAATCCTATTGGCGAAAATAAGAAGGATGCAGCCTCTAAACACTTCTAAACTTAGACATGGCGCTAGCGTTAGAGACAGCAGATACAAGTTCAAAACTAGGCGGTCTCCAACACCATCAACCGTGTTGAAAACCCTAAAATATCCAAGTAGGACACTCTTTTGATTGTGTTTAACAAGAACATGAAATGAGGTCATCATTGTGTAAGGCGGATTTCCTGCACGTGAAGGTTGAAGTGCGCTCCAAAAAAGTATATTTGATTTGTTTTTTAAATTCTAAGATAAGTTAACGTCTACTTTTTAAATTGCTAGACAAAGTAAGCACCGGTTACTATATCTCTACTTTTACCTAAGAAAGTAGTAGCTGGAGTTAACGACCATACGTTAATAAATTTAAAACAGGGTTATAAAAATATAATTTAAATTCCAAAATTAGGTATATTAAAATATTTACTATAGATGGATTACATTCGGCTTTCATTTTACAGAATAAATTGGCAGTGAAAGTTAATTCTGCAACACATTTATTGTTGAGTGTTCATGGCTTCGCACTCGAATGTAGAGCGGATCAGTGACTGGAATATAGCTGAAGGTGAAGCGTTCTAACACTCAATCCTGTGGAAAACTGAACCATCCAATAGGCCTACAAGTGCAAGGTATGATGTAAGGGTCCCTTAAATTATTTGGTTGATTTGCATCTCCTACATATGACGGTATATAACCCGCTATCGTCTCACAGTGATCATGAAAAGTATGTTCATACAAACAGTATACTTGTTGACTAAAATGGTTTCAAGTATAAAGCTGAACAGTAAGTCGTCTGTTATGAGCTCTCAAGTTAATGTGGAGCCACCAGAAAAGCAACTTGGTTCTCAGTGACAATTTTTCACAAGTCTCAAGACAGGAAGCCTCCCAGCCATGGGGGTGTATAATGTGACGGTCAATCCCACTATTCGTTGGTAAAAGAGTAGCCTAAGAGTTGGCGGTGGGTGGTGATGACTAGCTGCCTTCCCTCTAGTCTTACACTGCAAAATTAGGGACGGCTAGCACAGATAGCCCTCGAGTAGCTTTGTGCGAATTCCCAAAACAAACAAGACAGGAAGAAACCCACAACAAAAACTACAAATGACTGCACAATAGCTAGACATCTCTCGCAAGATATTTGCTTTATCGATAAAATATATTCAATTGTAGACTGGATATAAGATTTAATATTAATTTACTATGTAAAACTTTTGTATATGAACCATCATTTGCAATAGCTATCAGTAATAACCGTTATTATAAATGCTATTATTTTTATGTTTTTATATTAAAATATATTTGTGTCAGAAAAGAAAATTCTGTACAGTCTTGAAATATATGATAAATTTAATACCTATTAACATTTAATTAAGTTCCAAATTGAAATTCAAATATTCGATTATATGAAATAGTAATACATTAGAATATGTAATATAATAAATCAGAGATTCGTCCGAAATGAATTATAATGCGTAACAAGCGGCAGGCCCGGCATGGCCAGTTGGTTAAGGCACTCGATTCGTAATCTGAGTGTCGCGGGTTCGAATCCCTTTTGCACCAAGCATCCTCGCTCTTTTCGCCATGGGAGCATTATAATGTGACGGTTAATCCCAATATTCTTGTTAAAAGAGTAGCACAAGAGTTGACGGTGGAGGCCTGGCATGGCCTAGCGCGTTAAGGCGTGCGCTTCGTAATCTGAGGGTCGCAGGTTCGCGCCAAACATGCTCGCCCTCTCAGCCGTGGGGGCGTTATAATATTACGGTCAATCCCACTTTTCGTTGGTAAAAGAGTAGCCCAAGAGTTGGCGGTGGGTGGTGATGACTAGCTGCCTTCCCTGTAGTCTTACACTGCTAAATGAGGACGGCTAACGCAGATAGTCCTCGTGTAGCTTTGCGCGAAATTCAAACCAAACCCTTTGTTAAAAGTTTTCTCTTTAAATGTTTTATTGTACTTCTGTGTTTAAGGGTTGTCGTCCATGTGAAGTTTAGCTGTTTGTAGGAACGAATAAAGTTTTTCAGAAAATACAGACATATCCTTCCCTATATCATTAGCTTCTATGTAAACTGCGAAGGGTACACTACAGTTAGTATACTTTACTATATCACTTGCTTAGTCAGTTATATCTTTTACATCTTCTTCGAGATAGTATAATCTAACCCCTTTCTCACTACAGACTATACTGTCCACGTGCTGTAATAGAGAATAACCTATTACAACAACCACCTTGTGATTTTCATTAGGGCCTCCTAGTGTTATTCATGACCATAATCATGGGCACCCATAATATTATTTAACTATAAAATGAAACTTTTCGAGACTTCTTCAATAGAAAGTTTCCATGCACTCTGAAAAGTCAGTTTAGCGAGCTTCTGTATGGTTCCCTTGATGAACCCATACCCGGGGGTTAATCCCCCATTACTCCTCTTACCGGCAATTGTGTTTTTCATTCCCATCCTTATCTATTCTTTTGTTATTCTCCCCCCTAACTTTTCATCCTTCCAAGCTGAAACCTGTTACTTGATCAGTGGTGGCGCCAGGATATTTTTGTTGGGGGAGGGGGGCTGAGGTAAACTGTGGAGGGGCTTCCCAAAATGCCATCAATATGAAGTATAGATGGTAAATTATAATAATGTAAACACCAAGGTACATTACAGAAAGGTGTGCTATTTTGAACTGCTTTTTCAATGCAGTTTTTATTGGAAACTCATACTCTGATTAATAATTCATTATTACAAATTAGAAATAATATGTTTATGAAAATATGCATATATGTAAAAGAGGAAGCTCACCTCAAGGTAATACATAATAATAAAGAAAATCAAGATTAGCTTAGTTTGAAAATTTAATATACTATTAAGAGTAAAGCTACAAATCAAAATAAATATAACATAAAGACAGTTTACATAGCAGAAACGAGTTATCCCATGTGAAGTTAATACACTCTGAGGAAAAGTAAGGTCACTATCAGGCTAACTATCTTTCATGTTGTGTTTATAGTCAATATTACTTTAAAACAATGTGCTTGTTCTCTTGTAACTTGAAATCAACGTGGTTGTCTAACCTTCGTCAAAGCTCAACATAGAATGGCATTATACAGGGAACAGCAATACAGCACATGAGTTTCAGTACATTCAGTACGTTTCTATGGGACGCATGACACATACTTCCGTCTTAATGAAGACGTTGAGTTCTACAGATCTATGTCTCTTTAATGTTAATTGTTAAGCAACAACGACGATTGTGTTTTACATATTTTATGAATATATGTCGGTAACAATATTGGGGAGTGAAGAAGGCTAGGCTCATTCTTAGTGGGCTCAAGCCCTCCTTGGCGCCGCCACTGTACTTGATATATTCTGCTTATTATAATCATATCTTCTAATACCAGCCCAATTACCAATGTTTTTAACTTCATGAAAGTCAGAACTTCCACTAATGTAAACTCACGGAAACAGAAAATAAATTACTTAAAGCAGTTATTTTCAACTTTTTCAATACAAGAGATTGGCTTAGTGCTTCCATCAGCTTTTGAGTACAACAAAAAACTATTATATTTGGTGAGAGTACTTGGTCCAGCAAGATGGTTGAAAGGATCAGCATTGGTTTGCCGGTCACTGATTGAGAACCAGTCATCTAGAAGTTTTCAATATAACCAGACAAATCTTATCATCATAATGACTTTTTTATAATTTGAAATACTTTGAGAGAAGTAAATAATGAACCTATTTGTATAAAACAGAAGGATAGTGTTGTAACGTTGTTCTTTACGGGTCTTATGAATCATCAGATGAGAAATTCAATATTCAGCTCTTTTAATGAATTTATTTGCTCCACTTCATGTTTCTTCATATTAAATCACTCATAAACTATCGTAAATTGTTTGACATTACATCAACAAATGATGTTATACCTCTCAAACAAGTTTTGGTCACATAACTCTTGAAAGTAAGGTGGAAAGCTATCCTTGTGTAAGGGTGTGTCATCCATTTTCCTGAATATTTCCACAGATATGACAACTAAATGTCCCATCTAGATCTAACTTAGATATTAATGCTTGTTACATTCATGGTCCTAATAATGACATCCTTATTTTTCAGGTCCACAAGACTTCTACCAAACGTTAATCCATCAAAACATGCTAGAATATTTTATGCTATTATGGGCTAGTCATTAGATGGTCCACAAGACTTCTATCAATCGTTAATCCATCACAACATGCTAGAATATTTTATTCTGTTATGGCCTAGTTATTAGATGCATATTTATTTTTAACAAGTCCCTATATGAGTACTTCACTTTTCGGTTGTGCAATGACTGTTCTTCTTGTTACTGGAAGTTTAGTCATTGTAGTATTGCCACATGGTGCACTGGGATTTCTTGGTCATGAACTGTGAAGCTATGTGAAACTAGCCTATCTTCACTTTTGTGTTTGTGCCTGAAGTCAATTTCCAGTACACACTCAACTTGATGTCATGTATCTACACAATATGAATTTATGAGGTGTGGAGAAACGTCCTTCATTAAGTATTACTATTTTCCTCTTGTTGGAACTTTCTGTGTAATTGCTGTTTGCACAACTTCCTTTCCTTTTTCATATTTGGAAGAAGTATCCCACCTTCTATTATCATGAACTTGTTTCTTTAAACAACGAACTTTTTATTTTATTTGAGAAAGATGAGGTATTCTCGGTTGAATTTATCTCATGAGTTTAGCTAAGTCCTCTTTTCCGTTAGCTTGTTAACTCTTTGGAGTTATTTCGATCTGATTTGGCTTGAAAACACATAGTTGGAGTGTTGTCTCTTTGGTGTGTTAAGAGGTGTTGATCCTTCACAGTTTCGATTATAATTACCAAATTTCCCACATTTATATCAGTTCTTTGTTCTTGATACTTTTGTGAGCAGTTCTTATTCCCTGCAAGCTTTTATTTGCAAATTTTGGCAATGTGTCCTTTCACATTACTCCTGAAACACTTATTACATTTTTTATTTCTATCATTCTGTGTAATAAATTGTTGAACGAATTATTTTTAATTCTCATCAATATGAATTGGTATTTCAATATTACGCAATCTAACGATCCTATAACTTCAGGGTAATGCCTTCAGTTGTTTATCTTCGACCTTACTGGATTATAGTTTCCTTAACAACTGTATAGCTTCCTTTAAGGACGTACACCTATTTTGATTAAGCCTAACTATTATATCCTCATTTGTCGAGACATCTATAAATTGGTCACTTGCCAACGAATAGAACATTTCACAAGGAGTATTTGGTTAAGACAACTGCGAAGCCTTTCTGAATCTTTTGCAAATTCGTCTAAAATCTCTTCTTTTTTCAACATTCTGCGTACGTTTTTCTGGCATGAATCGGTTAGATAAGGCTTGTCAGTTGTTATGGATCTCAACTGTCAAAGCTAGTCTTTTTAAATAGGTAGTAAGATCAGTCAGTCGTTTATTCTAGAAATTACTTCAATCGGAGCTTCGTGTGACTTCAATGGCACCTTCCCACCGTGATCCTTTCTTTAGTGGCTGATATTGACCAGCCAACTAATTTCTGAAATTGGAATTTTCAGTATCATGGCTGCAGTGGTCAAGGATAGTTTTACAGTGACAGGTGGCAAAGCGGTTATAGTGAAATAAATAAATATTTCTAATAGTTATTTTGAAAGATTATGTAAGTAATTACTGTGATATTAGGTGAAATTAACTTTAGAAAACTGATTTTCAGATGACTGAAAGTCAGATGTTAAGATATTTATTGGGATAAACGAAATATACGGTC
This sequence comes from Carcinoscorpius rotundicauda, assembly GCA_011833715.1. NCBI lineage: Eukaryota > Metazoa > Arthropoda > Merostomata > Xiphosura > Limulidae > Carcinoscorpius > Carcinoscorpius rotundicauda. The sequence continues at coordinate 160,435,822 of CM022392.1, read as the reverse complement.
ACCTGCTGGAGTACCTGTCCGTTGGATGGGTCACATGAAAGTTCGTATTTCACAAAAGACAGGAAATTGTGCTTTTATTGTTAGTTATTTTTTGTTTTACTTAATGTAATAAGCATTAAAAGTGGAATAGAAATACATAAAAATTTCAATATTAGAAAAGAAAGACATACTGTTTTTAAGAATTCTAACAATAGCAGTTACATAGTTTGTTCTAATGTTGAAGGATACACAAAGTTTTTAGTGTTTTTTTTGTTTTTTTTACAAAATTGTTTGTTGGGTTTATGAATTTTGCGCTAAACAACACGAGGGAAAGCGGGACAGACAGATTGAAAAGGGATTGTCCCGCCGAAATTAAAACGTCTGGTTACATTTGATATTACCAATTTGAATAATCATTCAGAAATATATTTCGTTTGGTCTGAATTTCACGCCAAAGCTTTTCGAGGAATCTGCGACGGCCGTCTCTAATTTAGTAGTATTAGTTAAAGAGAAAGTATTTAGTGGATACCACCACCGCCAACGTTTGAGTTATTCACTTACCAACGAATCGTGTGATTGACTATCGCATCATAACATCTCCACTCAAGCTCAGAAATAGGAACATATATTAATCCAACAAATACATTATTGTATGGCCATGTTGACAAACTAACACCTGTGTAAATAAAAGTGGCTCCGGTGTCTCAGCGGTTTGTCTGCGGACTTACAACGCCAAAAACCGGGTTTCGATACCTGTGTTGGGCAGAGCACAGATAACCCATTGTGTAGCTTTGTGTTTAATTCAAAACAACAAGAAGTTATCATATGACCAGTGACTGTTATTTATTTCATAAGGAAATAGAAAACGTTAAAACAGTTATGATCTATCACTATTTCAGCCGTGGGGTGTTGTAATATTATTTTTAATGCCACTATTCAATGGTAAAAGAGTAGCTCAAGAGTCGGCAATGAGTGGAGATGACTGGCTGCCCTTCCTCTAGCCTTACACTGTTAAATTAGTGGCAGCTAGCGCAGGTAGCCCTCGTGTAGCTTTGCGCAAAGTTCAAAACAAACCAAAGAAAGATTAATGTAGTTAAACTAATGGCGTAGTGCTGTATTATACACACACATATATATAACAGTTTTGGTCAAATTAATCGGAAGAAAATTAATGGTTGTTACTAGGATAAAGTTAATTAAACAAAACCAGTCAAGAAACTGTCTTGAAAACGCTGTGGTTTAGAAAAGATCATGATGTCATATGATGTTATTGGTGCTTTTATGGACATTAAAGTATTGTTCAATTCATAGCAAAACGTAATCAATCTGAGGTCTAAACTGCGAGCAATAGAAATACAATTTGTGAAAACGAAACAAACAAACAAGATATATTTTCAGCTATATTCACGAAAGGTGTTAACTTTCAACAAATTCTATTGCATAATCCGTGAGTCGTTATATTGCGTATTTGTATCCAGATATGGAAAATGTATAAATTCAAAATTAAAGGTGTCTCTTTCGCTGAAAATTTTAAACTTAAGCGTTCGATTAATAATGGTTATTCATTAAAACAAATAATGGGGGTTGTTTATGGTGAAATAACTTCTCTTCTAGGTGGGTTTCAGTGGACTAATGTGTATTGCTTGTTTGTTTGTCCCCCAGTGGCTCAGCGGTATGTCTGCGGACTTACACGCTAAAATCCGGGTTTCGATACCCGTGGTGGGCAGAGCACAGATAGCCCATTGTGTAGCTTTGTGCGTAATTCAAAAATAACAAATAACAAGTTTCTTTGTTTTGAGTTTTATGCAAAGGTACACGAGGGCTATCTGTGCTAGCCGTCCCAAATTCAGCAGTGTAAGACTACAGGGAAGGCAGCTAGTTATCTCCACCTACCATCAACTCTCGGGATACTCTTTTACCAACGAATAGTGAGATTTGCCGTCACTATATAACGCCCCCACAGGGGTTCCTGTTTGATTCTCTTCACAAAAAAAGAAACATTTTTGTTTTAATACATTTTCTTTTCTCCGATTGACAATTCAGCGCCTACGATTGAAGACTCAGGGGGCACAGAGCGTCATAGGATTGCATACATTTGTCCAATGGTGAAACCTTTTTTTCAAGGTCTATGATTATCGTCTAACTGGCGAATCAATGTTATCTCACTATTATAAGTTTTTTTGTTTTTTTTTTTGCTATCGTACGTTCCAAGTTAGAATAATCTATTAAATTCCCTATATTAATTACTGGTTATATTCTTTTGTTAATTTTTTATTTGTGTGGTATTTTGTCTTACCATAAGTTGTTAATAAGTAACATGTATAGGATACGGGTATATATAACGAGTCTTTTCTATCGTTGCTCACGGCGACAGGTTTAACAATTTGTTGTGATTTAATGTCTGCTTTAGATTGTCGCTATAATGTCTTTTTTTTTTTCCACGAAACGTTCATATTTAATCACAACAACAACAAAAAACCTAAGCTTATCGCATGTATCCTTTGAAACACGATACAATATTTAGCCGATGCTATAACACAGGCAAAATGACCTCAGAAGGTCGAAACGTTGTTCGCTGCTTATCTAAAAACAAGTGTTACTACCCATACCAGCCGTTCTGAAATACAGGTGTGTCAGATATAAAGTCACACCATATCAACTTCTCTCGATCAAATTAATAATTTTTTTATTTTTTTTTATTTAAATGAATAGTTTAAAATAGCTTAATATATGCACGGATTTAACAAACTCACCAACAACCTTACATCTTTGGTATAATGATGTTCAATAACGTTTTCTGTAAAGCATGACAGATTCTAAAACGTAAACTGTACCACGTGCACGAACAGGGAATTTTTACAGTCTTTCTGCGCTCTCACTCGTGCAGGTGGACAGTCTGTTCCAACCTTATAGAGGTGTTTTATTTCAATTGTTCCACCTGGAGAAGAATAGTGAGCTGTTATAGTTGTTTTTGTATCTTTAAGATGTTTTCATGTTATGTCTGTGAATATTAATTCATGGAAGTTGTCTGTTTATTAAACGTAAATTGTATGAAGAGGCCTAAATATTTTTTTCTGTAACTAACGTTACTACAGCTATATGGAAAAAAATGTGTGAAGGGGGGGAGACAATTACTTTTTGCACTGGAAGGATGGGGCATCTTTTGTAGTTACGCCGCTACATGTTGTTGTCCCAAATCTCGGAGCAAACTTAATGCATGCCTGTGTTACAGCCTCTTGGGTTTGTTGTTCACATTTCTTCACTGTGTGTTTATTTATTTTTATCATAAGGCACATTGACAGACATTATTTCTTAACGGTGCCCCAACTTGACAATTGTCCTCACTCATATATCTTGCAGATTTAACACAATTTTTCGTTATATCGTCTTCTAAAAGTATCACCTAATAGAACTTTCCACACGACATACCCAATAAGACGCCCACCTGTCAAGAAAATGGCTGTATTATTCGGGTACTCTTGGTAGTACCAAGCACAACTTTACTGTGATATCACCTAAACCCATTCACCTCACAGGACGTGTTCACTTTTTTGACAAGACCTGACACATTTTAACAAGGTAAACAATATTTCTTCTTTCCAGCGATTTCCTGGATTCAGTGAAGCAAGCAGTCTTTATTTCTCGTATTTGTGGTGATAAAGTTTCCAGGGCAAAATCTGTGGTAGTCTCCTTGTAAAATCACTTGGTTTTGTCAGGGCTGAAAATTCCATTGGAAAAAAGATGTAAAATTTCAGACAAAAAATCGTGGTTGCAAACTGGTGTGAAAGTCGGACAAGACAGTTATGGAGAGTTCCAACATTTGCCTTCATATTCTCACCTTGATTTCAGTGACTTGTCACTTGCCCCCCGCTGGTACAGCGGTATGTTTCCAACGCTAAACTCAGGGGTTCGATTCCCCTCGGTGGGCTGAGCAGATAGCCCGATGTGACTTTGCTATAAGAAAAACACAAACGCACAGACTTGTCACTTCTGTTCTGCACACAACATAAGATGTTGAAAACTGCCTGCTTGTATTTCTTCAATCATTTCCTTACTATAATTTAAAACGAGGAAGATAATTTTAGATCACTCTATATAAACATTATAATGTGAATATACATATAGTAATACAGATACAGATATGATTAAAAACTAATCGCTTATTTCAACTTTGATCAGTCTTTTATAGAAATGAATGAATAAATGCCGTACAAAAAAAAACTTAAACAAACCTAGTACCGGTAAATATATGTTTTTAATTTCGCGCAAAGCTACATAAGGGCTATTTGCGCTAGCCGTCCCTAATTTAGTAGTATAAGACTGGAGGGAAGGCAGCTAGTCATTACCACCCACCGCCAACTCTTAGACTACGCTTTTTTATGAATGAATAATGGGATTGACCGACAATTATAACGCCCCCACAGCTGAAAGGATGAGTATGTTTGGTGTGACGGGGATTCGAACCCTCGACCCTCAGATTAGGAGTTGAACGTCTTAACCCACTTGGCCGTGCTGGGTCCCAGTACTTGGTAAGCTACTAAAACAGAGGTGGTAATACACTCAAGGATGTGGGCGTTTTATTGTGAGAAATGAGTCGAGTTATGCGATACACATTTTAATGTAATCTTTTTTTATATGAAGAGAAGATATGATCTGGTGCACAAATAGAACGTTCAGTTGTATCAAAAACTGGATAAGATTGGTTAGAATGGAATGCGTAACTTCAAAACATAAACGACGAAGCCCAATCACTGATCATTAGAATAATCTAAATGCAATTTTTATCAGAACGTCAATAGATTTTTCGACTCTTGTTTTTTTCTCGAATCAAACACAAAAGAATATTCTGATTATAAAACTGAGTTAAAAGTGAAATAAATGACATTCTTTATTACTGACAAGAGTTAATACAATCATCCTGTAAGATGTTTATCAGTCGGCCGGTGGGCTCTAATTTTAACTAACTAGCCGAACTGAGCGAGCTGGTAGCCCACGAATATTGCGTTTAATCTCACGTCACGGTTCTCTGCACAGAAAAAATAGTTTTTCTTTTCTTTGTAATGAACTCAAACAAACAATGTACAATTTTTTAAAACCTTTTTTCCAATCGAATGATCGCCAAACGAAAAGTAAAAATGCCTTTTTTTCTGATTGAAGTTATTTTTAAGCTCAAATATAAATCTTGCAGAACAACTTATTAAAAGTAAGCCAATTATATAGCTTAGAACTTAAAGTAATTTGTACTAAAGTAGTGAATCTTGAATAACAAATCGATTAGAAGTACTTAATGTCATGAATAAACACACAAAATATTAAAACTTACAAAAATTAGGATATGTTAAATTAACAGTTTGCTACATTTGCTGTTGTTAGTATTAAGTCATAAGGTCAATAATATTTCATATGGTTCAGCAAAGTGTCGAGCGTGTCCAATAAGGTGCTAGATGTTTCATTTTATATTTATAAAACTTTGAATGCCAGGTCCCTGTTGTAGGGCCAAGCATGGCCAGGTGGTTAAGCCACTTGACTCGTAATCCGAGGGTCGCGGCTTCGAATCCCAATCACACCAAACATGCTCGCCCTTTCATCTGTCGGGGCGTTATAATGTTTCAACCAATCCCACTATTCGTTGGTAAAAGAGTAGCCCAACAGTCTGCGGTGGGTGATGATGACTAGCTGCCTTCCCTCTAGTCTTACACTGCTAAATTAGGGACGGTTAGCGCAGATAACCCTCCTGTAGCTTTGTGCGAAATTCAAACCAAATCCAATGGGAGATCATTTTTCCATAATCATGGCTTCAGGAGATAGTCCGATATGGCTTTGCTATAAGACAATTAAAAACAACAACAACAAACACGCATATAAACATGGTTAACCTGTATTTATATTTCTATGAAACTGTATTTCTGAAACAGGTAATAAGCCGTAATTATACGTTTGCACCTTTCGGGAAATTGATGATTTTATCTCTATCAGTAATCTAAATTTTAATTCAAATCAGTTGCGTCTGAAGGAAGTTACAATATGTAGAAGTAACAACAGTTATAATCATGCACACTATTTAAATTCAGATATAATTTTCATGGAAGGCAGAGTAGATTTAAGTTTTTGACAAAAGAATTGTTTTGTTTGCTTAATCAATTTAGCGCAAAACAGCACGAGGGCTATTTGCGCCAGCCGACCCCTAACTTAGCAGTGTAAGACTAGAGGGAAGGCAGCTAGTCATCACCACCCACCGTCAACTCTTGGGCTGCTCCTTTACCAATGAATAGTGGGACTGACCGTCGCTTATAACGTCCCCACGGCTGAAAGGTCGAGAATGTGTGGTGCGACCGAGACTCGAACCCGCAACCCTCAGATTACGAGTCAAACGCCTTAACCCACCTGGTCGTGCCTGCCCTACTCTGACAAAAGAATGAATTTTAGTTGTCCCATCCTTAGTTTACCTACCCTAAAAATGTAACTCCGGTTACACTATTGAAAGTAATTATTTCTTATTTAAAAAGATACCCCAAATTTGTAATGATATTAATTTTTATGGATAATATTTAATTATTAACAAATAAATTAAAAATAACAGTTATAAAATTTATGAACCATAAAAGTTTACAATATTTTTTATAAATATCATAACAATTACTGATTACTGAAATTACTTTTTCGAATACACAGCGGTCACTATTTAAGGTCATTCGAAGCTTATAAATCATTAACTAATGTTTTGAAAAGTATTTGTTCGGTATACCGGGTCGGAAAGACGAACTTCAGGTGGCTGAGTTTCTCTCGGCTTACCCGGTTTATATTTGAACAAATATTTTCGGGAATCCTGTGCGAGAGTAAATGTTAAGGTAAGAAGCCTTAGTTCTTTTCATCATAAGTGGTAATCATTTTGTAATACTTGTTGAAAAGGTGAAAGTTGGAAGATCAACTGAAGTAGGGTGGTTTATTTCTACCTCAATCCAAGGTTATTTTTGTGTTTACGTATTGGGATAATTGCATTATTTAACACCTTGTAATACGCAATATTTGTTGAAATTGGTAGACGTTGGGAGTCTTAATATTGTAGAAATATAGTGTGGTTTATTTCTACTACAACGCTTTGTGTTTGTATAAAGATTATGGGTGACTGCCTTCCCCCATCTGGGCCCGGCATGGCAAAGCGTGTTAAGGCGTGCGACTCGTAATCTGAGGGTCGCGAGTTCGCATCCCCGTCGCGCCAAACATGCTCGCCCCTTTCAGCCGTGGCGGCGTTATAATGTTTCGGTCAATCCCACTATTCGTTGGTACAAGAGTAGCTCAAGCGTTGGCGGTGGGTGGTGATGGCTATTAGCTTTCCATCTAGTCTTATACTATTAAATTGGGGACGGCTAGCACAGATAGCCCTCGGGTAGCTTTGTGTGACATTCAAAAAGAAAATCCCCCAACTGGCTGCAAACAGCGAAAACTAGTAAGTGATAAGGTTGTAGGTTTCAGCACACAACTTCTTCCCTCTATTTGATTATTCAAGATTGATAATTAGTTCGACATCCGCGTTTGAATAGTGTGTGATAGTGATAGCTGGAATATCTCCAACGATTTTGAGAGCTATAACCATTATGATATAATAGTAATAACAATGACTGATTTAAAAAACAACAACAAAAAAAACACTTAAATGTTATGTCTCATTGCGAACATTGAGCCTTTGATATTAAGTTTGTTATTGTTATTTAGTGCTAATTTGATGGCCTATTTATAATTAATATAATGTATAGTACTAAAACTATTCTAACAAACTATATGTTTATTATAACTATCGATTAAAACAATTGATACACGAAATAACAATTTAAATCTTGTTAATTGTGTGCGTGGTGTTCTCGTAACAAATGTTAAGTTTAGCAATTCACATTAAATTAATTTGAATATGCAAATCAGAAGATATCGTGACAAATAGAACCGGATTTAATGTTTAGGAAAGGTGTAATGTATGGAACTACATCTTGGAAATATTTGTGTGTAGGTCGTATAGTGCAACTTGTTACTTTTGAAAATGTTATGATCTATCATATACTCGCGTAAATTATTTACGCACTCGGATGATAAAGTTGGATTTGAGATTCACAAGGCTGTAATATACTTGAAAATACGAACAAAGGGTCAGTCGTAAAAGCCCGTTCGTATACAACACAAGTGAGAAGCATCTCTGTCAAGAAAAACGCGTATCTCGTATACGTACATAATTACTTCTACGGACACCAATTTAAATATCAAATGTTTGCCATTCCACAGTAAGGTACACCCGCTAAATCATTGTACGCAACGTTTTTGGATTTCTGTGCGATTGGATTATTGAAAACGGATGCTGCGAAATTATCATCTTTGCACACGAGATTGAATATGGAAAGCATCAGGAGAGAGTGGTGTTTGGACGTGATAGATTTGCAACGAGGTCTTTTTGCAGTGGAAACTATGCTGCCGAACCTGAAAGATGTTTAGATAAAACCTGTTGGATCAGCTAGGTGAACCAAACCATTTGTCATCCAGGATGTTTAAAGATTGAGTCCTCCCTCATCCGTCACAAAAGCGTTTGATTTGTTTGTTTGTTTTCTTATAGCAAAGCCACATCGGACTATCTGCTGAGCTCACCAAGGGGGGATTGAACACCTGATTTTAGCGTTGTAAATCCGGAGACATGCCGCTGTACTAGCGGAGCGTAACGTTTGATTTAGACTCTGTAGTGAGGGGGTCATTTTACAAGGTTGTAATCGTTGTGAGAGATTAATGAAGGACATGAGGTCGTGTCTAGAAGAGTAATGAAGACCGCGAAGCAAAATACTATAACAAACGATCCCTAACAGAACCGGACAGGGATCTGTAAATCGAGGTTTCGTGGCAAGAATCCATCAATGTAAAGCCCTACATTTTTGTAGGTGGTGGAGGAACCAAAGACTCCTCCACACACACTGAATGGAACCGAAATAATTTCTGTTTAGTGCCAAGATAAAGTGTAGACTTCATGTCTTTGAAATTTTAATACTTGAAAAACATTAGAAAGAAACTTGTATGGCGAGACGTACAATATGTTCTCACTTGACATAAATGTATACTCCACTTGGGGGTGGAGTAGGTCAAATAAGCATATTTCATGAAGTTAGCATTTCAGATCCCATCACTGTGAGAGAGAGAGAGAGAGAGAGGGAGAGAGACTTTTGCTGTTACCTTTTGCAGACAAGTTCAGAAATGTGCGGCTTCACCTTGGCAAGAGCCAATATCATTTTCGCAACAAAGGATTTACTTTTTCTTCGTTTTTATTCCACCATCCTCGAAAAAGAGTGCTCGTAAAGATACGTTGTAACAAACGATATGAGTATCTTAAGGGCTTTCTTAGCAATAAGAGGGTACGCTACAGAAGTACCTCGAATTCAGAGCCCATTTCGTTACACAGCTCTTTGAAGATGCGGTGCTTCAGGGAACTATTCGCACAAAGTTCACACATTCCACTGCAATTTATAATACTTCTGCCAGTTTTGAAGACAAGGTTTTGTTGCCAATGCATGCCTGTGCAGAACACAGTGCGTTACAATGATGTGTGATGCATGGGCTTTCACCAGCGCACCAAAACCAGAGTTTCGTCCCAGCATGACTGGTGCTCCGTCCGCAGAAACCATAACCCATGAAAGATCATTGTCTCTGAAGGAGTCATCCACAAGTTTCTTCACGTCGGCTGCCTTAGTTGTTGTAAGAGGCTTACAAAAAAAATTATCTCATCGTTCTTCATATAGCGTACGAATACAACAAGTTGGCGTAAATTGGAAACGTCGGTGTTCTCGTCGAGTTGAAGACTGAATTTCGCAAGGCTTGAAATCAGATCTGCAACTACTTAAGCCAAGATGTCATCTCTCATGTCATCTATTCTGCTGCTGATGGTGTCATTTGAAAGAGGAATTTTGGATAACTTATTTTCAGCAACTTTTCCCAGCATGATATTCGCCATCTTCAACGGAGCTGGTTTTACGAGTGCTTCACCAATGGTGTGTGTGGTTTGCCCTGCTTTGCGATCAAGTACGCAACTTCATACGATGCTGTGAGGATCGGTTTGTCGTTGGGTACAAAGCCAAGAACAGGCAAAGTAGCCTTTTCATCGAACCTGGCTCTCTTTATCTTGAATTCATCAAGCGTTGTGTTCTTGTATTTCCCATCTCCATGCAGCTTTAGGGAGTGTTCTCTTAGTTTTGCCAGTGCTAGACTAGAATTGCTCAACTTGACATTGCAAATCATGCATTAGAGGATGCTGACTCCCATCATGTTCCGTTATACATGTGAATCCGTATTGTACGTATTCGTCTGACCATTTTCTGTTTTTGCTCGACACAGTTGGTATGAATGGATTGAAAGATTAGGAGAAAAAAAACAAATGACGCACGATTACTACAGTTGCAAGTCGACTGCTAAGCGCACGAAGTTCCCTGCAGCACAGATATTAAGGCCATGTTGATCAGCTGCAACCAATGATGGCGAAGTGGAGCATGACGTCACGAATTATACGAGGTGGGGGATGAAGGAACGGACACGCACAGTATGTGTCTTGACCTCCGCCGAACCCCTGGGATTCGATTGAACTCAGGTTAAGAACCACTACCTTAAGAAAATCTTTAGATTAATGCACTACTTTTCAAAACAGTTTATTACATTGACTGAGAGAAAACAGAATGAGATTTCGTCTTGCTTTAAAAGGTACTGCTTTCCCCCCCCCCGACTACGCGGTGTTCTCAGTTTTCTTTCTGGTATTAATTTCTTTTGATTTGTAGTAGAAACAAGTTGTGTGCGTGTGTCTGTCTGTTTCCAGATAAACTACTGTTCTAAAGTCCAATGTAAATAAACATCGTTTGAAGCTGAAATGATTTAAGAAAGTGGCCGGCCTCTGATCAGTTGCTGGAGAATTAGGGATCACAGTTTTCCAAGTCATAACAAAATTATTAGTGACGAATATATAACTGCTGCTTTTCTAAGTTTAGTCGGTTTGGAGACTACAAAACATCCTATGGCTATGAAACGTTATGACAAGGTGCAATGACCGAAACAAAGGGATGACCAGTTGGAATTTAGATAGGAGTCAACGCAAAAGAAGGGAACACCAGATAAGACAAACCGAGAGTATGAAAATAGTTTGCTACCAATAATAAACTGAGAACGTGTTTTTAAACTTGTTATTCGCTTTTGCTGCATGTCTTAACACTTTTATTACTTTTTGGTACTGGCCATAATGACACATAACCCGGCACCAGGACTGGAAAGACCAACTTCAGGTGACTGACGGTGGTTCTTGTACTTACCTGTTAGTCTTCCTGGCGGGTTATGATCATTACCATTTAGCCAAAGAAAGTCCTTTACAACTTATCTTACTCTGTTTTTATGCTTTTTTCTGTTTTTCAATGATGCTTTGTTTTACCTTCATTTCCTTTTATGTATTTCACTACATTTAATTTATTTTTTACCGGATGTTTGGCGCAGATACCCTAGTTGCTTTGTGCCATAAATCAACCAATCAACTTGTGTTATTTGCTTGCGGTACTGAACAACAGTTTATGTTGATGTCAGTCAATTTCTAAATTAAAAAAAAAAAAAAAGTAGAACATGAAATTGAGGTGCATGAGAAGGAAAATGGAAGTGCGAATACAACAGTTCCAACAATTTTTTTATGTAGCTTTCTGTTGCTTGGGGCACACAGGTGGTTCTTGCCACTAACACTTGTGTTCTTGGATTCTCAACTGTTACCAAACACCATTGTTTGCTTATCACGGCCGGAGTAAAGACTTGCTACAAATCGTTTTCTTAATTCCATCAAGTAGAATGTACACGGAAATATTGTTTAACTGGACACATCTTTACGATTAGTGAGGGCTGTTGCATACTCTCACGAAATGAATTATTTAACTGGACACATCTTCACGATTAGTGAGGGCTGTTGCATACTCTCACGAAATGAAATCGGCTTACTTTGGTTATCATACTATATTTAAGTAGCACTGAACAAGTTTAACAGGTAGATATAATGCATTCTGTTCCACAGTAAGTTTAAGTATGGTTCTTCTGATTTCTCAAAGCCCGTTCCCTTGGCTGTGGTTTCGCTAGATATTAGATAGGGACAGTGGGAAGCTTGTTAATCCATTCATGAGCGTCACTAATTAGATGACGAGGCGTTTGGCTATCGATATTTTAAAATTATCCAATTTTACATCACTATCGACGATATCGACAGATGCCGATAATGAAAACTCGTGAATTACGGAAATCGTTGAGTTGTGGTTTGTAATCGACGTTATCAGGCGAGGTGTGCTTCATTATTCGCCTTCCACAACACATCTAGGGTGTAAAGCATCGTGTGTCGGCACAAGAACTCTTCAAAATATTTTGATCTTTATGTCCAGGTCCGCCAGTGCTTCCGTGTTCCCAGGATACCAGGGACCGCGGGCACCAATTGGTAAACCGTGGAAAACAATAGAAGTTGCACCAGTTAGATTTTTCACTTATGGTGCGAGCTCTTCATAGCGGGCGACCTTGGAATTATATGCTTCCTCTAGGGAACTATACACAAGTTCATATCGGACCGCCACGTCAACCACCACCGCTGTATCATCACGGTGGAAGATCAGATCCAGTCTCCGACGTTCACCATCGCCTGTCTCAATGGTTGTTTCTTTGATTGCTTTCCACCCTTTACTTACAGCCTCTGCTACAAAATGATCACAGATCTTGTTGTGACGCCGTGTCCTCGTAGCTTTTAGTTTAGGACATTGACCACTAAGATGACAGAGTCTCTCGGGGCCCATAATCCCGGTATTTAGCAGCAGCTTTGCTCTTACTCAAATTCCCTCTACTGAGGGCTTTTCTCGTGGGATATACATTTGCCCTTAGAGCAAGACACTTCACCCAATTGTGGGCCTTCATTCCCACTGGTTTAGGTAACCGGTGGTTGGCAGATCTTGAGCCTTTGAAGAGATTTACATCGTGCCCTTGCAGGGCAAGACCTTCCCAGCGCTTCCTTTCCATATCTCTCCAATTAGAATATGTTCCAGAAGTCTGTTCGGGCTTAGGGATAGGAAGTCCTGCTTTCGAGGCAATGTCTTTAATAGTCTCAACTATGTTATCCTTTTTAGCTATATAAGCTATAGTCTTGTTCGAAGAATGGACATGCCTTAATCCTGTCTTGATCTTAAGCGTTGGAAACAGATTCCAACTTGACAAGTGCTAGGCCACTGTCTTTGTAACGGGAGTAAAGTAACCCGTCGGCCGTGCAAGGCGGAAGATGACTCCAGCTCTTCACGGCCTTTTTAATCAAGTTATCCACATTTCTTAGCATTTTACCACTCGACTCGCTCAATTCGAGTTGGTAAAGGAGCCGGAGTACCGCAAATCTGAGAACATCAACGCGTTGGTGTGGTTTGGTTTTAGCGGTACCCTTGATGTTATCTCTCCACTTCTCGAGGAGAGGAATTACAGGCTCGCTGTACACCTTGGTCCATGGACAGACATTGGCCCCAAAATAACGGTACGATTGTTCGGGTCCGATCATCGGGAGTACTTCGCCATTAACTGTCTATGGTGGACAATTGTTGACGGTAAAGATCTTATTGGACCCCTAATCAGCATTCCGGCACACTTTGAGATGTTAAGGGAGAGGCCGTTACCCAAACAGTAGGAATTTCCAATATTTAACATTTTTCTGGAGGCTAGCATGGTCTTTAGCCAGCACTGCCATGTCATCAGCATATGCTAATGTAGAAACTGGATCCAGCTTCTTGTCTAACGATGCACCTCGACCAACCTCTTCCAGCTTACGGATGAGAGGATCCAGGGCAATGTTGAATAAAATTGGAGACATGGGGTCCCCTTGTTTTCTGCCTCAGAGGAGGCAGATAGGTTTGGTATTTTCAATACCAACCCGGAATGTCGTTGTACCATCTTAATACATGTCCTCCACAAGTCGGACGAAATGTGAATGGACATGAAATCTAGCAAGGCTGGCAAGAAGATGTTTGTGGCCAACCGTGTCAAAGGCTTTGCACAGGTCTAGAAAGGCCATATGCGGTCTGTGAATAACCATATGTTGAACAGACTTGCAAAGGAGGCGTCGATACCAAACTTAAGTCGGTAGAGCAAGAAGGGAAGAGTGTTATCGGGACCAGGGGCCTCTCTTCACACCTCGAAGTGATATCCTCACTTCGTCAGATGTTATCGGTTCCAGGATATGGCTGTTGTCTGCCGTGGGTGGAAATGGACGGTCGTCAAAATTGACGTTATTATTATTTGAAATACCTTAGGCCTGATCATAATAGTCTTTCATCTGACCTTTACTAAGGGGACATCTTGCAACATCCCGGCCGTCTAATATCTCCTTAGCTAGGCGTTTTCGTTCGAAGTCGAACATCCGTTGGAACCGCTCAAAACGTTCTACTCTGTGAAGCCGCCTTTTTAATGGCCTTCGAGCAGGATTAAGGACCTTAAGAGCCTGCGTCGAAGGTCTCTCGTTTCTCCATGACGTCTGTGAATGGGTGAGCTAGTCGACCCCTAATTTGGTCACAACTTTAACCTCCTGCTAGGATGCTTCGTCGAGTCCCTTTTGATCTCTCAGCTGACATATGTACGAACAGAACTTAAATTCCGGTCGGGGATATCAATCCCTTCCCAGTCGAGCTCTTCGTACTGAACGACGTCAGCAGGATCTCCACGACTCTTGATGGTGTGTGTGAAGCAGTGCAGACTGGCGGATTTTGTTTATTAAGATCTCTGCGTTTGTCCGAGATCTGTTTTGTAGTTTTGCCAGGTAGATGTTCTGCACAGAGAACGTTGTTCTTTTGGCCCGAGTATACTACTTCCACATCTCGGAGGGTTCGTATTTCTTCCTCGGACCAGATTACCTGGCGGAGATGCTCCGACGGCATCCGAGCTCCTGTTTTCTGAATGCTCTCGGCATTCCTGACCCTTGGACGTTTGTCTCTTGTGTTGAGACAGGCCTGATTTGGTTTTAAATTTCAGGCAGCAAACTTCACAGCCGAAGCTGAAAGACTGCGTTGGCGAACGCTACGGAACGCCGGTATGGACACTTCGGTACATGACATGCGATAGCATGATGATGGCTATCGTCTTCTCCACAGTATTTACATCGTGCCTGTGCCACAGTTATGTGCACTTGCTAGGTGGTCTGTAAATTTAGGAAAAGCCGTAAACTCGAGTGGACACAGGCCATAAGTTTATTCTTTATGGGTAGGTTCACAAACACTGTTGTGCCTACCCTTTCGGTTGTCAGTTCATTTTTGTCATAGTTCGGTGTTTTAGTCTCTGGTCCCTCATGGACTGAGGGATCGTAACTTAAGCCGTCCACCTCTGTGGTTTGGCTGTTCAATGTCCTCATTTTCAGAGGAATCATAACTTTGTGTGACCACCTCTGTGGTTCTGCATCTGCCTCCCGTGGCAGTTTGACTAGCTGCAATCCAGTCACCTTGGATATGTGATTGGTTGTTGGAATAGGTTTTACTCAATACCTCTATTCCGGATGTTAGCCTATCCTTTCCCTCGACGCCGAGGAATCGCTCGAAAGCTACCATCCCCGGGTGGTGCCAAGTAGCCTGGGTTTGGCCGTCGCCCTGGCATCCCACGAACGCCAAACCATCGCTTTTATCATACATTTTACTTTCCATATTTAAATCAACCAAAATATTGAGTCATATATACTCTTATTGTAATAGGTAGATATAATGCATTCTGTTCCACAGTAAGTTTATGTATGGTTCTCGTCGTGTGACTTCCTTATTTGCATATTCAAAATCGTTTTAATGTATTTTTCTCTACTCTTTCTTGACTGGTTTATATTACCTGCACACTATGGCTGCTCAGTAGGAAGTCTTGGGGTTTATAACGTTAAAAATTTGGTTTGGATACTAACAGTGCACAGCACAGATGATCCATTGTGTTGGTTTATATTTAATAATAATAATTAACAAACATACTACGTATTACAAAATTCTGTGCCACTGTTCGTGACGCCCAAAATGTCAACGTTGCACTTTGTCAACCTATTTACTGTTTACGATACCGACGGAATTTGCTTTTCAATTTCAGAGAAATTGATTGGTTTACGGCATACAGGAAAAAACAATGGATCGGACAAAAACCACCAGTGTTTGTGTTGCATTATTAATCATTCGGGTATGAAACAATTTTTCATTACCCAGATATTGCACTTAAAATCTGTATGGATGATTAATTCGAATATTTTATTAATAAATATGATCATCACCCTCGTGATAAATTCATAATGTACAAAATTGGCCACGTGGTTGCGGGCGTTTGACTCGCATTCTGAGGGTCGCGGGTTCAAATCCCCGTCACACCAAACATGCTCGCCCTTTCAGCTGTAGGGGTGTTTAAATATTACAGTCAATCCAATTATTCACAAGTGAAATAATATCCCAAGAGTTGACAGTGGGTGTTAAAAACTAACTGCTTCCTCATTTAGTTTTTCACTGCTAAATTTGGGACTGCTAGCGCCGAGAGCCATCGTGTACCTTTGCGCGAAATTCGTAAAGACGTAAACAAATATTTTTTTTTCAAATGGCTTAGTGATTAGGGTACCTGAGTCATAGATGGTTTGATTCAACCAAGCCCTCTGCCTTGATGTTTAATCCCATTCACCATCTTGGAGTTCTGCTCTGCACGGGGACCTTCACTTCCACGGTTTAAACTTTCTTTAATCCACAGCAACTCACCTGTGTTATGCCTTTCTTCTTAGGTGAGCTATGATAATTCGGAATAGATGATCTCCCATTTCTCCTTTGCACTGGCATCCATGCACAGCTGGTTGAATTGGGTCTGTCACTAGATGACTTTACTGTCCCCGCATGGCTCAATACCGTCCCCACTTGTGACTTTGAGAGATGTGAAGAAGGCGGATACTGGAAGTAGTCTTCTGTATGAAACTTCTTCCAAACCATACTTCTGTTTCCGTTCTTTCGATGGTTCGAAATTAGGTGACTCTGTGGGTTCTGCTATGGTTTATTGTGCACACATTCTACATATTGTGTTCACTATTGAATTACACGTCGTTTTCTTGCTCTGTATCGCATACTATACTCTCACCCTGGGTTGCTTGCTGTGGGCCCGGGAATCGCCTCATACGAGTTTTAATCCTGTTCACATCCATATGCAACAAGCGCTGGCCCATTTTCTCACTATCTTCTGTTTCAGTACCGTTTTTTTCTGGATACTATGCCATGTCGTATGCTGGGGAACGAGTTTGTTGACATTACAACTAAGTCCAACTGTTCTAGTGCTAGGCCTATCCCACACGGGCACTACGATCCTGTATTAAAGGCTCAGCTTTGCGCTAGTTGGCATTCCACTCGAAGTGAGTAACGTGATAATGAAACCCTCTATTGGCGACTGTTTAACGACCAATAGGAGGAAGTTGTCCTAACTAGACTACGCATCGTTCAGTTTTTAACTTAGTTTTATTTTATTGGGGACTGAAGCAACACTGGTGGCTTTGCGACACCCAAGTCACAACAGCCCATGTTTTACTGTCGTGCAGTCATTACGGCACCATTTTTCAACACGTATTTACCCCTGACATTGAAGATGATGACATTGTCCAGTTTAATAGTGTTTAGCTTTTTGTTATCCATGCATTCTTATTTATATTATTTGATTTTTAATATAGTCTTAAACTCAATTTATTTTTACCTTTTTATTGTATCTTAATTTGAGATATTTTCCCGCTTATTTAACATGGACAACCTAGTTGTTTCGTTCAAATACAACTTTAATTTTGTCATTTTACAACTGAACTGTGCTGGGGGTCATTGTAGAATTGTTGCTGAAGGTTCCTGATTGGACTAAATCTGCTGACGTTGTGTGAATGTGGCAACCAAGTGAACGTAAGGGAGAAGGGGTGGAAGAATTTCATCAAACGCTTACAATATTTGTGGAACCGCAAAATCAAAGGTGGGGCCCACCTTCACCCGGTTCGCTTACTTGTAAAGGTCTATCGAAGTATCCTAAAATGTAATTATATGCCAAAGTAAGCGTGCTGTCTACTTTCTATGTGGTTGGAAGGACATAAACGTACCTATTTCGGCGACAAGCGCCGTCTATCGGTACCGTAACGGCTGAGATACGAGCGTGACTGGTAGTGCAGCATTTATGGTAAATATGTTTTAAACTTTCAGTTTCCAAACATACTTTCGACCAATGAAAAGTTGTTTACCACGTTGTACCTTGACAATAATGTCTGTAGTGTTCTACACCTTGCACAAGTCAGTTTGGTTCCAGATATTAACGCTATCAAATGTGAATTGTAGCGATTATATTAAGACGTGTTCTTGGCCGAAATAATTCGTGGCTCCTCAGTAGCACAGCAATGAGTATGAAAGCGTAACGCTAAATATCAGGTTTTGATTCCCGCGGTGTGCATAGTGCAAATAGCCCTTTGTCTAGTTCGTGCTTATCAAACAACCAAGTAGTTCGTAATTTTTCTTTATAGCTTAGGAAAATTTGTAAAATTTTTAAAAATGATTATCTTTACGATTTTAAAATTTTAGATTATCACGTGCCCCCTACAAGTAATTCACGAGAGGACTGGTAGATAACTATTTGGTAGGCTTAAAACAGGAAGTTTCCTAAAGGTTTTCACTTATTAGCTTGTTCTTAAATACAACACTTGTAAAATTGTTTCGCAATTTTTAAACAAAGAATGAAGTCTAGAAACCATATAATTATAAAAAGCTTTAAAACAGTAATCGTATACAAAGACTGCAAGAATAAAAACAAACTGAACATTGCACACACGTTCAAATATATCTTCTGAAACATAAATAGCATATATACCTAGTTATTTACATACAAATACGGTAAACAAAATGGATATTTACAAAAGAGGTAAAAGTATATATCAATTTCTTACGGTCTTTTGTTCTGTCACTAAAAACTTGAGTTACGATGGATTGTCTTACGGGTAGGATACATGATAAATATCGTTCATAAGGCCGTTTATTTTAATTTTAGTGTATTTCATCACTTAAAACATTTGACTGTTTTATGCAAAGAGTTCACATAATTATGTAATTAACACGGCAAAATGTTCTATTGATTCCCTCCCCTTTACCCCCATCTTTCGATGTTTTTATGAAAATATTACAAAATTATTTACACCCTATTTTCAAATTACAAAATGTAATTCTTAAACTGTCTTACATGCACAAATTAAAACGAATCCAGTGAGCATAGCTGTGTGAAAACAGTTTCTATTAAAATCGCAGCGCTAAATATCGTACCAAACCTCCTGTAACCATGTCATTGTCTGTACAACTTAAGGTCTCCAAGTACAATGACAGCTAACAAACTGTTTACTAATTTTTTCGAATTAACGACAGTAAACTGCACACCAGTACTTCGTGTGAACTTAGCATCTGAGATGCACAAAAAAACATAAACGCATGGATAGTTGGAAAAATGTGACACTTTACCGAGCATATAGAATGGTCTCAAACTGGACAGATTCGTGGTCAGCAGAGTGTAATTTTTAAGTAAGAAAGTGTAATAAAATTGCTTGTAGAGAATATAATTCTGACTTCATGAACATAGTGTGAACAGCTACACTTTGTACCTTGTATGAAAGGTTAACAAGTATTTACACTTATAAATATATTTAAGAATACTATCATACTATACTGGATAAAAAATATACAATTTTCCTTATTAAAAACTTCCAAATTTTATCTATATACATATCCAACCCCTCTTTACTTGTACTGGTGAAACACATTAGATTTAGCGAGTTTTTAAGCCCTATTAACATGAGAAAAGACCAGAATAATGTGATTCTCTTGTCCACAAGATGCTACTAACTTAAAGCGATACAGTTATCAGAAGCTCAGAGTAGCCATGCCATGCGTATATTTTTATTTAAGAGCTTGTTGATATTCAAACATGGGTAACACGTTTCAGTACACTATATTTTGTATGTACATATTAATATAATTGAATTTGTTTCTGTGTCTTTAATCGCGCACTTAACGCTCATTAAACCAACACTACATTCGAATGTTCCAATATGACCATAAGACTTCAATGAATTCTAATAAGTAATACTGTATTCATTCGGTAGATAAGTTGGAACCACAAACTTCGCTAATTTCGTTAGCGTTTAGAATATTTAAATTCAAGATTACGTGAAATAATTAGAAATACAGTAACTACCAAACAATGGGATGTAGTGAGGGTGGCTGGTGACCGGGGGGGAAGCAGTTCATCATCCCCCACCAAAAATTATTAGTCTTGTCCGTATAGCTAAATGGTTAATTTAGCATCTAGACTTCGGCGCTTAGGGACAAATTCCCCTTTCCACTATGAGAAAAATTATAAATATAAAATTTCCTTTATCAAACACATTTGTGTAATTTTGTATAAACTGATACGTGTTCTAGCGGTATAAATACAAGTTTAATGTTCCTATCAAGTTAAATGACGTATGGTTTTCAATACAAAATTGTTTAAATATATTGAAGTTACTGTCTGTAGATACACAATCCTATACTAAGATTGTGCCTCGTCTAACACGCTTGTTAAGCTATAACTGTGCTTTTAAGTTTGTAAGCATTCATTCCACAGAACACAAATCGTGTTTTAACGAAAGTTTATGCCAAGTGAATTAATTTCGAACTATCGTGGTAGTTTTAGATTAGATGGACAAACTTGTTTTAAAAACCTACTGATGATGGGTGTACTTCTGTATCCAAACTGTTTTAGGACTGTCGTTTGGCCCCTTATTTTACGTCCTACTCCAAGCTTCTACCAGACTTTCAGTATTGTAAAGTTTGATTACCATCAGATAAAGGTTAATGCGATATTGGACTAATTAGGGTTCATTAAATTAAACGTTATAGTCTATACATAATGGCTCTCACACTTAAATAGACAGGTTTTGCATTTTGATGTTAATTGATGTGAACACAACTAAACATTTAAGAATATACATCAAATAAATTTCAAAGTTAAAATAATCTGTAGAAATTTCGAAAATAAGTTAGTTTATTTTCAAGCATGTTCTCATCATGAGACCACAGTAGTGACTTGGTATGGTGAAGGGCCACTATCTACCAAAAACCTTAACAAGTCTTCGGCACTTACTGGAGCTAATTTCACGTTTGGGGGAGACAGTGGAGAATACACATCAAAATCATACAGCGATAAATCAATGTCTCCAAATATTTCTTCCCCTGGGTTTAAACCACCGGAACTGCTAATGGTTACAGGAGATGAACCAATTGAAGTTATAGTTGGGCTTGAGTGGGCTTTATCTTCGGGCGTAACCACAGAAGACAATGATGTCATGACAGTCATCAGTGGACTGCTGGTAACTGGCGTGAGTGTATGAAGTTGGGAAGATTCTGTCGATGTCCCAAGACTAACTGGTGGATTCGAAGTTCCAATGCAAGAAGAATTACAATGGTAGTCAACGGTAAAGTTTCCATCTATGGCAGTTGTTTCAGTAGTGTTTAACGAGGAACTAAAGTTAAGAACAGAACTCCAATTTAGAATAGTTAATCTATCTCCTTCTTCGTTCCAGAAAGCACCAGAATCGAGACAATCGCACAGCGTCTTGATAAAAGGGGTCAATTTAACAGGGGAACTGTCAAGATCCATAATATATCTTTCGTTTTCATCATCAGACTGGTTGTCGTTGTGTACATCACTTCCTTCAGCTAAAGCTTTTGCAGAGTGGGACCTAGGACTAAGATCATCTACTGCTGTTAGAACGTTGTTCAGGTAGCTACTACGAATATCTACCATTTCTGAAGACGTCACTGTGTTGCAGTCTTCAACATCCATTCTCATTCTGTCGATGGCCGTCGCTGATGGAGAGGTAGAAGACATTAAGTTATCAAGAGGAATATAAGATTTTTGTGGTATTCCATCTGCTTTAGCGGATTTATGATCTGGAGGCGGATCAAGGGTCATAACCTGGATGCTATGAGGCGAACGCACGAGATGACCACTAGAACCGTAATTCATTTTCACTCCTTCCTGTTCACATTCTCTTTGAATAATACGCATGGTATTGTAAATAAGAACAGAACGTCTGAGACTTAGTGTCTGTCTCATGGGCAGTCTATTCAACTTACAAATGCTCATATTAAACACCAACTGTCGCTGGCTGGGATAGATGGATTGTTTAGAATCCACTGCTTCCATTTCTGAAACTTCGCCAAATTTCCGTTTGGCGCCATGGGCCCGAGAATCGCACATGCTGACTGCTACATTGGTGACGGGAGTTGTAACACACTAAAAAAAAAATAAAAAAAATTTAGTGTTGAATTAAGATTGTATATGTACATTATATTCTACAAATAAGAATGCTTCACCTATAAATTTGTTAAGTTTGTACAGGAAACTAGTCACAGTCCACACAAAAAGGGATCATCCATCACTTTCATTAAGATCAAATGGCAGAAAAAGGTTTGGCTTTCAAAGCTCCATATTTGTTTTCTGCACTTGCTTTATCGGTTTATACTAATTTTAACATAATATTTCAGTAGTTATTATTCATAACTGAAACAATACCCGCCCTTATTAATTTATTTCATATCCACGTTATACAAACTCCACTCGCCACAGACTTGAAATAATAGTATGAAGACCTAAGGTAATATTTACCACAGATTACAGGAAATATGAAAACCCCAATGACCTTTAAACCTCGAATATAACTTTTTATATAGCCCAATAGCCCTTTGTTGTTATAAACTGGTATTCATTAAAAGAAATTAATACTTGTGTATTATTACGTAATTATATATTATATAAAATTCTGATTACGCTAGGAGAGGATAGTGACATCTCTACGGAAACGTTAAAACGATGTGGTTCCAGAGTTGATAACAGCGCCATCAAACTCGTAAACATCTTTTGTAATCATTTGTTGTTATTTTCCTACTAACCCTACGCGTGAAGAATATCAACAGGTGTTTGTAGCTTCCTTCGTCTAGTTGTAGACCAGGATACGGAATCAATTGTGGCCGTGCATATTTGCTGTTTAAACATTAATAACGTGTGTTCTTGTTCAAACGTAATCAATAAACCTTGGGGTTGTTATTCATCGATTAGCTTGTATTATGATGTATAAATTAAAACGTTTATGTACTTCCCACAGGAAACGTTTCGTCAAAGAAATGGCCGTTTTTTTTCTCAGAGAAATTTATTGACAATTGCGACCACTCTTATCTGGGCATGTGATACACATGGCCACAGACGTAATTAAGATTTTTATGCCATTTTTTAATTATCTTTACACTAAAAAGGAAACGTAATTTAACTATCGTGTTGTGTTCATACAGAACATTCTTAGACTTAACTTTTTTATAAATGTAAAATTATTTGAAAAGACGAAACGAAAAACTAGTATTTCATGTATAACACTACCAATTAGCTCCTCAGCGACTCGATGGTAAGTCAGCAGCCTTTAACCACTGAAAATCATGTTTTGATACCAGTGATGGGCAGAGCAAATAGTCCAATGCGTAGGTTTGTGCTAAACCAACCAACGATATCAACTTTAATACAACGAACTTATTGAATTGTAGCATTTATTACGTTGTTTGTTTATTTCAACGTTTTTACTACACACATAGTTTTTTTTATATAGAAAAATATATAATTTAGTCATTTTACAAACAATATGCGCAGTTATTTAGTAAAAAGAAAATAGCAACAAACTGTTTACTACAAGACGAGGTCGCCAATAAGGCGAATTGTCCAAGTGCTTTTAGGCCTATTTTTACAGGTCCTATCCTCAGAAACTGTGTGGGAAGAGAGGCTCATGAAAACTACGCCTTCTCTTCGTAGATGTAATCCATTATTGATCGATGCAAACTTCGTCAAAGTGAAAGCACTAGTGGGCAGCGATAGTAAATTTGGAGTGTGGCACTACCAATTGTGAAGAAGTGGCATTCCGGAAGAGTAAAATAAATATTGATCTGATGGTCACGAAGTTATGTTGCGCGTCAAGATTTCGTTGCAGAACACACTGCGTGTTTCTCGCCGCTGTTGGGAGAAATTCATCATCCTCACAATACGGCTGCGAGCTGGCCAAATGAATCACTCCTCTAGGAAAAGTCATAGAATCCGGAGTTGACTCAGTAATTTAATATTTATATTCTAAACATCCCAACATACAAGCTTGTTATTTAAGTTTTAATTTATTGAAAAAAATTAAGTCATAAATGAGAACGGTAAAAAAAACGTAAACCCCTTTTATTTGTTTTGTTTAGCACAAAGCTACCTGTGCTCCGTTCACAACAGACATCAAATTCAGATTTTAGTTATAAACCTATAGACCTACAATTATGGCATTGCTGTCCTTAAAAAAAACGCGGGCTATAAAATGACAAGAAAAGAATACGCGGAAAACACGCATATTACTCTCTTCAGTATCTATTATTTTAAGTGTTCATCTATTCTTTAAAAAATGCCATGTGCTAAAAGTTGAATCGTGGCCTAACTTTATTTTCCACTTAAATCTAATTCCACATATTTTACAAATTGAGGTAAAAATAAACTGAAGTACTATGAATTGGAAAAGTATAGAATGTCGCTGTTTCTTTTACGTGAAGGAATATTTAAGGTTTCATGCTCTACAACTTCCTGTTCCGTCATTTTTGTTGGGCGATTCGAGTTTGCTCTTACCACTCAATAGAGGGCGCTACATAGACATAAATGAAAAGTTCTTGTAACGGGCATCGAGCCTTGAACATTATTGTATGATCACGTTGCGGGGCAGTTGCGTCTTTCGTATTCCGAAACGACGTCATACGATAATATTCAAGGTAAGATATCTGACTGAATACGGTCAGTAAAAACCTCTCATATTTTCTCTTACCAATCAAACACAATGATTTTATATACAACTGTTATTCTAGATTTGTCATACAGAATAAAAACAACTTGCAATTAGTTTTTAAACTGTGTAGAATCACAAATATTTTAAACAATTTTAAAATAAACATGAAAATGCTGTCCAAAACGTGAGTTACAAATTATGGTTTTGCACTTGTGTTGCTGGCAAAAAAAATAGTTTTTAATTCAACATTTGTTTTACTGAAGGTTTAACTTGTATTTTAAAGTTAATTTTTTGACGATAACCGAAGGTCGAAACGTTGTTCGCTCCTCTACGTAAAAAAAAATTCTCAACCGAAACGAGCCGTTTTTACATATAAAACTCCAACCTATTTTATTGTTTTCACAAAAAGTGATACGGTGGCGCTTTTTAATATCTGTATCAAAACGGCAAAACATCGGAAGGCTAATGTAAGAATTCAATTCGCTACAAGTTACGTATTAACTGATTTATTCACAATATATTTTGCAGTGTTATGCAAAAAACCTAATTAAATTACTTTAAATAATGGAAAATTTCGGTTTATTACTCAATAAACATGCGACAATTACATGAAATATGGTTCCGGGGTGTTTATACTTAAACTAAGTCAATTGTACATTATCAGTCTTTAGAATTGAGTAAGTTATCGTTTTTAATGTTGTCATGTTCTTTTATGTAGTTAAAACGATCTACGTAAATGATCGGATAGAAAACCCGAGTGTTAAGATTAGTAAATTAAGCTCCAAAACACTTTTGCAACAGAGGAGCATTTTAGATTTTTATTTTAAAACTACACCCATACAAGATGGTATCATCGTTTAAAAAAGTGAAACGAACTTCGATGTCCTAAGTTTTCAAATAACTTATATAAAGTAACATTTTATAAATGTCGCACAAATATACATGTACAGTTAGGTACTTCGAAACTATTACCAAGCCTTTGTAGTAAATTACAGAAAAATTTCCAGGATCACCTAAATTTGAAATAGTGTAAGTTGTACAAACAAGTGATTTATTGTGAACTTTTTTTTGGTCACAACAGAAGAGTCTTTAATTAAACTCTGAATAACATTTTATTACGGTCTTTCTATTCAAAATCATTGTACGGTTAATTATTTCATAGCGTATGTTTTAATAACAATATGAATAAAAATGCTTCTCAAACTTGAAGTAAGCCTAACTTATTCGCCTTGTTACACAAAATATCACTGAAACGGTAATTTAATTTGGTGCAAATATAATTATAAAAATTACCATTCTAAAAGTTAAACGGAGCACCACAAAAGTCACGAACGAATTATAGTACAACATAAATGATGTAAAGTTTGAAAGACAACTAAGTAGCGTAAAAAACTTAATAAATAACCCACCTTGATGTCCAGTTGGGGATAGTGAGCTGGGGAAATCTCAATACCCATGCGATACACACACGCAGGACAATCTCAGCGATTCACTTCAAATATCAAACATTAAAAATACGTAAAGTAAAAACATGTCTTCTGTTTAATATGGATAACTTAGAAGTAGTGAATTTTTTAAAGCAAAACTGTAACGAAACTAATAAAAAAGACGCACAGAATAAAATCGTAGCAACCGAGTACAAGCGTCCTACACGCGTCACCGATTTTGGTTAACTGACGCTTACTACTTGCAGGGTATCATGGCCTACCTATCAGTTAGGTTTGCCTCCACTCATGTGTTGAGAAATAAGGGAAGGGGGGAAGTTAAAATAAAAGATGTCTCTGTAAGCAGTGTTTACGCGAAAAACTCGGTTTGGATGACGTCAATTCTGATAGAATTCCCGCTTGTGAACCATCATCTCGAATGGACCAATGAAAATTCGTTGGCTCCTTACATGATAAATATCTGTACGTGACGGCACATGCGTCAACAGACAGCTGAGAGTTTGTCTATCTTTGCGTTTCGTTCGATTTACTGCACTAGGTATTTCTGATTCTCTGTTGTAAACGAGAGTATCGACACAGTTATCAAGGGTAAGCTAACCGAACATAATGTGCGTCATACGTAGGCTTTGCGTAATAGAAACATAAAAGTTTATTAAAAACAACAACAAACAAAAAATTAACTACCACGTTTTCATTAACATTAATTTACTCCACAACCATAATATTTTCCTAAGGACTTTTTCAACTACACCGTTATTTCTCCATTTCTTAATAAATGACACCTTATTGTACCTCATGTAAACAAGCCTAATAACAACTGATCAAATAAATGAAAAATATTCTAATAAATATATTTATTTATCATCTCTGAAATGAAATTTTATAATCTATTTATTATTTATCCTCTTGAACTTTCTTATATAGGTGAATTTTCAACTACACAAGTATTTTTAGCAGTGCAAAACTTGTGATCAATTGCATACTATGAAAATTCCTGGTATAATTACAAATAAAAAGACAATCCTAAAACACCATTTAACTACAAAGCAGGTTATTATCACGAAGAGTAATCTTGATGAGACAAGACATCGCTACTACATACACCCTTGTTTGATGTTCTATTGTTGTATTACCAACATTTGTTCTGAGAATCTATTTGTCCCATTATATCAACATAGCATATTTCTACATACGTTTCTTTGTATGTATTTCACACAGTTTATCTGTTAAATTTTCGTTGCAGTTGTTTGTTGTTTTGAATTAAGCACAAAGCTACACAATGGGCTATCTGTGCTCTGCTCACCACGGGTATCGAAACCCGGATTTTAGCGTGCAAGTCCGCAGACATACCGCTGAGCCACTGGGAGGCATTACATTGTCACTATTCATTATTTAACATTATTTGAACTTATCACTTGTCTTCTTGTGTGATGAATAACACGCATATTTTATTTCTTTTTACGGTTTATAAAACTTTCTTCATTAGTAATTGATTTGTTATCTGGTGTTGGTCTCGCGTAATGAGGCGAGTTTTTCAAAAAGAGCACGAGAAATTCAACTGCTTTTTATTTTTGTCTAGTAACGAACAAACAAAAACACACTGATCAGATTTACGAAATCTGATCAAAACCTTTTGTTGATTTTGCTTTATCAATGTATGCAATCAGTGCAGTGTATCAAACAGAATAAATTGTATACAACTATAACCAATGATAAAGTAGTTTGGCGGTTTAGTAGGCTTAACAAATGTATTTACGAAACATGAAAGTGGTTCCAACAAAATGAATAGAAATATGTTTTAGGAGTCACTGTAATTGTATTGTTATTAAACTTGTGTTCTAAGTTGTAAAGAATATTAGTTTGCAACTGTTTGAGATGCTTCTTTGTAAACTCAGTAAGTTTAGTTGCTGTTCACGGCCAGGATATACTGAATGTGCGTCATTATACGAAGTGACGAAATAACACTTGCTCGTCGTATCAATGACATCGGTGAGTGCGCATGCACATTTGCCCTTCACGATAAATTTATTTGCGGAAACAGTCTTTAAAGTCTGCGTGTTCAAGGATACGAACATAAATCCAGGTAAAGCAAGGAAAATAACATACTTCATGGCGTACTGCAAGTTAACTCTGGTTTATCGGCGATTTAGCAAGAGTATAATTTATGAAATTGTATAAGACAAACCAAGCGTGTGTGTGTATGTGTTTTCTTAGAGCAAAGCCACATCGGGCTATCTGCTCAGCCCACCGAGGGGAATCGAACCCCTTATTTGAGCGTTTTAAATCCGTAGACATACCGCTGTACTAGCGGAGGGCGCAAAGGTGTGACATTCTGTTTTAAAGTCTTGTTTATGGAAAAATGAATATCTAGTGTACGACATCATAAAATCTAAATAAACTTTTTTCAATTCTCTTAGACAAGTCTTGTTTTTAAGTGCTGAAGGTCTAGTGCAGTGGTTTCCAAACTGTTTTTCGTCTGAGGCTCCCTTGATGTGGAATTCGAAGCCCCCACTCCAAAATTCAGTAAAATGCCTTAAACTGTGATTTTAAGATGCCCCCTACTAATTTTGCATGGTGATTGAAAAACAGTACCATAGTAAAAATAAGAACATTTCCTTTCCATATACTGTACGATTTAATTCATTGAACATAAATTTTATTGTTTATTTAGAGTTTAAATCAATTCAGCATCTTTGTTTTCGACCCATATTTTGAAAGTCCCCATAAAAAGTTTTACTGCTCTCAGGTGGGTCGTGGCTCTAGTATGTTTCTCATCTGGTTTTGTGCCCACGTAATCATTTTGGAACTTGAAGTTTAGTCAAAGTTTAACCGTTGTTCTGCTTTATTTTCATCAAAGTAATCCTACTTCTGATACCAATATTGTTACTCGTTCAGTCAATCGGTGGGTGCTTTGGATTATTTGGTAAAAATAATTCGAAATCCAGAGCACATAATGATAGAAAATGAGTTTATTCGTTCCTTAATGTTTTCTACGGGGGAATTTCATTTGTACATAGTTATAGGCACAAGTTAACGAATAAAGTTATTTTAAAATAGAAATTTCGATAATATAGTAAGTATGCTTATTTTAGGTTTTATTGATAAGCAAAAATGCAAAAAAACAAAATCAAAAATCGTATGTAAAATAGTCTACAACACACTTTGGCGCCATCCTAAAATATGCAACAACTTGCTACCTTAATTATATTGGACTCTGAAACTACGAATACAAATATATATATGCTGTAAACAATACCAAGTAACGAACCAGTAATAATCCGTTTAGTGTCACCACTACTTTCACTGAATGTGTAGAGAAAAATGTTTGAGAAAGGTTTGAGCTGATTTTTTGAAGCTAAACTTCACATTGAATTACTTGCAGTGTCCACTGCAAATAATCGAACCTCAAATTTTAGCATTGTAAGCCCGTAGACCTGTTGCTTCCATCAGTAATTGAAAGATCTTTATAACAGAACTCAAATTTGTGTTCTATATTTTGTATATCACTTTTCCACTATACAGTTTATCACAATCATTTTTTTTAATTTAACGTAGCCCTTTAATTTATAACTATTTATTTCTAGTAGGAAAATGACAAAGAACTTCAGTCTATCAGCAATAGTCAGGGTTAGTACTATTATCCCCGCGAGCTGTATATCGATATGTGTTAATTGTATCGTACGTTAGGTTTATATACTTCTTTCACAAGATCATTTTATCGTTAAAACAATGAAATTTAATAAATAAAGAGGATACATACAAAACAAAAAAACAGACTGCAATATAACGAATAATACTCAAAATTTTCATTAAATTAAGGAGTGTATGTAATTAAGAAATATACCAATTTACACGTGTTTAATAAGTGAAACATTGAGGCATTTTAATCTTAAAATTATTTAACATGATGTAACTGATTTACTGTTATACACTTATTTAATATAATATCTACGTTTGTTTTCGTTTGACGCATGTGACGTATATTGTTGGATGTATATTCACGTAAGTCACGTCAGTTCTTTAAATTTGTAGAAGATTCCCAAGAGCAAGAATCAACAATATATGTTTTGAGGTAACGCTGGCGTATCTTAGAATATTGTTGAACTTTCAAGAATTTCCCATAATTGGTATAAAAGTTATTCGAGAGACATTTTAATATTCTTTGGTCCTTGCAATCAGTATACTATAAACCTAGAAAGCTATAATTGTGACAAACGCTTTGTGATCAGAAAAGTACATATATTTGACAAGGAATGTTTATATATTTCGAACATTACAAACTTCAGTGGATTAACTTCGGATGTTGTTATTACTGTGGCGACATTAAATATCTTCCTTGGTAAAAATTCGTCTTATAAGTGGAGTGAAGCCAAAAAATCTATCTAGGTTAAACAACGTGAAACAATTTAAACTCGAAATTAATTTGTCGTCGTGGACCCGGAACGTCAACGAAATATTCAGTTCCAGACCACGCAGAAACTTCAGTATAACTTGTAAAATTCTTGTATATAAACTAATATCTGTAATAACCGTTATCATATTAAAATATATTTGTGTTTAAAAAATAATAACGCGTGATAATCTTGTTGACATACATCGTAAATTTGATAAATATTGAAATTCAATTAACTTCTAAATTAATTTTCAGCTTTTGAAGACGTAACACGTAACGTACGTGACATAATAAATCGAAGACTCGTCCGAAATAGATTACAATACGTAACACAATTCACATTGAATTTGGTAATTTAATGTCAAATAAACTTACAGCGTGAATACGCTTACGAATGTTGATTGTTTGCCGAGCTCGTGAGCGCAAGTTTTGCAGGATGACTTGCAAAAAACATTTCATTGTTCGTAAAGGGAAATGACTCTTAAGCCTTTATAGGTCAAGAAAATGGAGCATTTCATGAAATTATTCCCTTTTTGCCAACTACAGAAACAATATTCTTAACCGTTGTTTACGAATATGTTAGTTTGTTTGTAGTGACTGGTGTAACCTATGCTTACATTTATCTAAGTGTTTGTAAGTCTCTTCAAACACTTCTACAACTGCAGGTATGTTTGTTTTTGGAACTTCGCGCAAAGCTGCACGAGGGCTATCTGCGCCAGCCGTCCCTAATTTAGCAGTACAAGACAAGAGGGAAGGTAGCTAGTCATCTCCAATCACCGCCAACTCTTGGGCTACTCTTTTACCAACGAATAGTGGGATTGACTGTTACATTATAACGCCCTCACGGCTGAAAGGGCGAGTATGTTTGGTGTGACGGGGATTCAAATCCGCGACCCTTGGGTTACGACTCGAACGCCTTAACCCATCTGCCCATGCCGGACTCCTGTAGGTATTAAAATAATTTATCACAACGGTTTTTAAATTTTAATGAAATTTTAAAATAATTTTTTTCGCAGATATCCAAACCTATCAATGTTTAAAAAAATGTGTATATGAATAGCCGTATTCCAAAACTAAATATTTTATGAAATTTCGGACATGACTCGCGGACCCCAGTTTGAGTAATGTTAATATACGATATTTAATGTTGTCAGTTTATTGTTCTTCGCTATTCAGTAGACAAATCGTATCAAATACTTTTTTTTTCCATCATCTCAAAATCTTAACTCCATTGAGCGGGCACATTGAACTCAAGTAGCTATGGCTAACTTGCAACTAGACATACAAGTTTAGTAGTTTCTTAACATACATATCCACTTAGTTTAGTTGACACATAGTGGGAAGGAATACATAAAGGTAGGGAAAAAATGGCTGTATAATATACACATTGCTACAAAAAATCATGTTCGTACCTCTTTCGTTTCGCACAAAAATGCATTTGACTTTACTGTATTTACAATAACAGAGCTCGTATGTTTCACTTCAGGTCAGTGCCCTTATTCTCTGTAAAAACAACCCTCCCACCCCAAATACGTGATATCGGCACGTTTTTCAAACATCTTTAGATACTGACTTAATGTTTATATGTTTAACTCTTTTTCAAACCCATAATTGTCAGCGCGATCTACCGGAATTATTTTTATAATATCCTAATAATTATCATCATACCTTTTAAATTTTCGGTCTATTTATAAAAGGTGGACAGCATTATGAGTTGGATTAATTCGTGATGACAAGGAACTTACTTGAAGTGCACACACACACACAGTACAGACTGCTGATATGGACACTGAGTAGTTTTATTTGAAAAAAACGAGACAAGTCGCGAGTTTCTACCTTAATTCGTTATCGGGTTGAAAATGAGATTTGAAAAAGTGAACATTGATAATTTGGATTAGTTTTCAACCACAGAGACATAAACGCTGTTGGACATTATCAGTTTCCAGCCAAAAATCCCGATTTATCCATCAGACGGTGACAGTGTCCGTTCGGGTGTAATGGGTTAATACATACATTGGTGCAGTGGACTTGGCCTGGTATTTATGGTGTTAGGACCGTCCCCAAATGTGTTTACGGTTCTCGTTCGTTTACCACAAAACGCTTTCCACGCTTTGGACCCTTATGTACACCAAGATTAATCATCAAATCCATTTCTTCAAATTGATAACTGTAGTCCAAGAGTTGTCGGTAGACACAATTGAGTAATTATCCTCTTCCCCTAGTCTATAATATAAAAATGTGAAGGGCTATCTGTGCATATCTAACAAAAAACAAGTTGTTGATAAATTCGTTACGGTTTATTTAGTTGTTTTATTTTTGTCGTCTTTGAGTTATTTATTACGGGCCCTGGCGTGGCTAAGTGGTTAAAGCACTCGACATGTAATCCGAGAGCCGCAGTTAAAAGACGAGACTATTATCAAAGGTTAAAGATTTCGAGTTATTATTAGAAACTAAAACTTCCTCAGACTAATACGATACGACATGTCAGTTTTGTTCACGTGATTAGGAAGTAATAAACATACTTCACTTCTCTCTCCGTCATTTTATTGTTGAAGCACTTAATTGAGCATTAGACTTGAGATCGGTTTAATTGTTATAAAAGTGTAAAAACTACACAATGGAGTATTTGTGATCTGCCCACCAGGACTTTCGAAACCTGATTTATAGGGTTTAAGCCTCCAAGTTCACTATTGAGCCAATAAAAGCACAGTCATCAAACATCTAGACAACTCTTCATTGTAACACGACAATTAAATTATATCTTAAAACGATGTCGAACAGTTGAGTTCCTTCGAATAAAATTATGGTAGATCACAAGCTATATAGACAAAACATTAAAAAGGCTTTATTTGAAAATAAATATTTCAAAGTGTGTAGTCTATATTCGTTTATTACATTAAAAATAGCACGCTGTTTAACATTTAGGGAAATAACGTGAAGTTTAACATTCTCTTCTCCTTATGAATTTCATTTTGTATTTCTCAAAAAAAAAAAGAAAAAAAAAAAGCGATCACATCACACAAAACAACAACCCATAAGTTACAGCGAACACGCGGTACACGACGAACCAATCATATACTAGCATAATCGGCCAGTGGTGAGAGTGGGCTTACTGTCGTAGCGGCTTGTGTCTCTTGGAGTACAGGCCAATCCCATTTGCCTTGGAGGGGTAGATGGCGGGAAAACGTAAATATATCCACATGAACAATTGTTCATGTTTTATAAGTTCAGCTCGTAAACATGTTTCCAAAGATGCCATCACATTTATTATTATATTAAAACACGATAAACAAACCAATATTTTTCGATGTTAAAATAATATATTTCATTATGTTGCACTCAAAATAGTGTTTGGTCACGTAATGTTCACACGCTGTTTCCTTTAGCAGAGTGCTAGCCGTGGCAGGGTACGTTTATCGTTTCTGTTAAAATGAGACCGTATGCGTTACAAAAGTGTGATTTTCCCGTAATTCTCAGCGTTGAAACGTCATAAATGTGTTAAAAACAATACATGACACATTAATATTTTTCAATTTTTAAAACAGTTGTCAGTTAGGTGTTATGTTTATTATTATTAGTACTCTCAAAATATAACCCGTAATTAACAAAAAAACAACAACCCTGGTTTCAGACGTGTAGTTTCTACAATTAAGGGCAATTTTTGCTGTTCCACGAACTAATCTTTCTCCATCTCTGTACAAGTTCATTAACCTTTTTAATTTATGAATGCACACGTGCTGAAAATATGTTTTCGTCGTAATAACTCTTAAATGTTAATTAAATGTGAGTATAGCAGCTTAATATGAAATAGTCACATTATCCAAATAATAATATAAAAAGCTCAACACTTGAAAAGAAAACGTTCTTCAATTAACAGGGAAATACAAACGAGGTTATCACGGTTATATTTCTGATTGTACTGCTAATTTTTTTTCTCTTCAAAAACTGAGGTATTGATGTTTTAATCGTTTTACCTAAACTTTTGTTTTAAGACGTTTTTAAACTAGAAAAGCAACGTTTTTTTGTTTTTTTTTTATTATCAGACATCTTACCATGTTATCCACTATACGTATGTGGCCTTCAATAACATTGTCTTCTGCAGTGCTTAAATTTTATTGGTTGAGTAATGTGCGTGACTGTATTCTGGTTGGTTCATTACGTGTACTTGTTGTCTGCTGCGAGTTTCAACATGTACATGCACTGACGTCTAGCGATATATTTCTTTTGATGTTCCAATATTTATTTGTCGTATAAATAACACACACATAATATTGCAAATCCTATAATAAAATACTATTTCATAACACGGAGATAAACCAAATAGTATGTTTATGGAAACATCAGCAACCAATATTTTTATCTGCAATAATATATTTGTGTATTTCTTTTGCGAATAACCTGGCAACAGTGAAACTTCCAGTTCGTTCTTTACGATAATAGGAATTTGTGTTCAAAATAGTTATTATATTCTGTTAAAAACAAACAGGATGAACATTTTTCATAATACTTGAGAATTAATTATGGATAAGGAAAAATATAATATGCAGATTATTCTCCCACACATAACTAACTGCTATAAAGATATAAGGTTTATCAGCCTCATGTTCGTTAAATTTAATACCCATGTCATTTTTAACAAAAAGTAATTTATTTTTTTATTAAATTACTGTCATAGTCGCCATGCTATTTTCTTGAATTCTGGAGGATGGTATGACGATTTCTCAGATATTGAAAGGGATAAGTGTGAGGCAGACAAATCGGAGAAGTAAAAATATATTTTCATGGATGTAATATGCTCAGCTCTTGTCAGATACCCAGAGCTGCACATACATTCCCAGTCATACTTACCCAACTTTAAAACTGGACAAATATTAAGACTGGTCCAGTTTTGAACGCTGTATAATAATTAGGATTGACTAAATAATCCCAAACAACGGTTGGACTTTCAACAGAAGCACTGTTCATTTAGTAATAAGGTGAATATCATTTTCTTGCAATGCTCCATCAACTACAGGATTGTTGCTAAAACCTTTTCAAATGTGACAAATATGTTAAAAAGGTGAATCATTTTCGAGTCTCTCTTTTAAAGGTTTTTTTTTTCAAAGTCGGATACGCAATGAAACCGCAAAACGAAATCCAGTGTATTCTGTTTTAGTTTATATACAAACGAAGATGATATACAAAACCCATCTCACACTGGATGGTAAATTAAATAAACTATTTTAAGTAATTAAGACGTAAGATGAAAAATCTGACTTCAGACTTCTCCAAAATGCTGCCTTTCTGAAGGTTGACTGCTCAGTGTGGATTCTTATGCGTGGTGAAAATACTTCCCAGAGAAGGTTCTGTTCTTTCAGTTTACCTCATTTGGGATCTAAACACATATTCACATATTTATCGTGCGTAGCCACTCGTGAAGGGGAGGAGAGGTTCCTGGTGCCTCAGGAGTCTTACCCTACGATACTACTTCTATATTGAATTCCTGTAGACGGGTGACCTACCCTCAGGGTTAATCGGCTGGCCTTCTTAGGCCAACTAAGGACCAGTGTTGGATGTTTTAAGCGGCTGTTGTGTCTGATGCTAGTGTTTGAGTATAGTGCTCACGAAACTCTAACATTGCTGTAATGTGCTTGCTGCTATTGTAGTGAGTTCCCTCGTAAGGTTCCTTGGTGGGTGAGATTACTGGGCACCAAAACATTGTTTCTTTACTATGGATCCCTTTAATCAAAATCTAAATAAAACAGTGAAAACAGGCCACTGATAAACAACCACGTCTTGAAGATTGTGAACAGCAATATTTAACTCCTCTACCACATTTTCTCATATTGTATTCTTTAGAGCAAATGTCTCCCTTCCTTCTTCAGAAGGGACTTGCTGGCTCTCCTAAGTAAGTCAAAGAGTTATTCTGGTAACATTGGTAGAAACCTCTACTCCTAAACACAGTAAAATCCTCTTGCATTCAAAGGTCATTAGGGATGTACTCACTGATGTTACTCCTCAAGCTACTCTGAAATCGTCACGAGTTATTGTTGAGAGGGATTTGAAGAACATCCCGACGCAGAGATTCTCGGTGGTTTCTTCCACTCAAAGTGTTTCTGCAGTGAAGTGTATATCCACTCATAAAGGTGGAATTATGATGCTGATCAATGTTGTAATTTTGACATTTACATCGCCATTAAGGCAGGTTATCTAAACTGCAAGATACGGCCATATATTCCAAACCCTCTCAGATGTTTACAATGTCAGCATCATGTCGTGGTTTTTTGACGTGTGCTCGTTGTCGTGGCAAGGACCATGATGTTTGTGAGTGTGAAATAAATTCTCATTGTGTTCATTATAGTGGCTTTCACCTATCTTATTTTCGTTGATAACCTAGATAGGTGGAATAAAGAGGTACAGCATTTGAAAACGATTCATAACATTTTTTATCCCAAAACTCGAAAGTTACTGTCCTCCATCTTGGATGTATGCTGCTGCTCTTTGTTCCATTGCTACAGTGGGAGTGTAGACAGATTTCTCCATACCTCTAAAATAATCATTCTTAAACCATGTGAACTCTTTTCCCTCCATGGTTAAAAAGTTGGTGAATCAACGTAAACACCCATATCTGTCCCCACCATTCCTTTAAGTAGATTCCCTAATCCATTTCCTTAGGTTCCTGGTTTGGGTGTTGCTTTGGGCCCATCTACTCTTCTGACCCCAAGATGCAGAATGATCAGTTGTTCACGTTGTTCCAGTTACTGGAATCTTCTTGCAAGACCCGCCCAATTAACCTTGGGCAGAATCCATGGAGGCCAATAGACCTCCGTCAAATAAAGAAAAAAGACGTGGATGAAAACAGAAGAGCTCTCCACTCAATTCGCCTATACGTAAGTAAAAATGGCCACTTTGATACAGTGGAACTGTTGAGATTTACGTCCTAATCTGGATGACATCAAAGCACTGATTGCTTCCTACCATCCTGTGTATCTTTCCTACAGGAAATATTTCTAAAACCTGCCTATACAGTCACCTTTCAGTTTCTTTGTAAAAAAATGACAGGCTCTGTGATGGACGAGTGGCACAGCTGATTGCTCAGCCTAAGAAGCATCGCTTTTCAGCGAGTCTGTGCTCATACTCAGCAGGTAAGACGTCAAAGCCAGAAGGAATCTTAAACTAAATATACAACAAGTTCCAAAATCCTGAGGGACAATAATTGGAATGTCAAATGGCAGTACACTTCCCTCTCCCTTTCGACCTTGCTCTCCGATTGCCAGAAAGTTGCTGTTTACCAGAGCATCGCAAATATTCTTGGCAAAAGCTTTTGCCAGGTATCTTGCACTTTTGCTTCATCCTTCACTTTCTTCGCCATCAAGACTCTGGCAGAGTGATCACCTAATTGCCCTTCACACTTGTTGAATTCAAGCTTGCTTTTGAGCAGTCAGACCTAATGATATACACTAGAAGAGGCTGCGTCATCTCTCTTCTGCTTCTCTCGCCATTCTTCAAATTGTTTTTAACCAAATTAGCAGGAGAATGTTTTTCCTGATGTGTGACACTAGGCTATTGTCTTACTTTTTTTTGAGCCTGGGAAGGATTCCAAGAAATTCCAATTTTAGAAATTTCCGCCTCCGTCCAGCTGCTTTGATGTGCTGTCTCTGAAAGACCATAGAGAAGATGGTTAATGCTCGTTTTGGTGTGTTCTTCTAATCAAACAACCTCCTCTCGCCCATGCACTGTGGGTTCTGATGATAGCACTCCATTGTGAACCACCTGATTCAACTTGAAACGTCAATCAGTGAAACTTTTCTCCAGCAACAAAATTATGTCAGTATTCTTTGACCTTGAGAAGCATTATGATACTACGTGGAGGTACGGCATTTTGTGAGACTTTAACTTATATTGGTTGTATGGCCATTTACTCATTTTTATTAAACAAATGTTAGTGGGCGAGTGATTCCATGTTTGTGTGGGTTCGAAACTCTCCTACAGGAACTTGCAGTCCCTCAGGGCTTCGTCTTGAGTATCACACTTTTCTATATAAAGATTGATGCCATAGTTGGTCAACTCACTCCTATCATTGCAAATGGGCTCTATGTCAACTACTTCGACATCTCATGTCAGTCATCAATGCCTCCCATGGTCCCCGAGGCAAAGCTCTTGGAGCTTACCTTCATACTACCCATCAAGCAGCTATGAGTCGAGTGTACAAGGGCACTGAACATCCTCCGTGTCTTTTCCACCTCTTGGAGAGCAGATAAATACTCTATGCTAAAGATCTATCATTCCCTCATTTTATTAAAACTGGACTATGGGTCTATGATCTATGGCTCTGGCAAGACCTCGGCCTGGAAGATACTGGATCCGAAAAAGCAAGAGAAAACAATTGGCAAAACTTTTGTAAAAACTAAGAACAATCCAAAAGAATTCTGGAAAAAATTCAAGAGTATTGCTTCATATAAAAACACAAATCACATGCTACAACATATCACACACAACAATAAAATCGCAAGGACGGACGTAGAGAAAGCTGACTTTCACAAATTTTCTTTTAGCGACTTAAACTCAGTAGATTTCGACACACAACACCAACACCATGTCAACAACTTCATAAATACAAACTAAGCTTCATTTTCACCACGATTCCCTGGCGAGACACTAGAAGCATACTCAAGTTCAATCAATAGAAAAATAACCATAACCGAACTAAAAATTAATATCAAAAACTTGAAGAACACTTCCCCCGGACATGACCAAATACCAAATATTATTCTGAAAAAAAAGCTTCACTCTCCTACTACAACACCTCACAAACATCATGAACATTTCACTAGCGACCGGATACAACCCTGACACGTGGAAAAAAGCCATAATAACAACGGTCCCCAAGAAACAAACTAATAAAACAAATCCAGATAATTTCCGCCCCATCAGTCTGTTAAGCTGCCTTGGCAAACTGGTGGAGAGAATCATCTCCAACCGTCTCCTCCATTTTTGCGAATCGAATAACATCCTTCCAGAATCTCAAAATGCCTCCAAAAAGATAGACAAACAACAGATCACCTCACACGACTCACCGAATCAATCTACAAAGCTTTCAACAACAATCAAGTAACCATCTGGGTATTCCTAGATGTCAAAAAAGCATTCGACAGCGTATGGCACAACGCCATCAAATACAAACTAAATCACCTGCAAATAAATCCCACAATAGTCAAATGGATTTCAAATTTCTTCACCAATAGAACAGCACAAGTAAAAGTCAATAAAACTATATCCAAATCATTTAAAATAACGGCAGGAGTGCCCCAAGGATCAGTCCTTTCTCCACTTCTATACATAATTTTCGTCAGTGACATACCTTTTCCAAATCTAACATACACACACAATTCACAATACGCAGACGACATCGCAATCTGGAGCACCTCCAGAAACCCAGTAATGACCATGTCTCGCGTACAAGAATCACTAAACAATATCTCAACATGGAGCAATAAGTGGAGAGTCGTGTTAAATCCAACAGAAACACAAGCAATCACTTTCTATAGGAAACTAAAGAAGCAAAGAAAAAATCTAGAGAAAAATTAACTATAATTTGAAAACACAACCATTAACATGAGCAAAAACATTACATTCCTTGGCATCACTTTCGACACAAAACAAACATGAAAAAACATATAAACAATTTACATTCATCAACCAGAAAAAGGATTTCACATCTAAAGACTATAACCGGTAAACAATCGAAATGCGCACCAAACACCATTATACAAATATACAAGGCTTACATCCGTCCACTAATAGAGTACGGATATCAAGTAACATACAATATGTCAAACAACACACTCCAGAAAATCCAAGTTCAACAAAACAGAATATTAAAATCTGCATTCGGCCTACCATCATTCACGCCAACAAATTATCTACATCAAATTAGCAATTTACCAACAATAAGAGATAGCATAACGGAAATTTCACTCAAATATTATCTAAAAGCAGAAAATAGAAACAAACTAACGGCATCACTACACAAATTATCCAATGCACCAACAAAATACATTTCACCTTACAACATATTTCAAGAATCAGAATCCACTCAACAAAGAATCTAAATAAATAAATCCATGTCATTAACATGTATTCCCTTTTTTTTTTTCAGATACAGGGCACACGACAGGCAAAACTTTCGGCGCCTGTCCTGTGAAAGTGGGTTTTCTCGGGGCACTCCCGTTTCCCCCCACAACAACATATTTAGGCATTGGATTTCTAGATCCCAGCCCAGGCAACTCTTTTGCCAGACCCTGAATCGTGCCGTTTGATTTGATTTGAATTAGATTCATGTTCACATCTGCTCGACTTCTTCCTTTCGGAACAGGTCCCGGCCTTTCTTTCCGTTGCTGCCTTTGCCTCCACCCAAGACAATATTTAGAGAGACATCCTCCACCCAAAGAGTTAATAATAATAATAATAATTTATTTATTTATTAAAAAAAACAAACACTTATTCCTAATAACAATTCACGAAAGGGGACGAAGAGGAACCACAACGTTCCTGAACACCCCAGTTGGAGAGAGAACTCTTCTGATTTCTCTCTCTCTAAACTGAACCCCTGCCACGCTAATTTAGTTTAGTTTAGTGGATCCCACTCACCATCAGGGGCATTGGCCTTGCACAGTGGCTTTCTGCAATTAGCCAGTCCAGAGTACACAATCTCATTAACCTTTTCTACACTTCTGCTATTTGCAACTTTCTTTACTGTGTGCTTCAAAACTTCAATCCTTACCACAACATCGCACCTGGGGTTGTGTTTTTCTTCCTCAGAGGGCCATACTTCATTCAGACACTCTGCCATTGTTCCTTTTGGCTTTCATATCCAGGTGCAGATGGATGAATTGGGCCTGTTCTTGGATGACATTGCTGTTTCCACTGGTCAGCCCATCGTGTCATGACTTATTACCATTCTCATGTGTGATCTTTCTTTTAGTCTAGTGAAGAAGATAGATTCTTCTGATTAGAAGTACCTTCTTCTATATATTGAACACATTTTGAACCATCCTTCCATTCCCATTTATGCAGGTGGTTAAAAATCAGGTGACTCTGTGGACTCTGCCATGGTTTGTTGTGATTTGAAGGTTGCATACAGAATCTCTTGTACAGTTTGTGTTCATGCTGAACTGTACACCATTTCTCTTGCCCTAGATCCCATAAAAACTAAGCAATACATGAATTTTTGTATTTATTCCGAATCACTTAGCACTCTACTGGCCGTGAAATCGCTTCACGTTATTTCTCACCCTGTTTTTGCCAATATTAAAAACCGACTGGCCCATTGCCCACAAACATCTACTTTTATCTAGTTATTCTGGATACCAGGCCAGATTGGTATTCGCGGGAATGAGCTCGGCTCGTTGACACCACAGCTAAGCCTGTCTGCTCTGGCGTTATCAGAGGCTGTTCCATACACGGACTAAAGTCCTGTAGTCAAAGCTCGGCTTTGCACTAGTTGGCAGTCGGCTTAAAGTGAACAACATGATAACAAGCTTTTTTTTTTTAAATAAAACCCTCTATTAGACTTTGGCCGTCTGGATTCTGTAAGGAGGAAGTTGTCCTAATTAGACTACGCATTGGTCAGTTACCTCTCATCATTTTCTTTTATCTGGAGGTGATGCATCTTTGTGACACCTATTTTCTGTTGGACAGTTTCATTGGAGATGGTGACACTTTCCACCTTAGTTGTGTTTTTACATTTTAAAGGACCATTTTATCATATTTATGGACATTTTTAACTTGATTTATTTTTCCACGTTTTAAAAAATACTTTTGTTTTAGCGGTTGTTTGGCACAGATAGCGTAGTTTTGCGCCAATAAACGTCAAACAACCGACTAACTCCATCCAGTACTGTATGCGCTACTTGTTATCGAGTTGTTCCAGTTTTGGGGAATTTCACACTTACTAAGATAAGGGCCAACTGAAAATATAAAACTATACTTATTACGGTGATGAACTGTATATTGTATCTTCGGTGTTTGTAGCTATCTTTCGATCACCACAGTGAACCTATATTTTTAAGACTATGTTCTGGTGTGGTTAACAAAAAGACAAAAACATACTTGAAATGTCACATATGCATACCCATTAACTGTTGTTCATGTCTACAGTAGTTGATCAGAAACTTATTTATATTTTCTATTAATGAATTAAGCTGTTGGTGAGACACTCATGGCAAGCTTAATTCATAACTTAACAGGCCTTATCTTTCTATAAATTATAACGGTTTTTTTTTAGCATAAAGCTGTACAATGTACTATATGTACTCTTTCCATCAGAGAAAAATAAACCTTGGTTTTAGTACTGAAGGTCTATA
The DNA here is from genome assembly GCA_011833715.1 of Carcinoscorpius rotundicauda. NCBI lineage: Eukaryota > Metazoa > Arthropoda > Merostomata > Xiphosura > Limulidae > Carcinoscorpius > Carcinoscorpius rotundicauda. The sequence goes on along the minus strand of CM022392.1, from coordinate 160,392,787 downwards.
ATTTATTTGTTTTCCACCAGGAGGACGTGGTTATCTGTTTTGGATAACTCCAAGAAAATTAAACTTTATCATTTTGCTGTGTTGAGATTTATCTGAATAATGTTTCTTGTATAATAAACTTTTATTTTTAAAACTCGTCTAAGAATCTAGAAAAAATTTAGAATCTTATTGAACTGTCAACCAAGTGGATTGTCAATCATTTCAGAAGATCCTTTAGAACATTAGCATCACAGGGTAGACATGTTCTTACTATTTCCACTTGAATTCAACTGTAAACAGTATTCTGTCCACATTAACAATGATTGTAATTCTGATGCCAAAGAACTGGTAAGGGTTTAAGAAATGTATGGTAGATGAAAAGGCTCCAAGTGAAATAATTAAAAACATTACAAAATTAAGGTGATTCACAAAGTATGTAAAAAAAAAAAGAAAATGTACTTGAACTTTATATAAGAAAAGCTGTTATTTTAGGCTGTTAATATTCTTATTGTCAATCAAATTAACAATTTTTGGTATAAAAAATAGTTATTGTAGTTCAAGTCATACAAATTTTCTGTAATTTAAAATTTATTGGACATAGTGCTTCAATTTTAATGCAGACAAAAGGAAATAATTTTAAAATGTAGAAATTATATATTTAGGTTGTTCAGAATTGGAACATGCCCCCTGACAACAACACTGCATTTTACAACTTTTTAGAATAAGTTTCTCCTACAACTTCAAAATTTTAAAGAAAATGGCCTCCAATAAACGTGTAAAACAGTCCATTTTATCAGTTTCCTCTCTGTCAAGAAATATTCTAATAAATTTAGCATGGCAGCCATTGGCAGTGGTAGCAGTGATGATCTTGAAGTTCGGGCCAAACACACCAGTTTATAACAGCACAAGTGCCCATATAACTTTTGGCATCAGTATTACTGTTATACAGTATACAGAGGGTAAAACATATCTGTTATATGGCTGTAAACACACTGGTTCACTGAATCCTAAATATCACAAGAGGCAAGATGTTTTATAATTTTTTAGCTATGAATGGAATGCTTCTGTCATACAAGTCAGCGTTATGAATTCTGTATCATCTGCTTCAGTCTTGAAGAAAACACCTTAGGAATATGCAAGCCAAGATCAGCAGTTCTCATGAGATGTTGTTTGGGTAACGATTTCATGGCTGGAGACACATAGCAAAGGTGTAACAGCCTGTTTCAAGTTTTTAGGGTGACTTGTGACCTCACACTGTTCCTGAAATAGCATTATAAATATTATCCGAAATAAAACAAAGAGCTAGAAGAACATAATTTTCAATTTCTTTATCTGTTTTACAATTCTAACTGAAATATATTACTTCAATGATTCAAGAGCTTTGGGTACCTTGAATTATTGTTAAAGATTTTTAAAAATGTAATTAGTGAGCTTTCATGTTATTTTCTTACATTTATTCAATATTATTAATGGAAGGTCTGTGTTCTTAAAACTCTGTGCAGCACATTTTCTTACATGAAAATCAAAGCAACACTTTCTGAACAACCTCTGAGGTGCTTTTTATGAGAAAATGATTTCTAGAATAAATACTTAACAAAACTGAGGATAAAAATAAAATATTTTTTAGTCATTTTACCTCAAAGTTACAGCTCGGGTGACATATCACTTCATTAACATCCTATCCATCCAAAGATATTCCCACAAGCAAAATAACATGACCTTACGAATAATTATTCATATTTAAATAAAACACTAAATGTCAGTAGATGTCTGGACTAGCATTAAGACCGATATAACAAATTTGTTAAGATTTTTGGAGACGGTGTCAAATTATGGAATAGAATTTTACACTGAACCCATGACTGCTGTTACTGAAAAAGTTTAATCACAGAAGCAAGTTCATGTCTGTTACAAGACAGCCTACACTTGATAGCTGAGTTGTGCTCAAGTTCATGTCTGTTACAAGACAGCCTACATTTGATAGCTGAGTTGTGCTCAAGTTCATGTCTGTTACAAGACAGCCTACATTTGATAGCTGAGTTGTGCACAAGTTCATGTCTGTTACAAGACAGCCTACATTTGATAGCTGAGTTGTGCTCAAGTTCATGTCTGTTACAAGACAGCCTACATTTAATAGCTGAGTTGTGCTGTGCACTGTTGAAGAATTTTGGTGTGTGTGTGATTTTGATTTGACAAATAAGAAATATAATTCCCAAAACTCTTTGTAAAAATTGAATGTATTATGTTAAAAGTAGTAAAATGAAATATTGCTGTAATCACTGAAACATCCAAAACTGAGCTCCAATGATTTCTTAAAAAAAATGTAGGTTTGCATAGAAATGGCCTCAATGAATGAGAAAGTTTGAGAGTGTAAACAGTGCAAAAATTAAACCCAGTTGAACCGTACATCATCAAACAATACTCATGATGTAAGGGAACATCATCACAAAGGCACTGACAAGGGCCAGTGAGAGTTGCACACTGCAATAAATGTGTGAAGGTTAGCATTAATACTAATATTCAGACTGATCAAGTCTCCACAATGACAGATACTGGATTTCTCAATACAGTAAGAGAGGATATGAAAGGACTACAACTGGTCAAGATTATAATAAGGAAAAGTGAAGTGTTGATATGATCGTTTTAAACAAACGAAATACTTCCACAAGGTTTTAGTCAAAGACTTCTGAAGGGTAAATGGAAATTTATAATGAAATCAAGCAAAGATGGAAAAATTCCTGTCAAGAAGTGCATATTCTTGCAGATCTCAAAGCTGCAATAACAGAATGCCCACCTATAAAATCTCCAAGATTAGTTTCAAGAGTAGAAACTATATATGAATTGTCTATAAGCTTCAATAGTGCAACTATTAGGGAAATGAAAGAACATGTAACAAAATTGAATATTAATATAAAATTATTCATCCTAATAATGCTTCAAAGAGGATTTCATTTCTGTTTTGCCTGGAGTTAAGCAAGAGCTGGCTTGGTGTCCCAGGATTTGTTTGATGGGAAACAAAACTCAGCCACAAAAGTCACTTGTTATTATAAATGGAGAAATTAAGAAGTGCCATAGTATATCCTCAGCTTGATGCAAATTCAGACAACTTCATGTCAAAGAAAGTGGCTCCACTGGCTATATTTATAAAGCCATTGATATTACACTATTTTCAGAAAATGATGCCTTAGAGGGAGTACTAAACCAACTGTATAATATTTTGGTGTATGGAGTAATACAAGCAAACACAATAAGCCTATATGCAGCTCCAATGAGAATACAAAACTTAAGCAGATCTTGACAAAGTGAAAGACATTTCAGACATGTTAGTAAGTTAAGTACGTCTTTTTTTTCTTAACTGGTGAAAGTGCCATTTAAATTATGAAACTGTGTGTTAAATCCCACAAATATAGGTGCAAGAAATAATTTAATAATTTCTTGCACTCAGTGTCAGTCTGTTGAAAATATAAGCTGTTTTATATCATGTATCTTTTGCAAAGGTTGTTGAATAATAAAAAAAAGTCACTCTAGTGTTTAACTATTTATCAATATTTCTCTGCTGTAAACACAATTCATGTTAAAATTGGTTGACTCCCCTGTAAAATAAATACACAATAAAAATCAACTAGACTTTGGTAATGGTGGTAATACATTATGTTGAACAAAATATACAAGATTTTTGACCTTGAGTGTATTTAGAACAGATCTATTCAGACAACATTATAACACAAGAATTTTTTTTCCCCAATTGTTGCAACAGTATGTTTTGGTAAGTACATAAAACAAAGCAAAGACTTCCAACATAAGTGTAGTGTAGGAACATTAAATATTCTATTCTTTGGGTCTATTATGGGATTCCCTTCATCGAGTTTATACACAAGTTACACATGTAAGCACAAACTGATAATGGCTGATAAGAAAAATAATGTTACTACTTTAACTTGGATTCTAACTAAACACATCATCATTAAACATTAACTACTTCATATAAATAGTTGTATATAATTTTATTGTTGATAAATCACTGGGCTCATTAATTACATTTAATTAATTGATAAATATAAGGAGATCTGGATAGTTCAAATAATCATAAATAGTAAGAAATTTAACGAGTAGCAACACTAAACAATAAGTCTGAACACCTTTAAATTAATTGAAAATAGTGAGGAATAATAATATAATGCTAATATTTCAATAACTTGGATAATTGCAGAATAAACAAAAGACAAACAATCAGAAACATGGATTTTGATTACCTGATTATTTTCATAACACTAATCAATTTAAAATCTAATTTTATTTGTTTATTTTTATTATCTGTGAGCATGATAATAACATTCAATTGCACAACACATTTTGTGTCAGTACTAACACAGGCTGGTTTTAGACTTTCCTAATTCACTAAGAACTTCTGACATACCATCCTCAACTGAACATTTAATTCTCTTACATACCTTAAATTGCAAAAGTCTTTATTCAGATATAATCAATACTTCAGGATTTTGAAAACTTATATAAATGTAGATGCTTTAAAAATTTAGCAAAATCTTAATAGATATTCTAAACTATATTCAGTTATTTTAAACTATACTCATACACTAATATATTACGAGAACATAAAACAAACAAACAAACACACACCTCAGGTGCTTCAGAATAGTTTTCAACTGAAAAGTTACAGAAGAGAATGGAAAAAATCAAATTGATATCTGATGTTTATAAGCACTGAGAAATCTCAATTTTTAAAAGGTGATTTTGATGGCAGTTTTAACATTTTCTATAATTTTTTTTTAGATGCAAAACAGTTCTAAAATACTGTTAATATAGACATTACATATACTCAAAATCAGGACTTCTAACATGAAATTTAAGTAAACTGAATAAAAATTACCTGATTCATTAACATGAAGTTCGTTATGTCAATTCTCATGCTACAAACAAGACTATCCTCAATAGACCATACAATCCACTTACCTTGTCACACAACTTTTCAACAAAGTAAACATTTAAACTCTATTACAAGGAAAGACACCTTATTTTGAAATTTCTAGTTTACATTGATAATTTAGTACCAGCAACTTGGTTAATATAAATTAATATTGTATAAAAAATTCTCTGATTGTTTTCAAAATAGAATCTGTTGGCATTTTTTAAAGTATTAACACTCATATATTTTGAAATTTTACCCTTCTATCAGGTTTCCTTTTAACAGCTTTAACTTGGTTCCATTTATACTTACATTATAAGTTTGGAATGAAAATACGATAACTTAATTACTGAATCAGAAATACATACATGTTTAACTGATACTAAAATCTAAAATACAATCAAAACAAACTCTTTTTCTCCTGGTAGAATTGGCATTCTTTATGGGAATATATCACCATCCAATCCTCTGATGTTTTTCAAATGAATCCAGTTCTTAAAGATAAAACCTGATCTTCAACAACCAGTTCATCTTTAAACTTAGTTTAACAATTTATGTATATACTCCTAATAATGTTATATAAATGTAACTGTATTTTAAATTTTTTTTTCCCAGCAGAAATAACCATATAAGAATGAACAAATAATAACAACACAAAAATTGTAAGATTCTTTCCGATTACATATTCACAGAATTAAAGTTACAGGTCATTTCAAACTTACTTTAAAAACCCTTTCTATAGCTGTCTACATTCATTGTATTTCATAACCAAAGACCATATATTTTAGAATAGGCCTGTTGAATCCCAACAGTCTGTTTTTTACAAAGATTTTGATGATTCTTGGAGAGAGTAAATGTTAGGAACTTCATGTTTAAAGTATAGTTACAACCAAACAAACATGTATAACAATATTCTCTCCAATAAAATGTAACATACTGAAAGCATTAACAACAATTAGAATTCAGAAAAAGTAAAATAAGTAGATAAAGATAAAATAAATCAAGACACAATACAAAAACAAAAAAAAATGAAATCCTAACAAACCAAATCACTTAATATAGCCCACCAATCAATTTACTGGAATCCTCACATAATACCATCTTGAATCACATTTAGCAGGGATAATACAGTCATGACTGAAAGTGTTCGTACCTCTGCATCGTGAGTAGTGTTTTCTTCATAACTTAAAAAGTATCACGATTAGGATAACGAAAGTACAGTATATTATAAATATTATATTAACACACACACATCTACATAAATGTTTATGTAAATTATATGACAAATAAACTGTTTAGTAACAAATAACTAAACATAGGAGGGACAGAACGTCTTCGTGTATCTACTTTAATGGTCAGTTGTGTAGCCTTTCAGGTGAATTACTTGGCACAGTCTTTCCTCAAAGCCCTTCATGATTGTTTGACAGTACTAGATTGGTATTTTTCTCAATTCTTCCTTACAGAAGGTCTACAACTCTTGCAAGTTTTTCGAATGATGCTGATGAACCTTGGTCTTCAACTCATGCCAAACATTTTCAACTGAGTTGAGATTGCGTGACTGCAATGGCCACACCAGAATGCTTATATGGTTCCTCTGCAACCATTATTACACATATTTCGATGTGCTCTTCAGGTCACTGTTGTGCTGGAAGATTCAACGATGCCCAGGCCACAAGTTCCGAGCATCATTCTTGATATAAGTGCTTAATATATCAACACACTCTTCTTTTTTCGTGATTCCGTTGATGCAGTGAAGGCTGCCAACACAAGAAGAACTGAAGGAATCCCATAGCAAGATTGAGCCACCTCCATGTTTAACTGTAGGGATGGATTTCTTTTGAAGATTTTGTTCCCCCTCTTATGGAAAATATAGTGAACATCATTGTAGCCAAAAAGCTCGATTTTAGTCTCGTCCAACCAAAGAATACTCTTCCAATAGGTAAAGGGTTTATCTACATGCTTTCTTGCACACCTCAATCGTGCTTCTAAATGAACAGGCTTTAAATATGGAGTTCTACGAGGACGACATGCATTGAACTCAGAAGAGTGTAACATGTTTGTAACTGTAGAGGGGTTTACTTCAACCTCAGTTTCCCTTATCAGTTTCTGTATGTCATTACGTGTTAAACAAGGGTTCCTGCTAACTTCTCTGAGAACTTCCTCTTGGTCCTCTCTAGAATTTTGGTGGGGCTTCTGGAACAATGGAGGTTAGCAGTTGATTCTGTAAGCTTAAACTTGGCAATTATGCTTTGAACAGTAGGTTTCAGCACAGTAAGTTGTGCAGCAATACTGGAAATAGACACATTTTTTTTAATCACTGGACAGTTTCCTGTGTGCCATGATGACCAAGCAGATAATGACAGAGATGGGGCTAAATTGCTGCAAGTACATTTTTTTCTGGCTAAATTCCAATAATAATGAGCCCAGTGTCTAGTTCTGGAATGGTATAATGTAGTTTATTTGCCAAACTAAACAAAACTTTTATGGGAATATCAGTTTTTTCACACCTTCTGAAATGTACGAACACTTTCTGCTCCTCCTGTTTTTGTTTATTTGTTTATAAACAGTTTATTTACATAAAAATTTATGTAGATGTGTGTTGGTATTATATTTATCACACACCATACTTTAAGTGTCCTAATTGTGATACATTTTAAGTTATGAGGAAAAAACTACTCACGACACAGGGGTACGAACAGTTTGTTATAACTGTAGTTTGGACTCACCATGAACCAAATGTTATAACTGTAGTTTGGACTCACCATGAACCAAATGCCACAAGATGCTGAAAGGTGTCTTATTAGGTTTTATCCCATTCATTATGGAATATCTTTTGGAACTGGTTCACAGTGTTGAAAGGGGAATGCGATGGTGAATGCAACACTCAGGCTTATCCAAACGTACTACCTTGGATTGTGACTCAGAGATTGTAATGAGTGCAATAGAATGTTGCTTTTTAACCTTAAAGATGCATTATCTGTTAGGATAAAAATGTGTTCTTGTTGGGGTAAAAGTAATTCACCAACAATACATATGAACATTATTTACCTTTTTTTCTTTAAAGAGAGAAGACCAACAATAAAAACATTTTTCACAAAACTATGTCACAAAGTTAAAAATCCTTGTTCTTGCTCATTGTTGGTAAACTAATAATAACATAATTGCACTTGTACAAGTATGCAGTTATTTGATTCAACAAATAGCCTATTTTGCAGTGTAAGTAAATAGGCTATACATCTCATAAGATTGCAGAGTGCTATCTGCGGTAGCCATCCCTAATTTACCAATGAAAGACTAGAGGAAAGGCAGCTAGTCATCACCAGCCACCACCAACTCTTGGGCTACTCTTTTACCAACGAATAATGGGATTGACTGTAATATTATAATGCTCCCATGGCTGAAAAGGTCGGCATGTTTGGTGTGATGGAAATTTGAATCCGCCACATTCAAGTTATGAGTCAAATGCCTTAGCTCACCTGGGCCATCAAGCTTAAGTAATTAATGTTTGCATTTTAACTCGTTTACTTCATAATCATTAAACAGAAAGTATGGAAGAGTCCACGTTATAACCAATGAAGAAGTACAAAGATCCAGCTGTTTTCCACTTGATTATGTCAATATAAAATACGAAACTGTGTAAACTCTTAGGCATAAAGTAACTGGCAATGGAATTTTATAGCATTCAGACTGAAACTGCTGGTAAATATAAGATGTTACGTTCCATTAAAACATCTCTTGTAACAAAACTTAGAAAAAGACTTGAAAAGTGTAGGCACCAGTCAGACCTTAAGCATTATAAAAATTACAAAAACTATAGAAAATATATTTGTTGAAAATCATCATTTTTAAAGGTTGAAATTTAAATTTCAAAAGAATGTGATGTTGAGTAATTTTTAAGAAAACACGAGGGCCAAAGTTTTGTTTTAATTTAATAATAATTTTCATAAAGAGAAAAGATATATATTAACAATTTTGTTTAGCAGAAAGGGAAGTGGAAAGTTAGATAAAGAATGAGACAGAGCAAATCACTTATCAAGTTTGATAATTGGACAAATCCACCTGGATAGCTGTAAGCTAGACATGAATACAAACTAAGCACTTTTCCAGTCATCACAACCATGCAGTCTTATTCAGTTTACACACAGATACCAAATTATGAACTGAACAAACACAATCAACATATTGTTTCTGTATTCTTTGACCTTCAGAAGGCATGCTACATTGAAGTACATTATTTTGTGAGATCTCCACTCATATGGTGGGTTTAATGGTCATTCGCCCACTTCTGTCAACAAATGTTTGACAGACCAGCAATTCTAAGTCCATGTGGGATGGATACTTTCCTATTCTTTCTCACAGGAACTTGGAGTCCAAAAAGGTTGTGTCTTGTGTGTCACATTTTTCAGTGTGACAATTACTGCTATCACTGCACAACGTCCTCCATCTTCTGTCAGTTATTGAATATGAAGTGATTTTGTTCTTCCTCTTAGGCATATTTCTTTGGACTTACCTTTGATGGTTATCTGACTTTTATTCCTCATGTCAAGTGTACAAGGGCACTAAGCATCCTCTGTGTCCTCTCTTCCACCTCTTGTGGAGCAAACTAATGTCCTGTGCTAAATAATTAGTGTTCTCACTTGATCTAAACTACATTGTGGGTCTGTAGCCTATGGTTCCACCAGAACCTCACCCTTGAAGAAGTTGGACCCCATTCAATATGCTGGGGCTTTCTGCACTTCTCCAGTCCACAGTTTGTAATCTTGTCTTTCTTCCTCAGTGGGCAATACTTTTTCAGAATAGACTGCACACTATTGTTCATTTTGGCCTTTGTATTCAGGCACAGCTGGATGAATTGGGTCTGTCTTTGGATTACATTGCTGTCTGTACTGGCCAGCCCATCATGGTTTAATACCATTCCCAAATGTAACCTTTCTTCGAGTTATCTGAGGAAGGCAGATACTCCCAGTTGAAAGAACCACCTTTTATTTGCCAAACATACTTCCATTCCCATTTATACAGATGGTTTGAAATTAGGTGACCGCAGGCTGTGCAATGGTTTGATGTGGTTGAACAGGATCGCTTCTACAATTTCTGTATTAACTGCAAAAATATATGCCATTTCTCTTGCCCTGGATTATATAGAAGCTATGCAGTACACCAATTGTACTATTTATATCAACTCATTAGCTCTCTACTGGCCCTGAGAATCACATCACATTAGTTCTCATCAATATTCAAAACTGACTGGTCCATCTCTCTTTATCTCACATTTCTATCCAGTTTTTCTGGATAACAAGCTGCACTGGTATTCACAGGAATGAGGTCACTGACAATGCAGCTAAGTCTATCTGCTCATGTGCTGTCACTGCTGTACCTGTCTCCTACACGGACTACGATCCTGTATTCAAGTCTCAGCTACATGCCAGTTAACAGTTGACATGGAGAGAGCAATGTGATAAAAAAACCTTTTCCAGATCAAACCCTCTTTGGCCATCTTGTTACCATAAGAATTTGAAGGAGGAAGTTGTTCTGGCAAAGCTACACATTGGTCACAGGTTTTAACTCATCATTTTCTTTGATCTGGGACTGATGCACCACTGTGTGACACTCAAGTCAAAATAGCTCACATTTTACTGTCATTCTGTCAGTTAGTAGCTGCACCATTTTTGACATGAATTTTAAATGGGCGGAGATGATGATACTGTTCAATTTGATAGTGTTTAGCTTTTTGTTGGTCACAAGCTTTCTTATTTCTAACATTTAAGTTTGTGATCTGATTTTTAATAAAGTTTTAAACTCAATTTATTTTTACCTTTCACAGTATTTTAGTTCTTACATTTTTCCCATTAACATAGATAACCCAATTGCTTTGTGCCAATAAATGCTAAACAACCAACCATCATGTTGACCACTTCTTATACATTTCTAAAAGTATGAAATTTAAAATATTCTTGTCTACTATACATTTATATAAATTATTCCTATGATAACACAATCATTAATAATAAAATAATCACTTACTGCACTCTGGATATATCCATTTCCCACACGGATATAATCTTATATCAACATGTTTATAGCACAACCATGAATGGAACAATGTGAACTGCGGCAATTCATCAATCATGCATATTCTGGTTGACAACATAAGCACCACAGATCAGAGGTTTGCTGATTTTAATAATTATATTCTGGCCAATTATCACTATTCTCAATCACCTTATTGATATGTTCTGTTACCACACATTCCATGTAAAAATTCTCACCCTTACTTAAATTACTTATTAAAATTCATTATCTCCTAATATTGAAACAGATATATTGTCTATATTTTTGAACTTAAAAACATAAAAAATATCAGTGTTGCACATATAAATTTGTAGCTCAATATTCACAGTTTCTCTAAATGTAAAATTCTATAACTGTGATCATTCATAGTATCAGGATTGTAATGCTAACTTTGTATTTGTAAGGACATTTCATTTTCAATATCTGTTACATGTGCAAAAGTTTTTTACAGACTAGATTGTCCATTCAAAATTAATATAATCATTGTCATATTTATGTATTCAGTAGAAGTAAGTTCTGTTCATTATTACAATACCACTTACTGCACTCCATGATCATTTGGGTTCATGATGTCCTTTAGAATCAGAACACTCTGGTGCATGTGGCTCTTTCTTCTTCATATTACATACTGCACATTCACACTGCCTTCTTGTTTTATTGTTTTAGTTTGTTGTTCTGTGTATTTGCAGTTTAACCAAACTTTATCTGCCAGTTGTGGACCAGAATACTGATCTTAATGTAAAGATCTTTCAGGAGTTGAAAGATCACAGAGGTCTCTTTATTCCAAAGTCCTGGGATTTTCAAGCAGCCTATACTGACCAATGTTTTAACAGAAGAATCAGACTTGTTTGTACAACTTGTGACAAAATCCTCTAGATAATTAAATGTTACAGAATTTATCTGTAAGGAATGCACATTTGCCAACTAAACAAAAGATCCAGCAAACCACTGATAAAGGTTCACAAATATCATAACCAACAGTTTCAATAATCCAAATGGCAAGAAAAGAGGTAAAAACAAATTAAATGTAGTAAAATATATCAAAGGAAATGAAGGTAAAACAAAACATTATTGAAAAACAGAAAATTGTATAAAACCAATGGTGACACCTGGTCTACAATGTTAAGAGAGAAAGGAGAGTAAAAGAAGTTGTAAAGGACTTTCTGTAGCATAATGGTAATGATCATAACCTGCCAGGAAGACTAACAGGTAAGTTCAAGAATCACTGTCAGTCACCTGAAGTTGGCCTTTCCAGTCCTGGTTCCGGGTTATGTGTCATAGCAGCCATTATCAAAATGTAAACACTGTCCAATGTTACAGATAAACCCTGGGAAAAAACATGTTTACAATATTGCCGTCATTGAGAATTGTAACGGTGGCAAGAAAGTAAAATGTGGCTGATAGTGATCTGAATGTTACATAAACTACACATTGGTGAATCAGTTCCAGATAAAAGAAAACAATGAGTTAAAAAACTGTGACCAATGCGTAGTCTAGTTAGAACAACCTTCCTCCTTCCAAACTTGAAAGAAGCTAAATGGCCAAAGTCCAATATAGGGTTTGATTTGATAAAGCTTGTTGTCGTGTTGGTCACTCCAAGTAGACTGCCAGCTGGCATGGAGTTGAGCCTTGAAGACAAGACCATAGTCCATGTACGGAATAGGAACAGTGATGATGGTGCTGGAGCAGATAGATTTAGCTGCCATGTCTGCAAGCTCGTTTCCGCAAATACCAACATGGCCTGATATCCAGAAAAACTGGATAGAAGTAGCTGTTAATGAGAAATGGGCCAGTTGGTTTTGAATATCAGCAAGAACAGGGTGTGAACCAATGTGTAGCGATTCCAGGGCCAGTATAGAACTAAGCGAGTCAATATATATAGTGCAGTTGGAGTACTGCTCAGCTGCAATATGATCCAGGGCAAGAGATATGGCATACAGTTCAGCAGTGAATACAGAAGCTGTAGAGAGGATTCTGTGCGCAATCACTGAACTACAGCAAACCATAGCAGAGCCCACTGAATTACCCGATTTGGAACCATCTATATAAATAGGAACAGAATGATTGATCAAAAGATGTTCATTAAATAAAAGATGGTACTTCCAATCTGGAGTATCTGCCTTTTTTAGATGACTGAAAGAAAGGTCACATTTGGGGGCTGTAATAAGCCATGGTGGGATGGGCTGACCAGTGGAATCTGCAATGTTATCCAAGGACAGACTCAATTCATTCAATTGCGACTGGATGTGAAGGCCAAACGGAGCAATGACAGATTTTCTATTCTGAAAAAGTACAGCCCACCAAGGAAGGAAAACACACCCCCAGGTGGGATACTTTGTTAAGGAACAAAGTTTCGAAAAATATTGTAAAGATAATTGCAAATGGTGAAGGTGCAGAGAAGGTTCATGAGATTCAACATAAAAGCTTTGAACTGGAGAGGAACGAAAAGCTCCACTGCAGAGTCGAAGTCTTTAGTGATGAATGGAGTCCAGCATCTTTAAGGCTACGGGTTTTGCAGAACAATAGACCATTGATACATAGTTGAGTTTTTATCGAAAAAGAGCATGATATACCTTTAACATCGAACATCGATCTGCTCCCCAACTGGTGGAAGAGAGAACATGGAGGATGTTCAGTGCTCTTGTGCATTTCACCCAAAGCTGCTTTAAGTGTGGTACAAAGGTCAGCTTACAGTCAAAGATAAGCCCCAAGAACTTGGTCTCCGGGACCACTGGCAGTGAAACTTCACCAATATGAATTTCAAGATCAGGGTGAATACCCCATTGACGGCAAAAGTGCATGCATACAGTTTTAGAGAGAGAGAAATTAAAGCCGTTTTCCATTGTCCACTCCAGTACATGATTGAGGGCAGTTTGTAGTTGCTGCTCAAAATATCTCATGTTCGATGACTGACACAAGATGTGAAAGTCGTCAACATACAGCCCATTTGCAATAGTGAGAGGAAGTTGTTCAGTGATGGCATTTATCTTTACACTGAAAAGTGTGACACTTAAAACACAGTCTTGAGGGACTCCAAGTTCCTGTACAAAAGAATGGGAAAGTGTCGAACACACACAAACTTGGAATCTCCTGTCCACTAAAAATTTTTCAATAAACATGAGTAAATGGCCACGTAAACCATATGTATGGAGGTCTCTCAAAACACCATATCTCCATTTTATATGCAAAAACGGCTCGTTTTGGGTTCAGAAAATATTTTAAATAGAAGAGCGAACAACATTTCAACCTTCTTCGGTCATCGTCAGGTTCACAAAGAAAGAGGTAACTGACCGGAAGCTGACCACATGTTTGGAAGGGGTTCTTTGTGAACCTGACGATGACCGAAGAAGGTTGAAACGTTGTTCGCTCTTCTATTTAAAATATTTTCTGAACCCAAAACGAGCCGTTTTTGCATATAAAATTCTCAACAAGTGGGTTTCTCGACATCACTGACCATATCTCCATGTTGTGTCATAAGCCTTCTCAATGTTAAAGAATATTGATACAAGATGTTGGCATTTGAGAAAGGCTTCTCTGATTGATGTTGAATTAGGTGGTCTGTGGTCGAGTGCTGTTGTTGAAACCCACACTGGGTGGGTGAGAGGAGGTTGTTTGGTTCGAGGAACCAAACAAAACGAGCATTAACCATCCTTTCTAAGGTCTTGCAGAGACAGCTCGTCAAAGTAATTGGACGGTAGTTTGAAGGAATCTTGGGATCTTTCCCTGGCTTAGAGAAAGGTAAAATAATAGCCTGGTGCCAGGCATCAGGAAAAACATTATCTTGCCAGATCCAGTTAAAGACAATCAAAAGGACATCAAGAGAAGAAGGAGATAGATGGTGCAGCGTGTCATAAAAAACATCATCAGATCCAACAGATGTATTGCTAGAACGATGAAGGGCCATTTTCAGTTCCACCAGTGTAAAGGGACAATTATAGTCAAAGAAACAGTCAGTTCGAAAGGAAAGAGATGAATGCTCTGCCCGAGTTTTAATGGCCAAGAATGTGGAGGAACAAGCAGAAGTGCTAGATACCCGGCAAAAGCTTTCACCTAGAGTATCAGCGATGCTCTGGACATCAGCCATCTCCTGACCATCAGAGAGTAAGATCAAGAGGGGGACAGAATTGTAGTGCCCATTAACCTTTCGATTCCTGTCCCATATGATCTTGGAACTGGTTGAAGAAGATATGCTAGTTGTAAACTTAATCCAAGATACCTTCTGGTTTTGATGTCTTACCCACCTGGCATGTGCACGGACCTGTTGGAAAGCGACGCGGTTTGAAAGTGTGGGATATCTATGAAAAGTATCCCAGGCCTGTTTTTGAGCCTTCCATGCAAAGTGGCAAGCAGGATTTCACCACGGACGAGGATATCATGGAAAATGTGACAAGGTTTTAGAAATACACTGAGCAGCTGCTTGTATAATACAGCCAATTACCACTGCCACACAGTCGTTTATTGATGGCTGATTAACGATGGCAGGATCAAGTTCTGCAAGAGCAGTGAAAATGGACCAGTCTGCCTGATCCAGCTTACACTAGGGCACATGAGTAGGATGGCATCGACCACAGCTTGTCTCTATCAAAAGGATAGGAAAATGATCACTGCCTAGTGGATTACTGTCAACTTTCCATGAAAAATGGGAGAATAATGAAGAGGAGCAAACCAAGAGATCAATAGCAGTAAAGGACTAACTAGGTGCATGAAAATAAGTGGAAGAGCCAGTATTGAAAAGAGAAAGATTGTGTCAGAGAGCATACACTCTACAGGTCAACCCCTCCCATCAATAACAGAAATTTCCCAGAGGGGATGATGTCCATTAAAGTCCCACAGGATTAGAAATGGAGATGGCATCAAGGTCTGATTGATCATATATCTCTCCAGGGAACAGGTAGAGAGAATAAACAGTAATAGTATGACCCAAGGAAACACAGATGGATATGGCCTCCAAGGGTGTGTTGAGTGACAAAGACAGGGTTGGCACATGCCAATTAACCAACAGTGCCACCCCTTCCATCACACAGTCTGTCATTTCTGTACAGAGAAAACTGTCGAATGGTGACAGTATCAGCAGGTTTGAGAAATGTTTCTTGAAAGGAAAGACACATGGGATGGTAGGAAGCAATTAGTGTTTTTATATCATCCAGATTAGAACATAAACCATTTTTAATGATGGGTAGGTGAAGTAGCTAGAGAACCCATGTCTTTTTTCCTTATTGTCCTTAGTCGGAGCAGGTCTATCAATCTCCATGGATCCTGCCCTGGGTCGAGTGGGCAGGTCTTTGTTATTGGAAGGGGATTCCAGTGACTAAGGATGCAAACAAATGATTGTTTTGCCTCTTGGGGTGAGAGAAAAAATGTATCAGAAGAAACGCCTGTACCTGAAACCAAAGGATGTGGATCTTGGAGTTTGTTGGAATATGAAAGAGGAACAGAAATGGGTGTAGAAGTTGATTCAACCTTTTTCACCATGGAGGTCAAAAGGCTTTTCATTTGTTTTGAAAACGACACTCTTGGAGGCACAGAGAGATCTGTCTGCACTCCCACTGTAGTTGTGGAATGAAGTGCAGCAGCATATGTCCGAGATGGAGTGGTGTGCAGCAATTTCTGAGCCTCAGGATAACTAATGTTATGTATCATTTTCAAATACTGCACCTCTTTTTCCTCCAACAATTTTGGGCAAGAATGAAAGTAAGAGGGGTGAGAACCACTGCATTTGATGCAATGTTGGTCCATGTCACATTCATGGGTATCATGGTCCTTGCCCTTGTACATGTCAGGGAACCATGACATGATGTCTTTGAGTGGCCGAATCTCTGACATTGGTAACATTGGAGAGGGTTTGGAATGTATGGGCAAACCCTGCAAATGAGATAACCTGCCTTGATGGTGGCAGGTGCACGTGATGAAGTAAATGTCAAAACGAGGGTATCTGTTGGCAATGTAACTCTATCTTTGTGAGTGGAGATGCACCTCACTGCAGAAACTCCTTGAGTGGAGAGACCAGCGAGAATCTCTGACTCGGGGACATTCTTCAAATCCCTCTCAACAATAACTCCTCATGATTAATTCAAAGTAGCATGAGGTGTAACCTCAAAAGGTATATCCCCAATTGCCTTTAAATTCAACAGGAGTTCACTGTGTTGGGATGTAGATGTTTCAACCAATACGTCTCCAGATCGAAGCTTCTTCACTGAATTTGAAGAGCCAGCAAGTCCCTCTAGTCCCTTCTGAATAAAAAAGGGGAACAATTGCTCTAAAGGTTTTTCCAAAAGAAAATGTAATATAAGAAAATGAGGTACATGTGTTACAGATGTTGAAGATTGCTGTTCAGAGTCTTCAAGACGTGGTCGCTTACACATTGACTGTTTTTTCACAATTTCATTTAAATTTTTTTGAAGGAGGATCCACTGGAAAAAAGAAAAATTTCGGTACCCACCATGAAGCCACACAATAGGACGCACCACAAAGTCATGCAAGAACAATGCAGCAACGCCAGGGTTTCGTGAGCACTATACCCAAACACCAGCATCAGGCACAATGTCCACAATACCTGTAAAGAACTTTCAACACTGATACTTGGTTGACTCTAGCCCAAGAGGACCAGCCGACTGACCCAAGGGGGGCCACCCAAAGGCCGCTCATCTACAGGAATTCAAAGCCAAAGTGGTGTGTTGGGGTTAAACCCCTCAACCACCAGGATCCTCTCCTCCCCTTCACGGGTCCCCATGCATGGCAAACACATGGGTGGATGTTTAGATCACAGAAAAGGTAACCAGACAGAACAGAAATTTCCTAGGAGGTCCCCTCACCATGTACAGAAATCTACACCAAGGGGAATTCTAAATTATTTGGTCATATTTTTAAAACAATAAAAACAATATTAAGAGTGTACAGATGAACTTACCAGAACCTGGTTAGGGAATGCTCAGTTCCACTGACAGTTTTGGCTAGTTGAAGAGACGGAATTCAAAACAAGATGAATATTCATCTCTTATCTCGAACAGTAATTCTGCATGTAACTGCAAGCAAACTTCTCCAAATCTAAAACAAGAAATTAGTATATAAATACAAAAAGAACCCTTTAAAACACTCAAAAGTTCTGATACTATCAAATTCAAAAATCATCACAATTTCTGGGAACTTTCACATTTGAATAACAAATGACTGAACACATACTGCATCATCAACAAAGATGTCACAGACTTACCTACCTGTGTACAGTGTCAGTTATTACCAAGCATGAAGCTACACAAATGGCTGTCTGTGCTTTGCCCACCAGTTGTATCAAAACACAGTTTATAGTTGTAGCAGTCCACAGATATACTGCTGTGCCATTAGAGAGCAAATTGTCTTTGTATTGTTCTATTTTTTTACACAATTTGCAGCCAGTGTTGCAAACTCTAAGTATACTTGTGGCTTATGAGGTTTCTTTCTTGGCAACAGAATGACTCTTGTCTTCAACATTCACTAAGGAACATTGGCTTCAATATTTTGTACTGTGCAGTTTGGAAGTGACCACTTACTCCAGATCTAAAATATTCAACTCATTAAACAATAGATTCTACAAATAACATGTTGGTTGTGGTTATGTTTCTATATAAAATTTATTTAACTTGTATAAAAGCTAATTTACTAGATAAAAGAGAGTAAATCCTAGCACCTTTTGATATGCATAAAATTATAGGGTTGTTTCACCTAATAACAGCCATATTCTTGCCCTTATAATTTCTGAAGAACTTCATGAAAAGCATTAAATATGTGTACAGAGAACATAATAAACTTCACTTTAACATTTGCACAAGTGTGGACATAATTATTTCCTGTCCAACATGAACCAAACAATTATACAGAATCATTTACAAATTGTCCGTACGTACTGTATTTACACTTTCTAACCCAAGTCGCTCCTATGCAAGTTATGAGAAGTAATCTAATACAAGCATGGGATGGATGTATATGAATGCCTAAAGTGAGTTACAAGGCTGAGTACCTCCTGGGTGTATACACAAGGCCTCTCAGTCAAATGTCAAGAATCTGAAAACATGTCAGTGAAATGAATTCCAAAGTCCATCTACCATTTAAAACAAAGGAATCTGGCAGCATAACTTATTATATTAATATGGTCAACATAGCAGTACTATGCTTCTGAGGGTAGAACATGTACATTCTCTTAATGACGAGAAACCCTCTTTATTAACCTGAAGATGACCTAGGAAGGTCAAAATATTGTGCTCTGCATATCAATAAAAGTATTAATACCCATACCAGCTGTTCCAAGATACATACTCTTACAGTCTGAATATCTCTAACAGTATATCGCATGGTTTTTTGTCCTCATACCACTGTTTAATCACTGTGTATGAATTATGTTGTTTAGAAACAAGGCTATTCCTCGTGATATTGTCAACCACTATGTGTAACAGGCTTGGAAAGACCAGATTCAATTTGTTTTTCAGTGAACCGCCTGATGACGCAGTTTGTTTTTAGTTCCTTCTACTTTTGCTGTATTGGTAAATTGTTAAACATCACCACATTTCAAGTTTCATTACTTTGATATTTGTTTCAATGGGTAGAGAGGACATTTCAATGTTTTTGTCAATGTGATTACTTTAAGGTGTTGTATATGCACGGCATTATTCACGCAAGATATTATAAGATGTGGAAAAAAAGTTATATGACATTTTCAAAATGATTAAATCAAAGATATGAAAACACGTGTACAGTCCAAATGTTTTTATTTTACAGAACCAGTTTCAAACTTTTAACAAAACCAATTATTTTCTACTTATTTCTGCTACATTTAGCTGGAATTTAAGTACTTATAATGAATATTAAAACAGCTTATTTTATATTTATTTAAAATTATAACACATAACAATGTCCTAGTGTCTTACAGATATATATTATACTTGAATCTTAAGTGATCATTGACAATGGACAAAATATTTATCCAGTTCTCCCATGCTTACAATTATTTGAAAAATAATGGGTGGGATAAGTTTTTTTTTTATGTGGGTGTGCAGAGAAGGTTTGAAGGACCAGTGAGCCCTTGTTGTCCACATTTACACCATCATTCTCTGTTTTACATATAAAAATTAAAAATAAATTTTTGAAAATATCTAAAATTTAAAAACCTACAGCGACTAAGTTCAATGTTTCATCATTAAAGATCTCAAATTATCATAAAGTTAAGCAAATTCAAACTAAAATGCACAGCAGAAAGAAACTGTTTACATGTGATATATAGTCTATGTCCATTAGCCAAACCCCTTGTAGCCCAAGTATCATTTTAAAGGGCTGTGAATCCTCAGATCAGCCAAAGCAACAGGATTCTCATTGCCATACGGTTCAAGATGCTGGTAGTACTTAAATTCTGTAATCAAGTCTATTACAAACATAATGAACACTGAATAACAAAAGCCAAAATGAGTTACAATGTAATGAAACCCTACACACATCAATTCTTTTCATCTTTTTCCTATCATACAACAGTTAAAAACACAACTTCTCGTAGCTAAAATATACACTTGTTTTTAAATAAACATTTTCCTCTTCAAGTTATTTAGGCACATAACACAACTTTAAATTTGTAGCATTCTATTAAGAATTACAATCTCATAGTTTTTTCTTATATGAGATAAAATCTCGATGTATTATAGTATATGGGAAACAATAATGAAAAAATGAAGTTGAATACAATTGTGAAGTCTAATATTTAATCAAAAAGTCATTGTTTCTACTCTAAGTTTATTACAATCACACAAAAGAGCTACTAATTCTTTTAATTATGGCAACAACAATTTTATTGAAATACCATTTATTTCATGTGTTAATTCTATGTGTCAGATTGGGATTTTTTTTTGTATGAAAGGTGTACTCCCAGGTTTACACTTTTATTTTATGACTGAAAACTATTATGCCTAAACAAGTAGTTTAAAACACATTTTACCAGCTCTAACACAGGAGATAATATATGTACTGTAGTCTATTTTGTATATTGTTGGAAAGAGGAATTAAAGTTTAACATATTAATCTTCAGACGTGCTCTTACTAACTGACCAATTAAAGTTCAACACATTAATCTTCAGATGTACTCTTTCTAAATGACCAATTAAAGTTTAACATATTAATCTTCAGATGTGCTCTTTCTAAATGACCAATGCCACAACATTTTGAAATTAAGGATATTAATTCCTTCATTTACTTAAAATTATTTTAACAGTATGCATTAAAATTTATATTTAATAATTTTTAAATGTATAAGATACATTATTTATGAAGTGAAAGATAAATGTGCAATATGTTTTAGAAAATTAGAGTAATTATTAAACGAATGAATTTCTGGATACAAGTTGCACAATAACAAATAAGAGTATTATAAAGTAAAACATTATACTAATTTTTATTCAATAGAGAGTCTCGTGATTATGTTTAACTTTTTATAGTTAAGATTTCTGTTTTCTCCAAAAATTTAAAGTTAATGAGGGAAAGATCAATTCTTAATTTATAAATGAATATAAATATTCTGTATATAAAATTTTACTACAAACAACTAATCACCTATATATTCTCAACATATTTTTGGTAGTTATGTTTCAAGTAATGATAATTTTTAATATGGTTTAATAATTCTAAGTTTGCAATTTCTTTTGCTCTTTCAGAAATTGTGCAGAAAACCACACAAGCAGCTAGGCTGCACACAGCCATCCCTAATTTTAAATTGAAAGACTAGAGAGAATGCAGCTAAGTCAATGGCAACCACCACTAACTTTTGTACGAGTGAAGTGTTATATACAAGTCACTCGTACAAGCCCACTTACAGCTCCAAAACATAGAGCATATTTTTGCAGCAACTAGCTGTGAACTGAAAATATATGTTAATCTCTACTTAATTGTTGGATTTATAATTTGTCAGTAAAGATAAAATATCAATTTATCTTCTAGTTGTACAAAAATGCTTTGCTGAACCAATGATTGATACTTTTTAGTGTTAAATAACTAACATGGATTTGGAAATGTTTTTGTCACTGTACTGAGTAAAACAGGTTTTCAGTGTATGTGTGTGTGTATATATACAGGGTGGTCGCTAGAAAAGTGGAAAATTTGAGGGTCAGATGAGATCATGAATAAAATGCGTGCTTACTCATTTCAATTTTGATTTCTTTACATCATGAATAAAATGCATGTTTTTAATAATTTTGAGCATCTATGAGCGTAATATAACATATGCCTTTAAAAACTTTGTAAAAGTTATTCTTTGTAAAAATAAATAGCTGTTTGACAAATTTTCCGCTTTTCTAGCGACCACCCTGTATATATACACACACGCAAACACACAATTGTACTTAACAAATAAACCTACCACATAAAACTATTTTAAAATTTCAAATATATGCAGCAATACCAGTTTCTCAAAATTGAAATATTCTCATTTATGTTTTAGTTAATTTACATAAATCATACATGTATATAAAGTATTAAAACAATTATAATTTTAGTCGGGTTTGATGTTAAGTAATTCTTCAAACAAGTTGACTACCATTATGGACACTTTTAGATAATTTTAGACGACAAGAAAATTCAACTTAATAATGCAGTGATAAAACAAAGTTTCTCACTTATATATTTGTCACATGATTTAAAATACTATTTGTATTTTTTTTGAGTGTATAAACACATATCAGTCTAATTATTTGCCTATGCTCTTCAATGAATTACTTTATGAAAACAAAAACAAGTTACAATTGAAATGAACTATATCCTATGCTGCCTACCCAACCGTTAAACAGAGAAATAAAGTACAGTTATTTCAAGAACATCACAATTTCCATGGTTATCTTAAAGTCATTTATGTTTTGAAGCATCCTTGTGTGTTTCAAAGCTAGTAAATTTCTCTTGAATACCTTTTTCCCACCATACAAAGATATACACTAGAAATCTCAATGAGAGAAAAACAAAAACCTTGTACAAAGTGTGATACGTGACGATCCAGGCCCAAACATCTATACCAAAACTGGGAACAATATGCGAGGTTATAATATCTTCCATATTCGTTGCAGTTTTTATTTGCACAAAGAATTAAAATTTCTTTCAAACAAGCAAGACGAACATTCCTTGTCAATGAAATAATTAATAACAATCAGAATGATGCAATTTTTCACCGGAGCCACAGTTTGAGTCGCAGTGCATCCACTCCATTCAAATAATATCTGAAAAGCCGTTTGTCACGAACAAATCCTAGGTTTTCATACAGTCGCAAAGCAGGTTTGTTGGTTATCTCTGTTTCTAGCACAACCTGTAAAAAAATTTCATTTGTCACTATAAACTTGTATTGGTAACTAAGTATAAGATTTTCTCACATATAAAGAGCTGTTTTCATCTCTTTCTATTGTAAAATGTATTGAAAAATTTCTTCACAACTCAACTGCATGTTTTTAACCCTTTTGCAACTGGCTTAGTATAATATACACAAGTTTGTATACATATCTGCACATGTTAAATATTTATAATCTAACTTTTAATTCCGTATGTGTATCTTCAGAAACTTTGGTAGACTTTTAGTAATGATCCCACATCTTTTATATATGAAAATCATGTTTTTTAAATGAAGTTTGTTTCGAATTTTGCAAAAAGACACATGAGGGCTATTCATGCTAGCCATTCTTAACTTAGCAGTATAAGATTAGAGGGAAGATTAGGTATTCTCACCCACTGTGAACTGTTGAGTTACTCTTATATTAATGAATAGTGAGAAAGACCGTACTGTTATAATGTCTCCACGGCTGAAAGGGTGAACATGTTTGGTGTGGCAAGGATTTGAATCCAAGACCCTCAGATTACGAGTCGATCGCCTTAACCCACCTCACCATGCCTCCTTTTAATGAAATATTTTTACTAATGTGAAACTACCGAGCCTGTGTCATTGCTAATCCAAATGTGAAGTAATTTTCATGTCGTGATTATAAAACTATTCTCTATCCCAAAATTCTCAAATTTTATTGTGTAATCTCTAAAACCTCCAAAATATATTTCAAACATTTGTTTTCAATAAAACTTCATATTTGGTCTGTTATTTTCTCTCAGTGAGTGATGTCGAGAAACCCACTTGTTGAGAATTTTATATGCAAAAACGGCTCGTTTGGGTTGAGAAAATATTTCAAATAGAAGAGCGAACAATGTTTCAACGATGACCGAAGATGGTCGAAGCGTTGTTCGCTCTTCTATTTGAAATATTTTCTCAACCCAAACGAGCCGTTTTTGCATATAAAATGTTATTTTCTCTGTCCTCACTACAGAGATTCTATCAATTGACCTTGTAACCACAATAAAAATTAAGAAATAAACATAAATCATGCTTTTTTCATTCTAGAATGACTACAGGTTACAACAAAAACAAATTTATTATATTGCCTTTTCACTCATACTTGGCTAACAATACAGAAGTTATAACAATGAGGCACACGTGTACTCATTTTATCATATCCAATAATATAAAACTGACCTGTAGTTTTTACAAAACATATTCTTGACTGTGTTTAAATGGACCAGTATTTTTTAAAACAGTCCACATTTCAGTTATTATGTTTTATGTGTATACTGATCATTGGTATTTACAAACGAGGTCCTAAACTTAGTTTTCTTAAAACATAAAACATTAAGTTAAGTACAACAGACAGTTATTTCTTGTTGTTAAGACCTTTGTACTCAGTTGCTGCTTCTTATAGCTTAAGAAATTTTCATGGATGATGTGACTGGAAACTGTTTTTGGGATTTATATATACATCTGAGAAAGTAAAACACATCATGAATTACTACATCAGAATAATAGAATTCTATTATAAGTTATCGGGTTAAATAATCAAGCCGTATTTTGGCCTAAACAAATGTTAAATTTTGAGCAGATTAAAGACACTACTTGAAATGTTGTTTCAAAAGAAGAAAACAACATCTTAACAGGACCACTGTGTTGGTTTACTACACGACCAATATCTCAGCAAATAGATGAGATACGAGGTTCTTACTTTATGTTCTAGCATTTAACATTGATTACTTGAGTTTGTAATTTGTACAAAACTATAGACTTTGTATGTATTTCAACATAAAAAACCACTAATTTCAACCAATGTATCATTAAACATCAAGTGACACACAAAAATTGATGTTTGTCTTTTTAATGTGTACTTTTAAATTGAAAACATTAATAATGTATGACACCAAAACTTGAATTATAATCTACAGTTTGACATCAAATGTATAATAATTCATAAAATATTAGTTCAATAACATTTTGAATTCAAGTAAAAAAAATATGATGTGGCCTTTGACCCATGACTTACAGTAATAAAGTTAAAAAAAATTAATATTGAAAGTTATTTCCAAAATCAAGAAGCCTAATTATATGACGTTTTTTTGTCTTTTAATGAACTTGTCCAAGAACTTAAAAATATCAAATCCAATGACATTTCTTTCTTATAATAACCACTAACACTTGGGGATCACCAGAGAAGAGTAGCATATCGAAAAAACTAATTAGAAGTTATTCCCAAAATTGTTCTGATTGTTTTCAAATATTTCTCAATACACATGCTACACTATATAAAGCCATTTCTTCTGGTGAGAATTAATATCACTCAAAACACAAACATTTCAATAATCTTGAAAAATTCCTTCTCATAAAATATGACAGTCCAGTACCTATTTTGTCAACATCTACTCATAAGTGTGTGTGTGTTTTCTGACAACAAAACCACGTCGGACCATTTGCTAAGTCAACCGAGGGAAATGGACTGAAATTTAGTATTGTAAATTCATATACTTACTGCCACACCAGCTGTGGACTACTACTTATAAGCAATTAATTTGATGTATTCATAAAACACATTAATGCATCTTTTAACTCACTAAGTAAGATGTGTGTATTTGTTTATTCAAAAACATACTGAATGGTAAGTAATTTTAAGTACTTCTGCATTCATAAGACATAAAATTTATATACTTCTAACTTAGCTTAATCTTATGCTTGTTAATAACATAAACATATAACCTTATGCATAAATATTTTCACATTTCATTAAAACAGTCATGATTTGAAATAAACGACTGAAATTACGAAAATCTTAATCAATTTTGAACCATTTATATTGGTACGTATGAACACAAACCTCATCAGCATCGTCTGCCAACATGGCTCGAATTGCCTTCAGTACTAGATTTGATCCTGAAATTAAAAGTCTTCTTTTTTAACAGTTTCTAAATACAATTATTGCACATAAAATGATTTGTGTCAGTAAATAGGTGTTTTTATAATTAATTAATTTAATACTAGTGAAAGTATAAGCTCATACATTTACTACATTGTCATCTTTCTACTTAAGCAGTTTTTATTTTAGCACCCTGTACAAGAACTTGAATACAAAGAGTTACCATTATCAAAACATAATAATCGGACTAATATCATTGTACAATGTAAAACTATGAACACATTTAAAATTATAATTTTCCCACAAAATACCAGTTTTACCAAAGGGCAAGCAACAATGTAAGCAACCTAACTAATGCTAATTTATTCAGAAACTTCAATTATCCAAATTGTAAGTAGTCCAATACTTTATTTTGTAAAATAGGTTATTTTTCACTAAATGGTAATGAACTGATAAATACGAAAATTAATTTAATATTTTGCAAAGGTCATGACTTTATACATAAACGCAAAAATATGAAATTTTTAACCAAATTTAGATAATTCAGAGTTTATTCTGTAATCAGAATAATACAATTATGCAACTTAAAAAGGAGATCAATGTAAACATGCCTCTAAATTTTATTTACTAAAGACCATCCAATGGAAAATGTACTTACTTTAATAATGTTCAATTAACTTCCCAATACAAAATAGAATAAAGCAACATTTCATTTCAGTTGCATCACCACATTACTTTGGTAAATATTAAAATACTCACAAGGAAAGAGTTTGTTTTTCTGTTACAATGAAATGTTTGTTTTATGTGAATTATATTTCTTTATCATCACAATTTAATACCTATTCTCTGCTTCCTGTAGTTTTCATCCACTGCCAACATCGCAATGTAACCTCTTCTTATCAGTTTCTTATGAACATCCAGCTTGCAAACAATGGCACCAATACATTTCTTCCCATCTATAGCCTGAAAGTGACAAACATTACTGAGAATGTTAAACACTTCAAAAATGACAGGATTGTACACCTGTGTAAACACAAATTTCATGATACAAGTTGAAACACAAGCAATTAACACAGCATTACCTCCACCACTTCATTTGTACAGATATGTAGATCACAAGATTGTAGAATTCACATCTACAGAACACACACTTATTTTTTTCAATCACATTAACTCTATACATACCAACATTAACTTCACATGTGAACAGGAAGAGAGCAATCAAATGTCATTTCTTAACCTCAAAATTACAAGAACAGACACACAACTTAAAACAGAAATCCACCAAAAAATCACCCATACATTCCTTGGGACTCAGCACATGAAACAAAACAAAAAACTCAACATACTAAGAAACCAAATAAACATAGCCATAAAACTAAGCTCACCAGATAAAATTAATAATGAATTAAACAAAACAAAACAATAATTCATCAACATCAACAAGTTTCTGTAGAAAACATTATAATGCACACACCTAGGCAAAAAGCAAAATCAACTAATGAAAGTAAATGTACCCCACGATTTAAAAAATCACAAAATAATATACTGCTGCATACCTTATATTCCTAACATCAGCAGAAAAATAACCAACATTTGGCAAGAACAACAAAATATGACATTCCAGTTAATACCAAATTTATTCAAAAACCAGGCACAAAACTATGATCTAAACTACACTGAGAAACACCTTCACACATTTTCGAACACTGCAAATCAAATAAACACAACATAACCATAGAAAACAACCAAATATTAAATGAACAAACATAAACAAATGTAAAATTAAAGAAGCCTTGCTAAAACAACAACTCAAGGCCAAAATAAACCAATACAAAGGAACATCTTTATACCTATAGAAATAAATATATCCAACATCTAACCACACCCTCTACGTTCCTATACTCAATTACACAACCCCTTTCAAGCTTGTGATCAGCTACCAGTAAATAACCCTTTCTTTTCTTGTGAACCTGATAATGACCAAAGAAGGTTGAAAAGTTGTTCGCTCCTCCACTACTAGTACTTTCTCTACCCATACGTCATTTTTAAATATTGTTTTAAATTAATATTCACATAAAAAGAATATATACGTGGATTCTGACCTCAAGGTATAAAGATTCTAGAAGTAAATTTCATGAAGTGAACAGTAACTACTATATTCAAACTTTCATACATGATGTAAATACTTTGGGCAGAAAAACGTGTACAGTACACTTAAAACCTTATTATAAAAAGGTGAACTCGAGTCTAAAGTACTAACAACATAAGTAATCTTCAAAGTAAAACATCTTCATAATTCAATATACTTGTTTTACGAGATACAGAAATGAGCTTATATGCTCATTGGCTAGCAAAGTAATATTTTTGTATAATATCTACTATCAAACACTAAACACAATGCATTTACTTTACAAATGACCTAAAACACAAACTTCAATGTAACCACAGACTTATCTGGCATTATAATAAATATGGTTAAATCAGAAGATATATCTACATTTTTTTTATTTTAAAGGAAATAAATATGTGTGTGTATGCAAAATATAAACTTATAAAAAAATGCAAGAATTGCAGTATGCAAAATGTAAAGGTTTAAAATATTTTTTTCGTTAAAAACTAGTTAAACCCTGCATACAAAAAAATTCTTCAAAAGTTACAAATATATGTAAAAACTAGTCAAATCTGCACAACTTACCAAGAAACACAGTTTAGGCCAATTGTGGATAAAGTATCTATAGGTATATATGGAATAAGGTTCCGACAGATCCTTTTGTATTAACTGGATTATACTGGGCATCTGTTCTTCCGACTCGTACCCTATATATGTTATCTCACAGGCTTTGTTCAACAAACTCTCTTGCGGTGAAACGTTTACCACTGTCTTATTTTTAACTTCTTCGTCTTTAACTACATTTTCATTATCACAAGTACTTATTGCAGTGTCTATATCACCTTTAGATTGGCTATTTAGTCCAAACACTGGTTTGCTATGAACTCCACATACAAAATTTTGATTCAAAGTACTATGATGGTTATGTGCGTGCTCCTCCACAACAGCATTTTGTGAATACTCGTTAGGGCAAATTTGGTTTTCACACTGTTTTACTGTTTTGTAATGGAACACATTATTGCCACTACAAGTTTCCAATGATATACCATCACAGTGTGTTAGCTTCTCAAGGGCATGTCTTGCAAGACCATTAATAGTTGTTGAATCCACAGATTTGGGACACGGGTAAATATCTGAAAGACAACCATTAATGGAGGAGGATATACTTGTCGGGTCGTTCTTAGTTTTATTTGAAATAGTACCAGTGTATTCTTGTGAATGCAGATGAAGCCTGTCTTTCATTTGAGAGGCCACGCTGATTACATGGTTCCTATCGTTATTTCTGTTCGAATCGGTTACACTTGTGGCCTTAGCCGATAAAGTTTGATCCATTTCAATGGTACCAAAACACGCATATATATTTACCTACAAAACAAATGTGACTAAATTAATTCAGACATCCCATTTCTCAACTGATTCATACATATAATAGGGTTAAACCTGGAATATCATATATAACTCAAGCAATATTAACCACAGCAAAAGTTACTCTTACAATTCAGAAGTTCATGATTAAGAGAACAAAAGTCCATGAATAAATTACTTGAAACTGACAGGCATACAACGTGTTAATATGCCAACAATACTTGAGAATAAAACAAGTTCTATTTATCTATCTGATATGAACACTGAATTATTTTCCTGTCTATAGTTTCACAAAGTTCAAAGTGATGCACCTTGGCACGGATATTTAGAAAATATTTCCCTCTTGTGTGGGTTAGATATCAATATTGTTGAAAAGTGAAGTGTTTACAAGTTCATATGATTGTTGATAAAATCCTAAAACCTGTTGAATGATCACTTGTGACAAAAAGTACAAATATTAGTTCTTGATTTGGTTTATAAGAATTTTAACTTTAAGAGTAGTATCACCTTTATTTATTTTTAAAAACTTTCGAAAGGCCTAATTTAAAATATACTTTTCATATCTAGCTAAACAGTATCTCAAAAAAAGGCTATCGAGTCAATGAGTACAAACACAAATCTTCTCCAAATACAGTCGTCAGGGCTGTAGATTGCATATAAAATATAAAAATATCAGTTTTTCACTTCAAGTGTCCTCTATAACCCTCTCATAGGAATGTTTTATCAAGCTTCTACACAGTGGAAACTTGCGTCATTTAAAAACATTTACAATGTTTAGTCTGTTTTCCTTTGAGAGAAAACAGCATCTTGATTTGGACTCCATATTTGTGTTCAGGGAATATGATATACAGTTACCTTTTAGTGAGAAAGTTACTGGTTTATGTGGCAAAACAATCATCAAAAGTCTTATGGGCAGTATTTAGCAAAAGTCATAAAGCAACGAGTTATAAATTAAGAATCAAAACTCCATTTACTTCATTTATATTACCAAGTCACATTAATAATTTCATGCAATTTGTGTACATATTATTACAAGTAAATGTCTAATGTGGAAAATAAAAAAACATTCTAATAATAACAGACAGAGAAATTAGCTTTAATCAGCTGAAACTTCGTGGTTTAAGGTAGCTTATAAGTAGCACAAATTATTATCCACAAGTTAATGACTAATACAATAAATCAGGCCTGCGAGTCTTTGACACAGAATATACACCATTTAAAAGATGCATATATCCATTTAACAACATTAAACAAATAATAAGAAAGTGTCAAATTTACAAAGAATTATGACGCAAGTCTTAAAATTATAGTTGTGCATGAACAGACAAAACAAACAACTGTACCACTGCTGGAAAATAATGTGATGTGTTGATGGCAACAAAACTTAACTCCTTGAAGCACATTCTACAAGAAAAGTGTTTTGTGGATGCAAAAAGGATGTTGTGACACTGTTTTCTTTCCAATGGTTTCTAAAAATTGGAGTTGCCTTATATTTGACATCACCTTGTAATTAGGCCAATACAAAAATGTATCCTAGAGCAATTTTCTTGCATTATAACTTTTAGTAGATTCAGGAATCACATTTGATAGTAAGTCTACTAACCTGTTTTTTTTTCCAAACAGATTGGTTTTACAAGCTGCACATGAGACTTCATTACTAAAAAAAAAAGAAATAAAAAGGGGGGGACTGATAGTATTTCAGTTCACTAACAAACTGTTATTCAATGCAACCATCTACTTTTGATCATGAATATTCATGTCTATTTAACAAAATTTTGTAAGAATTCAACTTAACAGCACAAACCAGAACATCAAGCAAACCAGTTCATAACTGTAATAAAA
The DNA here is from genome assembly GCA_011833715.1 of Carcinoscorpius rotundicauda. Lineage (NCBI taxonomy): Eukaryota > Metazoa > Arthropoda > Merostomata > Xiphosura > Limulidae > Carcinoscorpius > Carcinoscorpius rotundicauda. Next base: position 160,361,292 of record CM022392.1, on the reverse strand, counting down.
TTTTCAACACATTTAGATTTTCTTTATTAGTTCAATATATGTGTAACAAAAATTTGGTTGATTGGTTGGTTGGTTTGATGTTTTATGGCACAAAGCAACTTGGCGAACTGCATCAAACATCCCGTAAAAATTTAAAATTAAAGTAAATTTAGTGAAATTCGTAAAAGTAAATTAAGGTAAAATAAAACAATGTTTAAAAAACAACACAAATAGCATTAAAAGGAAAAAGCAGAAGTCCCAGATATCCAGCAAAAGCTTTCACCTAGAATATCAGCAATGCTCTGGGTATCAACTACTTCCTGGCCATCAAAGAGCAAGATCAAGAGGGGAACAGAATTACAGTGCACACTGATCTTTCATATCTTGTCCCACATGACTTTGGAACTGGTGGTAGAAGATATGCTGGTTGTGAACTTAATCCAAGATTCCTCCTGGCTTTGACGTCATACCCACCGAGCACGTGCGTGGGCCAGCTTTAAAGCGAAAAGGTGCAAGAGACTGGGATACTTACACAAAATATCACAGGTACATTTTTCAGTCTACTGCGAGAGCAATGACAGATGCCAGTTTGCTTGATCCAGCTTCCACTGGGGCACATGGTATCAACCATGGCCAGTCTCTTAAAATTATAGGAAGATGATACTGTCAACCCTCCATGACAAAGGGAGCAGATTCAGAGATCAATAACAGTAAAGGACTGACTAGGTGCATGAAAATAATTACAAGAACTGCTATTGAAAAGAGAAAAGGTTGTGATCAGAGACCATACCTCTCCCATCTATATAAGGACTTCTCCAAAGGCGGATGATGTCCATTAAAGTTCCACAGGATTAAAAAAAAGAGATGGCAACTATTCAATGAGAGCATCAAGGGCTGATTGATCACAGGTCTCTCCAGCAGGCAAGTAGAGAGAACAAACAGCAATGGTACAACCCAAGGAAACATGTATGGTTACAGCCTCGAAGGGTGTGTCAAGTGGCAAAGACAGGGTGGACACATACTAATCAACCAACAGTGCCACTCATCCATTACACAGCCTGTCATTTCTGTACAAAGAAAACCACCAAAAGGTGGCTTGTGGCAGGTTTCAGACATAAGGATGGTAAGAAGCAATCAGTGTTTTGATGTCATCCAGATTAGAACGTAAACCTTGATAGTCCCACTATAACAAGGTGGCCTTTTTTTTTATAAACAGGCTAACTGGATGGAAAACCCTTCTGTTTACAACCGTGTCTTTTTTCAAGGGAGGTCTACTGACCTCCATGGATCCTGCCCTGGTTTAACTGGGAAGGTCTTTGCTGTTGGAAGAGGATTCTAGGGACTAAGGACTGAGGAGTGGAAGATGTACCCAATGAAATACCTGTACCCGGAACCAAAGGAAGTGGATCTTGGGATTTGCTGTAATGTATGTTAGGGAAAGAAATGGGTGAGAATCATTGCAACTGATGCAATGATGGTCCATTATAGGCATCGTGGTCCTTGCTACTGCAACGAGCACAGGTCTAGGAGCCACAACATAATGTCTTTAAGTGACTGAACCCCTGACACTAAAAATGTATGGTCGTACCCTGCAATTAAGATAACCTGTCTTGATGGTGGCAGTTGAACGTGGTAATGTAAATGTGAGAATGAGGACATTGGTTGCTATCATAATTCCATATTTGCAAATGGAGATACGTCTCACTACAGAAACTCCTTGGGTGGAAAAACCAGAGAGAATCTTTGACTTAAGGATGTTCTTCAAATCCCTCTTAACAATAACTCCTCATGATGAGTTCAAAATAGCATGATGTGTAACCTCAATACGTATATCCCCAATTGCTTTTGAAACCAAGGAGTTCGCTGTGTTGAGATGTGGATGTTTTCGATGTCATCAGAGTGAATCTTCTTTACTGACTTTGGAGAACCATCATGTCCCTGCAGCCCCTTCTGAATGAAAAAGGGAGATATCTGCCCTAAAGCTTTGTCTGAAAGAGAATGTAGTACAAGAATATGAGGTGCAACACGAGTTACAGATGTTGAAGATTGCTGCTCAGAATCTTCAAGATGTGGTCCTTTACCTATGTACAGATTTTTCACTATTTTAAAGTTTTTATTTGGAGGATCCACAATAAAAAAGGAATAATTTGAGGCCCACTGACTCCACCCACCATGGAACCCTACAAGAGGATATACTACAGTGCCAAAGAAGGACACTGCAGCAATGCCAGAGTTTCACGAGCACTATACTCAAACACCAGCATCAGATACAATGCCCATAACACCTGTTGAGAATATCCAACACTGGTACTTTATTGACCTAAGCCCAAGTGGACCAGCCAAATGACCCTAGAGGGCCACCCCAAGGCTGCCCATCTACAGAAATTCAAGGCCAAAGTGGTGTGTTAGGGTTAGACCCCTCAATCACCAGGATCCTCTACTTCCCTTCAAGGATCACCATGCACAGTAAGCACATGGTTGGATGTTTAGCTCCTAGAAAAAATGAAATGAAAGAATGAAACCTTCTCTGGGAGGTCCCATCACAATGTACAGGAATCCATACTGAGGAAACAAAAATATTTCATTACTCAAACAGAAACCCATAAACATGGGTTTAAACCAACAGTAATTCCAAATACAAAAGTCACCCTAAAATACATCATTTGTTAGACCTCACTTGGTGTATTGGGTTCAGTCTTAGGTTCCTTACCTTATGAGGACAGGTTGAAATCTTACTGAATTGACATTAAGGAAATCACAAGTATCAATGCAAGTTTTTTTTTTTTACCTTATGGTGAGAATAGTATGTCAAGGAAACATCTTTACACTCTATAAAAATTACCTTCAATTAAGATAATCTTTTATAACAGAGTAGTTAACCTCTGGAGTAGACTGCCTTTAGATATGGTGGACAGAGTAAGTTTAAGAGTTTTGAAGAAGCCTGAACAATACTTACATAAGAATCAGTTTTGAATGTACTTTTTAATTTAGTTTAATTGGTAGGACAGTATTAATAAAGCAAAAAGCCCCCCTTTCTTTAAATTTCACATAAAACTTAAAATAAGCTATCTTTGGACCTACATTTGTTTCTTAAATTCTGTACTACAAGTTAATATATATAGATAGATGTTTCAAAAACTTCTTACCATGATTTTGTCCTTAGAAAAAGGCACAAAATTTCACAATATATTTCAGATAAGAACAGACTATAGGACTTGTACATACAACTAATAATGTTCATCTTTTTATTTTCAAAATTTAATAAACTGGTGTCTCCATTGAATAGTGCAAGTGATTTAAAAAATAATTCTTTCCCTTCCTCCTTTGGTTGTTGTAGTTTGTAAGTATCAAAATGTTGTAAACTAAGGTGGTTGAATACATGAAAATTCATCACTCAAGTAATGAACATAAGGTCATATACATCTCAAATAACATTTCTTACCATTGGCTTACATGCATCTCACTGACAGTAAGAAGGCAGTAATAATCTGAAATACTGAAATATAAAATTGACAGTATTTAGCATAGTACTTTAAAAAATGGGCTTTCTTAATTCACTTAACTCACCACAGATTTTGACTGTCTGCTTCGTTTTCTTAAAGACTCTCCAGTTCACATTGACTTTCAGAAACTTACTGTTAAGGTTCTGCACAAACATTTAACTGTAACATAGCACTTTCTGATAAGGTTCTGCACAAACATTTAACTGTAACATAGCACTTTCTGTTAAGGTTCTGCACAAACATTTAATTGTAACATAACACTTTCTGATAAGGTTCTGCACAAACATTTAACTGTAACATAGCACTTTCTGTTAAGGTTCTGCACAAACATTTAACTGTAACATAGCACTTTCTGATAAGGTTCTGCACAAACATTTAACTGTAACATAGCACTTTCTGATAAGGTTCTGCACAAACATTTAACTGTAACATAGCACTTTCTGTTAAGGTTCTGCACAAACATTTAACTGTAACATAGCACTTTCAAAACACTCTAAATGAACTAAAAGGTTGACATGCTATTAATAAAAGTGACAAGTGGGTATTACTCTCACTGGAAAATTTCCAGTGTGGGTCTGTCTCAAGTCTGTTTTGTGACCTTTACCCCACATTACTTTTATCACAGACTTAGATGATTAACTAGACTGTAGATCAACCAAAACAACTGACAATAACACTGCATAAACTGATACTAATGAAAATGTTTCTTTGATTCAGAAACACAGAGTCAAAGTGATTGGATTAGTACACAGAAAATGTTCTTTAACAGTAAAAAACAATTTTAGAAACTAAAAAAAACCATAGCTGCTACAGGAGAATAGGATGTAATTACTGACACATTTTGAATGCTTCTAAATCTGCTTCTGATCCTTATTATTCCTGAATCAAACATCAGTTTTATAAAAATTTAAAAAATATCAAAAACAGATTTCAGAATGTGCTGTAGACTTGTTCCTAACCACAACTGCTATAAAATTATCAAAAACCATAAGTGTCACATACTGATAAAAGTATTACATTCCTTTGAAATGTGAATACATCAGATCCTTCATAACTCAAAAGTGCATTATATACTAACTTACTTATAATTTAAAAACATTATATGAAAAAAGACCATTTGGTTAATCAACATTAAACATGACTGTACATTATAAGAAAACTCTACAAATGAAATGTATCTGCTGTTACATGAATGGATGAAATTAACTATATTGATCTATTTTGTAAAATGATTTATATTATTGGTATTTAATTACCTGCTGGATCAAAAGCAACATTCATCACCTAATATTATAAAATTAGGCTAAGACTAGCACTTTGTTACCACACACTTTCTTTTACCATTAAAACTATAAAGGTATCTGACTGTAACTGCCTCGTTAGCTACATCAAGTTCCATGGCTAAGAACTAAACAAAGATTGTCTTTTAATATTTGGACAGGTACTGCACCTTAGTACTTTACAATAAAATTTTCTTTGAAACTCATTCAATGGAAAATTCTACATTTACATTCTCAGGTTGTCAACAAGTTATCTAATTATTAAAATTAAAAAAGTATTATAATGTTCCTTATTAATCTGAAATAGCATCGTACAACTACTCAAGTTTCACAATATTTTCTATTAATTATTTTTTTTATACATGTACTAAAATTATTTTGAAACTCTGTAACAAACAGACTTCAAGGTACTAACTGTAACATTTGTACATTATTTATGCCTCACATTTAAATAAATTGCTCAAAAGTTAACATTTTTCTCAAAATGAAAATGTGTTTCCAGAAGGTACATACTACCTCTTACAAAATACCTTTTCTCAATTAGTACTGCCCTATATGAGAGGAGAATTCAGTTGTTTTACAAATGGACTTAGATTATTTAGCAAACTAGACAAATAAATGTCAGATGACATTTAATTATGTTAAGTGCGAGGTAATATAAATGGACAAAATTATGGGCTTGAAATAAATTCAGTAATGTAATGGAACAAAATAATCTTGATGTTTTGATAGATCATTCCTTTATAAATTTGATGCATAAGATTTTGAGCTCTATGTTCAGAAATAATGAATACAAATCAAAGAAGGTGTTATTTATTTGTAAATATCTCTGGTAAGGCTTCATTTAGAGTAATGTGTTCAGTCTTTGTATCCTTCCTAAAATGATTCCCCAGATAGAATAGTGGTTATACAAAAAAGAAAGGGTTAGAAGGGACCTGACTGTAGTGTTAAAAATGATAAGGGAACAGAATGGATTAGTGCAACATCGTTTTTTCATACTTAATGATAAAAAGTGGTAGGACTAGTTGAAAAATATTTAAAATTTAGCAGGGTAGAAATCATGTGAATTAAGTAATTTTATTTTTCAATCATGATATGCAGCCTTTCGAACACACTTTCTTTAGATGTGGTAGACACAGCATGACAGGTAGAGTTGAAAAGTGGGATTTGATCAGGTATTTTAGGAGCAATGGTTGGATAAAAATTGATGGATACTGACAAAATATATGGAAATGCAATGATAGACAAATTGATTCCTTGTTCTTCCTCAAATGTTACAGCTTACTTATATGTACAAGCCATACAAATCATTGCTACAGTTAGGATCTAGAATATATAAACGAAACGCAAACATTTTTAAAAATGTATTGAAACAACCCAAGTTGATAGGCCTGAGTCAGGAATATTCAATATAGTAACAGTACTATTTAATTAAAATGGTTGTAATAATTAAAAGTAATCATAACCGAATAAGCTATTTTTTTCCTTAAAAACGCTCATACACAAATTATAACGGAAAAAGAAAGCTAGTAGACGCTTGAAAACTAAAATGTACTTCAGTCGAAAGGTTGAATTGTGTATCACTGTTACCAACTAATAAATACGCTCGTTTAACAAAATTCTAAACGATAATCGAGCCATACGGCTAATAAAAACTACCACCTGACTGGCAGAAGCACAGCGAATTGGTACGATTATGCAAAGGAAATCACAACAGATATACTGAAACAACCAAATGAGAATATGCCATGCTTATTATTAATACATTTGAAAATTATGAGTTATAATATGTTGTGTCTTCAAGATGAAATGCAATTTTTAATCTAAAAAAAAATAAAGCATAATTTAAAGCATACCTAGGCTACCACATTCTCGCCTTGTATAAATCTTAACCTCTTAGTCTTAGCTAAATTTTCGTGATTTCAGTGACACCTAACACATATTTTATATTATTTATATTATTTCAGTTATTTATTTTTGTTGTTTTAAAGGCACAAAGAAAGTTAAAATGTTGAAATATTTTATAATGAAAATATATTTCTAAAAGTATATACATTATTGATACTAAATATTTATTTTACTATATTAAAAGCTGTTATATTTTAACTTACAATATATAACAAGAGGCTATTTGTCCTATTTAAACTGTCCGATTTTCTACTATCCCACTCTAAACTAAAAGAAACAACATTTTTCTTATATTTAACCCCGATCTCTAATACTCTCTAAAATATAAAAAATATCATTTTAAACGCCTTTAATGCTCATCTGTTTACAACATCTGACGCCAATTATTTTATTAGAAAAGTAACATTATTTTATTTCGTAAGAATTATACCAAATATTTTTTGCATTCAACTTAACCTATGATTTATTCTTGAAAACTTAAAAAAATAATTAATACTGTAATAACCAATACACCCAGATTCATTTTTTAAAGAAGAATCTGCGAGATTTTAAAATCAGCTTATCAACACCTTAACCATATTTTAAAATCCTCATTGATTTAAACATACCTTTACATCACATAAATTCGGAGGTTATTACTTTACAAATGTCGTTAATAAAAACTAAAAAAGACCAACGAACCAAGCATGAAGTTCTGTTGTGGTACATGGCTTATGAAATGACTTTTTGTTTAATTCACACCATTTTTAAAAATCGTCTGCCTTCGACTATGCAACCAGCTGTCAGCTTATTTAAAGCTGTTGTTGTTTAGTGCAATGCATTAATATAATGTATCTGCACTCTATTCACCCTGGGTAATGGAACCCCTAATTTTAACATTGTAAATTCGCAAAGTTGCCTCTAACCATTGATTTCATTAGGATAGCTTCTAACCTGATAGACTCAGCTCTCATAAGCTATTCTCACATAGAAACTTTTCAAAAGCATTCTGGAAGTCCAATAACACGAAATTCATTGCATTACTTGTGTCCAGCAAAACAATTAGAATGAATATGATATAATAAAGTGCAAACTGATGACAAAGCAAAACTAAGAATGATTTCAGCACTCGAGAAAACTCGTGTGACTTTTTATTATATCATTTAGCATATGTTAGGTATTAACTACTTTTTGTTGACTGCTTAAACTTACGTATTGCGGCGTGCAACAGGAACAATGTCTTACATACATTGATAATATTTTGTACCTTAAACTCGCATTTGAATACCTGATATAGTATTTCAATGCAAGAGATAAGACGATCTGAATTTGAAGCCAGAAAAAATGATTTATTATCCAAATGTATGTGAAGTTTCTTTGACATATAGTGAATTGAATTGGAGTGGTTACAGGTCATGTTAAAATAAAACTTAGGGTAGACTGGCATGGACCGACAAACAAACAACAGTTCCGAAACTTTCTCAGCTTTGCGTTGTATTATATTTGCTTTGTTGACAACTTTTCTACAATAGCAGTACAGCTTTTGGAACTAACGAAGGTTGGATGTCATTTTAGATGGATTGACGACTACTAGTGTGGTATAAAATTAATTGTTCAAGTATATACTTTGTCACTGAAATATGTCATGCGTTTCAAAAACAAGAAGATATTATCGTATATTGAGTGACTTCTTAAAGCACAGAAGAGAAGACTATATTATCACTACAATGAATGGAAAAATGGCTCTTAACATGAGAACCAACTAATGGTCGTAAAGTTTCTGATATCTAAGATATTTTCAAGTGCAACACGATTCACAAACCAAAGGGGTCCAGAAAGACCTTTAAATAACAGCTATTTCATGGAAATGTTTTATGAACACGTATGCACATTTGTCATTGTTTTTTTTATGTGAAATTTATTTGCCAATCTGCGGTCTTTGTCACACTTAGGTCACAAATACCCACATTTTACTTTCGTGGCGGCGCCAGTTTAGACATGTCTTTTCTAATTGTTTGCCCCTGACGTTGAACAATGTCATTTGCGATATTGATACTGTCTAGTTGAATTGCATTTTCATATTTTAAAAGACATTGGCCTTTTTCTTATTATGTTTCGGCTGATTTTAAGGCATTGTTAAACTTATTTTCGTTATATTTTTTTGTAGTATTTTATTTCTTTTCATCTGTAGTTTGGCGCAGGTAGCCTCATTGTTTTGCGCTATTAAACTATAACCAACCAATCATACGCACAGAGATGCAAAGGAATGAGGTAAACAATGCAATGTCTAAGAACCGTTTTGGAATTCTGTCACTGAGTTGTTACGTCTTCATAATAGATAATAGTCCAAGATATTGTGGATCCCTCCAATTATAATTAATATACATCGGCTGAAATAGTCGATGATAAGTTAGCTAAACGACGAATATTTTACCTTGAAAGATCAAAGGAGATTCACAAAATAAAGTATCAAGTTTTGCTGGTTTGGGTAAGGTATTGATTGTCGTGAAAGCCCATACTTCACTTTATCACTCTCAGTATGATAGTTTGAGCAAGCACATAACCCAAAACTTTGAAGTATATGCGTTATAAGTTAATAAGTTCAGACTAAACAGATAGGGATGGTTATTCGCTATATATATAATTATGGTAAGTTTTGCAATGGAACAACAGCTTACTGGCTCTTCTCTAAACATGTTAATGTTTAGAGATAACTTATATCCCCAGTAGCACTCATGTACAGCCCTTGCTTGGTATGGATTTACCAAATGTTCACAAGAAAACGTGGAATGGATATGATCCACACTGGTTAATGTTCACGGATCTGCACATCAACTGAAGATGAAGGAAACTGTCACACAGAAGTAAGTGTATAAAAAGACAGTGAAAGAACAACAGCACGAGTGAAGAGGTCACGTGTGATGCTGATACGGACAAGCAGCATGTAACTCACTGAGATCCAGCTACATTGAACCTTGTCTTTTAACGTAGCAACTCAGTACATTGAATATAAAATTCGGTGTTTGTGTGTAGCGTGAAAACGTTTGAAATGTATATATAGCCTGAAATCATACATGACTAACGATCCTTTAAATCAATAGTTTGACCAAGCAGTAGAAAGCGAAGTACACAACATTGCAGTTGTGTAAGTGTAATAAAGAGTGAAAGGAAGGGCAGTCATTGCCTGAGTGACTTTATTCTTTGGTGAACATCAATGACCTTGGTTGCTATAACTGTAAGTGAAAAATAAACACGAATGGTTGTAGAACTTAAGTGGCTGTTATTTCTTGAACAACTCGATGAAATGGTGTAGATGAGGAGCTATCAGTTAAAATTCCGTTGTAAAATATCTATAAGATATTTTATGATAACCATTCGACTACAACTACTGAAATAGTGAGTGATGATTAAAAAAAATTTGTCTAGAGTGCCAGTTGGTGACAAGTTGTTGACTATAGCTAGGACACTAAACCTGTGATGGACGTCACGTGAAACATTGCAACTCTTATATTTGTTGTTTCATGGTAAGAGAGAGAGAGATTTTGAAGTACATGAACAGAAATTAAATCACAGTTAACTTATATTTCTGATTTTATGTGATAGCTAGTGTTACCACTAGAACATTATTCACGTGTATCCAATGAAGAATGAGATGAGAAAAATACCAGAAATTAAAATTCGTATTTTTCATCACAGTAATTTTTTTAATGTGATTTTTAATAGAAGTATAAAAAAGTAACCACATTTATTTCTTGTTTTTGTTCCCTCAAAAATTCCTTTTATGTTGTGTTGTTTAATTTAGTTTTTATTAGTAGTATGTAACGTGTGTGCTGATGTGACGAACAGTTTGTCATAACAATCTAACAACAAAAACGTGCATCTTTGGGCATGCTATCCTGTCAAGCTTAAATCTCGAACTAACTAAAATTTCTATGTATGTGTTTTGAGCATACATAGGTGGTTTTACCTGTTGTGGATGAATGCACGTATACACTTATATGTCTACGTATGGTAAACATTCATCCAATCACATTAACGTGAAAGTATAAACTAATTAATAAACAAAGTATTGTTTGAGAAAATGAAAATATGATAAGAACCAGAAAGTAATAAGATTGATTTTATCTCCAGAACACTTTGATAGTCGCAGAGTGTTGCTATTGAAAAGGTAAAAAGTAACATACAGTATTTATAAAACGTTTGAAAATTTAGAAGTATTCTTAAACATGGTGATGACGATTACCATGACGTTTCATGTGACAGTACATCACATTACAACGTCACTTAGTGGTCTGTCTTCTTGACTCACTGTAACACACCAAATACGAAGATACTTGATATTTTATCTTTTTATTTCTGACTCACTGTATACATACAACGTCACCTACTAGCTTGTGTTTTTTCTTTCTTCTTGACTCACTGTGTACGTACAGATTATAACGTTACCTATCGCTTTGTCTTTCTCTTTTTAGATCACTCGATACGTATAGATATAACGTCACAAAACATTTTCAAGAAACCTGTTATATTTGCGATTGAGAGTTTCTCTTTGTTCAGTTAGACGTAACTAATTTAAGTTTAATATATACTGCAAGTATGAGTCTCGTTTACATAAGAATGATCATTGCCAAAACGTATATATTTTTAACATGGGGTTAATATATCCCTTGTTTCGTTGGAAACTATTTTCAACTAGCTTTTGAACCTATCAATGGCTGTCTCGATCATAGTTTTCAAAATAATGTTATTTTAAAACACAGCCATAAATACTGGCAACTTTATATATTCGAAACAACTTACTCTATCTTTATTTTTTAGATTAAAGCCACACTTAGGTTTCTGCTGTGTCCACTGAAAGGAATCGAACTCCGGAGTGCAGGGTTTGAGTCCATAAATTTAACACTGTCTCACGGTGGAACCTTGCAGAGTAATATTGTTTTGAACAGTTAGCCTAAAACAAAGTATTTTTATCGACTTACTTTTGAAAAATCTGAAATAAATAAATAGAAACCAAAGGTTGAAAACATTTTCTATTACTAAAAGACTTGAACATTAAAGACTTTTCTATCTTGTGTTTGATCCACACCCAGCGAGGTTCCAAAGTCGTTTTAGTAAACTTCCGTACGCTCTTTATATTAGCACTGAAAAATTTGTAATGTTAACTTACTTTATGCCTCATTTTAATTACGTCTTCTCGCTTGCTCCAGTATTCCTGTTACAAAATCATAAAATTTATACTCATATACAGGATGTTCCAAAAACATGTATACCCACTTTGAATAATTATAACTCACTCAAACTTTCTTTTTTTACAGGTGCAACTGATTTGAAGTAATGATAGAAACAAGATTGAGCTTTAAGAAAAAGAAATTCATCTTAAGGTGTTACTGGAAGTGTGAGAACATAGCTGAAGTGCAAAGAGGGTTCAGAAGGGAGTTTCAAACAGATCCACCATCGCAACTCACCATTACTCGCACTAGAGATAAGTTTGAAACAAATGGAATTGTCCAAGACGTTAATAAAGGGCGTTCTGGAAGACTGCGGTCGTCCACCAGTCCCACACGAGAGCGCGTTCATTTGAAAAGTTTTATTTCGGCATTAGTCCACGCCCTCAGTAAATATGATCCTGACCGGAGAATGCAGAATCTGCAGAGAATGCACAGTTTCCAAACAAAATTGTCTGGAGCGATGAGGCCACATTTAAATTAAATGGCCCAGTTAATCACCACAATTGCACCTACTGGGCATCTCAGAACCCGCATGTTACGGTTGAACACCACGTAAACTTATTAGGGGTTACATTGTGGTATGGATTATCAGCGTTGAGCGTGATTGGTCCATTATTTTTCGTAAACACAGCCACTCTTCCCGTTTATCTGGACTTGGAGGAGTCTGTCGTGCCACACATTCGAAAACGATTTGGAGATGAGGAGTTTTACTTCCAGCAAGATGGAGCACATCCCCACTACTATTGTAATGTGAGGACCTATCTTGACGAAAATTTGCCAAACAGATGGATTGGGTGAAGAGGTAGCACTGAGTTTCCCCCATGTTTACCATACCTCACATCTCTGGAGTTTTTTTTCATGGGAATACGTCAGAGGTGAGGTTTATAGTACAAAAGCTGCAACAATCAATTAGTTGAGGGCAGCAACAGAAAGAGAATGCATCCAAATACCAAATAAAATGATTCGTGAAGTTCGCAATTCTATCTGTCCGCGTTATCAGTAGCGCCTGGATCAGAACGGTCATCAGTTCGAACACCTTTGATAAGTCAAAAGATTCTACGCGTGTCTTCTTAAACTTGGATATATATATCTCAACAAACATTGTATTTATAATCATTCAAAGTGTATGTATATATTTTTGGGGACACCCTGGATATATGTATGTCATAACCTTAACGTTAAACTATCCTTCTGTTGTTTTAAAATACCAAAATTTTAAATTGTTTGACAAATTAACTGTAGGTCAGGATTTAACCCATTAACAGAGTAAAATCTGATTTTACGTTTACTAGAGATCCACCTTTATTTTAAACATCAAAGAAACATTAAAGTCTTACTTTTTCAGCAAATTCATGCAGTTCTTCTGCCAATTATATTTCATTACGCTTGTTTGGGGGAATGAATGCTAATTCATTTGTTAATTAACGCATTTCATTTTTATCCAAATTATTTTCTGTTAAATTAACAATTTTCACAACATATTCAGTCTGGTTTTTAAAACTGTATCATATTTTGTAGCTCATAGGTCTTTTGTTATATCTCTTTTTTCCTATGTTCCTATGAGTCCTAGATCCTATTAAGCTCCCCAGTACCTCAGCGGTATGTCTGCGGACTCACACGCTAAAATTCTGGTTTCGATACCCGTGGTGGGCAGAGCACAGGTAGCCCATTGTGTAGCTTTGTGCTTAATTCAAAACAACAACAAGGACCCTATTAAAGTTTTTCTGTGTAAATCTTATATTTTTATCTCTTTGTAGCTTGAAGTGACTTTAAACGAATTTATTTCCTCTGGCGACATCTCTTGGATTTCATCTTGCGTTATTGTTGTAGCAATCTTTTTCTTTCATTTTGTTGAACTTTAGTGCGTGTGTTTTCTTACAGCAAAGCCACATCGGACTATCTGCTAAGTCCACCGAGGAGAATCGAACCCTTGATTTAAAGTGTTGTAAATCCGTAGACTTACCGCTGTACTAGCGTGGGAAGTGAATTTTAGTATGATTTAATTTCGCTTCTCAAGAAAATTTTACTTCATTTGTAATAATTTTCAATTTAATAATTCTTTATCCACCTGAATTTTTACCATATTTTTTATTGTTCTATGAACAACAACACCTTTTGTGTACATTTTTCTTTACTTTTCTCTCTTCCATTCTCCTCAAGTCATTCTAATGCTTCAAATAATTCTTTACGTTCCGCCTTTTCACTACACAAATTTCTCATTTTCGAGTCACTTTAAACGAAATTTATTTCTCGATTTCATAAGCCTTGGAATTTAAACCTCATAAAAGTTGTTTTGGTTTTAATAATAGATATTCCATGATTATGTTACACAGAATTCGAAAATAGTATTCATTTTTTTTCTATCACATAAGAATTTTTTTATAAACCAGGAAAGAAAAAAAAAGTTCTCACTTGGATCAAAGTATTATTTCTTTTACCACAACGAACATCTTGTATTATTATGTTTGTTAACAAAGACGCAAACAAACTGAAGAAAAAGAAAGAACAATGATGCCAAACAAATGTGTATTCTCATTCATTCTGGTTTTTATTTCTTCGGTGAAATCTCTCTGAAAACTACAGGTTGTGGTCTATCTTCTATGTATGGCGTCTAGATCATGCCGTTTTAATGATCAGCAGTAATCATCTACAACGCTGATGTTTCACCTTCCTCTACATCTCCTTTCCATTTATCTTGATGAAAACTTTCCTTTTATTCTTCGCTGACGGCATCAAGATTTTGAAAGAAATATTCATCACGTTAATGTACAAAATAAACTTTCAAGCTCGTATTACAACCAAATTGTTTGAATTTATCGAGCATGTTACTGATAATATTTGTAAATAACATGGACATATTGTACAACCGGGTTGTTGACCCAACAACATACAAAGAACTTGCAAGTCTCCACAGAGTAGTCAACCATGTTCTTTGTACTTTATTTCGTTTAGTTTTTTTTAATTTAGTTTAGAATTAAACACAAAGCTACACAATGGGCTATCTGTGCTCTGCCCACCACGGGTATCGAAACTCGGTTTTTAGCAATGTGTTTAATTCCAAACAAACAATTTAGTTTTGATTTTTGAATAGGCCTGGCATAGCCAAGCGTGTTAAGGCGTTCGACTCGTAATCGGAGGGTCACGGAATCGAATCCCGTGCGCACCAAACATGCCCGCCATTTCAGCCATGGGGACGTTATAATGTGACCGTAAATCCCACTATTCGTTGATAAGAGTAGCCCAAGAGTTGGCGGTGGGTGGTGATGACTAGCTGCTTTCCCTCTAGTCTTGCACTGTTAAATCAGGGACGGCTAAAATTGTTTTTGAATTTAGTGCAAAGCTACACAAGGACTATCTACATATGCCGTCCCTAATTGTAAACCTTCGATAAAATACCAAGGAAGTTCCACACTAGAAAGAAGACTACATTGTTTGTATGTTTGTAAAACTTTTGTGCATAGATTATTGTTTGTAATAACCGTTATTATAAGTTGTATTTTTATTTGTTTATTAAAATGTTTGTATTATTAAATAAACTGTATTATACATTTGAAAGAAATAAAAGAAGCTTAATTTATTTCGAAAAAAATAGAAGTTTAAATATTACGTTTTAGTTGAGCGATGTTGCTGTTATTTCTTCGAAGGGAGGTTGAAAACTGCCTGGAAGAGCCACTTCCACTGTTGTAAAAGTCTCAAGAGTAACTAAAAACAAAATTAAGAGTAACAAATATTTTTATTCCTTGCTTTTGAAGCTCATACATCATATTATGTTGTAGCCTACAGAGTGCATAATTCTTCTCATGATTCACGACATGTGTATCATTTACTCACATCACAACAGTACATTTGTTTCTACTGACTGACTGACAGATAACACATTACTGTGCAAAGTTAAACTGCAGCTGGAAATTGCCATGGAGATTCATTTGAGAATATAGTGAGCATTTATAGTTTCTGTGTAACTAAATTCTCCATATAAAAGTCATAGCAATGAACAAGTACATGTTTAGACTAAGACACAACTCCTATTAAGTGCTTATAAAATTGTACCAGTAGAAAAGTAGCTTTTTTAAAATAAAACTTATACGTTTAAAAGATCGTTTTAAATAAACCTTTAATTTTTTAAGTAATTATTCTGCTGAGGTGCGTAATGAAATTTAATATCATGTGTATTAATTTTTTTATTCCTTCACTTCATACATAATATAGGGGTTAGCTCCCTAAAGACACCGACTGCATAGTGTACGAAGCATTAAATATCTCCATGTTACATCTATTATTTGGTAGTAATTCCTGTTTCATTCTGTCCTTAAGTTTTTTTAAGGAATACCATGTATGTGTAAGAAAGCTAACTTCAAGGGATAAAGATAATAGAGTTGGTAATTGAAATATGATGTAAAGTATAGAAGAAATAAAACGATTTTTCGATAACCTACGACTTCGCAGTACTTTATTTAGTATTCTACAAATAAGAATTACAAATGGCTCTCTTAAGAGGATTGTGTTTTCTTTGTAAACCTAAGATACATGCTCTTTTGTGTATTCCTATATGTTTACAGTCTTAGCAGTCTATAGTCAAGGTTTTAAAGTGTTAGTTGAACTAAATCTTTTGTAGTCAAGGTTCAATTTGCTCGAACGTTCTATTAAGATTTAAGCAATTCCTTGCGATCTCTATTATGAACTTTTATATGCAAAAATGGTTCGTTTGGGTTCAGAAAATATTTTAAATAGAAGAGCGAACAACGTTTCGACCTTCTATTTCAAATATTTTCTGAACCCAAACGAGCCGTTTTTGCATATAAAATTCTCAACACGTGGGTTTCTCGACATCACTGATCTATTATGAACTGTTATGGTGGCTCATGATTAAATGTGTTCAGGAAACAAGAGTGAAGATTATCGTTTCAAATTAACACATGACGACGAAGAAAGTTCGACAATCTTTTCGTCTCTTGAACGTATGTTTTCAAAAGAAACTACAATTAAAATCCTTCAACTATAATTTCACACCAATATATCTTTTAAATTGGAGGTTTTCTTCAGACGAAATATGAATTAATTTGCCTCCAAGGGAATAAAATGCAAGAATATCTTCTGATTATAGGTTTATATGACAACTAATTTCAAATGTAAACAATTCAATTCTTAAATGTTTTTGCACCAGCGAATAACAAGTTAAGAAATCGATAATTTCAAATTTCAGCTTTTACTGCATACAGCAATGTCCAAAACCAAAAACATTTGCTATATTTGTTTTACGAAATCTAAAAAAATACCGGATGCCGTTATGTGTTTAGGCAAAATGTATTTTGTTTGTTTGTCTGTTTTTTAATTCCGTGGAAAGCTACGAGGGCTATCTGCGCTAGCTACCCATAATTTAGCAGCGTAACACAAGGGGAAAGCACCTAGTCATCTCCACCCACATCCAACTCTTGGGTTATTCTTTTACCAACAAATAGTGGGATTGACCGTAACATTATAACGCCCCTACGGCTGATAGGATGAACACCTTAACCACTTAGCCACGCCGGGCCTAGTGGGATGAGAAGAAATTCTACAACTTATGGTAATCCTCATGCTGTGTTTATTTTTCTTTGTGTTTAATCGCTGTTATGGTACTTTATAATAATTTTATAAAATTGTTTGTGTTTGTACATGTTTACAACATAGGCAACATATTTCTAGAACATTATTATCTAATATCTCACATGTTAAGCATCGTGTGCATAATAATTTATAACAAAAACGGTATATCAATTAAAAAATAAAAACATATACTTCTAAATAAAGTATTTAGGATAGCAGTCCTATAAAAGTCCCAAGAATATTAGGTAGTGCTTTAATTGTTGTCTTCCGGTGCGACAGGGTTATGGACTTACAGCTGTGGTTCGATACCCCTTAGTGAACACAACAAATAACACAATGTGGCTTTGCTCTAAAAGAAGCAATAACGTTCATTTTTATACGGCCTGGCAAGGCATTTGACTTCTAATCCTAGAGTCGTGGGTTCGAATCCTCGTCACACCAAACATGCTCTCCCTTTCAGCCGTGAGAGCGCTACAATGTGACGGTCAATCTTACTATTTGTTGGTAAAAGAGTAGCCCAAGAGTTGGTGTTGGGTGGTGATGACTAGCTGCCTTCCCTCTGGTCTTACAGTGCTAAATTAGGGACAGCTAACGCAGATAGCTCTTGTGTAGTTTTGCGTGAAATTTAAACCAAAACTTGTCGGCCTCTCTATCTCTATTAATATGATTAAAAAAGGGAAGAAGCTAAACTGATACAACTATTTAGTGTTAAACAACTAATTTAACGTGTAATATAATCAATTAGCTTTTTCTGTTATAGCTAACTAGGATGTGGTCATTGACCGCTTTAAGGCTTGCTTGTGACTTCTATATGCACATGTTTATGGGTTAAAAGCTGTGGTAATTATGACGCTATAGTGATGTATATAGAAATATAAATTGCATCTTAATTATTATTGTAAAAATTAAACTAATGCATTTTGTAACCTTTAACATCAAGCCTGGAATTTCTTTTATGTGTTTCATTCTCTGACAATAAAAGTGAAAGACTGGACTTCCACAAATTATGATGAAAATTAACGTGGTTCTCAATACTGCACTTAAAAATGATCAAACAGAATATGAAAATTTGAAACTAGTCATTCATTAGATCAGGAATAGTACAGAAAAATCCTCATACAAATTCTCCACGCGGTTTAAAAACAAAGATGTATTATATGTTGAAAACGTGAAGCTACCCGTGTAGCTACAAACTTCCAAACTAGGTACTTCGATGTTTAGAAGATAATTGTAGAGAGTAAGATAACGACTTTTACCAGGCTGGATGCCTACAAATCTATAGAGAATTTGTATAAATCAGGTGTACTATGCTCCCAGCAAAAATATCCATAAAAGAAACAGCATTGGCAACTACAGGAGTGTTGTTTTGGAGCATCTTTTGAGAAAGTGATTTTCAATGTGCTTAGTTCTCCGCTACAGAATAATTGTAAAGTAAATAAATCACAGATGTGATGGACTATTTGTCCATATGTAAAAGCACTTGCTGTTTTTAACCAGGAGGCATAAACTATACCAATAAAGCTTGTCAGTGATGTTTTATCGATGTTGGTGAACATGGAATTTTATTCACATTAGGAACAGAACATTAGCTCAACCTTATTTGTGAAAAGGTATAAAATCCTTTAACTAAAAAAGATTAGGGTAGCAACCCTCCATCCACCTTCTGATGGAATAGCCACAATGTACAAGCATACAATTTTAGATCAATTAACCATCTATACTGATGAGCATAAGAAAATGTATGATAAATATCTCTCACTGCTACTCGTGACAAGCAGTGGAATATTTTAATAAGAGTATATTGATCAGAGGAACGATGTTGATGAAAATCATGACTTTATCCAAGATAAACTTAAATCAACTAGCGATAAAATGACTTGCCATAGGCAAGTCAACCTGCTAAAGAACACAGGGTTCTAGTTGTGAGCAATTACAAAGATCCACAAAGAACAAAGCAACCTATGAATATACTCAACCATCTACCAAGGAAGAATTCATCCAGTAACAAAACAATAAAGGAGACTAAAGGAAAACAGTGCATTTTGTCTCTGTAAAGAAAAACCATCAAAATATTTGGTGGTTGAGCAGCTTAGAGACAGTCAATAATATAATTAAAAAATGTTTAAAACATTTTATCTTGTTAGTAAGAGCTGCAATTGTATTATATTTAACACATTTAATTTATGGTGTAGTATTTGTAACGTATATTTATTAATAGTTTTTGTCAATTTTCTATAGTGATTTTGTTATTAATTATGTAAGTGTAACAAAACGTTTAGGAACAACATAGGACCTATTGGTCCATCTAAGCAATTCCACATTCTGAACTTTTTAAAAACTTAAAGCCAGTCCTCATCATAAATATACTTGTCATGCTTTTTCTTAAATTCGTTTAAATTTGGTACCTATACAACGTCTGAAGGCAACTCATTTTAAAGGACAAAAATAACTCTGTTATAAAAATAAAACTGTTTAAGTTGGAGATAACTCCTACCCTGCCAAAATTTATAGTTGTGCCCCCTAGTCTTACTAGGTTCACTGTTAAATATGAAAAAAAAACACATTAACATTATTAATTTTCTTTACAATCAGATACTCCTAATATTTCTTTATTAGGAGAAAACAGTCTTTGTGTGACAACCTCTCCACCATAAGCACTATTCTAGTAACCCTATCTGAACCCTTTCCAACAATTCGATATCTTTCCTAAAGTAAGGATCTCAAGACTGAACACCGTATTTCAAAAATAGCCTAACTAGTGACCTATTCACTCTTCCACCTGCAACAACACGCTGCTTGGACGGCTTTAGAGACTGATCAACTATTACACCAAGATCCTATCTTTTATGATGCTGTTAAGGTTATCCCCACATAGATTTCACTTATAATTCAAACTGTGATAATCCGCATGCATTATTATGCTTAAAAACTACCTGCTCTTTATTTGTCCAACTCACTAAAGGACTTAAATCCTTTTGTAAATTTGCAGTATCCTCTTCATAACTAACAATACCAAAGACTTTATTATTGGTAAATTTACGTAATTTATTGACTATTCCTTCATCTACGTCATTGATGCAAATAAAAAAGAACAAAGGTCCCAAGACTGAACTCTTGAGGTACACCACGTATGACATTAATGCAGTTTGACCGAATTGGATTTGTTAGAAATCTGTTTTCTTCAATTCTGCTACTCTTCTTCCCAGTTTTTAACTTATCCCACACACGTAGAAAAACAATTTTTTACAAGCCTTTCATGTGATACCTTGTCAAATGCTTTTACCCTCATCTACACAAGCACTAACCTTTACGAAGACTGTCAAAATATTGTAAGGCAAGATCTCCCTTTAGTGAAACGATGTCGACTTTTCAATAAAATTCTAAACTTTATTTAATAATTTTACAAAGCATCTTTTAACAGACTTTTCGAAATTTCTCCACAACTGATGTAAGGCTAGTGGGTGTATAATTACTGGGACAATTATAAAGAGGAAAGAGGAGTTACATTAGCTAACTTCCAGTCGTTTGGTACATGAAAGTACCGAGTTCCCAATTACAACTAACCAACTGCACCGAACAAACTGTGAACTTTTAACTCCTATGCTAGTCTTAACCAGTGTATTGATAGTTACGGTCTGAAAACAAATACTTATTACCAAATAACAGCAGACAATTGTTAACACTATTACTGCTAAGCGTAAGGTTTAAGAACTAATATTATTTTTATCGCATTAAAAGTTTATCTTTGATTGTATTGAACTTAGAAACATAATTTATTAGAATTAACAATATGCCTAACGTTAATAATAAAATGTATTTATCTTGATTTACAACCTATCTTTATCAGTAATTTGAAATATATCTAAGCTTAAAGTATCGTTACAAATACTAAGCCTATTTTGACATTGTAGTCAAATTTACACCACTAAATTTTAACTTTTCTATCGCCTTTTATTTATCCAGATTACAACAAATTATAACTTAAATCTTATATATCTTTCAGAACTCTGTAATACTCTAACTTTTCGACGTCCTTTCTTTTCATGAAGTTTAATATATTATTGTTTTAGTTGAATATTAAGATTGTTCAATAAACAGGGTTTCAAGCTATATAATTTTTATTAATTAAATTGAGACATTTTGCATTCTTTGTTGAAGGAACTTTGTTTTTTGGCATGATGTGAAATGTCTAAACGTTTCATGACTGTATAGACCTGACGTGATATATGGTATTTTCGGAGGTGTGGGAGAAAATATTATGACACAAAACACAAGTGTGATACAGTCAGTAATTTATTTGTTGTTTGTTATTAAACGCAAAGCTAAACAAAGGACTATTCGTGCTCTGCCAATTATGGATATCACAACCCCGTTCTGGCAGTAGCACAGCGGGATGTTTGCGAACTCACAATTCTAGAAACCAGGTTTAGATACCTTGATGTGCATAGCACTTAAAGCCCACTGTGTAGCTTTATGCTTAACTTCAAATAAACAAATTCTAGTACCAGGCTAAGTATGCAGACACACCACTGTTCTACTTGAGCTGTTGTTAATGTCACTGCATTATTTATCAATTGGCCTGGCATGGCCAGGTGGGTTAAGGCGTTCGACTCGTCATCTGAGGGTCGTGGGTTCGCATCCTCGTCCCACCAAACATGCTCGCCTTTACAGCCGTGGGGGCGTTATAATGTGACGACTAAGCTCACTATTCGTTGGTAAAAAGAGTAACCCAAGAGTTGGCGGTGGGTGGTGATGACTAGCTGCCTTCCCTCTAGTCTCATACTACTAAATTAGGGACAGCTCGCGCAGATAGCCGTTGAGTAGCCTTGCGTGAAATTCAAAAACAAACAATTCATCAGTGATGTCGAGAAAACCCACTTGTAGAGAAATATATATGCAAAAACGGCTCGTTTGGGTTGAGAAAATATTTTACATTGAAGAGTGAACAACGTTTTGACCTTCTTCGGTCATTGTCAGGTTCACACCAAACAATGTATCAATTATTGTATTGGTCAGTCAGTTTTGAGTTGTGTCACAAATACGAGAGGACATTTAAATGACTGTTTTGTTTTACTATTTTTATATTTTGGGAAAAATACTCTGATATATATGGAACAAACAAGAACAAGAGTGATATAGTCAGTCAGTTAAAGACGCTTTACAGTGTCAGTCAGTTGGTTTGAGCTGTATCATAGGTTATACTTTTATTATTACTCAGGGACATAATGTTGTTGGAGCTCAATGTTACCAAAACACATTGGCTTTTCTGTATATTAGAAACTATTGATTTTACTAATTATTATTCCCATTGGCATACTTAGATAATGGCTAGAGGGGTCTCAACCCAAGGGCCCATTGTCTTCAAAGGGGGCCCATGGATAATTTTATTTTATGTAAAATTGTATGGGATGTAAGGCCAAAAAAATTATTAGCTCCTTAGGCCACACAACCTTAAATCCGGCACTGATTATTTTATGAATACGCCACAGATTCATATCATGAGTGATCTTAATTTTGATTGGCTAACAGATGAATTTACCGACCTTTGACTGTCTCGATTGCACTTTTCTGCCTGTTTTGGGTCAGTATTAATTTTTCAAAATTAATTTTTTCAATTGGCTATGAAAAGTGAGGTTATGGTATACTATGGGGTGGTGGTTGGGGTAATATTTGCCTCTTCAGTTTTGATGGGGCCCGGCATGGCCAGGTGGTTAGGGCGCTCGACTCGTAATATGAGGATCGTGGATTCTAATCCCCGTCGCACCAAACATGCTCGCCCTTTCAGCCGTGGGGGCGTTATAATGTACAGTCAATCCCAATATTATTTGGTGAAAGAGTAGCCCAAGAATTGGCGGTAGGTGGTAATAACTGGTTGCAAAAACAAACCAAACCGTGATCACGATAGTAAGCTTTGTTGAAACATTATCACAATCACCACGTATGATTCATCATACCATAACTGCTTAGTACTTAAGTCTGGAACCACACATTACTCAAACTTGTAAAAATATATTCATGAACTGGGAGTGTTTTTTGTGTAATAAATATATAAATGACAGCATTGAAATTGGAGAAATTTTATGTGTATCATATCCAAATGTTTATATTTGTGTATTAACACTTTTTATGTATTTTCAGATTTATTCACATTTATTTCGGTAAGTTTATGAACTATACTTGCACATAAAATACATGGTATTAACTTTTGTACACATATCATGAAAAACTGATGTGTCGGATTACTAGATTTAATGCCCTTATTTGAAGGTGTCTTTACTGTTAAAAATATTATGATGACAATAAAACCAGTAATTGTCCCATATTTCAGAGTCCAAACTGTGTTCTTCCTTAAAAGGTAATAAACAACTCATGCAAGGTTGATTGGGTCAGCGTATCCGTGCTCTCACGTGATACTTCTTTTTAAGTTCCGGCCATCGCAGTAGTAATTTCTGCACGCTGACTCATCTCTTTTTCAAGCGGCATATTTATGCGATATGAAATATAATCCTTTATTTCAAAAACACAAAATTAACACTTTCAAGGTATTAATAAAACCTGTATTGTAAAGTGATACAATCGCAAAGTTTTCCATGTTTGCGAAATTTTTAAAAGAACGGCTCCATCTACATAATTAATCATAATATCAAGCGCAAAATGACGTAGGGACCAATCAAAGATTGTTAGGTTTCCAGAAATATGAATGCGCAGTGATAAACCTTATATTACTTAGAAGCTTACGTTGTCTGAGTAACACCCTTCCTTTGGAAACGTGAGCGTTAGTAAGATTGTCAGTGAAGTTACTTTAATTCAAACATGGTAAGTTTTGCCAATAAAAAGTGTATTGGTTTGTGCTGAAATGTTAATGTATGAATAAATATTTGTTTGATGCCCTATCCTTAATTAATTATTCTTAGAAGTTTAGAACAATGCCTGTCGACACCGGCATTATTTTGTATTTGCACTTACTAGGCCTTTTTTTTGTTTTTTCCATTGAAGTATTAGTTAAATTATAATTTAACATTGGTAAGTGGAAACACGTTCAAGACTAATTTATACTTTAGATTTGGTATGCGAGTTATTGCAGTTACCAACATATATTCACCTGTTAGAGAATTATTAAATTAGATTACAAATATAAGGACTGCTACTAGTGTGGGTAATTTTAACTGCAAGATGTAATTGTATTATTAAAAATTGTGTATTAATATTATTCCACAAGTGCACACTATAAAAAAAAATAAAAAATAAATAAATAAAAAAAAATCGCCGTAACTTAATTACTACTTGGCAATGATACCAGATTTTAAAATTTGGCAAAGTTTCAGTTGTTACTATTTTCAGGTATAGTTAGGTTTATTTGAATTTCGAGTCTTGGTTGTTTTTGTTGTTGGTATCTAAATTTAGCATACCATGCCTTCTAGCCAGATTAGTTGTTACCACATGTTAGGAGTTTGTATTGTTAACATTTTTATTATAGTACAACCTAAAACATTGACTTATTTGAAACATTCAAACTTAAATATGTCAAACCAATGTTAAGACTTGATGAGACTGCATCTTTATGCAAGTTAAATTTCTTTCTATTTGGACATAAGTCAGAATGTAAAAGTTTTCTGTATGAAATGCTAATGACAGTCACAGTTGTGTTTAGTGTAAATAAAGGAACTTTTGTTGTGTACTGGAGTGGTTAAGTAGTTAATGTGACTATTTTATTTTCTGTAACATTACAGAACTTTGTGTGTGTGTGTGTGTGTGTGTGTGTGTGTGTATATATATATATATATATATGTTAATGTATGAATAAATATTTGTTTGATGCCCTATCCTTAATTAATTATTCTTAGAAGTTTAGAACAATGCCTGTCGACACCGGCATTATTTTGTATTTGCACTTACTAGGCCTTTTTTTTGTTTTTTCCATTGAAGTATTAGTTAAATTATAATTTAACATTGGTAAGTGGAAACACGTTCAAGACTAATTTATACTTTAGATTTGGTATATAATTTTGTTTTCTATAAGTGGATCTTTGTGTTAGTCATCAATTTCCTAATCATGTGCTTGCCTTCTAAGCTTTGACTTGTGTACTTTGGGCCTAACATGAAATTTGTTAGTTGGATGATAGAATGAAAACAATAACCTTGTTACGATAATTCATTTAACAATCTCTTGGAAGTGTAGTCTTTTCCTTATTTGTACATGAACAAGTAAATGTTTTTAAATAAGACAGTTGTCATTTATTGTGTGTAACCTAGCTTGCAGCTGTCTCTGCAATTCATATACAGTTGAGCTTGAATAGACTGGTTTAATTTGAAATTAATAGTAAACTTCTACCAACTGTTGTTCTCTCTTCCCCAATCAAATGCTGGGAACTGTAGGTTTTAGTGACTAGATTAAAAAATCTTAAACGTGATAACTGTTAGGTAAGGCTGTCAAATACATTTCATGCTTTTGGTGTATGCATAAAAAGTGGAACAATTAAAACAAAAAAAAAGCACCTTGTAATAATTTTAAAATTTTGTGTAATGATTTGTTTTCCAAGAGAGTGAGTGAAGAGGTCTAATTAACTACAAAATAGGTATTAGTGATAATGTTGTATGAAATTCTAAAATATCCACATTTAAGAATGTTAATGTGAAGTAAACCTGATTTTCATACAAAATTATCAATTCTCTTATCATGTTTCTATCAATTAGTTTTGGTTAGTTCAGGGAGTACTGCCTAATGTGTAAATACCTAAAGTATTTATACTGTTAATTTGTTTGGTTATATAACAATATCTAGGTGCTAGTCAGGTACACAAATTGGGTAAATCTTAAAGTGATGCATTCTTATGAATCTGTACATATGATTTAGTAATATTTTACAATATTTTAATTTGCAAATGTTTTATTTCATTAACTAAGTTCCATGTGTGATGCAAGATTTTTAGGTCTTTTCCACCTCCTATGAAGAGTATTTATTGTTTGGTGAAAAGGTTTTTCTAAATGACCTAATCATGTTCCTTGTTACTACGAGTTATCTTTAGTGCTTTTGATTGAATATTCTCTGAAATGTGTAAATCTTGCATTTTGCTGTTTTTAGTATTGTTTGAAATGCTTCTTTATATTTCAGGATAATAGCATGTATCCCATTTTCCTTGGATTTAGTTATTAATGTTTTTTGTTTTTTTTATACAGACTATAACTTAAAGTACCTTATTTTAATTGTTTTACTGTTTCACCTTCACAATGTTGCTTATATTTGTTAGTTGTCAATATTCGAATTGTTTTGAAATCTTCCAATATGATAAAATCTATTGATTTTTGGGATATAAGAACTTTTTCCTATAATTATAAGTTGGATTATTTTAATCAATTATATGTATGAATATAGGTTAGTGTTTTTTTTGTTTATTTAGGCTTCTGGTGTTACAGTTTCAACAGAATCCAAGACTTCTTTTGATGAAGTCAAGAAGTCTAAGAAATATAGGTACATCATATATTACATCAAAGATGAAAAAATTATTGAGGTGGAAGCAAAAGGTGAAAGAGATGTAACTTATGCAGACTTCCTAACAACTTTCGATCAGTACAGGAATGAATGTCGATATTGTGTGTTCGATTTTCCTGTTAGAGTGGCAGTGGAAGGAAGTGAAAGAAAGCCTGATATGACAGTAAACAGACTAGTGCTAATGTCCTGGTTAGTTTTTCTTTTGGGATGAATATATAAATATATATATAAATAAAAGGTCTATTATGGTTCAGGACTTGTAATTTAAAATTCACTGCATTTCAAAGTATACTGAATCGTAAATGTGTTTTTGTTTATACATGCCTAAATTCAGTGAAGTGTTTAAGGGTATATGTATTTACTGTTATGAGGATATATTGTATCCTTGTATGTAACTGGTGAAATTGTAAATTAGTAATGAAATATTTTCAGTTTTTTTCAGGAAATAAAAGGTATCAAGTAATATGATAAACATTATAATGTGATTTAATATCTGAATTGAAAAATATAAATTAATACTAATTTCTCAGGATAAGTTATCTTAATCTGAGAGGAGAAAATATAACTAGTTAACAGTTAAAACCAACTCAGTTGGTAATGGAAGCTTCAAACTCTGAAGATTTAAAAAAGTTGAGGTAAAGAATCAGTTGGAATCTTGGATCTGTAACAAAAACTAGTCTGACTGTTATAATATTCCACAGTAATGCAGTTGGATGTGTACGACCAATAAAAACTGTAATGGGACTATTGTTATAAACTATCAATGGTAGATACTCAAATTGGCACTTGTCAAATCTATAAGTGGTCTGTTATGTTACACTATATAGTTAACAAAAGATGATCTTAAAATATACTTTTAATTTCATCCATTTTTGTAAGTGTGGTTGAGTGATAATTAAATCTTGCCACTGTATTTTTTACACTAAATTTATAAGAACTATTTGACTTGTATTTAAAATGGATATCAAAGAAAACATTCCCTTAACTCAGTAACAAGTTTTTTAATATCCAGTTGTCTAGCTTTATATTTCAACATTTTAAAAGGTAACTATCTACAATTTATCTAGGTGCCCAGATAAAGCTGCAGTGAAACAGAAGATGATGTACTCCTCTAGTTTTGATGCTCTCAAGAAAGCCTTTGTAGGAGTTTACAAGTGTTTACAAGCTTGTGACTCTGAAGAAATATCAGAAGAGGTAGTAAATGAATCACTCAAGAAAGGTGGAAAGTAAAGTAAGATTCCTCAGTCTTCTGATTGTCAGTTAATTTTGCAAAATGTGGACAGGATTCTGTTTAACTCCAGTTGAGTAGAGTTCAGACCACGAGCTCCAATTACCATTTGATTCATATCAGTTTATCCCCCCCCAAACTTGTGTGATTACTAAGACTTGTAGATCTTTTGTAAATGTTTGTGTTGTAAAATATTTCTATGCTGAATTTTTGTTTTAATTGCAGTTTGTTGTGTGGATATATTGGTAATTGTAATCTCTTAAAGCAAATGCAAAGTCTCAGATCATTGGATCTTTTGTTTCTGAACATGTATTTCTGTTTTTCATAAATAACTAATTTAGTTTCTTTTTAATTTCACTGAAATTTGTTTTGCATACTAAATTTGAATACATCATATGGTAAGCTTTAATTAATGCTTTTGCTTTGGAAATATCTTTCAAAATTTTACCACGAATAATCGGAAAATTAAGACAATTTAATGGCACATGTAATTCATCAGGTAATTTATGCCAATAAATATTGAAAATATCATGTTTGTGGTGCAGCTGATTTATTTAAAACTATTACATTTTAAACAGTGGGCATGGAAAATGAGTTGTTTTCGTACTATAGCATGCGAGTAGATAGGAAAGCTTGACTTTAATCAGTTCTTAACTGTGTGTTTTATGCACATAATCTTGACACTAACTACTTTTTCACTGATACCAAAATACAGTAAAGATATTCCTATTAGAGAAATAGTGAAGTACAAGTTGTAACATCACTCTAAAATAGGGTTAGTTAATTCACTTTGACCCTCTGCCAATCAAGAAAACTGAATGTGCAAAGTAACTACACTACTGCTGTACTCTGTATAAATCAGTTTATTCAAATTCTGTGTTATGCAATTGTTTAAATAGCAGGCTTATTTGGATATATTTGTAACAAGTACTCGTAGTTGCTATAACACTTATTACTAATCTGATACTAACTTAACATAATTTGTAAATTATTATACAAAGTAGCTAGCAAAAAAACATCTTTGTACTTGTATGAAAACTTAAACTCATTCTTATTTTAAGGTTACACCATACAGGTCTTACATAGCATGAGATGTGCATTGAAAGATTACTGTTCACAAATACTACAATGGAATACGGCTCATTTAAATTTTATACTTGGTACATAAGTTATACATTCTTCATCTGTTTAAGATTGATCACAAAGTATAATTTAATACATGTAACATTTAGGATTAAGTGTTCTTGGATTTTCCAGTCAATTTTTTATGCAGTTTCTCTGCTTGATTTCTTTTTAAACTTAATTTGTAAGTGTTATGATATATATTTTTTTAATGAATACATCTAGTCTTAACACATCCTTGTGGAACAACCCTACAACAGTATTCTGCAGTCAGAAAAGTTTCAAAGTAAAGATTGATATACCTATTTTAATCATAGGTTGTAATTCTTAAAATGCTTTTCATGATTCAAAAGAAACTCAGTTTGAAACTCATATTTCAGTTTTTAATATTAGAGGTCACCTGATTAGAAACTTCAACAAAAATACAAAATAAACTACCATAAGTCAAACCACATAAAACATGTTAACATTTTATAGTTGCACATTGTTCTACTCTAGTTTACAGAAAACCACACCTACCATCGCAACCAAAGATTTGTCAAAATTCTGTAGCATATTTTAAACATTATTACGTTTTTGTTTTTAATGGAGTTGTACAGCGATAAGCCACTTCTGGGTTTATAAGTAAATGTACAATGTCTTCTCATCCTTTGGCACTTGCATTTATTTCACTAAGTAAAATAAGTTAATCATTTCTAATGGTGGATTTAAAGAGAAGTTAAATATTTCTAGAAAGACATTGGAGGATAGAATTGAAAAATTATAAGCTACGTTCTTGTGACAGGAACTATGTTTTAGTGTAGCAACTCTACACACAAATAATACACTTTTATGTACAAACTAGTTTAAGTGTTCATAAAATAAGCAGAAAAGTACTGGATGGTACAAACGTGATTAGCCAGCCCCTCCCATCAATTCTTCTTCATACTGCTTCCGGAAACAATCGCCAACAGGGAAGAAGTCCCAGCACCTCTTCTGGTATAATTCCCAGACATATGTCTCCTATTATAAGTTTTAAGATGTCAAAACAATGTAATTAAAACACATTTTTCACTCCTGTTATGTTGAAGTTAAAACTAAGCATAATTATTACACATGTACAAGTTGTGCATTCTATTTTTGGGTATTATTAGTTGGCCTAATTTTGTCCACAGGTGGTTTTGTAAACAAGTTTGTTAAAATGTGAGTTCTTATTATCCTTTATAAAAGGAAGTTTAATTTGTCGTATTGGTGTTCAAACTTTTAGAATATTGTGAAACATTAGAACAAGTGGTCTTGTAGCATGTAACAAAGGGAGGGGAGATAATTTATTGCACTGTAGCTGCTTTAATTATATTGGGTATTAGGTCATCCATACTTCTCATAAGTGGTATAAATAGTATCTTTTGTATAAAGCATGTGGCCTTGGAAAATACTGATTTATCAGTTAACTGTATTAAGGGCTAATTTCAAACAGAAATATTAAGTAATATGGGACAACTATGAAGTGATGCAAAAGTCATACCATTTTTTTTAGTTACTTTACTTAAGGATGTCATGTTATCAACAGGATGCATTTTAAACAGCTGTTTTGCATTACTGTGTATGTTTTTACTTTTTCATTACTTGAAGTAATGTCTGTTTTATGACAAGTAGAAAAAGTAAAACCTTAAGACTGTATGTATTTACCCAGTCTAATTTGTATTCTAAAAAAAATTGTTACCTTTTTAATAAAGTTGGGCAGAAGAGCAGTTAATACAACAGTATCTTAAAAACAAAGTGTGGATAAAATTCACTTAATTCAGCATTTGTGACAAATCTTTTAATGAAATATCAACAAGTCATTCACAGAATAATTTTAACAGGAGCAATACATTCTATTTTGTGGGCATACTGTGAACATTCAAGACCAACACTTCAATGTCATGGACATATTCCCAGTTTACTGTGGATGTGTAATGTAAATTAAATCTGAATTCTGCCAAATCAACTTAAGAGACTTAATTGAGGTCACACACACACACACACACAAATTGTGTAATACAGTTTGTCTCAATGAGCATTTCCACTTCATTAATGTTTCAGTACAAAATAAGAGGGATGTAAATAATGGTTCAGGTAGGATTTTGTGTGTGTGTGTATATGGTTTTACAAAAAAAAAAAGTTTTTTCAGGGCCCCATGAGAGGCCTGGATACAGCTGGTTTCAATTACTATGCTGAGGGCTATTCCAGTGGGAAGGAGAGAAAACTTTTAGAAAAGGGGAAGGATGCTTAAGAATGTAAATAAGATGCTAATTGTACTTGCATATTAATTAGAGTACATTTTACACTCATTTGTACAAGGGATCAAAGTGCACAAGTCACAACCTTTTTATTGATAGTTACCACATTTTCTGGTGTTGAATATGCTATTTTTTCCCCTAAATAAATTTTTAGGCCTGAGCCTAGAGGAAGCATTTCGATACTAGACAGTAATCCAAGCCCCTCTATATGATCCAGAATAAAATGTAGAAGTTACTTAGTATTAACTAAAATAAACAAGAACAGGTCACTGTACATGTGGAGCTAAATATTGGCATTCTTTTAACTCCTTGGGTAATTTGTATATTGCAGCAGTAATATAAGATATACACTTTCAAAGGTAGATAATGATACACAAATAGTTCATAAAAACAAAACAAGAGGTGGGGAAGAGGATTTATGTACCATAAGCCAATAAACAATCCATGAAACATCTTGATAAGATTGGAAGTGTTGCAACCTTTTTCTTATGTTTTACTTCCCCCCCCCTCAAAATTTAGCTATTCAAAAGGGGATGCGTCTTTGGTGCTGGGAAACATGATACTTTAAAAATTTAATAACCTTATTAATCATACATAATAATAAACTTAATAAAAAATGTAGTTTTTAAATTATAAGTTTTAATTTCTTAATTTCAAATGGGAAAACTTAAATTCTCTGTTCTGTGTGTCGTGATACACCACACATTTTATTTATTCAATTATCAGTCTGTCAGAAATGCTAACTAAGCAACAACTTGGATGACAGATACATGTCAAAATATAAAATTTAAACACTTTTCCTGGAATTAGCGATGTATAAATAAATTTGTGATGCCTATCATTGAGGTTTCTCTCACCTTCTCATGACCTTGAAATTTATTTACACCCATGTGTTATTTTATAATCAACAGAAAGAATTTTGCACCTACAAGAAACTGCTGAATGTTTTTAATTCTTTGCATGCATTTACAGATATTTTGACTCATTTATGTGCGATTACTTTTGTTGAGCTCTAAGTGCTAATGGAATTAGTTTAATGTTTTTGTAGCTTAGTTAGAAAACCAATTAAATTAGAACAGTTTTAAAGCCATTCTTTTCTCTGTGCATGATAGTGTGTTGTGTTTACAATTTTAAACAAGCATTAAAAAATTTTGATGCACCACTATTGTTACAAAAGAAAACTAGGCTACAGTGCTGACCAAGTAAATTTAAACGGGAAATAATTCTTGTGACATGCAATATCCTAACTGGTGTGCAGCACGGCCGTAATTTAATCATGTCGAGCCTACAGTCTGACATTTTGTTAACACAAACTTGTGGATTTTGGCATATTCTGAGACCATCTAAGTGGAGATGTAATGCAACAAAACTAAATGGACCCAGATTTGAAATGTTTTAACTTTGGATATAAGAATAAATAACACAATTGTCTGCTACAATATGCAGTCATTTCTAGAAATAAGAAAAATAATAAATAGTGTTTCTGAAAAACAAAAGACCATATTCATTGAGGACGTTCTTGAGGTAATGAAAACAAATTATGAAGACTGTAATTTGAAACATTATTTTTAATTTTAATGTGAAAACTACTCTACATTCAGACTAGTCAGAGTGCAAGTCACACTAATTCAGTATGTACAAAGACAAATCTGTTATAAAAATACTTTTCATCAAAGTTCTGATTTTAATGTATGACACACTTGTAATGCTTACTGAAAGCCTACCAAATTTTGTTAAGATAAACTTAGAAAATTTTGAACTATGGTACATTACTATGTACAACCTAACAGAAACTGGGTTGATAAAATGCCATACATGTAGTTTTAGAAGTGAAAGATTGTGTGATATGTTGCTCGAAGTTACGATACTTGTGTTGACATTAATAGTTTTTGTTGTGCTCACCAAGTCTTTCATTGATTTTGTAGCCTGTTTCACTTAAGTACAGTAGATAGGCCAAAAATAACATAGTATGAGATGGACTAATGAAAAAAAGTTATATTAAACTTTCCTACGAATCCAATAATCAAAGAGCAGTTGGTCATGCATTCTCACGTTACCGAACATGTTGTCTTACAAGAAAATCATCTGTGAGATCTAACACACTAATCAGAACACCTGTAGATGGTCATAAATATAACAACTGTCTTCAACAAACATCTCAATTCTAATTTGAATAATAAATAAAAATCCCAAATGAATGACTTGTTCTTACATGGGTGCATATATTTTACATATCCACAATTTATTTTCCACTCATGATTTACTTTTATCACCTTTGTTCCAGTAACATGTTACACTAACAACATTTCTGTATATAAGACGACAACGTTCAATATGTGTCCCAAGAATTCAGTTGTATTTCAAATTGTTATTCTATTAAACTTCCCATTAACAACTGTCCTGATGATCGGTCTTGGCTTGAAACATGGAAATTAACTTGATTTTAAATTAATTTTATCTACAACACCTATAATTTTTACACAATATTTCAATTACACATGCAAGTTTTCATCTTGGTGCCTGTCAAACAATGTTACAAATACAAAAAGAATTCAACAAAGTAACTTTTCATTTTCAGTGTCAAACCAATTAAACAATTTCATTTTTAACAGCTTTCATCAAGTGTCACCCACCAAATTTGGTTAATTACAGCTCACCTACCTGGCTACTGTGGTTTTGTAAAACCCCTTTCCACAAAAATATTACAATAAAAGTGACTAGAGGATCTTAGTCAACAGCATAAATTTAACTACAACCTTATTTTAGTCTTGTTAACATAAGAAAAGTTTTTTCTAATGCTTCTGAGTGAGCAAGAAACAAAAAGTTTTTGTTACTTCTACCTATTTCAGGTGCATCATAAGAATGGTGGAAGAAACAAAGTCATAGAACTCAGATATGAGGTATTAAAAAACACTATAATGTGATACTCCTAGTGCAAGTAAAGCTAAAAATATCAGAGTTACCTGACTACACATAAGTACAATGAAAAACTGGAATAATTTATATATTCTTACCTGACCTGTATACTCGGTATCAGGTTTATTGATTAGATGCATTAAGAAGAACCTGTAATAAAAATGAATAAACCAGACTGGTAGAATTGTCTTTAATTTTGATGACCATGTTTAAATGTTACAATAAACTTGTTAACCTGTTAAATCTTATTTCTTTAAGTGTTATTAATATTTTAGTAAGAGTATTTGAAACAAAAGTGTTTAATTTACTGTACAAAATATTATAATTGTGATATCTTAGATTACAAACTAATTTACCAAACTGTTGACCAATTTAAACGATATCATGTTTTCTGTTACTTACATAAATAAATTAATTAGATAATTTAGCATAACTGACTCTTTTTGCCTTCACTCTCTAACTATGGGTATGTGCTTTATTTGACATTTATAGTGCTTTGTACCCTGCAGTATGTAATTAATATTTGGGATAATACTACAAAGCATACAATGTATATTTGATACCCCTTCGTTAGAGGCTTAGTAGTTTTTTAGAATTATTTTAATTTGGAGGTGGATGATTGATAAATTGAGGTAATTATGTATCAATTTTGTGGGTTTAATATGTTTTCATTGTTATCTTTTAAACACAGAAGATAAATATTTGAGCTTTGTGTTAATGAACAAAAGGGTACAAATTGCATCAATAAGTTATCACCAAAATTCTAGTCACTTTTGTTCAAATATTTCTCTATCTATCTAAAAAAAACTTGAGAACTTAAAGAAACAATCAATATTTGTTTAAAGTTCTAAAATTAAACTTACATGTAGTTGGCAAGATTGTGTTCTTTCTGGACATGAGTGTCAAAACCATGGGGGATTTTGTCAAAGTAATCCTTCCCAATACCACAGATGAAACAGTTGGACTGAGGTTAATAGAAAGGACAGAGTATAGAAAATAACAGTAATGGAAAATAAAAATAATTTGCTTATCAGTGTAACGTATCCAGGTCAATTATTATAAAATAGAATTACAAATGTTAACTGATTGGTAATTTCAATGAACTGACAAATTTATTTTTTCTGTATTTCAAATAACTTTCAAATCTAAACTAGATGAAACACATACAGAAAATTGATAAATTCACAATACATTAACTACAAATGAACACTTATCTGTGATGTACATGGCAATGATAGAAGACGGGATAAAGAAATATTCATATAAATGCTAGGAAAAAAAGGCTGTAACCAAGTTCAGTAATAGACCTGAACTTAAGATTAACTTAGTGAATTCTTAAGGTTTTATTCACAACATTCAAGAGTGTTGAAAAGACAATTATAAAAGATCAGGAAGAATTCTTAAGGGAATACAACTTGTAGAATATACTTGATTATTAGTTTGGGAATAAAGATGAATGCTGAGGTAGTATTATTATTATGTATCTCAAAAAATTATAATGATAATAATAGAGATCCTAATAGGTATTCACTGGGAAGAAGATTGTATTTTCAAAAAATCAAGAGTATTTTCTGTGAAAAGTTTATATATCATTGTAAAAGCTTCATATCTAAGATACAGTCATGTTATAGGACTGTAATAATAATAATTTAGTTTAACTTGCTGGTATGGTACCCAATCAAGTCCCTTTGACACTAATACACGTGTATTTTACAAAAAAAAGTAACTTTATATATACATTATTGTAAAAGAACACCGTTAGCCTAAAACAATTCTGGCAAAGAGTAAAGTAGTCAAGTTGATAAGTTAGTTCATTTCAACTGTTATTTTCAACAACTAAAAGTATTTACCTCCATATCATCCACCACGCTCTGGAGTTGATCTCTTAACTCTCCAAAGGCATCAATAATCAAACCTGAAGTACACACAGAAGAAAAGACTTCAAGGACTAGTTTCATTATCACACAAACACAAACTTTAGAAACAATGGCAAACTACCTTTTTATCAGAAACAGACCGAAATCTAGGTTTTTTACCAAATGGAGTTGACATTTAATGATAAAACAAGTCATAACAGAAATGTCAGTATGATCATGTTACTGGGGTAGAAATCAGTAAAGGTAAGAAAAAATGATGATTTTTTCCCTTAAAAAGAAACTTAAGTTGAATAACTCTGTAATGTTATTTTCCTAGAAATAAAACAACGATGAAACAGAACAATCTGTATTAGAAATAATATCTATCACTTTAACTTAGTAAAAATATTGTCTTTCATCATTTTCAATTCCATATTTGTTGAATAGTACTTCTTAAATAAAAGGATGGCTTCTATCAAAAACTAACCATCTTCTTTAAAAATATTGGAAGATCAAAACATTTTGCAATTTTATATTTCTTTTATCTTCTTTGTAATATTTTATCTTTAATCTGAATTACAAATGATGTTTAGTAACTTGATAAAGAATATATTGAGTCCATTCCCATTGAACTTGCTTGTAAATACCATATATATATATATATAAACCAAAAAAGGACCACTTATCTTTTGGCATGATAATTTAAAGAACACATTGTGTCCAGAAGGACTTTCATATAAACAATATCCAGAATGTGTCTGCTAACATGAAACATGATCCTGAATCTAAATAACATGCTTTGAGATGTTTTTGAATTGTGCTTAAGCAGCAGATTTAAACATCACACCATATTTAGGGATGCTCTGAAAGAGGAATGGCATTCTATTCCACAAGATTTGTACTAATAATTAGTTGTGTTTATAACAGATTTAAGGCTGTTTAATACCAAAAATGGACCTATTTTACAATCCTCTCATGGCAGGCATTTATCTTTCAGATATTGTGTGCATACTCAGTTATCAGATTTCAAAATGTTAAGTGAAAAATAAAATTATAATTCTAGTTCAACAAATTTGTGTCATCAAATAATATTTACTTTATGTATTTCACAAAGATAAATGAAAAAATTTCCAAGTTCATATCTGTACATTTCTTTCATGACATTATTAAGGGTATTCCCATCCAACTGTTTGTACTTATTAATTAGCTCTTCTGGGCTACCTTTCCCTTCATCATTAGCCCCTACATGCACCACAGAAACTGGATATCTGCTAGTCCCCATAATTATATATCCTGTTATGTTAGTTATAGTCTTCCTCTGGACCTCTGGGTAGCATAATTTGATTCTTTCCTCTCTGTTTATCCCACAGAGTATTCTATCCACATGACAAAATAAAATAGTGGATAGAAGAGATTCTAATCTATCTACATCAAAACAGGATGAAGTGGTTTAGTAATAATTTGTAGTTTGTCAAGGTGCCAGCAGTCAGGAATTCCCATAGATACGAACAATGAATCCTAACGTGAAATTTACAACACTTATGAACAAATCACAGATCTGTACATTTCTCAGTTTCTTTGTAAGTTCTTTTCTTTCCTGACAATGTCTTTATGTTAATTTATATCTGTTTGAAAGCTGCAAGAATATTTTTCTATGACAAGACAGCTGGTAGGTTTAGCAAGTACAGTGAAACAAATACTAACTATTTAGATGACAAAAATCCTTTTATTTTATAGGTTATTACTATTAAGTTTATTCTCTTTAAACAACATGTGAAAATAAATTAATTAATTACTTATTTAAAACAAAGCATATTAGATGTAAATTTATTTTGACCAAGGATGTTGAAAGAAATCACAACACCTGAAAATGACAATAATAATGTGATTTTGTCAGGTGATGTTAAGTCATTGATAAATCTTCATAAGTCTTTAAGATATTTGTAACAAAAACTGCTGATTTCTTGAATCGGCAATACACAGTATCAAAAGAAATGTACTGACTCTCTCACTACAGATAGGATGAAGTGCACACGTTAGAAAATTCTCTCACTACAGATAGGTTGAAGTGCACATGTTAGAAGATTCTCTCACTACAGATAGGTTGAAGTGGTAACTTGGTCTTAACATTCACTCAGTAATTTACTGTTAACATGGTTGGTTTATTAGTCTGACAATTAGTCTGTTAAATGACAATGAAACAAATAAAATTTAAGTATAAAGAGCTTTAAACTACTTAGTAGTTTTCTGGCATAATATGCAGTCATTCTAATAAGAAAAAAAAAGAAAAAAATACTTTTTATCATGGTTACAGGGTTGGTCAAAATAACCAAAAACATACAGAATTAGGACAGAAAAGAATAACAGATAAAATATAAAGTTTTATTGAAAAAAAGTTTAATATTTAGGAGGTTTTAGAGTA
Organism: Carcinoscorpius rotundicauda; assembly: GCA_011833715.1. NCBI lineage: Eukaryota > Metazoa > Arthropoda > Merostomata > Xiphosura > Limulidae > Carcinoscorpius > Carcinoscorpius rotundicauda. The sequence goes on along the minus strand of CM022392.1, from coordinate 160,322,534 downwards.
TATACAAATGAAATTTGTAACATTAAAAAATAACTTTGCATTTGACGCGGACAGAACTCGGACTCCACATATTCACAGACAAATTTTTTAGTAAAAATATTTAATTAATACATCTTGTATTTTGTTTACTGGAAGCTTGTAAAATTAAATGAAGATGCACAAATTAAAAATCATAGTATGGAAACTGATGGTCAGTTTGAGGTTATGAACACAGTTGAATTGGCTGAGCCGACAGAAAAATGAATACTAAGCAAGTTGAAACTGACAGGATATACCAAAAAGAAGTTTATGAATTATATTTAGAGAGAAAAAAATTACTTCAAAAATGATGCATTTTTGACGTTTTATTCAAAATTTTGGAAATTTCACAACTTAGTGTCTAACTTTTTTAAAGTGGAAACTAGATATTATTTAGAAAGTTTGTACTACGTTTCATGCAATTTGGTTATGTATTTCCAATGTAAGAAGGAGAAATACAAAATGAAAAGATTTATAGACATTTTCTTACCCTGGATGATAGCCAACAAGATAACAATGACGAAGAAAAAGAAAGTGATGTCAAATACAATTCTGTACACCTCATAGTCATCGCCATCTGGAGGTTCAATCTCGTCACCTGAAGTGTTGAACAATCAAACCGTTAAACATTTCAGCAATAACAGGTTAATGTTTAGCATATCATGACTGTTATTCATTCTAAAAAGTACTGAAAAAAAATTCTAATGAAAGTAATATGAGGGAATTGTAATATACCTGGTTTACAAGTATAACATACACCTCTTTAGTCTTACAATATGGCATGCTGGAGTTATGAAGTTTAAAATGTGTATTTTTGTCAGGTAACTGACTGTGACTTGCTAATAATGTTTCATGATTTAAAGTTTACAAATCTTAGTTAAATAAAATTAAACAAGGATTTTACTTTGCAGTTACCAGTGGATAATTAATGGGGTTAAATAAGATAAATATTTTACAACTTGAAAGAGGTATACACACCTATACCACCACCGGCACGGACACCCTTGTATAAATGGAAGACAAAACACTGAAAAAGGAAAGCAACGGTTAATTAGCTTCAACCCAACAATCACTTACATAAAACTTCCCGTACATCAAAGTTAAAACTGGGAGATAAAAAAAATCCCCTAGTGATATCTTTATATACTTAAAATGTTAAGATCTGTAATGAAGGACAAAACACGAATAGACTATTGTGTAGTCTTCTGCTGAAACAGCTACAATGATGTTCGTGGTATAAATTTTGCATCATTTTTAAAATGGTCACAGCACACATACCCAGCTTAAAATTGTTTATTTAGATGTGAAATGTATATTCTTGAAACTGTTTTATTTATTTTGAAATGTATAATAATTTCATTGTCAAATTCTAATATAAACAATACAATAAGAGGGAAAAGTACAAACTAGACCCCTTAATGGTTAATCCAAACAATGGAAGTTTCAAGTTTTAGAATAAACAAGGTTTGTCATTGCAGATTAAAATAGTTTTAAATAGGAGAAAAAAACGATGCAAAAATGTAGCAAGTGAGCAGCTACTTCCAGAGAGGAAGCACAAGAGATAAGAATCTTGAGCATCCAGAATAGAAATGACTGATTTGTAAGAAGTTCTGTTATAGAAAAGCTACACTCAACCATATTAATGGTATCACAAAGCCATTCTAAACATTTTATTAGGTTCTATTCAATAACAAGAAACTGTGGTTGTGGGAATTTTATTTCAATCTGATTGATCAGTTAATCTACTGATCTATTCTTGTATGCAACTGCTTACTGTAAGCATGTTATGACACTTCTGGTCACTTACTGATCAGATAATCTACTGACCTATTCTTGTATGTGACTACTTACTGTAAGCATGTTATGACTCTTCTGGTCACTTATTGATCAGATAATCTACTGACCTATTCTTGTATGCGACTACTTACTGTAAGCATGTTATGACACTTCTAGTCACTTACTGATCAGATAATCTACTGAATTATTCTTGTATGTGACTACTTACTGTAAGCATGTTATGACACTTCTGGTCACTTACTGATCAGATAATCTACTGACCTATTCTTGTATGCGACTACTTACTGTAAGCATGTTATGACACTTCTGGTCACTTATTGATCAGATAATCTACTGACCTATTCTTGTATGCGACTACTTACTGTAAGCATGTTATGACACTTCTGGTCACTTATTGATCAGATAATCTACTGACCTATTCTTGTATGCGACTACTTACTGTAAGCATGTTATGACACTTCTAGTCACTTACTGATCAGATAATCTACTGACTTATTCTTGTATGTGACTACTTACTGTAAGCATGTTATGACACTTCTGGTCACTTATTGATCAGATAATCTACTGACCTTTTCTTGTATGCGACTACTTACTGTAAGCATGTTATGACACTTCTGGTCACTTATTGATCAAATAATCTACTGACCTATTCTTGTATGCGACTACTTACTGTGAGCATGTTATGACACTTCTGGTCAACCTGGTCCTCCTCCTCTTGAACATAGAACTTGCGAAAGAAGTTGAAAGCTATGACAGTGTATATATACACAACAATAGTCAAGAGCATCACAGTCAATACCAGCTGCAAATAACAAATAAGAAAATAGCATATGTAATATATTGTTGTGTGTAAAGTAAATTCTTTGAAATTGACAGACTACTCATTATATTACTAAGAAAAAAAGGTTTTATCTATTTAAGATATATACAAGTTGAATTTTAGTACACTAACTTCTGTGAAAGTTCCTATATACAAAGAACAATTTTATTTCATTCCTTCCAATTATAACATTTTAATTGCAATGAAAATAATCAAGATTTCAAATAGTCTTATGTTCAGTTTCACTTTCATGTAACAAAGATGACTTATCATTATACTTCTTGATTTAAACCTTAGCCTAAAGTATTTAAACATAACTAATTCATTAAATTATATCAGTATTCTTTAATATTTTAACAGATTATAAAAAAAATGTATTTATCCAAACACAACTTAATTTGAACTCTCAGTAACTTTTTTAACAAAACAAACTTCACTTATTAACCCTAAAATTATTTCCTCTCTATTTATGTGAACCATTATTCCTTATTTTAAAATAATTGTAGTTTTTCTAAAAGTTTCAGACTTAATAATCTGTTATTTCATCAAGACTATTAAAATACATATAGATTTAAATATCAATTGAAAACAAAAATGAGAAACCCTCTGATCCTAGTGCTTACTAAAGGTAAAACTTTGCCTCTTTATAACACAATCAGAAAAAGACTTGTATATTACAAAGAGAAAATGTTACTACTCAAAACTTGTCACGAAAAGATAATTGGAAGACAACAAAAACACATAACAACACAAAATTACAAAGAATGAATCCAAAAACTGGTTAAATTATGGACAGTGTTAAACATTTCTCTAAACATATTAGTTATAACTCTAAAACTTTTAAAATTACTTGGTTCAATTTGTGTTATAAAACACACAACTTTCAGATCATTAAAAAATAAAAGGTTAAAAAGTATGCACTTGCAAAAAATATGTTAGTATTACATTGTAACACAATTTTTTTCTTATGTTTATGTAAAACGAATCGGTGCAATTTAATACTACTGTTTAAAACACAACATATAAAACTTGGTTGTTTTCAAGCCTGAAATTAAATGTATGTTATTATTTGCTTGTGAACAAACAACTACTGCTTTTGTTTTCAAAACTCAGTATAGTTCAGGAGTGCATATAAATATATTCTGTACAAGTAAAATATTATTATAAAAGAACAAGGCTTTGTAAACCGAAAAATATTTTATTATTCTAAAAAGGTAATGCTAAGAAATGTGTTTCAAAATACAATTATTTTGTATGTCTTTCTTAAACATTACCTGTTTCCCATTGTGCGTAACTGACTGCAAAATGGTACGAAGTGTCTTAAAACCCACAGCAACATCCAGCAGATGTGCAGCAAAGAAGAAATAGTTAAAATTACCCATCACTGAGAAAGCAAAATACCAGAGATTGTAGAGAAATGACTGGAAAAATAAACAAAAAACGTTAAATCTCAGCACCAATGAAAGCTTAAGTGAACGTTATTAAACTACATTTAATACTTGAGATAAAGAACATAAATGACCCAAATATGCTTGCCCTTTCAGCCGTAAGGGCATTACAATGTTTATTTGAAATTAAAGTCTCTATATATAATTATTAGCAATGGGCAAATATATGCCTACACTAAGAAACAACTCCTATTAATGGCTAATCAAATTGAACAAGTAGAAAAGTATCCTTTTCAAAATATATATGTTTAAAACATTGCTTTAAATAAACCTATGTTTCTTTTCAAATAATAATTCTACAAATGTTGGTAATGAAATTTAATATCATATATACTGATTTTATTTTACTTCATACATAACATAGAGAGTTGGCTCCCTAAAGACACAGACTGTATGGTGTACAAAGCATTGAGTATTTACACTTTAATGCCCACTAATATTCATCTTTATTGGCTGATGATTCCTGTTTCATCTTGTACTTAAAGTGTTTTAAAGAACATCAGACATTAATAAGAAAGCTAACTTCATGGAGAAACATTGTTTGCACTAAAACTGTTTCTTAGCTTAAGTGAAATAACTTTACAATCATTGCACTACCTTATTTAGTATTCTATGAAAGGTTTGGGTGCAGTATATCAAATCATTTTTGTTGTAGGCTGATAATAGAATAACAATAATAAGAATTACATTTGGACCATTTTGAGCAGATTTTCTTTTCCTTGTGTAACATACCTGCTGTTTTTTTGTACATATATTTTAAAATCTGATAGAATGTTCAGACATAAAGCACCTTAAACAGTAAAGGTTTTAAAATGTTTGAATTGAATCTTTGCTGTTTAATGTGCTTTATGTCTGAACATTCTATTAAGTTTTTGTGTAATTCCTTAAAATCCATATAAGAATTCATTATTGACAATTAATGAAAAGTAAATGTACCAATAAACAGAAAACCATAAACATGCAATATATACATACATCAACTAAACATGTCATTGTACAATGGTTCTAGTAAAATGTGATTAATGCTTATAAAAGGTTTTTATAGCAAGACATCAGATAGCCCGAACAATAATAAAGTAAAACTAATGCACTGTGAAATTTGAAAGATATAAAATGTGGCAAACATTTTGATTCAATGACCCTTGCTTGGTGACAACACTGTTCTGATAAGGTGATTTTTAGTGTTTTCACATGCTGAGAGGGGAACAAGTTGTTCCGGTTGTGGTGCTGCTCTCGGTATTGGATTGATTATCCATGTTTGAATCAGTGAGCACAAATAAAAATCATCACTACATTTTAAACTGAGTGAATGTTATAAGAGTGACAGTCAATTCCTTAACACTGATGGTGGGTTGAAAGGTACTTCTTGCTGACTGCCTCCCTTCTGTTATAAATTCAAAATTAGGAATGGTGGCAAACAGCACTAGTAGTTTTACTATAAATACAAAATACAGACATAGTCGCTATGAGTTGTCTACTGGTATTCATATTCAACCCATTAATATAATATCCTTATAGAAAGAATTGCACGTGCTCAAATATACATTGTTGTTTCAATTTGTAAAATAAACTCATCACTGTGTTCACAAAGGACTTAAAAGGATTGCTTATCACTGCTTAAACAAAAAACATCAAACTTTCTCTATCATTTTAAGGCATTTACTACATTTAAATTACAGAAACTCGCTTCTTAATAGCAACAATTGACTTACATTATCAGTAATGGTGACACCAGCTTTCCAAATCTGATATTTCCAGTCAACATCTGTAATACTAGAAAATAAAGTAATCTTTAGCGTCATTACACAAGTCACCAATGGCAAATAATGATATTGAATATTGATATTAACCTTATATTTCAAAAATTAATTGATACTAAGACATGAGTGTACAAGCTATCATAAAGCAATATTAGCTAAGGGTTAGAAATGTTCTGATTAACTGTTGCATCAAATTACACTGTTTGAAAATACATACTGCAAGTACTAGTGAAGAGATAAACTGTAAAAATAATAACTAGCTTTGTCAGAGAGGATGTTATTGTAATATGTATCGTATAATGATATCCTTCTCTTATAGTCCTTTTGTTATATTTATACAAGATTATTTAATGTGAGAGAATTACAGTTCCCGTGGCTGTAATTATGACATCATTCAAAACAGAATTTACACCATTAACAAATTAACTTTCCCCATTGCCAGTATCATCAAATTTAAAAGTAACAACTCAAATCTTCATTACAACCACACAGAAATGTATGTTGTATTATATATATGGAAATAATGTATCTAAATTAAATATAACTCACACTAGTCTTGTTAGAAAATAATAAACTCATACAATATTTTTGTTGTTGAAGAGTGAAATACTCGAATAAAAGTTGTATCTAGTAAGTTATTAGTTTTTTATTTACCTGTCAATTAATTAACTGAAACTTAAAGTTGTATCATTAATGTATTTTGACCAGCATGATAAAATTCACAAGAATTCTGAGCTGTAATCCATAGTTATCATAGTTACACTGTCAAGTGTGATCAGCTGAAATACATTTTGTTTGGAAACAAATGAAGAAAAAAATATCTGATTACTCGAAAACTACTAGTGAATTAAACTTATTTAGTTAAATTGAATATTATTAACTTTATTAACTCTTCAGTTGTGGAACCTAAGTAACTATACATCCTGAATTTAATGATGTGATAACAAAATGCACATTTTTACCAAGTTAAAGGACTTATAACTTACTAGAGCTACTGCTGCTACAAAGCAATCGTAACAACAGTTGTGTAGCATTACACAGTAGTTTGAGCAATCAGAAACAAAGTGCTTTAACAGCAATACGTAGAAGGTTATTGACAAATGCATTTGTTTTCTTATCACCTCATTCAACTTAGGACAAATTCCTATGAAAAAAAGCTGGTGGTTATCACACTTTCTAAATTATACATAATGGACATAACTTATAGACCTGAAGTAGTGAAATAGTGTAGGTCTAACACTTGCATATATTAGCTCCAATTAAAAACTGTACCAGTTTACTGGCTATATGTATATGCTTTAGATATGGTAATGTTCTGATACACCTTATATTGGAAAGAAATAGAACAAATTTCATTATAAATGTATAAAAATCTCAATCAATGTAAGTTATGCACTTTAAGTCTTAACTACTATTTATAAATAAATTATTTTAACCAAATAAGTCATTTATCCATTCAAGTAATGGCTCCTTTGTCCTCAGTAAGAAACTTTTATATATATAAAACTTACAAACTTAAATATCCACCCAATCCCTTGTCCTGAGTAAAAGATCCACTTTTATCAATTCCAAGGAGATTACTGATGGCATCATAGTCGTACGTCTCACTGTACTTCTCTCTAACCTGTCCATATTGTAGGAACACACACAAATAAAGATGTATCACATTATACAGTAAGAATTATGAAATTAATATAATCACTGAAAAGGCACTGTTAACAAATAAATGTTACTTTGTGATGCTGACCTGAAATGTTTTGTACAGTTACACCCTAGTAGTCACTATAACTATAAAAAATGGAAAAGAATTAAGTAGTGAGTTTTAAAACAAATATTAAAATTAAGCTAATTATGCAGATGAATGACAAAAAGAGAAGAAAATTCTCTGTATTTTACTGAAACTATGTTTTTAAGAACAAATAAAGTTTGACATCATTATTGTATATATTTCACAAAAAACATTACAAGTGGTGAAAGATAACATACCCTCTTCTTGACAAATTTGTCCCAGTAATTCACTGGAAATGAACTGAAATTAAAGACCATTAAAAGAGTTTATGAACTTACCATGTTGAGATTAGTAAAACAGTTGCTATATTACACAATACTCTTTTTAAACAGGAAACTAACAAAAATAAAACCATACAAAAATAGAGTAAAACACTTGTACATATAATAAATACCAATAGATATGATTCCAAACTTTTATCACTTTTAAAGGATTCACCATACATCTGAATCAAACTGGAAACCTCTCATACCCTAGGAAAGAGTTCTACCATCTGATTTATTAGTTACTTCAAGTATGACATTTGTTTACATTTTGTGTTGCTATAATTTTCCTCTCCCAGGATTTGGACCTGGGACTGCCTGAGCTCAGGCAATTGTTTTACTATATAAACTGAAGGGTTAATTCATTAGCAGTTCCTACCAACACACTGTTTTTTACCAACTTAAATTACCATATTTTTATTATAATTTATAGTTTGAATAAGAGTTGAAATTGCATAACAACACTAAATAAGATTATATAGACAATTATGGTAAGTCTAATAAATAATATTATTCAAAAAAAAAAGCTTGGACATTAAATTTATATATTCTAACCTTGAACTTATCACTAGTTTGTCCCAATGGCTACGAATGTCATCTTCAGCTGGTTCCTCTGATATGAAAAGTCCATCAAATTCTACTCTTCTTGCTAGTTCCTTCTCACGTTTAAATATGGCTAGGGGAACCTTGTAGAATACAAAAACTTTGTTTTGTAATAAACTTATAAACTAAAATATCCACCCAATTTGAGTAAAACTTTTACTTTTATCAATCCCAATTTATAAAAATATTAAGACTATTTCCATAACAAGAACAACTGACTGCTCTAAAGTGGCTCTTTTTGTGGACAACCAACATCATCACAAACTTTTGGCCTCATCTGTTGACAACAAAAGTCTGAGTCCAACATTTTGTAACCTGTGATAGGTGCACTGTGTGGGTTTTGACAACTTGGGAATGGTTTGTACTTCTAAGAAGGCAATCAGAGAAGATGTGCAATTTGGATGGAGGGTTTGGAGGTTGTAGGATAAGTTGGAGGCTATCCTAATTAAAGTAGAGGCAATACATAAAGAGAATTGTAAACTGTGGGAAATGGTAGCAAACTTTCAAGTGATATGCAGGTAACAATGTTTTCCAGAAGGTTATAAATAGTACTATTAGAGCTACAAAGAGTGAACTAAATGAAAACAAGAGGAACATAGAAGGATGTGAATAATAAAGTTAAGGAGGTTATAGTTATAGATGATTATCTGACATGATGTATGGGTTAGATAATCTATGAGGCAAGGAGGAAGAAAAGAATTAGGTTGTTATCAATGAGCATGGACAAAGAATATAACTGACAGAGCAAGATATATAATGATGCAATTTTTGTTGTGCAAGTCCAGTTTAATGTTGCAGGGAATAGTGGATCAGATAAATGAAAAAGGGATTGATAAGGGCATTTAAAGAAAAGAGACATAACTGGAATACTGTTTAGGATTAATTGTAGAGATGAAACTCTTAAGTAGAACACCAGGGCTGATTGCTAAGCTTAGATTAATATGCAAAAAATGAGCAGATTGGCTCTTTGGACTTGTGGGATCAGTTTAATAAAAGAAGGAAGCTTTGTGGAATGGATGATGTATATTTAAATAGAGTAGGAGCTGGCTTGTTTGTAAGGGCTATTAACTGAGTTGTTAGGGAAGTTTAAGCTAGGACTAGACAGTGGTGAGAGCCAGAATAAATTAAATGTAAAAAAGATTCAGGAAAAAGTTTAGTATAGGACATGAGTATAGAAGAGACAATCATCAATAATGGAAAATTAAAAAATAATTTAAATATTCAAAGTAAGTATATTTTTTTAAAGAATGAAAAGGGCAGCTCCAACTAAAAACCAAGTTTGCTCACAAACGATATAAGATAAAATCACAAATTTAAGAAATTGAAATTTACTAGTTTGATAAGCAATTTAAAAGATTGTAGAAAATAAAAAAAAATTGTCAAGTATGAAACTAGCATGTAAAAGATTGGTTAAAGTACAAAAATTAACAGTAAGAATTGAGGGAAGGTTGAAGAAAGCTCCTGTTGCAACAGTTATGAGATGGCTGAATTATTAAGTTCCATTTTGTTCAGTTTTCACAGAGTTAAGCAATGTTCCTTACATTAAACAGTTTACTGATTGAACAAAATGATTACATTAGTTGTAAATTTGTTAAAATAATAAAAAGCGGTAAGTTTAAATAGTTATAAGTCATCTGGGCCAGATAATATTTTCCCAATGTTATTTTTAAGGAGGTTAAGGATTGAATAAGCAACTTGTTACTACTTGTTTGTGAGTCCTTGATAGTGGGTAGTTGCTACAGCATTGTGAGTCAGCTGTAGTTTCTTTTATTTTCAATGAGGTGATAAATATTATCTCAATTATTATAGGCCTATTACTCTTATATTAGTTGTTGGAAAACATTTGGAAGGTCTGATAACAGATTCTTTATAAATTCAGTTAACAAACTTTAGAATTTTACTGGACAGTTCAAATGATTTCACAAAGAGAAAATCTTGCCTTACAAATCTTTTGACGTTCTTTAAAACAGTTACTGCTCATGTTGATAACTTGGGTAAGGATTATAGATTTAGTGTATCTGAATATTCAGAAAGCATTTGACAAAGTGCCAAAAGACTTGTAAATAAACTCATCTCTTCAGGTGTAGGGGATAAGTTAACTAACTGGATAGAAGAGTGGTTGGTTGGAAGGAAGCAGAAGGTTGTTATACATGGAGCTCAATCAAATTGGATTAATGATACAAGTGGTGAGAAGGTTGTTGTAAGTGGAGTTCAATCAAATTAGATTAAAGATGCAAGTGGTGAGAGGGTTGTTATTAGTGGAGTTCAATCAAATTAGATTAAAGACGCAAGTGGTGAGAAGTTTGTTATAAGTAGAGTTCAATCAAATTGGATTAAAGATGCAAGTGGTGAGAAGGTTGTTATAAGTAGAGTTCAATCAAATTGGATTAAAGATGCAAGTGGTGAGAAGGTTGTTATAAGTGGAGTTCAATCAAATTGGATTAAAGACGCAAGTGGTGAGAAGTTTGTTATAAGTAGAGTTCAATCAAATTGGATTAAAGATGCAAGTGGTGAGAAGGTTGTTATAAGTGGAGTTCAATCAAATTGGATTAAAGACGCAAGTGGTGAGAAGTTTGTTATAAGTAGAGTTCAATTTAAAGATGCAAGTGGTGAGAAGGTTGTTATAAGTGGAGTTCAATCAAATTGGATTAAAGACGCAAGTGGTGAGAAGTTTGTTATAAGTAGAGTTCAATCAAATTGGATTAAAGATGCAAGTGGTGAGAGGGTTGTTATTAGTGGAGTTCAATCAAATTAGATTAAAGACGCAAGTGGTGAGAAGTTTGTTATAAGTAGAGTTCAATCAAATTGGATTAAAGATGCAAGTGGTGAGAAGGTTGTTATAAGTGGAGTTCAATCAAATTGGATTAAAGATGCAAGTGGTGAGAAGGTTGTTATAAGTGGAGTTCAATCAAATTGGATTAATGATACAAGTGGTGTACCTCAGGACTTAGTCTCAGAACCATTGTTCTTCTTGATTTACATCAATGACATAGATGAAGAAATGGTCAATAAATTACTTACATTTGCTGATAATATTAAGATTTTGGGTGCTGCTGGTTGTGAGGAAAATGCTGTTGCTTTAAAAAATGATTTAGATCATTTAGTAAGTTGGGTGAAAAGTGACAGATAAGTTTAAGTATAACAAATGTAATATGATGCACATAAGATATCATTATTTGAATTATAAGTATAATTTGCATGGGATCAAACTTAACAATTTTATGAAAGAAATGGATCTTGGTGTAGTTGTTGACCAGTGTCTTCATCCTTCTAAATGGTGTGTTGTTGCTAGTGGTAGGGCAAATAGGATTTTACTTGTATCTGGAGAACTGTTGGTTATAATTTCATTGTATATGTCACTGGTTAAGCCACATGTGGAGCATTGTGTTCAGCTTTGGCTCTCTCGTTTAAGAAGGATATTGAATTGTTTGATAAAGTTCAGAGGAGGTCTACTGGAATGGGAGAGTTGTAATACAAGGAAAGGTTACGAGTTATTAAATTGTTTTCTGTTGATAAAAGAAGAGATAGAGGCAATTCAACTGAGGTGTTCAAGATTGTTAAGAAAACTGATAGTATTGACACAACCTATTTTCATGCTTAACTGTGAGAACAGTAGGACTAGGAGACACAAGTTTAAATGTTGGCAGGGTGGATGTTATCTTCAGCTTATATAGTTTTATTTTTCTAACAGGATGGTTGGCCTTTGAAATATGTTGCTTTCAGTTGACAAGGCAATACAATATCTGTGCACATAAACTCCAAAGAATAACTGAATATATATCTTTCCAGATGTTCCACAGGTACAGGAAAGATGTGTTAAATTATTTAGTAAGTAAAACATTAGAACTACTTTAGGTTTACTATTGTCCTCACAGTGCACCTACACAAAGTAACTGTTTCACAAATTTTATTTAAAAATAAAAGTTAAAAAAATGACACCATTCAAAGGCTTAAGTCTTTAGAATCCACTTTTCAGTATAGCCAAAGATCTCAATGAAATACAAAAATGTATTATTTTTTAAAGAATATATAGATGAAAACAAAATGTTTCAGCTTTTAGAAAATTGAACAATAACCCATTTAAATGAAAAGAATCAGAAACTATACTCTACTCAAGCCAGTCATAAAAACAAGAAATAAACTTCAGTGTATGTTTGTAAAGTTCTACTGGGGACACATAATAAACACCACTGTGCGTTTTTTTATTTCTAGTTGGGTATTATAAGTTTTCTTTGAAACATAAGTTTCTTAATGGTACTGACCATTTCCAGATAACTTTCTGCAAACAACATTCACATTTCTAGCTTGAAGTTATAGTACACTAAAAAATAAACCTATTTTTAAACATTAAGTATTATGAATCATTGTTTTCTTCTAATTTTTGCTTTAGATAAAAGCATACTGATAATCTTTACATACAGACATCCTATGGGGTTTTCACAAGAAATTACTGATAGCTGCATACTTGTGTTTTGTTTTTCAAAAAACTATACATATCAGAGTAACAGGCAATAAGAGAAATAAGCATGAATATTACATATCAGATATAAAATTGTTAGCTTTGTGTCAAAATTATCCAGTCTCATAATTAAAATCAGTTGATTTCAGTCCAAGAAATTACAAAAACTGTTGTTACTGTTTACAAGGAATTTTGTTGGAACTTACTCCGTTTATGTTAATATACTCCGTTTATGTTAAATTATTACAAGTTATAAAAACGTTAGGAACATAAGTTATTGCTGCATTTTAAAACATCACTGTTTAACATTAATGCAAAAACAACCAAGGCTTCCAATATGTCAAAATATCATGGCCTAAATTGCTTCTCACAATGTAGAACTTTGAAACAAACTTTTGACTTTTCAAAACAATAATTTCAATTAACAAACTGTAATAAAAATTAAGATACTTTCTTTTTAACAACTTTATTGTCTGAAATGTCATTACTTTATGCTATAAGTTTACAATATTAACTCATCAATTTCTCACCTTCAAGTGGTAGTAAGCTATTAACATACAAAAAGCAACAGAAGAATGTAGAAGAGCAAATAGACGTATAATGTGTCCCAAGTAGAAGAACTTTTCTTCTATTATCAACCATTCCTCCAGATATTCTTCATCCTCCTCACCACCCCCTATATCATTGTCTCCACCTATCAACTCTTCAGTTATGTTGTTAAGAACCTCAGTGACTTCAGGGTTGTCTGCAATAGCATCTTCAACTTCGTCAGTAGTTACCTACGTCAACAAGAATATAAATAATTAAATCAATTAAAGTATGATCAGAAATACGTCCATTCACTAACTAAAATATGAATACTTTTATTTTACAGTTACAGAATCCCTATTTCATTTGATAAAAACTTGCAAAATCTTGGAGGGGGTGCAGGGTTCATATATCAACTATAATAGCTACATAAGAGTCAAGATATGACAAGAAACAAAAAGAAAACATTGAAATTTACCTTTGTGTTTTATATATATATGAATATTAGTGATTTCAAAAATAAAAACATCCATTTAATGCATTGTAATATATTAAGCATGATGAAACTTTGTAGAAAGGACGGTAAATGCCTGTTGTGGAGACACAAGTGCAGAGGACGTTTCGAAAGTCTTCCACCTGAAGATGAAAGGCAGAAGACTTTCAAAACATCGTCCTTTACACTTGTGTCTCCACAACAGGCATTTACCGTCCTTTCTACAAAGTTTCATCATGAATACTCTGCCTGAACAATCTATCAAAGAGTACAATAAGCATGGTTTAAACAAAAAACATCACATGTACAATCATAACACTTGTATGTAATTTCAATAAAACACTCTTGAAAAAAGAAAGCCATTCAGCTTTTAGTTAGTTATAAAGCACAGGATAAATCAGTTATATAAAGTCCATATTCATTATACAAACAGAACCTTTTTTTTAAAATTTCATTTTTTACATACCTTATAAAAAAGCAGAATGCAATTGATACAAAATGCTAAGACCAGGGCTATATACTTCATAGTGTAGAAATTTCTTGCCAAGAAGCTCTGTAATCAAGCAAAAAATCCTTGTTGGATATACCTAAAATTAGTCTGAAAATTTTGTTATGAAACTGCAGTAAAATATAAAAAATCTTAACAAACCACTTGTAAGTTGCAGGCAGCAAATAATGCCATTTGAATTACTGTTTGTTGTATTTGTCATCTTCCAATATAACCGTTATACACAGAAAACACTAAAATGTATCACATTAAGCACTTTCAGTTAACCATGTATTATGTGTGACTTTCAGAATTCTGATGAACACTGTCTTTAAATTACGTAGTACTTTATATTAAGAAAAATAAATGAAATGCTTATAAGTCTTTCTAATACCACAAAACTGAATCTGAGAAAAATTGTAGAATTAAAAATAAAACTATTATATTCATCAGAATATAGTCTACTGATGCACATAATTTTGGTCTAAGGTGAATAATAACCCTTGCTGGCAAAGATGCTAAAGAATGAAGGGAAAATACAATTTTCTGACAAATAAAGCAAGAAAAGTATGTTTTTTTACCCACAAGTTAACTAAGCATAAAGACAAAATATGGTACCTACCACAAACCTGTTGGTGTATTCACTCAAGTCAATGGCTGCAACTGGGGGAGGTTCAACAGGCTTCTGAGGTTCTGGGGCCATGGATGCTAGCATCCCTGGTGTAAGGACGTTATCCTGGGTACCAGGTAAGTTTGCTTGAGTTCCAGGCTCTGTACTGTTGGATAAAAAAATAAACGCAAGTTCGAAACTTTTGAAAAGAAAGACTCATAGAAAACTTTCTAATTTATTAAATTTATTTAATAACTAGAGGAGTTTAGCACTGATCAAAGCACCAGTTTTCCTCCCTCCAATTGTGGAGTTCTGTTCTAACAGGTCTGTCAATGTGCAGACCAGATATCACTGGGCAGTCCCTCATTCTGAACAATCAACCACATGGTTGTAACTAATGGGTGGCAACTCTTTTCACATTATAACTTATTACAAGACAGTTAATTTGCTAATTTATTGGTTCTTCTGAATGATACCAAAACTGATTCAAATAAAATAACATTAAAATAATAATAAATAACTAAACAGCATGGAAATAAAACAAAGAAAGTTGTGTGTTATTAATTCTTACCTGAAAAGTGAGTCATGAATGGCTTAAATAAAACAACAATTACAATGGAGTTGCTTTATTTGTGTCATATCCTAAGAGATGTTATGTTATTCACAAAAAATTAGTGATATATATATATCACCTAGACCACTTCTGTGTCTGTCATATCCTAACTGACCTGGTAAGTCTTAAGTAAAAGGTCTCATGGGCACTGGATATAGCAGATTTCAAACTGTTGACATTTTATAACATAATCTATATTTACTCATGGCTTCATCTTTTTACTATTATTAATTAGTGTATAACATTCTTTTCTATATAATTATTGATATTCTTAACACAAGATACTATTTTATATTTGGCAATATAATGTAAACATATTCACTGACTGCTTGTTTTATAATTTCCTCATCAACTCTACTTTTCAATTTCAAGTAATTTACGCTTCTTACGAATGAAAACAAAATTATCTAATTCTGACAAATATACATTTCTCAACCCTGGTCAATTGTTATATTTTTCAAATATATTTACCTTTTTTTCATGAAAATTCTACATACTTTAATTTTGAGTAAAAAAATCTTTCTTATGAATTACCTATTGACAAATTTTATGAACTACATCTCTACCTCATGAATTTAAATTACAATTGTATCAAATCTACCTTTCTTACTATATCCTACGAATTAATGATGAAAATTACCATAGTCACCACACTCAAGCTACAGTTATGACAGAAAGTGTTCGTATCCATGCATCGTGAATAGTGTTTTCCTCATAACTTAAAAAGTATCATGATTAGGATAATGAAAGTACAGTATATTATAAATATTTTACTAACAAGCATTTACATAATTTTTTATGTCAATTGACTGACAAATAAACTGTTTATAAACAAATAACCAAATATAGCAAGGACAGAAAGTGTTTGTGCATCTACTTTCATGGTCAGTTGTGTAGCCTTTCAGGTGAATTACTTGGCACAATCTCTCTTCATAGCCCTCCACGATCGTTTGACAGTACTTGACTGGTATTTTCTTCCATTCTTCTTTACAGAAGGTCTACAACTCTTGCAAGTTTTTCTGATGATGCTGATGAACACTGGTCTTCAACTCATGCCAAACGTTTTCAATTGAGTGACTGCGATGACTACTCCAGAATGCTTATAGGGTTCCTCTGTAACCAGGATTGCACATATTTCAATGTGTGCTTAAGGTCATTGTCGTGCTGAAAGATCCAACAATGCCCAAGTGGAAAGTTCCCAGTATCATTCTTGATATAAGTGCCTATTATATCAACACACTCTTTTTTTTTCATGATTCCATTGATGCAGTGAAGACTGCCTACACGAGAAGAGCTAAAGGAACCCCATAGCATGGTTGAACCACCTTTGTGTTTAACTGTAGGGATGGTGTTCTTTGGAAGATTTTGTTCCCCCTTCTTATTAAAAATATAGCGAAAAATCATTGTGGCCAAAGAGCTCGAGTTTAGTCTCGTCTGACCAAAGAATACGTTTCCACTAGGTAAAGGGTTTATCTACATGCTTTCTTTCTTACCTCAATCATGCTTCTAAATGAACAGGCTTTAAATATGGAGTTCAATAAGGATGGCATGCTTTGAACCCAAAAGAGCGTAACATGTTTGTAACTGTAGAGGTGCTCACTTCAACCCCAGTTTCCCTTATCAGTTTCTGAGCATCATTACGTGTTAAATGAGGATTTCTACTAACTTCTCTGAGAACTTTCCTCTTGGTTCTCTCTGAAATTTTGGTAGGGTGTCTGGAATGAGGGAGGTTAGCAGTTGATCCTGTAAGTTTAATAAACTTCGCAATTATGCTTTAAACATTAGATTTTGGCACATTAATTTGTTTTACAATAATTCGGTTTTTTTAAATCACTGGACAGTTGTTTCCTGTTTGCCATGATGACCAAGCAGATAATGATGGAGATGGCGCTAAATTGCCGGAAGTACATTTTTTGCTGGCTAAATTCCAATAATTATGAACCAAGTGTCTAGTTCTGGAATGGTATAATGTAGTTTATTCACAAAACTAAACAAAATGTTTACAGGAATTTTTTTCACACGTTCTGAAATGTATGAACACTTTCTGCTCCTCCTATTTTTGGTTATTTGTTTATAAACAGCTTATTTGTTGTTTAAGTTACATAAAAATTTATGTAGATATGTGTTAGTATAATATTTATAATACACTATTCTTTCATTATCCTTATCATGATACTTTTTAAGTTATGAGGAAAAACTACTCATGATACAAGGGCAGGAACACTTTCTGTCGTAACTGTAAAAACTATTCTCCACAATTTATGAAACTGACTCTATACCAAATAATCTTAGATTTTCTCAAAATTTATTCTAATTACTTACAACTGTCTCTTCATGTGTGTAAGTTAAATAATTCCTTCTCATAATAAAATATGTGAAATTCACCCTGTTCATTATAACATTATTCTCTCCAAGTTTGTGAAATTCAATCTACTTGCTACCAGACTATTATTTTCAAATGCGTAAAAATTCGTGAAATCTATCTTACTCGCAAACAGTGTTTTTACAAACTGAAAAAAACAGTTTTTCTTTTTCAAATTTATAAAACATACATTAATGACAATCTAATTTCTGTAAGTAAAAGAAACCTATCCTACTAACTGATGAAGATCACAAATTCATGATACTTAACATACATGCTAATGGTTCAATTCTCCTAATTCTTCCTTATGTGGTCGACAGTCTTAGACTTGTGAAACTTCAACTACTCACTTATAATATATTCTCTCTGTAATACTATGTTAACAAGTACTTGTTATTTTAAGTGCATGTCTTGGAATAAAATCACAGGTTTCATGAAGTAAAAGTTATTAAATTGAAAATCTGTATTTGTTACTACTAGCCTATCACATTAGATAAACAAGAAACAATCAATGAGAAGCATTGATGCGAGAAGATAATACGAAACATTCCAAAGTTTGTACATACTTTTCTGACAGTTACACAACGTGTGTAACATTCCGAGTTCTCAGTACGAGGTAGTTAAATCTACTGTGTCTCTAAATTGAAGTACTCAACTACCATGCTTACTGATGGTTATTCTCATGGTATTTATACACCAGTCAGTGTGTTGTTGTCTAATGATCCAGTAAATTGAAATAACTTCACTCTCAGAGAAGATCCACAATTTATGAAAGTCCCATGTGCAACTTGTACAGAACTAATTCTTAATTCCACCAATCGTCGAACACATAGCCATAAAATACTGTTTTCCTGAGTAAGTGGGTTCAAACATCTTTCCAGAAATCCATACTCAATTTACAAAAGAAGTATATTTGTTAAAAATATAATATAAACTTAAAAAATTCAGTGATTATAAATAAGAAATACTGTTGCAGTTCTTTGATAATAAACGATGTAAGGGAAGAGAAAAGGACAGCTAAATTTCTTAGTATTATAAGGACATAAAGCTAAGAAGTGTTAAAATCACTAGTTCATCCACTAATCCAGAAGTGCTAAGAGTTCTGATGGACCAAAAAATTAACTTTATAAATTCAGGCCTCAAGTAATTTATTAAGATTTTATATTCCCTCCAAAAAATCAGAAAGAAAATGCACCTATTTGTGAATACTGTGCAGCAGTCAACTGTTTGGCAAGCATATGCAAATTTGGAATTTTTTTGAATTAAGACCTTATAAGAAATATTTATGAAAAGGGGTTAAAAGTATGTTGTTATTGAGTAAAAATGGTTACAAACAGATAATGTAACAATCAATAAAGCACAGAAATTTCATAAGCTATACAAGCAACACAGAATAGTGCTAAAGGAGTGAAGTATGTAAGAAATGTGAATCTATAAATAAAAACACACTTGCTATAGTTATGGAAAGATTAATGTTATTATTTTTTGCAAGTACAAGAGCTACAAATGTAATAACTATATACACAATGAGACACTTAGCACCAATGTATGTATAAAAGTAAATAACCTACAAAAGAAATGAAATTAAACAAGACTGAACCTGGAAAAGATGAAAAATGTCATTACTGTGTTCCAGACAAAGAGTAACAGTTATGATACCATAAAACATGCCACTAGTGGTGAAGCCATCAAAATGGAGGTTTATACAAGTTTTATAGTAACCATCATTTCAGAAAACCTATAGAGAGAAGCTTAATGTATTGATTCTCAAATCATCTATCCTGAACTCTCATTCAGTTGACATTATTCTTGTGAAAGAGACAAGAAAAAGAACTTCTAATGTTGCTTGCCAAAGTAAATCAACAATCAGTTCTTGGAAGAAACTGACTACATCACCTCACCTTGGACTGGAAATATTTGTTCAGTATATCTTGTTCAAGTGTTAAAGAAACAAGCATCATTGTTCAAAGTAGAATCAAAAATGTGAAAACTCGATTAAAAGTGAAAATAGATTTAATGTCTATGTACTTCAAGCTAAAAACAAATAAAAGTTGATCAAATATCAGCTGAAAAGACTGTAAGAGAAAGGTAGCACACTGAAAATAAGCCACAGTAACTGGGCTACATCAATCATCAGTATATCAAAAACATAGACTGGTAAACATTTATGGACACTAAAAGGTTGCAAAAACAGTTAGATGCTGACCAGTATGTACTTATCATATTTTCTCTTTGCTTTAAGGAACTTAACATTTGGCAAACTTGTCTCAGAAATATTATCAATTACAAGTAGATTGTAAGTCCAATCAATAATTGACTGTCAACATAGACATGGGGCTCTGTGACTGGTTTTGACTTCCATTCTAAACTGTTTCAACACCTGTAATCTTCCAGAAAGTCAATGAAGAAATGCTACAAGGTATTGATAAAGAAGTGACTTACATGAACAGTGTTGAACTGACTGGAAGAGATGACAAAGATCACATGGCCAAAGGTTAACTAGGTTCTACAGAGACCTAAAGAGAATGATGGTCAATTTAACAAAATAAAATGTGTGTTTTTAGAAACCAGAAACCACATATTCTGGTCTCAAGACAGATGCTTAAGGTTTATATTTAACCAAAGAGAAGATCAAAGCTACAACTGACACCAACAAATGTGAATGAGTTTCACGGTTTCCAGAGTATGCTTCAATATTGTGGGAAACTCCTGCCAAACCTGTCTACCATGATCCATCCTCTGAAATATCCAGTCAAAAATAAAATACAAGTTGCATAAGTTTGGCATAATGTGTGTCAAAGTGATAGCACACTAATTTCAAAGCTATCAATCAGACTGGTTACTAACATTAGTGGTTATGGATTTGGTGCTGTTATTTCTCATGTCATACCTAAAGGATCTGAGCAACCAATCATGTATACATGAAGAACACTTACAACACAAAAAAGAAACATGCACAGTTTGGGAACAAAACTGTGAGCATTGTGATATGGGGGTTGAAACTCACACCAATTGTCACATGCTTTACACTTTACTTTTCTACACCAATTGTCACATGCTTTACACTTTACTTTTCTACACCAATTGTCACATGCTTTACACTTTACTTTTCTACACCAATTGTCACATGCTTTACACTTTACTTTTCTACACCAATTGTCACATGCCTTACGCTTTACTTTTCTACACCAATTGTCACATGCCTTACGCTTTACTTTTCTACACCAATTGTCACATGCTTTACACTTTAATTTTCTACACCAATTGTCACATGCTTTACACTTTACTTTTCTACACCAATTGTCACATGCTTTACACTTTACTTTTCTACACCAACTGTCACATGCTTTACACTTTACTTTTCTACACCAATTGTCACATGCTTTACACTTTACTTTTCTACACCACATTGTCACATGCTTTACACTTTACTTTTCTACACCAATTGTCACATGCTTTACACTTTACTTTTCTACACCAATTGTCACATGCTTTACACTTTACTTTTCTACACCAATTGTCACATGCTTTACACTTTACTTTTCTACACCAATTGTCACATGCTTTACACTTTACTTTTCTACACCAATTGTCACATGCTTTACACTTTACTTTTCTACACCAATTGTCACATGCTTTACACTTTACTTTTCTACACCAATTGTCACATGCTTTACACTTTACTTTTCTACACCAATTGTCACATGCTTTACACTTTACTTTTCTACACCAACTGTCACATGCTTTACACTTTACTTTTCTACACCAATTGTCACATGCTTTACACTTTACTTTTCTAACTGAGCATAATTCACTACGTACTACCATTTTTG
The DNA here is from genome assembly GCA_011833715.1 of Carcinoscorpius rotundicauda. Lineage (NCBI taxonomy): Eukaryota > Metazoa > Arthropoda > Merostomata > Xiphosura > Limulidae > Carcinoscorpius > Carcinoscorpius rotundicauda. Next base: position 160,300,651 of record CM022392.1, on the reverse strand, counting down.
AAGAAAAAAACTGGTATTCTAACGCTAGCTACTGCTAGAGTACATATAGGGCTCAATTCACAAATACCAAATTTGAACCTGTAATGATAACACAACAAACCAAAGCTCCTTGATACCATCCCTGTTCGAACAAAGGCCAATCAAGCCACATTAATTAACAGGTTAATTATCATTTATTACGTGCTTTCCTTACCATAAAAAAAATGTTATTCAAAATAAAAGATACTAAACTGATAACCTCTGTTTGTAAGTGCTAATTATATTAATCTTTAAAAAAAAACCAATAACTTTTGTTTGAACTTTATACAACCTATCAGACACTTACTAATGATTTATTGTCTATTCTACTTGGTTCACTATCATTCCTAAATTTATGAAACCTACCCAATCAATTAAAAGCAACAATTCTACTCTCTTTTTTAAACAGATCTCGAGATATTAATTTATTCCTTGTGTACAGCTCAATAAACTACTGGGAGATTCGATTATCAAGATTATCACAAGTGGCACTGTGTGTTACAAGTATATGGCACAATTACTGAGTTTAGTGTACCATTGATAAGAAACACAATTAACAATATCTGTGCAACACTGGTACAATGCACAACTGATACATTTAGTATACTTCTGGTAGGAAACACAACTGAAAAGGTTTGTGTGTTGTGGGTAAAAGACCCACTTACCAACTTTAGTAGATCAATATTTACAACAAAAGAATAAATCTCAGAATTACTTTTAATATGTGAGAGGTCTCTTTGTCATTGGAAATATATACAGTGGAACCTCTTTAAGGGGCCACTCCTCAGATTCAGTCACCCTTTGAAAGTGGTCATTCAACCACAGTCCATTTTTGTTTACATAATCCCTAATTATGTACAGTGGAACCCCTCTAATCAGGCCAGTTTGTCTCAGTCCCGAAGGTAGCTGCTTTAGAGGGGTTCCACTGTATATATATATATATATAAATTGAACAAAAATCCATTAAAAGTATCAATAAAAAATTCAAATGATAATACCACATTACATAAGTTAAAGGTACATGAAAATATCCAACATTCACTGTTGGCATTACCCTAGTTTTGTTTCCTGAGAAGTATGAAGTGTCTCTTTTGTTTTCACATCACCATCCACATGGTTGATCTTTATAAGAAGAAAAAACAAGAAAATGTTTTACAAGTTCATGTTAATTATGACAAATAATTCTACAGTTTACATATTAATTATGTTGATGCATAGTCCTCACAAAATAATAATAAAGATTTGTAATGAAAGATAGAATTTTATATCCCACATAGACGGTAATAATGTTTCATTTTTACAATATAAAATGAAAGATCTTACATGATATATAAGTACATTTAATGATTTTCAAAGATTTATTATAAAAAACAATTTTAATGTTGGATAAAAAGCATTGAAAGCATAGTATTAAAATTAACTCTTCTTTTAAACTAATATGAATAAATTTTTAATGTGACGATAGCAAAATTAATTGAAATTTTTTTAACAACTCAGTTCAAAAGTAAAATTTCTTTAAAAAGTACTCTGTTCAATCTAAGTCTTTTATGCTACACACGGGCATAATGTGCAACTTTAACATTACGCAAAAGGTAATTATAAAAAATCTCCTACTTAAAATGATTTGGTACGCTAATTGAGAATGATAAAATAATAGTCAACACCTGTGATATTTTGTAAAATATCTTGCTATGTTTAAAATCCTCAAATAAAACGATTCTCACTGTGCCCCTGGTGAAATTTAGTTCTGCCAAATAAATAACTTCATAAGATAAAACAGTTTTAAAAATTAGATTTAATTTTTAACCATCCAGTTTCAATGGCCATTTTCAAAATAAAAGAAAATAGATAAAAAATTTGTTCTAGTGACATGAAACATAAACTATCATGACTTACAGATGAAACTAATCCATCTGAAATAACTTGTCCATCAAGTGACTTTTCAGGGAGTTGGCTTTTTCCAGCTTCTTCCTCACTCCCTTCAGAAAATTCAACACTTGACTGTGGTGTAACTTCTTGATGAGCCTGTGCTGGTGCCATGTGATACCTTATGAGGTCAAACACAATTTGATATACAAGATATTTTTGGATTTTATAAACAGTGTTACACAAACAGGAGTAAGAACTGACAAATTCAGTGTATCAATGGTCAGAAATACAATTAAAAATATCTATTTAAGCCACACCCGTTGCTAACAGGTACGTAAAATCAAGCATACAGCCATGCAATCCCCATAAACAAACACTGGCAGTAAAATGGTACGTACTGAAGAGTTCAGCAACTTTGGCATTGTCAAAGGATACCACTTTTCCAACAAGTCAGTTCATCAACTTTCTGCCCTGCTAGAGCTGCCCTAGTCAACTGTAAGTGCTGTTATTGTGAAGTGGAAATGTCTAGGAGCAAAAAAAGCTCAGCCACGAAGCAGTAGACCCAACAAGCTGACAGAATGCGACTGCTAAGTGCTGAAGAGCATAAAAATCATCTGTTCCACAGTTGCAACACTCACTACTGCATTCCAAACTGCCTCGGGAGGCAACGTCACCACAAGAACTGTTCATTGGGAGTTTCATGAAATGGGTTTCCATGGCTAAGCAGCTGCACACAAGCCTAAGATCACCATGTGCAATACCAATCATTGACTGGAGTGGTGTAAAGCACACTGCCATTAGATTCTGGAGCAGTGGAAACGTGTTTTCTGGAGTGATGAGTCACGTTTCACTATCTGGCAGATGCCAGGAGAATTCTACCTGTCTGAATGCATAGCACCAACTGTAAAGTTGGGGCTGTTATTCACGTTTTGGGTTAGGCTCTTTAGTTCCAGCGAAGGGAAATCTTAATGTTACAGTATACAATGACATTCTAGAGAATTGTGTGCTTCCAACTTTGTGGCAACAGTTTTGGAAAGGCTCATTTTTGTTTCAGCATAGCAATGTTCCTGTGTACAATGTGAGATTTGAAAAGAATGGTTTGCAGAAGTCGGTTTGGAAGAACCTGACTGGCCTGTACAGAGCTTTGACCTCAGCACCACTGAATACCTTTGGGATGAATTGAAATGCTGACTGCAAGCCAGGCTTTCTTGCCCAACATCAGTGCTCAGCCTCATTAATGCTCTTGTGATTGAATAGGTGTGAATCCGCGAAGCCATGTTCCAAAATTTAGTGAAAAGCTTTCCCAGAAGAGTGGTGGCTGTTATAGCAGGAGACAGGGGATCAACTCCATATCAATGCCCATGGTTTTGGAATAAGATGTCCAACAAGCACATATGGGTGTGATGGTCAGGTGTCCACATGCATTTATTTACTTATGAAGTGTACATATTAACACAAATTCATCAAGAAATTTAAGAACAGAAAAATAGTTTATCAAATTCATGCAGTGATAATGTTTCATTTTTACAATACAGAATGAAATATTTCATATAATGCAAACTATGTAAATAAAAATATGTTAGATAAACAAAAACGTAACTGTCTATGTGCTTATGGAAGAAGGTACTTTCTTTTTCAAGAATATTTTTGAAAATATCAATTTACCTAGAAATTCACTCTAGCAATAGTTTTCATCTTTGTTGTATTAGTTTCTGAAAAGTTTAGTTTAGTAAGCCTTTATTTCCATAATTTATTAAGGTGTCTGTATTGTGATGTGATTTTTAAAATAGCACCAATACAATAATCTTATCACAGAATTAAATACTTTGGTTTTTTTAAAACATGCTACTCACCTTACTTCTCCACCTTCTTCTTCTTTGGTGATATCCAGTCCAAAAGCATGAATGGTGCCTGGCGTGTCTGTATGATCACCTGTTTTGGATGTTTCAGGTGGTGCTTCTATAGGTAGTGGCACAGCCACTGGAGCCATGAAGACAGGCTTACGATTTTGCTCTTTAGTTTTTTCTTCCTCTACTGTTTGACCTATTGGTTGACCTCCCATCAACATAATGATGAACTTTATTATAAACCTACAAGAACGTTTCAAATTTTAAGTAAAAATAACCCATGAAACTTGTGTTTAAGAAATGTGTAAGAGGTGTCAAGCTTTTAAGCAATGTGCCAGATTTTTAACAGATATCTATTTAAAAAAAAAGGGAAATTTCTTGAAAATTATAAGGAAATAATAGTGGTTTAGGTTAGATTATATCCACATAAGAAACTAAAATATTTTAACATAAAATGGGACATAAAATACTATTTAAAGATTACAACAAAAAAGTAAAAACACTAAGAACTGAGAAATTTTTGCAACATTTTATTACTCATAAAAGAGACAAAAACACACAATATTCATTCAAATTAATTTTTATGTTAATAACATAATTTCTAAATTAATTATTTAAGAAGAAATACCTCAATAGTTTTTGCTGTATTAGATTAGAAACGTTTGTTTTTTTTAAAAAAAGGTTTCATGCAATAATTCACAAAGTTCACATGATACATAATGCCTACGGTGTTGAACCATAACTCATTAGCAGGTACTAAGTGTAACATGACATCATGACAACATTGGTAACAACTTTAGCTACATTCTTCTTTATTGGCCCAATACAAGTTTCCAGGAACAATAACTCACAAATGTTATCCTGCTTTATAATCTTGCTGATAAGGTTTTTCATTCTTCCATTAAAACTAACAGCTCATAAGCTTGTTACTTTATAACTAACAAAGCTCTGAATAACCCAAATGATTTTTATAGCAGTCATGAGGAGAGGTGTTTAGTTCATAAGCTCATGAATTATGACCTGTAATTATATAATAGGAGAAGGAACACATCACAATAAAACAAATAACTGATATGAATGTGTTTGTTTGTTGTTTAGCACAAAGCCACATAATGAGTTGTCTATGTTGTGACCATCAGGAGTGTCAAAATATGGTTTCTGATGTTGTAAGCCTTCAAACCACTGTGTCACTGGTGGTGGTGGTGATATAAATAGTGTTTTCAACTACTTGTATGTTGTAACCCAGGTAGCCAACAGACGTCAGGTAGTGAGCAACAAGGTCTTTTCAGCAGTATCACAGAACAAAGTGCACATGAATTTCAAATATACATGTATCACTTTCTTTCAATAAATCTTCCATACTGTTTCACTGAAAGTTCACAGTAAAAGTGTTGTGAATTTTGCCATGATGCAATTTTGCACCTCTAACATTGTAACAATTTTTTGAACATATATTAATCACAGATTTTTATTCTTCTATAAAGCATTTAAAATAAACATCTAAGTAAACAAATATACATACAGTATCTGGTTCTTCAATGAAATTAATAAAATACATATGAAGTGCAAATAAAATAGAAACATAAAAAGTTAAAAAGAAATTTTGTGCAGTTAACAAAGATGTTGTTTGGCATTAAGCATAAAGCCACACAAAGGGCTATCTGTGCTCTGATAACACAGGTACTGAAACCTGGTTTCTAACAGTAAAATATGCAAACATAGCATTGTGTCACTGGAGAAGTTATCAAAGAGGAAGAACAATTCAGTAAGTAGCCTTTGCCTTTGTACTGAATAATACAAGCCTCATGTGTGTCACTTAACTGACATAGTTTGAGGTATGTATACCAAATAAATTTGTAAAATGGAATCTCATCAACTTTATTTACTTTAATTTGAAGTAAAACTAAAAAACTGCAAAAAATAAAAATACTAAAAGCTATTACTTGTTTGGACAAATATTGTGGGCCCGTCATGGCCAGGTGATTAAGGCATAACGTGAGGGTTGAATCCCTGTCATTTCAAACATACTTGCTCTTTTAACTGTGGGAATGTTATAAAGTGACAGTAAATTCTGCTTTTTACTGGTAAAAGAGTTGCCAGTGAGTGGTGATGGCAATTTGTCTTCCCTCTAGTCTTAATTAGAGATGACTAGCATAGATATCCCTTATGCAACTTTGCACAAAAAATTAAAATAAAATAACAAGTGCTACAAATACTACCATGAAAATAGAAGTTATACGACAAGAAGAAAGCCACTAAAATCATACCTTGAAATAAAATACATGAGTTGCAAGCTGCTGAAAATGCTGTGAAAGCCAATTTTGAAAAATCCAACTAATAATTCCAGGTAAGTTTTTTGTCGCAATGCCGCATACTGCTTCTTAAGATTAGCAGGCGTTAGATGGGAAAGAACCTTTAGAATATTGTCTTTGATGTGACGTAAGCCTTGCTTCACTGGTTCCAGAGCAGACCTAAATTTATCAGAAAATGCTTTATGTTATTTTCATAAGCATTCTAATAAGTAAACTTACCAACCACTTAAAGTTGAGCTTAGACATAAGTATGCAAATACACACACAAATTCTAACTTAAAAGATAACTAGATATGTAGCAATCTATGATCAAGGTCTAACATACAGTACTCAGAATAATAACAGAAACAGTGACTGTAATGCAACTCTACAAGTGTGCTTCTATTCATACAGCAGAGTACAGTCACATGTTAGTATTGTGTACTATGATTGGTTGTTTTCTAACCAATTAGACAGTGTTGCACAAGCATAATGATTATAAACGTACAGACAGTGATATAATATTGTCAGCAGTTCCATGATGAATGTACTAATGGCTCCCACAGCAGAAATTCCACATGATAAATATATGGAAATCCGTTTTGACTGGAGAAACTATTCCATGTAACAAACTGACACAAATTTTCATATTACAGTAGGATATGTAGTGAAATTCAAAAGGAAGATATTAAACTAGTACTGTTTATAATAGTAGGGGTTGAGGAAGAAACCTCAGAGATGTTATTAGTTGGTAACTCAGACTGTGCCCTTAAGGCCAGGGATTTTTATTTTAATTTTTTTATAATATTTTCCTAAGATGCTGGGAGTCAGAAGGAAAACAAAAGCAAAAACAAACAAACTGTGCTTTCAGTTACTAGCATGCATATAATTTAGGTGTCTGGAATCCCTGATTGAACATTCTAATGTTTGCTCAATGTTTGGCCTAACAAGTAAGTAATAGTTTCATCCAAATTAATTTTTGTATCAAATGGCTGACAAATCTAAGTTATTCTTTATAATTACTAAGGTCCATAGTGCCATTCTGCACACAAATGGTGAGATGCACTTTAGCGTTGCCCTCTTTATGCAATAAAAAATACTATAATTGATACATTCACAATTATGATGTGCATTTTTATGTAAGAAATAGCACAAAAGCACCTTTGAAGTTTAAAAAAGGGGGGATGGAACAGACTGTTATTTTCTTCTGGGAAACATGAAATCACAGTGTCAGAAATAAAAAATATGCAAATGCATATGACAATTTTTTCTTGGAAATCAGAATTTTAAAGTCAGCTACGAACAAAGAATGATTATTTGCCAATTCATTCTAATTGTCCTAATGATACTTCGACCATTTATTTGTAGTTACTTACTGACTGTAATTCTTGTACGTGGCTCATCTTCGTGTTTCCATAATTATTTCTTATACCAAATATAAAGACCAAATATAGACTGTTCACTTTCTTAGACAATTACAGTTAATTTTTATCATATATATTATATGGCCAAATTCTTATGTAAGCTATGACTGAGATAGACTATCTATTTAGAGTGAATATTGTTGAGCTATATTGGTTAGTTAAGGTTTTAAAAAGCATCATACATTTCATACTAATTAACACTTTCTTTTTATTACATTGTTCTGGTAGGATACATATTTAAGAATCATTCATTTTTTTAAACAGAGATACTCGAGACACAATTGAGATACCTGAAAAAACTACAGAAACTTACGGTGGTTTTTCCTGCTCTGATCCAGGAAAAGGGTAATCTGAGGTTTTAGTTGGTCCCTCATCAGTATCTTCCATAGAAATACTGCTGGCATGTTGCATCTAGTATTAATACAATTACAAAGTGGCTTACATGCATGGAATGTAGAAAAGTAATTAGTTAGAGATAATAATTATAAAGTATATGTAAGAAAGTTGGAAACTACACAGTAATTTATATGTGTAATAGTGACAGCGATTAATACTTTGTTGTATGTAAACATAAATTAGATTTAAACAGGAAGTGTACAGTAAAAAATAAAATAAAATAATATTTGTATTAGGAAGTCACTCCTATGTATAAATACACAAAACAAAAAGGTACGATTCTCTTGATTGTGCTTGCATGCAATGTAAAACTAGGCTTTATATATTTACAAAAGTACTTAAATTGCATTTTTATCCACAGGGAATAATGAAATAAAAGATTTAACAAACAGTTACCACCTACATTGGCTTGGCACATTCAATACATATCTGAATGAGAGAGTTAATTATATTCTCAGTAAAGGAGCTTTTTTCCTTACTTCAAAGATTGCATCCTCACAGAAGTTAACAAATGCTTCTAGTTTCTCTTTATCTCCTCCTTCCGTTACAATACTGTAGAAGAAAGCTCTTTTGGATTCCTGTTGAATAACGACAAAAAATATCTCAGTAAAATTCATGTACTATATAAAGCATAGTGTATGCTTGAGAAAAAATATATAGTCATATATCTATCACTTCATATCTGTTCCTTATACATTTCCACATTTCTTTATCAATTAGCACCAAACTTGACATTGTGATATGAAAGGTTCTGAAATGGTTGGAACTCCCTAACTATATAAATAAACGTCTATATATGTGTGTGTGTGAATCTTTTCCTTACACATTTTCACATTTCTTGACCAATCAGCCCCAAACTTCACACGAGAGGAGCTTGCCTATCCTCATTTAATTTCATATTGATAGAATTCCTGAAAACAATGTGTCTATATATATATATATATATATGTCTTTCTTTTGAGTACTGGTATCTTTATTTTTACTGCACTTTTAACTTTATTATATTAATGAAAAAACAACAAAATCAGAAGCACAATTTCCTATCCTTCCTACAAACAAGTTCTTATTTCACTTGTTCAATGGATGGGCACTTCAACTAGTTCTCAGTGTAGCTTATCTTTGTTTATTATGGTAAAGCTGTGCATTGGTATTCTCAATAAAATTCTTAAATACATCAAAATATTTCCTTTAGGTTTTAATGAGTGGTTTTGCAGAAATATAAATGTTTATTTTTAACTTTTCACAACGTATATACCTCATGTGCAGCTTATTTTATTTTCTATACTTAGAAACTATGAATCAATACAAATTGGACCACTATTATACCGTCATATTCTTGGACTTCATTGTACTATCCATAATAATACTACTAATAATAATTATTGGATATATCTAGTTAACACATGCAATATTTCACAGTCAAAAGGGATACATTCTGGAGGATTATAGAGAATTACTCCTGTTGAGTTTTGTTGATACAAGTGTTTATATGCAATATACTGCTTTGAACATTTGTCTAAAGAATCCATATATAATTCATCAATATAAAACGCAAAATATTTTATTGTTTTCTCATAACAAAATATATCTACATTACCTCAGTATAGTTTCATTACAAATACCAGTAAAATATCTTACATATAAGTGACAGCTAGATACACTGTACCAATCTGTGTAATGTTAATGAAGATAAGACTGATATCTGTTTCTAAATCTAATTTTACTTAAAAGAAGTTTGGTGGAAAATATTCTGTAGTTTTTCTGAGTCTGTAGTGCATACTGGAAGGATTTTGACATTTTAGCAATAAAGTTATAAAAAAAACGAAGATTTCATTTCAGCCTATGTTTCACCATTGAAGTTTCATCAAGGCTGGTAATATTGAGTGTATATGCATATTTTCATATCAAACAGACTTTGAATTGCTAGTTCTAATAATAGTGTATATACATATTTTCATATCAAACAGACTTTGAATTGCTAGTTCTAGTAATGTTGCAATGGTGAAACCTCAAATGAACTAAAAATATATATTTTTAGTTTTATCTGAAAAGTAAGTGTTATTTTTCACTAACTTTACTACTGAAAAAATGTCTGGGAAATATAAAAGTGGATGGATTTATAAAATCATCAGAATCCCTTTTGCAGTAGCAATCCAATGGTTCTTTATAGAACAGTAAAAAGGAACTTACATTGGTAACAACCTTTTTCTTTCTTTAATTAAGAATTATTATGAAATCTCATTCTTCATTAGACACAAAAACGATGCTTTAAAATACCAAAGAATAAATTAATTGCCTTCTGACTTCAGAAGAAATGAAGAGCGTAATATTCATTAAAACTGTCTTGATTGTCCCAAAACATTATGTCATATTACTGTGGTTAAAATAGTTAAAGAACAATATTTGTCAGTTTACAAAATACATATATACTTGTTTGAAAAATACTTCAACAAGAAAATGAATGGACTACTCTGTAGCTAATCACATAAATAATACATACCTTGATTTGTGGCTTTTCCCATTGTTTTATTGTTGATTCTTTGACCTCAAAGTAAACTCTTTCTATTCTGTGACTTCCTCCTTCATAAATAGATTCAAATGTCATAAACGCTTAAGTCTGATTTGACTATTTCACTTTCATTTAAACTGAAAACCTTGTTTTGCCAACTTGTAAGGCTAATTGAAGTTTGGAGCATTTTGAGACTAAAATAAAAAACTTTATTTCACAGATGAAAAATGTTTTTATTAATTGTCTGTTAACTTCAGTTAAAATTATCATAATGAGCAAAGAGCTTCACATAACACTGAGATTCAAGCAGTTACTTTTGCATAAAATTGTAATATATCCAAAATATAAATCAATTTTAAATGTTTATGTTTTAAATTTGTTTGTTCTCCAGCACAAACAGTTAATTTGCTTGTTTATATTGTCCTTCATGTTGTGTGGGTTTCCCATATTAATTCATTATCTGAACTGTTGCTTGAGTAATGAGTTTTTTTGTATCTTTAGTTTGAAACATCAATATATCAGGTAATGTAATATCAATATTTAATTTTTTTTTCAGAATATCTAAGTAACAATGCTAAAATTGCAACTTTTTAATACAGAGAAGCTCTAAAAACAGAATAAAAGTTAATATCTGAATAACTACACACACATAAACAATTGTATTAAAAACATAACATTAGACAAAAAAGAAACATCACAAATCATTCTTCAGAGCTACACTACAGCCACTGCAGACTAGACTACTCACCCATTATTTCAATCCTGCCCAAATAAGCCTCAAAATAATTCAGAACACTACTTGCTGTTTCCAAAAACCTTGACAGCCTGTAATATAGGAGAATGCCAAGAGAAGATTAAAAAACAACCACAAAAAATTGTAAACATTAGCTTGTCACAATATATGTTATGAAGTACTCAAGTAACACTTAATTTAGCCACCAGGTTTAATGATTAGTTCTTATTTACTCCCTAGCCACATGCAGCAAGGTACAAGATTTATATAACATGAGGAACTAAAAATGATATTATTTGATACTTAAGAAAGATGTGAACAAATTATGAAAACCAGATCCTGACATCTGTAGATAACTGCATTTCATGTCCATCATAACTTATTTATAGCTTACAGAGTAAAATATTTATACTGTCAACATGCTAGACTTTAGTAGCCTTTTCTTTATTACTAACTATAAGATAAGATCTTATGAGACAGCTTAATATATATTATATGCCACATGTATGGCTGTTCTGTGTGGGAAAACATAAGCAACACATTACATTTTTATTTTCCTGCTGATACATACACGTATGTTTTATAAAGCTTTTTAGTTTCATAGATAGTTCAATGTTATTAGCACTGAAACATTTACAAAAAGGTCTGGTTATACACTACATACCTGGGATCATTCGGCATGTGTTCTGACAAGTTGGTTAACAAAACAGCAAGGTTGAAACCTAGAAATATGAATAAAATAACATTTTGCCTTACAGAAAATTACTACAAAAACAAACATTATTATTTCAAACAAGTACTACTTTAAAAATTAAGTGCTTATTATTGTCATTACATGCACTAAATTATTACAATACAAAGTTGTACACTTTGTTGACACATGAGTAGTTTCCCTTACAAGCAAGTCATGACGCGGGTAATACATTTAGCACCTATGAGTTTGATTCTCACCACAAATGTAACCACCTGTAATAGCAGACTCCATTGATAAACTGATGTGTAACCACCTGTAATAGCAGACTCCATTGATAAACTGATGTGTAACCACCTGTAATAGCAGACTCCATTGATAAACTTATGGGAGGAATTTAAAAAAACTTTCTGAAGGGAACGTTGAGCCAAAGGTCATAACATTTCTAAAATAGTAACCTTCAAGTGTTCTCCATGGAAGAAAAAAAAACTCGTCTTGTAAAATATTTAGAACAGCAAGGCTTCTAAAACTACGAACCTATTTTCAATCACAAGGTGAAAGCTCCATTTATTAAAAGAGCTCGTTTCTCCAAAAAAACATTGTTATGAAGCTGGACATAATCCATGGTACTAATAGAAGGATAATAAACAAAGATTTGAAGTCTGTGATGGCTCACAAGTTCCCTCAAAAGCAATGGTTATTTTCATGAGAAAGATGGTTGAAGAAACTGGAACTTTGGTATGTAGTCTAAGATTGATCTCTCTTTCCTTTTCAAGGGTAAAGAAGACTTGGACTACACTTCTTATCTCAATGCAATTTTAGAAATACAGTTACTGTTCTTTAAAGTTAAGATCCAATATTCAACTTTACAGGCATGCATGCATAAAATGCTGAAATGTTTGAATATTTAAATGAATGTCCACAGGAATAGCCAGAGTGTGTGTGTGTTAAATACCTCCTTAACATTTTACAAAAATATTGCAAGTATTATGATGTAAGCTTAAAATTGTAGTAAACTATATATATTTAGTAATTTTTATTAAAACTGTAAACATGTGTATGTGTTTAAGCACTCGTAACACATATTCCTTTAACCTGTTGAGTTACACTGTAAAAAGTTAATCCTCAACACATTTGTCTTCCCCCAAAAAACAGTTTCTGTGGGTGTGTGCCTGTGAACATTTATAATGTTAATACATAGGAAAAACTATAAATAAGGCACAAAAATTTACAAACACTTACCAATATCTTTTGCTGGATTATGGAAACGTTCAGTGAATTCTCGATAGTCAATGAGTCCATCATGATTAGGTTCACAACAACTCATCAGGTAACTAATTTCTTCTCTATTGAGATTAAAATATTATGAAAAAAACAATTGTAAATCATAAGAAAACAGGACAATATGTGAAGGTATTTTTATAACAATTCTACTGACAAAATATACTAGTTACATACAATATTGACATTTATGTTCCAAATTTTTCAATGCTTTATAAAAATCTCAAAATTGTGATGTTTTTAATGTTTTCTTTAATCAGATTTGTTTGCAAGTACTCATGCAAATAACTGCCTCTTTGTCTTGTAATTTTCCTTCTTATTTATTACCTTAGAACCTTTTCTTAAACACAGATATAAAATAAAAATTTCATATAATTTACGTCAATTACAATTTTGGGAAAAACATGTACACACACACACACACACATATACAGCTCTGGTTCTGGGTTTACTTACTGAGTATAGATTTTCTGTTGCTCCATTGCTTTCTGAAATTCTTTTGGTGTAATCCACCCATTTCTTTTTGTATCTATCTCCTGTTTAGTTTACAGAGACGCAGATATAACGTCTTAACCACACATATGTGTAACACAATAAATTTGCACTGGATATTCACAAGAAGTTAAACAAAACATCATGTCTCTAATTATTTGAGTTTTGTTACGTATTTAGCCTCAAGCCAATTTTTTCTCTTCTTTGAAGTATAATTATTTAAATTAAGTTCTGAAAAAAAAATTCATAGCATATCTCACATCAATGTCTCAATTTCCTTCTGCATCAAATGTTAATTTTAATGAAGAAAAGATAAGCAGAGGTCAAATCTACTCTCTTAATAGCAACTGTCACTGCAACAAACTAGTTACACTGAATCAATGGCTCATAATGCTTGCTTAGGATACTGAAACAAATAAACAAGTAAGCCTTGGTGGAATATAAGCTGTTTGTTTGGTTTAGACATAAAGCCCTTTACTCATCAGTAGTAACTCAAAATATGTTACGAGTTTGGATAACATGTGACATATCATCACAATTATTGATTCAGTATTATTAAAGCACCATTATTATTTAAACCTACTATGTATCTGATAGTGAGTAAATAACATAAAATGCTGAAAAAAAACACTTTTTCTTTGCCAAATGTTTGATATATTTCTTAAAGGCTTAATAAAAAAAGATATGAATGCAGATAAAAGATTATTTTAAAGTTGTACAGGGTTGAGTACTTATATTAAAATGAGTTTGAATTTACAAATTGAAATAACATCCACAAGTGATAAAAAGTATTGGTGGAAGTACATTTTTATATTGTCTGAAAATTTTAGGTAATGTAATATCACCAAGAACTGATCACTTTTAAGAGGATTCTTGATGTTAGAAAAACACATAGCTTCAGGAATTCTTGAGAGAAATGAGGAGAAACCTTATAACCTGAGAACTTTTGAAAGTGCTTAGGTAATGGGCCTTTTATTCATTTTTAAGAAGAATATGTAGTACTTCTTTCCAGTGCAAAATATTCAAACATCCAGATCATAATGTGTTCAAACTGGATATTTAGAATTTTCAAGGATCCTCTTGTACTTAAAGGCATTGGAAATCAAAGGAATATGTATCAGTGTAGGGACCAGGACCAACAAAAAAAAAGATCTGCAACAAGTAGTACAGAAGATGCGGTAAACAAAATGTGGCATATTGTAACATGTGAAAATCTGTAAACCTAAACATTATTGGCAAAAGCCATCTAAATTACTCAGATATCAGCATGTAATAAAATGAAGAAGAATTTCCAACTGAAAAAGCAACACAAGTCAAGTATAAATAAGTTGCTTCCAAAATATATCTGTTCAACCATTGTAAGCAACAGGGTAATGAAATGGGTATTCGTGATATTCCATATGAAGATGTACTGGTTATATCCCATCTTTAAATAGAGTACTTAAAGATTTCTATGTGATCAAACTGTTGAAATGGATGCTGAAAATCTATCAGCTGTATTTAGTACACAAG
The DNA here is from genome assembly GCA_011833715.1 of Carcinoscorpius rotundicauda. Taxonomy (NCBI): domain Eukaryota; kingdom Metazoa; phylum Arthropoda; class Merostomata; order Xiphosura; family Limulidae; genus Carcinoscorpius; species Carcinoscorpius rotundicauda. The sequence continues at coordinate 160,285,588 of CM022392.1, read as the reverse complement.
TAATGAAAAGAAGATTGGTGTGCTTTGGAGACAACAGCTTATGATGAATCCTTTTACAATGAAAATGGTTATGTCCAAAACGTCCTCACCCAATGATCATGAATGATTGGACATCCCAACATTAACTGTGATGGCATCGTGAAGCTCCAAAATGATTTTAATGTGACATACTCAAATCTCTGTAGTGACATTGACTGAGAGATTAGGCAGTTTATTCAAAAAATAATGAGAAAATTAAACACAAAACATCAAAAATAAATACAAAAATCATAGAATAAAAACTGAGTTAATAGGCCAATATTATCAATATACAGAAAAAATTATGTTTATCTGAAAGACAAAATCTTTAAAATGTAGAAGTTCACTATGATTTTTTGTGATCAATATACATACTAAGGATATCGAGATTTGTCACAGTATTGAATTATATATTTCTTTTCTTGATTTTTTAATATTTTATGCTGTAAAAATTGTTTGTTTGCTTGTTTTTCAATCTTGCACAAAGCTACACGAGGGCTATTTGCACTAGCTATCCCTAATTTAGTAGTGAAAGACTAGATGGAAGGCAGCTAATCACCACCCAGTGCCAATTTTTGGGCTACTCTTTTACCAATGAATAGTGGGATACACCATAACATTATAATGCTCCCACAGCTGAAAGGGTGAGCATGCTTGGTGTGATGGGGATTTGGACCCATGACCCTCAAATTACAAATCGAGTGCCCTAACCACCTGGCCATGCCAAACCTAATGTAAAATTCAAAACAGTTCAAAAACCCCTTAGCATTAGCTATTAATCTGCTTTCAGCATAACTTCTCAGAGGTATATAAAATCTGAATAAAGGTTATTGACAAATACAGATTATTATTTACATGATAACTGTTTCATTACAAGCAGAACTTTACTAAATTCACAATTATATCTCATAATTTAAACTAACTGAAGCAGTTCTAATGCATCACATATTAACCATTTAATACTTTAAATTGTTTTATTTGTTAAAAATTTGGGAAAAATATTATAAGAATATCAGAGATTTTTATACATTATAACAAACAGATATGAAAAATAAGTATACATTTTTTTATAACTATTTTAAGCAGATAAGAAAAGTTGGCTATAAAATATAAATCTTGAGCATCTCACAACACAAGAGTCTTGATTACCTGAAATGCTGAAGAAGATGTGAGCTCTTGCAGTTTGAGGAACATGTCAAAGAACTTCAGGATCATCTAGACCCAATAATGTGAAGAATGACAAGTAAGAAGACAAAATTAAAAACAGAACAAAATTTAATTGACAAGGCAAGACTGGTGCTGCTGCTGGTTAGAAGAATAAGTTCACATATTACAATTCCTCAGTATTAGGCAGTCTGAATAAGTAAAATATATTTGTTGTGATAAAAGATAAAATCAACTGGCTGGATGAGAATTTTCAAATCATCAATCTTGAAAAACTGTGGACTTCATGAGATAAACAAACTGAAGACAAAGCAAAATTTTCAAAAGCAGTTAATAGGAGAAGAGTTAATGGATTATGGAAAAATATATATATGTGAACAGAAGATCTTACATAAAGAAGCTAATGTTAGCAACAGAAGTAACCTATGGGAAAAAGAGCAATTATTTTTATATGTGCACCAAAAATGTTTTGAGTGTTAGAAGTAATTATAATTTGGGCACAAGGGCTGTAATGTTTAAAAAGATAACATTGTCATCTAACTCACATTCAATAAGAGTGCAATGACAGCTTGTCTGTACTCAAACTTCAAATAAATCTCACCAAAAAAAGTGGAATAGGTGAGATGAGAGATTTCAACATCAGGACATACTGAAGAATCAAAGGACAATCCATAGGTGTGGTGATATCATGTCACAAAACAATACAATAATTAAACGTTTTTTTTCCCTAAATAAGCTCTCAATAGATTGTTTTGAAAATACATTTCTGACACAGTTTAAAACACTTACAAATATTCATTCTCCTACAGCCTCTCAATAATATTTGCAATAATAACAAACCAGAACAATGGACTTCCTGTTAAAATAATTTTTAAAGAGTAACACCATGAAATAGCTTTATAACTGAATGAAACTTAAATGTTTCCTACACAATGAATCTTTAGCAAAAAAAAATGGTTAATTTGTTTTATCTTTAAGCAAAACTTAACAATAGCAAAAAAACAGTTTTGCCTTAAAACATGGGATGATTTCTGTAGAAGTTTGCAGAACAAAATGGAAGTTTTATGAAAAATCAAAACGTGGGAACTGAACAAGATCCATGGGTTTGTCAGTGAAATATACAACTGATGCCTTTATACAGCTACAAAAACAGCACTAGAAAAAACACAAAAGGTGTGCATGAGCAAATCAACCACATCCTGGTGAGAAACGTGTACAGAACGCTCAAAGATATGGATTGGAATATACAAACATATAAAACAAAACAAAAACAAGGGCTTTGTGTATCTTACTGCCTTTTTGAGCACATAACTTAACAGTTTCTACATCATATTTTTTGTGGGCCTATAGCTTTGTAGATTACATGGTCTCTATTAATATAAGAGTCACAAATAAAACTAGGTAACCACAAGCACCATCAGTATTGCAATTAATTCTGCACAATGGGATCCCTTATTAGATAAGATTGATACATAGACACTTATTAAATCACTTTGACAATTTAAAATAATTAGCATTTTAAATTAGGTGAAATTTAATAAGTCACAAAAATATTTTATCTAATACATTAAAAAGTGGATTATATTACTATTAAATTGAGTGTCAACTCTTTACATGGGAAACAAGTGAAACAAATTTCAACTCAAAAGCTATGACGTTTTTCTAATTTTCAAAAGTGGCAACATCTAATCAACAGCCATAACCTTTTTAATAATTTACCAGAATATAATAAATAAACTGTTGTTAGGAACCTCTTTCATTTACTCAAAATGTGCAGTAATGTGATCACCTTCCACATCATGGAGCTTTTACAACATGTGCCACTAAACAGTTAAAAATATTATATTTAAAAATGGCACACAAAAAAGTGGTAACACTAAGGAGCTCAAGTGGACCACATAATATAGTTTCATTCAAGCATCTACACATTAAAACATAAAATAGAAATTTTCATTTCGATTGCCACAGAGTTACTGCACAAGTCATTTTGAACCATCCTTTACAAAAACTGGCTTTTTAAAACTAGATTCTAAATAAGAATATAATTTCTACTAATCAATTAAAACAGAATGAAAGTACAGTTTTGTTGAGTGTAAACTTTATAAGTCAGAAGAAAAAGTGCTCACTCATAATTTTAAAATTAAGTTTTTAAAAATGTGAAATGTCATAACATTCAATCAACAAACATGATATTCTTATATTTTACATAGCACAATAATGTATGTTTAATTCATACATATAGCTACCCTAAGAGCATTCACATGCTAACCTACCTCCACATTAGAAGCAGATTCAACCAGTGTATCCACCATCTGTTTACCAATAGTTCCATTCATAACGTTACCTGAAAGAAATTACACTTTTTGTGGTTCATAAATATTTCTATTAAATTAACTAATAAATAATGCATAGATTAGCCACTTCTTATCAAATTCTTATAACTGACAGATAAGCTAGTGGTGATTCCAAAGTTTATAAATCGTATTTCTCTGACTAAAGATCTTTATGACTGCTGTGTAATTTCAAAGTCATCAATATTTCAAATTTGAGATTTTCTTATAATCTTGAAAACAAATCTAGAACAAGTGATTTACTTGTGTTATGCAGTGTCATAAATACATACAATATAGAAAATCACAAGTTAACTTTATTCTTCAGGATTTAAACCACTTAAAAATATGTGGTGTATACAATTTACCAGACTTAAGTGTGTATGAGAGCATTTTATATTTTTTCCTATTAGTTAAAGTTTTATTTCAGTCTTCACAATTCTGGGTTAGAAAGTAATGATGTTATTATCTGCATCACACACTGTAACAGATAAAAACACTACTGACCATATTCTACAGCAGTGTTATACATAATATCACAGTTTCAATAAGTTTTTTTAGTTATGGAATACATATAACTACAAAAGTGTATGCTATATTTGCATCTCTTGGACTTGAGTTACTGACATATTTTTTTAAAGAAATACACAAAACCACATTTGTTTTCCTCAAGACTAAACACCAGCAGTGCCCGAGATGAGGAGGAATGGACCAGAATGTTGTTCTGGTTGTGAACATTTTGTATTAAATCATTCCTATTGTTAAGCTACTCAAACAGGTCTGTGTAGCATGGGAGTGCTGTTTGCAAAACTGGGTGTGATACCTGAACATTCCACTTCACTTGTAAAGTTTTTACAACTCAAACACTGAAAACCAGTAATATTACATGCATCTATGAGTAAAACAAAAAGAGTTAACATGACCATGTAGTTTCTTTTTTTTTGTGGAATTATTTGTGCACTTACTTGAAAAAATAGACATGACATAACATATTGTTTTTTTTAAGATACACACTACCTAAATTACGTCTATTTTGAGTACCAACCTTCTAGCATACTAAGCATCATAATAACCATTTCCTTTTGCAGTTCCAATAACTCAGTCAACAAATCAAGTTGGCTGGCACTCTAGAAGATAAAAACTAAGAATATAGTAATGTCTAATAAATTTACAAAATTTTTTTAGTTTGCTTGTAGTTATTATATATTCACTTAAAATTTCAACTAAATAAATTATGTATGACAGAAGTAAAATAGTAGAGTTCTGTGGAACAACCATTATGAAATTGATGTGTATAATCTTCGTTTTCTACTTTGTTTTTACCTTAGAGAGTTTGTCTTGCATGTGGGAAAAAAGAAACAAGAATCCACCAACAGCATCCCATAACCTACTGTGTGCTAAGGCCTGTTGGTTCAAAGGGCATGGTCCCTACATAAACAATAAGAAACATCTTAATTTCTTTGTTTGAATTATGAGTTCAATCATAATGATTCTCTGTTCAGCTAAAATTTCTGAATTTTAAAAATTAGAACTATAGAGTACTGAGTATATTAAATATGCAAGTCATAAGAAAAACAAGAAATGATATAAAGTTACGGTGGAATAGAATGTGTCAGAACTATACATTGCATTGCATTTCACAGGTAATGTGACACCACTGAAAACTGATTGTTTTTGGGGAGGGTATGTAATAGACTTTTTACATTACATTTTTGTTATTTGGAAGGTGTTTCTCACAGCTCGATGGTTAAGTCATTCAGAAGGTATATATACACAGGTAATTCTTACTGCTAGAGTTTTGCTGTCGTATATCTGGATGTTGTAGGCCACAAGCTCCACAGTGAGCAAGCACCTTAAAGCCCTATTTTTTGGCTCCTTGTGCAGGTACTGGTGAATATTCTTTCTCTTTTATGGGGTAATTTACTGATCAACACATGCCCTTTCTTCTGGCATGCTTATTTAAGCACTGTCATAAGTGAACCAATTTTAAAGTAATGATCATAATTTGGGTCTCCTCAGTTTGTCTTCAATTGACGGTTATAATTACAGTGGCCATATGTGTTTAGCTAAAAAACAAAACAATTTCTGCTCATGACATCAGCAACTGGGAGAAATTTCAGTTCTTTTAACCAACGTATTTTGTACTTTGGCAAGTGCAACAGGGTCATCCTGAGAAGCATTCCGAGATACTGTTTCGTCTCAAATGAACCAACAGGAATGTTAACTCTGAACTAAGCTGTAAAGAGTTTTTTTCTGTTCTATAATAAACTCAACAAAGGGTTTGAAAAAGAAAAATGAAAAACTTTATTTGCATTTTGGCTTCTGGTGACTCACTTAACTTTTCATTTTATGCCAATGGATCCTGGCATTGATTTTTGTCTCCATCTGAAGGCATGACTGAACTTTGAAGACTGTTGGAAGTGATCTGCATCTTTGTCCTGGCACACAGAATTAGAAAGTGGTAAATTACCTTCACTTCAGAACGTTAAACCTCTGACTAAAAGTCTTCTTTGACATCTTTGTCCTCAAGATTACTATCCGATTCAATGTCCAGATCCTGAAGAATCCACATCAGTCAGCAGAATCAACTGGTAAGCAACACATCCTCTTTTTGTTTGATAGCATTCTATATTACAGCCTATCATATTACAACTGTAATTCACAAATATCTGAATCAATCAATGGATAGCTACAACCAGATTTGTTGTATTCTACAAAAGTAAATAAGATAGCTATTATGCAATGCTATCAGGGCTGTATTACCAATTGATTCATAGGCTCCTAATGGATTCAGTCATGATAAAAATTGGCTGTTCCTTTCATTATAATTGTCTAGCAATCAATTGCTTCATGTGAAGTACAATTAGCTTTACTATTTAACAAGATTTTGCATTACTTAACTTTTTTCTTGTCAAAAATTTCTTCCAAATCTAAAGAAGAAGAAGAATGCTGCAGTGCTGACACTTTCTGACTAAAAATTACTTATATATATATATATATATATATGGAATTTCAGTCATAACATGGACTGATTTTCATTAAAAACCAATAATTTGCTCAAATGGTTTTCACATAATTGTCCTGTGATTCCACTTGGTATTAGTGGAAAGAATATGGTTAATTAAGAACTAAAAATTTGAATGGTATGTAAACCAGCCTCTTAAAAATACTAGCACACATTTCTACACATAACTACCTAATTTACAAGCTCAAACATTTACTCTATATTATTAACTCTTCTATTATGTTATGATTTGTACAAATACAATTTAAAACAAACTGAAACAGTTTTGACTTTGTATGTTTTTCCTCATTTATATTAAATATTTGAAGTTGATGTAGACACATTACAATAAACCTAAATGTATATATTCTGTTGCATAACAATATAATCACATAACTCGCATCAAGTAGACTTAGAACTTAATAAGAGATGTAAAGTCTTTTTTCATAAAGATTTTGTTTGTTTTGTTGAGAGATATTTGCACTTTACCTTAAAGTGAAACATTACAGACAAGGCAGCAAGTTAATGCCACCCATGAACAACTGTTGCTGGACCAAATAACAGGATATGACCATCACTCTTATATCACACCCACACCCATTTTGCATAAAAAAAGTAGGAAATTATGCCAAGGTTTCTTTAACATCATTCACAGAAATATATAAACATAACCTCATTTGAAATGTACACAAAATAGCCCAAATATTTCTCACCTGAATAAACTCTGTTAAAGTGTTGAATACTTGTTTGGCCACAGTAATAGCTTTACAAAAGTTGTCTTTGCCCTTGGAATATCATTTATAAGAGAATAAAAATAATTTTAAAAGTACAAAACACAAGTGTCTGTAAGAAGTGAATGTATACATCAGCAGCATCTTAATATAACTGTATTAATAAAAAATTACATCGTTAAATGGTTCAACCTTAGACACTTTTTGAAATAAAATGAAATAGATAGTTTCAGAAATTAAAATACACTAATTATAAATGTTTATTTGCATAACCTATTTTTTAAAGTAATGAGCTTCATATCACAACAAAACATGCACAACTATCCCAAATATAAATATTAAAAAAACAAAGTTATCAAAAGAAAAAACTTCTGTCTCAGTAAAAAAGAAGGCTTTTATACATGAAAAACCTAGATCAATCATATACACTATATACACAAGATTGTTCAATACATGAAGAACCTAGATCAATCATATACACTATATACACAAGATTGTTCAGAAAGTTTAAAAGTCATAATTTAGAGTACAATTTAAACTCAAACACAAATACATTAATTTCATGAAAATATACAAAAATATAATATTTTTATTATTATATAAATTTCACACATAATTTATTTACAAAATATGACAAATGTAAAAATAATGTGCAGAAAAGCAAAAAAACAACAACAACAACAACAAAAACTAATAACAAATAAGCAAACTTACAGGTTGGTCAATGACCTCCTTACTAGAGTAATACCAATAAAAGTCCATGACTGATTCCTGTAGTAATTAAAAAACGAAAAGATAGAATGAAGAAGAAATTGCTGACAATTTAATTACCAGGATTACATTTACTGAATGCTTTGTATTGTTTCCATGTACCAAGAGCAAATGTTAGGTTATTACCTCAAGAATCAGCTTTTGTCTCTCTTACAAAATTCATTTGTTAAACAAGAAAAGACAGTACAGATTGTCAAGAATAATAATGGATAAGTAAGAATACTTTGTAATTATTTACCAAACTTGGTTTACTTTTACAGTAAATTTACAGACAAAAAAGTATAGTATTTTTTTCTTCAAAAACTACTGTCTTACCTTCAACATTTAAATTTCATAAGCAAATTGAAACCAGATAACATTTTATTTCTCAAAACATAAGGTAATTGCTAATATATTCTGTTTATTGTCAATAAAATGTATCTCTTTTCCATGAAGTTAAACAAGAGAAGGTATATGATAAAATAAAGCTATTTTTAAATAAATGATTGGTAATCATTTCAAATAACAATCACTGTCAAGTTAAAAAACCTTTAACATTAAACTTCTTATGATGTCTTCCATTAACTAAATAAATGATTCCTATAATTAAACTTTGAAAAGGGATTATAAATATTAAATTGCAATGCATTAATTAATATCTAATTTTGTAATAATTATTGTTTTAAAGTTAAATATGCAAAATTTAAATTGTAAAAGAAAAGAAATGATGTTTGCAAAACATTTGTTCAACAAGATATAATTAGTTTTCTACTAATAAGAATAATATGCATTTCACTTTTTAAGATTAAAAAACAAAAAACACAAAAAGCTAACCTGTAATCTTAATAAGTAGTCGACAGTACTGATAACTATATTGACAGTTGTTGTGTTGCCTGCTTGAGTTCGCAGGTAGTTTTGAAATTCTAGAAAAAAAGAAAAACATGATTTACACATTGAAACTTGCATGATAGTTTTGAATCTTTTATATTCCAGAAAGAAAAAGGTGATCTAAAATTAATATAAGTTGAGCACAACATTCACAAAGAAAGATGAATATTACTGTTCATTATGTTCTCATATGAAAAATTTCAGTTTTTATTTGACCTTATCAAAGACGTTGAAGTTTTCTATAAATTTATTAGTATTTTGCTTTTACTTTATAAACACATACTGAGGCCAATTAGTGAAACAGAAAAGCTGTTCTTGCATCAAATTAAGGGCTATCTGTGCTCTGCCCACCACAGGTATTGAAACCTGGTTTCTAGCAGCATAAGTCTACAGACATACTGCTGTATCACTTTGGGGACTAACAGATAAACATAATGAAAACTGCTAAAATGTGGCAAAGTAGGTAAAAAACAAACAGACAAATACAACATGATAATAATTAATTTCACATTATTAGATGATGCTAAGTTTCTTTGTCAAAAAATTGTGCACTTCATTTTTGATATATTTAAACACAACACAAGTTTTTGTTATTAAGTTATTGTCATAAGAAAAACTAATGATTCATAAAATACATAAACATACAACATTAAATATCAAACTACACGACAAATAAACATAGGAAATTACACTGCTTCAGAAACCATGCTTTAAATAATTCATTTTTAGATTTTCAACTTGCCTAAATTATGTCCTTCACACAGTAGCTGAAGAAAACGGAAGAGCTTGCAGGTGAATTCAGCATCATGCATGTTTTTCTCTCCAGCAGTTCCTTCTGAACCAACACCAAGCCCCTCAGCTTTCTGAGTCCGCTCAAAAGCATCTAGGTCAAGCACACTATCAAAAGTGATGTATTTGAAGAGTAAATGCATTACCTTCTGATGCCGTGTTGTGGAATGGAAACAAATAGCACAGTGATCTCAATATATAAAAATTCACCACACAATTGTGACTTCTAAATAAACAAAGATTTACTTATCATTTTATTATTATTTTAAACAAATTCATTTATAAATTCTGTTTCTTATATTGGATGTTTGAGACTTCTTCGATAAGCTTCTTTTACCAATTTATTTGAATACTTAATAACATTTTGGGCTTAAATTTTATGAGGGATTGATCATTGTGCCCAAAATATTTCAAATGAAGTGCATGAAGTGGTATTAAAAGTCTTACGAGATATTTATCGCATTTACTGGAGAAACTATATGAAAGAAAACTAGGGAATATTTAAGGGTATAAAATTCCAATAGCAACTAAAAACTTACCTGCAGGAGTTCATGAGACCAGCTATAGATGTAAAGAATCCAACATCTTTTTTCTCTTTTAGGTGTTTCAACATACGCTAAAAATTTAAAGCAAAAATACACGATAGCACGTACACTCAACAACAACAGAATAAAACTGGATATATGCATGGCATGTGTATCACTTGAAATAAATCATTAATACGGGGTAACCCACGACATGAATTCAGATTTTTAACAAGCATAATTGAAATTGAGAGTTTATTTTGTTTTGTGGAACTGTAACTAATAGATCAATTATTTTAAACGAAATAATTTTTTTGTTTTTTTAATTTTGCACAAAATTACACAAGAGCTATCTGCACTAGCTATTCCTAATTTATCACTGTGTAACTAGAAGGAAGGCAGCTAGTCATCACCACCCACCAATAATTATTGGGTTACTACTCTTTTACCAATGAATAGTGAGATGGATCATCACATTATGACACCCATATGGTTGAGAAGGCTAACATGTTTGGATGCAAGGGTGATTTGAACTCATGACACTCATATTATGAGTTAAGCACGCTAATCACATGGCCATTCCAGGCCCAAATGAAACAATACTTCATTATTAACTAAAATACCACTCTGTGCCAAGTATGTGCTTTATTATAGTTAATGTTAAAATGTAAACTTTTCTGTAATCAGTCCCCTTTGTGATTAAAGTACTGATAGTATCATGCAGTTTCTAATGAGGCCTTTGATATTCTTGGGCACACTGGTTTACCTTGGAGTAATAAGGTAACTTTCATAAAAGTAACTGGGGATTTTACAGAACATGTTATGTACAGTTAAACTAAATTATCTGACTCTGATAGAGTTGTGAAAAATAAAAGAAGTTGTAAACAGAACATAACAATTTGAAATGAACACAATCAAAGATGATGGAGGGCACTGCCTTTACTGAAACTTCTAGATATCATTGTGAAGAAAAAGATGTATCTTTGATATCATTCCAGGGTAAGAAAAGACAACATTATACACATGAAACAATAATGCTGTTTTTCTCAGGAAACATGTGATACCCATACCACCATTGGTCATTTCTATTAAAAAATAATCACGATTGTCAGTGATGACCAATCAACATTGTATTCTTAAACTACCAACTGACTTTCCAGTGGAAAAGATTAACATCTACTTTCATATAGTTTAACATACTTCAAAGCAATATTTTTTTTACAAAAGGCCATAAATGATACCACAGATGAATGATACAGTTCAGTAGATAACTGGAGTTAAAGGAATTTATTCACTTTCTTGTTCTGTGTTAAAATTATACACATTTATATGCCAAAAAAACACACAAAAAACCCAGAAAGTGAAAAACATGGTATTTTTGCATGGTATTTTATTAATGCCTACTTAATTATTATGGAATTTGAACTCCAAATAGAAAGCTCAGTGCACTAACCTTATCAGATTAGAAATGTCTTACTTATTCTAGTCTTCAGTGGTCTCTTGGCAATAGAACTGGTGTTTAATTTTACTGACACATTACATGCTCATATAAACGTCATTACATTTATTTAGGCCACATTTCAACATTTTACTATAACTAATTTGTTATTATCATGTATAATAAAAGTTAACTCTGCACAGCTTCTGAGTTAAAAAGAAAGTTATCTTATGATGTAGTAGGATACTCACCATTTGAACTTCAATGTTACCTCCACGTAACAGTGAAATTCCCAGCTTCAAACTGTTCATGACCATTGGTCCTTGAGTCCCTGTGAACCATAAGAAGTTAGTTCATTATCAACAATTCAAGAAATTTTTGTGTATGTCTAAAACTTGGATGAGTTAACGATTATTTTGATTTTATGAAAAAAATTAACTTTAACAATTAAGATGAAATTAATGTAAAATATACTATTTACATGCCAATATACACAACATTTTGTTGAATGTAATAACTGATTTTAAAATACTGTCATACTATTTATTACTTTAACTACATCAAAAGAGAGAAATATCATTGTCCAATTAACTTCTAGATTTAACATTACTTTCATACACTTACTTTAATTTATATTAGTAATTAGTGACTTCTCAAGTTACCATAATTTATAAAAATACAGAAAGCAACATTCATACAATGTGAAAAAAAGTCCACAGCTAACAGCTCCAGTTTATAGGTGCATGTAATCCAGAACTGACAGCTCCAGTTTACATGTACATGTCATTACAACTGACAGATCCAGTTTATATATACAAGTTATCCACAACTAACAGCTCCAGTTTATATACATATGTTATTCACAACTGACAGTTCCAGCTTATATGTACATTATCCACTACTAACAGCTTCAGTTTATAAGTGTGTGTAATCTTCAACCAAAAGCTCTAATTTATATATATGTTACCTACAACCAACACCTCCAGTTTATGTGTATATGTTATCCATAATTGACAGCTCCAGTTTATACATATATGTAATTCACAAACAACAAAGAGCAAGAAAATATCATATACTATAACAGTAAACTATGCAGTAAAAAAATATTTGCAAAACAAATATTCTAATCAAACTGAATGACAAAAACTATACTCTCCACTTCATTGGATTATGATATAGAAAACTGGAAGGATTTCCATGATGCTATTTCAATAGACTTTAAAGCTTGTCCTTAGTGTTTATTCTTCATAACATTTGTTTCACTGGACAAATATTTCTGTTGGTACATAACTGTAAGAAATGCCTACTCTTAAACATATTTTTAATAAATCAAAATTTTTGATGCTTCAAAAAGAAGTAAACTAATATATCTCACAAACTTTTATAAGTATCACCATTTTGTATTATTTTCAAATGTTTTATTAACTGTAGCGATTTATGTAATACTATCTGGAGTACCCATCCCCTAGATGGAAGTTATGTAAAAACACGATTACTGAAAGGTTACTTAGGATGTGAAAAGTTGCATCCCATATACGTAATTGCAAGAAAAATGTAAACATGCCATAAAAAGTGTGAAACCACAAGTTTGCAGGTATCTTCACATGGACCCAACAAAACAAACCTCCAACTCAAATTTGTTGAAGCTCCATTTACAGGTAGCAAAGCAGTTGTAAAAAAACATCCAAAATTGAAAGTCTGTATGTATCTTCCTTTGGACCAAATGAATCTCCACACCAAATGTGGTGAAGTTCTGGTATAAAATGTAAACATTACAAAATAGAAAATTTGTGTGAACCCCCTTATTGATCTAATGATCCCCTGTACTAAATTTGGTGAAGATCCCATAACATGCTCAGGAATAGTTATGTGGACAGACAACAAACAGTACCATTATATTCATACAGATATATAAAGTAAACAGTAAATATGATGATGTTAAACCAACCTTTGCAAGCTGATATGTACAAAAGCACCATCTCTGCCACTCCTCTATCAGCAAGCCGTGCTTGTTGGAAAAGTGTTTTTTGTTTTTCCATCTCTTGTTCCTGCACAGTTTACAAGTTAAGTATTAACCACACTGACCCGACATGGATACTTAAATTTCTGTAGCCTAATAGTTTCATCATTTACAGTTGTTAAATGAAAGCCTATGCAATGTTTGTAACAGTATAACGTGTCCTTAATTTGTACATACACATGTGTAGAAGTAACAAGCATGTGAGCAAATTATGAATAATCATGCTAGTCATCATTTTATAATTATCAGTAACGAATAAAATGAAATAAAACTCTACCAGGATGTGATTTCAACAAAACTCAACCAAAATGATCTTTTCAGTTGACATTAATTCCACGGAAATGTTATCTTGTGTACAAAACAATCTGTTGAGTGGTTCAACTTCAAAATTAACAGCTAACACTCTACATTTAAGGTGTTTGCTTTACCATCAACCCTTGGAATTTTATCAATTTTTCCTATTTTTAGCCATAAAAGCAAAAACGATTTTGATAACATGCTCATTCATCAGTCCATCAAAGAGCACAACACAAAATTATAAATTAAAGGTTATTTATTTGGAAATGTACTTACTACATTATTAATGGCCTTACACAATACTGTTCTAAAAAGAAACGCTTAAGCCTTTTACACAAAAGAAATTTCTTTACTTAAAAATTTATATAATATCACAGGTATTATTAGACAAGATTTATATGCTGTTTGTTAATTATCTATCTACAAAATTAAGCCATTCAAATATAAAAAAAATCATTTCATCCACACCTACCATCATGAGACCAATTTTTTTCTATCCACAAAAATGCAGCATGAAACAGCAGATTAAAGTTTAGGTAAACAAGATTTCATAATTTATGAACTAGTATTTGTACTGAAATGTATTAGTTTTATATGTATTTCACCTGAGTTGTAACATGCTTTATGTACACAGAATTACATAATAGATTCTATAACAAATCTTAAGACAACACTATGTAGCAACATTTTTATTGTTTCTTGTTCCTGGGCAGAAAGTGTTATTTCTCAATTGCTTATGCCTAAAGTAAATGGAAAAGACCTATATTTCTCTTCAAACTTTGCTTTTGTAGCCTGCATAATGCCCTTCAATTTAGTTCTAGCTGCCTAAGTAAACATGTAGACCTATCTGATTTTATCAGAGATGGCATCAAGAAGTTGCAAGCATTCTCCAGACACATTCTGCAATGTATGTGGCCATTTTATTAAGACAAGAGCAAAAAAGTACTCTGTGATAGCATCTGCTAAAATGTATGAAGCCTATAAGGCATATTTCAACATGCCTGTCGGGGATCAAGACAAATCCTGGGCACCTCATTTTACCTGCAAGCACTGCAAAAAACCTCTAGAAGGTAAGATGGACAATTTTTGATTGCTTGAATAGTAAAATTTTGTTATACAAATTTTAGACCTTTTAAAATTTAAGTATCTTGGGATTTATTTTTTTAAAATTTCCAATGGTATAGAAAAAATATCACACATAAAATATTTTGCACAAACCTCTTACACATTAGTTGTGGATGAAATAAATTTATTCTTCACATAAACAATTTCAATTTGCTCTTTTGCAGGATGGTACAGAGGGGAAAAGAGAGCCATGAAGTTCGCTGTTCACAGAATTTGGTGTGTGAACCCATTGACCACTCAAGCAATTTTTATTTCTGCATGGTGGACCCTTTCAATCATCGGGTTGGCAAGAATGTATGTTATTATGTATCCAGAACTTCCATCAACCATCGCCCCAGTGCCACACTGCCTTGACCTACCTGTACCCACTCTGCCAGAAAGAAAGCAGCCATCCTCAAAAGAGAGTAGAAAATCAGAAAAAGAGGAAGAATTTGAAGATCCAGATTACAATTCAGGAGGTGCAGCTGGTGAGAGAAACTCATACTGCCCTAACCAAAGAGACCTCAATGACTTGATTAGAGATCTTGCTCTAACAAAGTCAAATGCCGAGACTATATTTGGGAACTGCTACATGAAAGTGATTTACATTACAGTTGCAAATCCTGAAAAACTACTCACTTCTAAACATTTTTGTATAGCTTTAGTATAAATACATGTTAACGTTTATTCAGATGTTGTATTATTCAAATCTTATGTACATAAAAATGTGCATGTTTATATATATAAAATAGATTAATTTTTAAATTTCATTATCCGGGTCACGAAAGCAAAGTTTGAAGGGAATAATGGCCATTTTCTGTAATTCTACAACAAAAGTGATTAAGAAATAACACACACTATCCAGGAACAAAATTTGTGTTTCGTTGTGTGATGGTCCTATAGACGAGCTTGTCACAAAATATAAAATGAATATAGGACACATTAACTATTCATATATATGTCAGTCATAAATCTGAGAGACTGTTCTGCCAAAGAAGTGACTCTATATCTTATAGATACATATGGCCATTGTTTGCCTTACTCCAAAACATATGACATATACAAGTTTGTTTTTGTAATTTCTCAGAAATATTCAATAAAAAACAAAACATGATGTTCAAATTTAAGTGAAAAGAATAAACAAAAACAGTTTCATCGGTTAATATGTGATCTATAAAATGCTTTAACCCCATCAAGATTATATACTTTAATAGCTTTTAACATAATTAGCATAGATATAAAAGTAAATATTTTAACTTCATGTTTGACAATTACAAAAAAAAAATAAAAAAATTATTCAGCAGTTAATTAACTGTTTTCAAAATTATTGGTGGTTGAATGTGCCTTCCATAACTAGTAACCCAACTGAATCATTAACCGTAAATAAAGTGAAATAAAACTAATTTATTTCAAGTAACAATCAATGTTGTGTATAAAATAAGCACGGGTGTGAGCACTTACAGTTTCTTTACCACAGGTTTATGTTCCAAAAGATGTATGATAAACAATACAGTATACAATAATAATCTCAAAATAAAAATACAGTTACTATTTCTAACAACTGAAAGTGTGATACAATCAGTATTCAATGTTAGAACAAGAATAAGACATATTCAAGAATTATTAGGAAGAAACACAGATTGTCATCACTTTATGTTACCGCAGTTATCGCATTAATCAATAAGAAATATATACAAACATGTTAGAATACTCACATGTATAGAAGGTCCTCCTTCATCATCTCCTCCTTCCTCTTCCTCCTCTTCTTCTGCACCACCACAGCTCTAAAAACAATTTACCTTTACTACGTTAGAACGGAGAAAGGAAATACTTAAATGTTTCCAATATGTGTTGTAAAAAAATAATCTTCAGTAGCTTTTGCACACATTCAAAACAATGAATTTACAGATCGGTATCTTTCAATACACAAAATATTTCAGAGAACCGTTTCACATGTATTGAAAGAGAATACAAAGCACAGTGTTCACTATCTAAACAGGACATCAGATAAGTAACCATGTTTTATACACAACTACTTCTAACATGCAACCTGGTCATTGCCATAATTTAAAGAAACCAAAGAATCAACCTACACCACTGAACTTGTTAAAGGTTTGTAAATTTACTTCATTTACAGAACTCTTAATGAAAGTTCAGGTAGCCTTTCAAACTTAGGTAATTAAACATGTCGCTTTTTGTAAACTATTTCCTGAATGCATACCAAATGTACATTCAGATATGAATCAGTTTAGTTCAATGTCTTGCTGCACTCTTCTTTTTTCGTTATGTTTTGTTTATAAAACCAAACCTTTATTTGTTTTCACTGATCACTTGTTATTTTGCAACTATTTTACTTCAATCTTATATGATCCTTAACTCAAACTTAACTCTAGATGTCTCTCACTGCAGAAAACTTGCTGAATTAAAGCTAAAATGTTTACAAACACAGTTTTAAAAATTTATGCACTGTTTAATGTTTTGAAACATAACAAATGAGATGAACATTAACCAGATTATAACAATGTACTCACTTCACCTAGAATAACTGCATATTGCATGTACAAATCATCTTCTGTTATTGTACCACTGTAGATAAAATAAAGTACTGTTAACATGCTTATAAAACACAGCTTTAAGCATTCTGTTACATGACTAAAATGTTTCCCAAATCTTCAAAAAAACATAAAAAATAAATGTTTTAAGATATTTAACAGCTGAAGCACCAATAACAGTATAACTTAAAGTTTGTTTAAGATATTGCTGGGTTTAAATGAAGTGCTATGGTAACCATAAGGTAGTTAAGTAGAGGAATGAGCTATTCAGAAAAGTACAAAGCTGTAAAGTCCACGATAACAGGCTTTAACAAGACTTAACCATTTACCATGAGACTTAATAATGAGATCACTTTACAAAGATGCCACTCCACTAATAATTCTAACAATTACCAATCAATGCAATAAAACAAAAACTGATGACCTGTGTTCCGTTGTAGCATTTCGAGAGAAAGCAACAATGAGCTGAGCGACAGGATCAGGTTTGTCTTCCTCTTCTACCTGGCCACGTTTCTCTTCTGCTTCTTCAAAAGATTGCTGCACATCATTATTGTTTTAGTGTTTAATTTAGTTAGTGGATCTTACTGAACACATGTCTGTTAAAAATACACGGTTTTCTGACTAAGAATAAGCTAACATAACATGCACACACTGATTTACGTGAAGACTGTCTGAATGGGAAGAGTCCTCAAGTGATACTCTGTTCTTGATTTAAGACCAGAAAGTTTGTTTGTTTGTTCTTGAATTTCGTGCAAAGCTACACAAGGGCTATCTGCACTAATCATCTGTAATTATGCAGTGTAAGACTAGAGAGAAGGCAGCTAGTCATCACTACCCACTGCCAACTCTTAGCTACTCTTTTACCAATGAATAGTTGGATTGACCATCACATTATAATGCCCCCATGGCTGAAAGGGCAAGCATGTTTGGTGCGATTGGGATTCAAACCCGCAACCAAACTGGTCATGCTGGGCCAAGACTAGAAAGAGTGAAAATAAAACTGGCAGATGAAAAGTATTTTTTATTGACAAATTTCTACTTCACATTTATTTTACATTTCTTCATAGAACGTCTGATTAAACTGAATGAAACATTCTGAAATATGAAGTGTTAACAGTATAGACCACATATTGTATTTCTCAGTAAAAGGTAATTAGTTTTTTATGTGACAAAAATAACATTTGCATATTTTTTCCCTTGAGACACACTTAACTATACATATTTTACATAGTTTTTACCATTCACTTTCACTTATAAAATACAGATATTTTATACAGCAAGAAAAAACTAAATTTCAACAACTTTCATCATGAACTAATACATGACAAACATTTAAGAAATGGTAGCAGACTTAGTATGTTATTTTTACACTTGTTACTGCAGTGTTAAGCCTAGCATGGCCAAGCGTGTTAAGACATTCGACTTGTAATCCGATGGTTGCGGGTTCAAATCCCGGTCGCATCAAACATGCTTGACCTGTCAGCCATGGGGGCGTTATAATGTGATGGTCAATCCCACTATCTGTTGGTAAAAGACTAGCCCAAGAGATGGCAGTTGGTGGTGGTGAGTAGCTGCCTTCCCTATAGTCTTACACTACTAAATTAAAAACGGCTAGCACAGCTAGCTCTCAAGTAGCTTTGTGTGAAATTCAAAACAAACAAACAACATACTGCAGTGTTATTTTATTTTATGACTTTTCCATTTAAAAGTTTCTCTTTATTATAAATTCTTAATTTTATAGAAATTTAATAAGAAATCTTTTTTCTATGACTGTGCATTTTAAAGTTTCATTGAAAAGATGGAATATAATCTGCATATTATAAAAAAAACAACAAACAAAACACCTTACAAATAGATCAATCTATTTGCTGGAAATCCATCATATGCATAATACTTCCCAGAACATTAACTAATATAAGACACACATTAACATCTCACCTTATAAGATCAAATTTAAACTGAGTCATCTAACTACTAAATCAACTTACAGTGAGATCTTCAACAAGTTGTTCATGACCTTTGTTCTCTCCTTCTAACCAGATCTCACGGTACATCGTCAGGAAGATATTGATGGCTCGATGCCTTTAAAAAAAAAAGAAGAGCAAGATTTCATTTTCAATCCTAGGACTTCAAGGTTATTTAACTTTTACAATAAATTAACTCCATTTGGTAGACCAAAACCTCTTTCTAAACAGCCTGATTAAATCTAACTCTGCCCATTGCAGAAAATAGACATCAACTTTAAATATATTTTCAAACTGTCATAAGATAAACTTATACTTAAAATATGTAATTACTTTAAACAGTTTAACAAAAAACATAAGTCTATAGACTCACTAAAAGCTTATAGTTGTCAATGCAATAACACATTTATAAGGTAAGCATCATAATCAATCACATATCATTTTAGGAGACATGAAATAGCCTTTAATATGAGCATTAACTTTGATAAGTAATTACATTCTCAACTATCTTTTAAAGTTGTTTACATTGATATTACCAGTAATAATATTTAAAATAACTTTGAATATTCTTATTTTCTTTCAAACTTAAGATTATTTTGCATTTATAGTGTGGTTTAATGGTTTATGACTGTTAAGCCTGCCAAACCATGAGAAGTTATTGTGATTAAATCCAAATGTACTCTTAGCAGCGAGGGTAAACAACAGATAATTCAGTGCATTTCTACCATATAATACAGCTATATTATTTTATAATTCTTAGTTTTGATGATTATAATTAGCTTAATATTGATAAGTACTTACTAATATTCAAATGACACATTTTGAAACGTTAAAATTTCTGTATTCATTTAATAAATGAAACAGTCATAAATTGTGCAGTATGTATATTTTCCCCATGTGTAGTATGTACATTTTCCTATGTGTGGTATGTACATTTTTCCTATGTGTAGTATATACATTTTCCTGTATGTGGTATGTATATTTTCCTATGTGTAGTATATACATTTTCCTATACTTTTTATCTGTTTTTTTGATATTTTAACATTAGTTCATCAGTTTTATGGACCATGTGTCACTGAAATCTTTGGTAAACTCTAAAAATATGGAGTGGATGATAGAAAGCTGGATATAGCATTTAGAGAGTATGATTTACAAGAAGCTCCAGTGCTGGAGTTCTTGTAGACTTTCAATATCAGTGATAGTTGAAATGGAGCAGTTGCAAGTTGGAGTATAATGTGTAATTGCATATGTCAGCTGCACAATCGCAGCTGTGGAATGCAGATGCTATAAAAAGTGCAAAGAACTTCCTGTACTTTACAAAACAGTACTTATGTGGTAAAACCTCACAATTTAGTTGAACCACGTGTTGCTGAAATGGTTGATCAATAACATGATTTAGTCATGCATCATCATCCAGGTTAGAGAAGTCATGCAGCATCATCCAGGTTGGAGAAGTCATGCAGCATCAACCAGGTTAGAGAAGTCATGCAGCATCATCCAGGTTAGAGAAGTCATGCAGCATCATCCAGGTTAGAGAAGTCATGCAGCATCATCCAGGTTAGAGAAGTCATGCAGCATCATCCAGGTTAAAGAAGTCATGCAGCATCAACCAGGTTAGAGAAGTCATGCAGCATCATCCAGGTTAGAGACACAGAAACAGTAATATACTGTCTCAGCAGAAGTGGACATTCTTGTTCTTTTGCTAAGTGTCCAGACCATAAACATTTTGTGAAAGCTGAAATCATTTCTGCTACATTAAAAATAAATCATTCAGACTGAAATTCCATAAGTAAATGGATGCCATAGCTAACACTTTGGAAGCTCCAAAATGAGAAACTGAATAATCCAGATACAGCATTGGAGCTCCTTATTGTGCAACAAGGTAAAGGCTAACTAGTTTAAAAAAGGAATACAGCATTGATACACATAATTTAGTCACTACTTCAAACATTTACAAGAGCATATATGTTGTGTTGCTGTTATCAACCACTGAACCATAACATTTAGCTTATATTACAGTTAGTCATCCTCAGAGCTTTCAGACATGAGATTCTCCAGACCTTGCATAACAAAAAGACACCAAGGTATTACTTACACTTGTGCTAACATTTGAAGCTAGTTGGTCTGAGTTATATAACATTCAGTGCTGGTGTCAGCACTGTTTGTTGTTTCCCACCAAGGTAAGAAACCAGCAAAAAATAGTGCAAAGATGTCAGTTATCCCAAGGATATTGCTTTTCAATCCTCACACATGAAATGAGGTTACCTCTCTTTGCATGTGACCATCAATTACATTGTAATGTGAGCTAAGGCTTATTCATTGGCCATAATATCATCACATTGTGTGACTGATACGTTGGAAGAGTATTAAATAAGCCTATTCAGAGCCTCATGAGTGGTTCACACAGATCAGTGAGCTAATTCTAATAGCCAGTTGTTCCATGAATTTTGCAAAGTGAGAGGTGAATATGTGCATTTCACCATAACACCCATAGTCTGATGGTTTAGTAGAACTGATAAAACAGACTATCTAGTGCATGCTTGTCAAGTTTGTTAGTTTCCAATATAAAATCATGGCCAACTATGAATTGGTCAAAGATCAAAAGATTATTTGCTGTACATAATCATATCAGACAAGAATTCATGTTCCCTGTAGACGTAAAATATGGTCCTCCCTCTAGAGCAGACATTCAACAAGAATACTAGATGTGATTAAGTAATTAGATGTGCTTGTATTACAATGTCAACAGCTAGTAAATGCTGAAATATGACAGATAAGGTACTAAGATAAAACTGTGAAGGAATAAGTGTACCAGTGTGGCTCCGGATGTATCCTCAGCTCTAACAAGTTGGCCCATTAATGTTAGACTCAGCAATCAAAAGGTAATTGAAAGCACACAGTGCATGCTAGTGACAAGCCTTTTGTGAGCTGGTTTGGACAGAAGGAGACTGACAAATCAAATTAAGATAAAAGTGCTGCCTTGGGAAACCCCATCACAGGAGAAAAAGTGTTAAGAAAACTAACTTGTCCTTTCAAACTAAGCCAGATGAGGAAGCCATGAATCTAATAATCAGGCGACCTCATGATTGTTAGAGTTGGAATTATTCTCATTTATAAGTATCTGGGATGGTTATAAAAAATCAATGAATGTTAGGAAATTATATTCCTTGCTGCTTAGGATATCAAATAATGTTCATCATAAAATATGTATACTGGACTGTGTAACTTCCATCTGATTATCATGAAGTTAGGATTGCTATTACCTTGTGCATCTAGAGTTTCTCTATCTGAAGATGATAGCTAAGAGTTTGAAAACTTACTTAAAAGGGAACTCTGGTATTTGTCTCCAAGTTATAAGATGACAAAACATAAGTACTACAATTACACTGTTGTGATTACTACTTGATTACCCAGAGTTAGGTTGGTGTGTTGGCTGTTAGATCAGCTGGAAAAAAATGCATTATAACACTAACTTTACCAAACTTGTTTGCTTTCTGAATTTTGCACAAAGCTTCACGAGTGCTATCTGCACTAGCCATCCCTAATTTAGCAGTGCAAGACTAGAGGGAAAGCAGATAGTCATCACCACCCATTGCTGATTCTTGGGTTACTCTTTTACCAATGAATAGTGGGATTAACCATCACATTATAATGCCCCCACTGCTGTAAGGGCAAGCATATTTAGCGTGATGGGAATTTGAATCCATGATCCTCGGATTACAAGTTGAACGTCTTAACCCACCTGGTTATTCCAGGCCTCTTTTCCAAATTATCAAACAGTTTTAGTAAAAGAAACATAATACAACAGTTTTTTTTAACTAAAGAATGATGTTTTGAAGTCTGATAATAAGGTGAAAGGGCTTCAAAACCTTTTTTTCTAAGTTACTAAAATGTGATTTGACATTCCACATGATTTGCTCATCTGACCTGATCAAGTGGTGAAAGTTCTAAGAAGCATACCATACAATCGTCACTGGATTTTCCTCTTTATACCTGTAGACTGTATATAGCTTCTTCATAAATGGTGAGGAAGTTGTGCTGTCTCCAAGTATATATTTATATACTGTAGTGAGAGCACAAATGTTAATTATGGTTGATGAGAATTTTGGCTAAACACTCATTCACTAGTGTTATATAAAACATGAATCAATTAATAAAGAATTATGGCTTGAAATATTTAGATGTAATCAATTTGGCAAGAGAACTCAAAGGATCAGATTAGATCATAGATCATAAAGCACCGTGTGTCCTCTTATTGCTGGTGAAGAACATATATGGTTTGGTCTAACAATGGAAAATTTATAAGCTTGTGAGTATTCCACATGACAGAAACATGGAGTTGTTATCATGAAGAAAACCCCATCTTATGAAGTGATACAGATAATTTGTAGAAACTGATGTAAACTATGCATTCTTCTTCCTTGTAAATGTTATTTGGTGAAATGTTGGCATTTTGGTACACAATTTGTCTGAATTTCATCAGTAAGTTAGAAATATTCTTGTCGTTCCTCTTTAGAGACAAAAGTAGAAAAGACTTCACTAAACCCCAACAACCAATATAATCTCTACAGAATCAAAAGATAGACTAGTAAACAATGTGTACCCCAATTGTGAGCAAATGTCTGCTTTACTTGTTCACTTGTGTTTGTTTCTTTCCTTTTCTGCCAAAGTTCAAAATTATTCTCTTCAATACACTTTCTAATGCTTTTAAACTTACCTTTCAGATGTTAGTGTAACTGAATATTAGATTTTCCTGTGATGATTAGAATGCATTCTTTGATCAGATAAATGCCCTTACTGTCAGCAATATTTTTCAAGCTTAGTTACATGAAAATAGTATACCTCAAAGGCAGAGTTATAGTTTTATTAGTTGAGTATGTAACTTCAGCTTATCTTGAATGAAAGCTGACTTAGAAGCTCAGTGCTCATGAGTTTGAAATTATTTGCTTCATCTAAACAAATTTATATCTCACCCTGTGGGAGCATTGATAATCTGAAGTGAAGGTGTAAATATGAAAGGTATTTTGAACGTGAACAGCACCTTATGAGATATGTAGGATTAATTGCTAAGTAAGAGACCCCAAAACTCACGTTAATTCATCTCTAATTTAAATATGTTGGTAAAAAAACAACCAATAAGCAACCTTAAGTTTTAACTGAATAACATGAATTGGTGTCACTTTTATTATATGCCAAAATTGAAAGTTCACAGTATGCTCAGTAGCATATTGAAGATCAAATCTTCCAATATGCTCATCAGTGTGACACATACAAGTCAGAGTTTGGTTTTACATCATATTTCAAAAACATTATTATTAAAGGTCTTTCACAGAATTTTTTTTTATTTTCTATAATCATTACAAAAAGCATAATATATGGAATTAATTATTCCAAGTTAATTTACTGATACAAAGCATTTAAAGCTTTTGTTTCTATTTCGGTGTATCTCAGTTTACATAGGCAAACACTGCATTATTTTAGAGAAATTAAATGTAAACTCAGAAAATATTATAAAAATTTACACTTAATATGAAGTAACATATGCAAGGATACAAAAACAGATATTTACATTTAAAATTAATCTACATTTGTAAGTTAATATCTTCTTTCATTACTTCATATCAGTCATTTTTATATAGTATGATTAATGAACATATAGAGATCTTTGCATGCATACAAGCTGTAATTTGGTTCACCAAAATTTAAGACGTTACCTTTTAACATTATACAAAGGAACACTAAGCAAGCAGGCTATTGCAGCTCGTTTCTTGGATGTGGACAACAATTTCAGCCATCCTGTTCGAGCTGGACGAGAATTGTGTGCCTAATTGTAGGGGAACACACACACAAACAAACAAACTTTTGGAAAGTCTATAAAGTAACTATTGAATATTAATATTAAAGATCTTATAATGAACAGACAACATTATTAAACTACATTAGACAATACCAATAATGTATAAAAAAGTTAAAACAAATAATTTGAAAAAAACATACCAAGCAAAAATGAGCTAGTTTAAAACACAAACTTTCAGACCCAAACCACAACTAGAATACTCTTGTAAAAGGATCTGTGCACTACAACCGTATAGATAAAACTGTGTGGGAACATAATATTAGCATCCTTAGAGGTACTGATCCCACATTCCTTTACAGGGCACAAATTTAACTGTGGTATTTGTTTCTTATCACTAGATGCAGGCACAAAGTGAAATGTGCAAGGCATGCATTCAGGGTTATATGAAGGAGAGACATTTTTCTTGCTCTTCTGAATGTTTCCAGGATAATTTTTATCACCTAACACTGACTGAACTGATTACCTAGGAAGGCTGTGAAGTGAGGTCATTCGGAAACAGGCAATTACAGCACGTTTTCTCTGTGTTGAGACCACGCTGCGCCACACCCCTTTCTGCTGCCCTTGGGGGTGATCAATCTACCAAGGAATTTGTGGAAGAAGCAAATAAAAATAAATTATCAAAAAATGAGAGTGCAAATTAAATATGCTAAAGCAAAATAATAAATAATTAGGACAGATGATCTTTTAAAAAGTTTGCAATATTCCAAATCATAATTAATATTAGCATGGAGACTATAAACAAGGAAATGATAAAAATAACAAAAGATGTACAAAGTTAACGTATTCAAATATTTTTCTTCAATAAGTTTAGAAAAATGTATTACACACTAAATGCAACTTTGATAGCAGCTTACAGTTTGATTCTGACAAAGCACCAAAACATGTTATAACTTGCTCTGAAAACAATTAAACAAATATTTACAGCTGTATAAACATATTTTAATAATAAATCAGTGTGAAAGTAATTCTCCTGCATTAGCTTATCACTGTAGTTTCTGTTAACATTAATATTCCCTTTTAAAATTATTGATATTATGACAGAACAAGTAGGTCTTTAAACTCCCAAAAATAAAACTGAATATTTTATTCTGAAAGCCTTACTGCTTACAAAAAATAGACAAAATGCAACAACACATAAAAAATGTACGTCAGATATCTTGAATGAGCTATCATTCAATGATGTACTAAAAACTATATTACCAAAACAGCAGTTTGGGATGTCAAAATATTGGAAATTACATGACAAGTGTGAATGGCCATCATACTGTGATGGAGGTGATTGAATAATAGTCAGTAATACTAAAAATCTTGAAATTAATAATAATAAAGTAAATTGCATTCAATGGTACATGAGAAATGGTGCAATTTTCCTATACTGAAAAATGTATTTCCAATAACTCCTTACCTTCTCTTGCCCAAAACTATCTCAACCTCAATTTGCCCTTTACACATTGCTTAAACAGTCTTTGCTTACAGGGCATCAGTTTGTTCTACCCCTTTATTTTGGGGCCATTTTAGAACGTGTGCATATTATATGAATATCCTCCACCAATCATACTATACTATGCATATACTATTCTAGCAAAATCCCCACTTTCAAGAATTGGAAGTAACAAACTAAAATGCCAACATATCAGAAGGGAGAAATGGTGGGAAGTGGGTGAGAGTACCTATCAGAGATACATTTTCAGAGTATGAAAACGTTAACTTCTGAAACAGTACTATCTCCTCTCATCCAATGCTAGAATCCCACACTGAAAAGGTGGAGAAGCTAGTGAAGGCTTGACAGTATTCAAATAAGCAGATGACAATAACCTGAGAAAAAACAGGTATGTCAGAAGAAGAAAGTAAGGCTCACACCTGTGGGATATAGCATTACTTCTGGAACAGGTATGCTCCTTTCCAAGAATTGAAACAGTAATATAAATATATATATGTATGGGGTGGAATATATGGGGCAGGCACCATACACACGTGAAAAAAATGTACATAACTTTGCTTTGTAGCAGTGAGGTATACCTATAATGTAAATCAGTATAGAGTTGATAAATGGAATGTCTGTTATGTAAATGACAATGGGACTGAAGAATTACGTGCAAGGGAAGTGTCCTGTGGCACAATGGAGCATGCCAAATAATGTCTTGTCAAGGACATTTGTAGCAACAAGAGCAATCTTCCTCAGGGGAAGCATCACAAATAACTCGCAATATTAAATTTTACCTGATAATTCAGAATAAACCTATTATCAAGAAATAGTGCATTTTTTGTCTGCATGTTTAGCAGGTCATAGTATATGATATAAGAATAATTAGTCATAGTAGGGTGCCAAATAATGTGAAAAAGCATGAGTGGCTGGGACTAAAGGCTTGTAAATTATATACGAATGGGTAAAGTGTGGTACACCCAAGTCAGAACACACAGAAAAAGCACCTTGGGATACATTAAATTATCCCATGTGCAATTCATCCAGGTAGAGAATACCCATTGGATGCACCTTGCATAAGCATATATATTATGATCAACAATTGAAGTCAGCTTGGACAAAACATTCGGTGGAAGCATTCTGGATCTATAATAGTATATTACAGCTTTTTCAATGATTATTAGGATGACAGCCTTCATCTTAATCCAGATCAGGAGGAAACTTCTATGATCCACTGCTCTAGCAACTGGAAAATGGAGTGATAAGGACTCTTCTGCTCCATTAGAAGGACAGAAGAGGAAGAATATGTGTTGGGAAGTCCAGAGGAACAACAAACTGGAGACTGTACAATGGGTGTCTGCTATTCTTTATTTTGAAGAGCAGAAAGGCCAAGATTTTAAGAATATCAGGTTAGTGGGAGGGGCAAAAATCTCTATTTGCTTTACTTGTGAAGTCTACGAGTGACAGTGCTTTGTATAAAATACACCAATAATAAAAGTTTGATACACACACACAATTGAAAAAGTGTCCAGTGGTCTTACAGAAACACTCCATATCTATTGTGAGCTTTCAGAAATATACAGATTTAGTGCAAAAATTTGATATTCAGCATACCTGATCAGGCAACTACGGGCATTAGCAAAATTCGATCAAACATCCAGGTAAACAATCGGAACAGATGAGGAACAGAAGGACAAGAAGAATAGAAGCTCTGGTGAAAGGGCCATTGTATGAAGGTAGATCAACATCTCTGGTACAGGCGAGGACCAAACAAAAGTCACATGTGAAAATGGGGTTTTGTGACATCTGAATAAAATACATCTGACTGCAGCTGTCAGAGAAATGACCTGGACAGAGATAAGGGCAGAGGCTGCTGCTCCATTAAGGGTCAAAACAAAGGAACCATGTCTGAGCTGGCCAATATAACAAGAAGTGGTCTGAACAATAGAAATGACCTGGAGATTAGTTTGAGACATAAAGGTAGACATAAAGATGGAGCTTCTAAGTGAACGTATCCAACTCAAAGAGCTGAGGACCATGGAAAAGAAAAAGAACAGGAAGACGGTTTACCATTTCAGTGAGTGTCAAACACATCTTTGTGTAGTGTTCCAAGGTGAGAATATATCAATTGAAATGCTGAAGAAGAAGGGATCACTCTTCAGGTAAAAGTTGGTTGAGACAAGACAAATGGTTGGTTTCCAGATTCATAATTCTGAGACATGCTAAGATGGTTAAGATGTAATAATGGGGCCAATACAGAAGGTTAAGTCTAAAAACACAGGGAAAAGGACATGATTCCTTCTTATTTGGTGATACAGCTGATGACAGTGGAATTGTTGGAACAAACCATCAAAACACACCTCCAGAGAAGCAAGAGGAAATGAGACATAGCCTGATGAACAGCCAAAACTTTCAGGAGGTCGATATGAAATATAGTTTCCATAAATGACAACTGCCCTAAAATTTCTCTAAATTCAAGGGAAGCTCCTTAACCTACCAAGGAAGCATCTGTGAACAAGTGAGAATCAGGACAAAGCAAAGGAATGGGATCTCACACCATAGTCAATTTCCCTATAAAGCCACTATAGATCAGTCTTGATCCCAAAAGGGAAGATGATAGGATGATCCAAGGAATTGTGAGAAAAGTTCCACTGGCTAAAGAGCATTCACCAAAAGGAACGTACGTGCACATGACCCAAGGAAATTAGAGCTCCAAAGGAAGCTCAGATCCCCAAAAGAGATAAAACTCCTTGCTCAGTGAGAGAAGGCAAATGTAATGCATTTGTGACCACCTGCTCCATATCCCTGTCCTAAAGTGGAGAAAGATGAGAACTCGCCTGAGATGGGAAATGAAGAAAACCTCTCTATGATTAAGATACTGTTGCTTTTAAAAGGGACTTCTCCAGCTTGACAAAATATCCAACCTGAGCAGCTTCTTGGAGAAGTAATCAAGTAATGAGGTGTGAGAGTTCACTTGGGCCTGGAAAAAGGGAAGCAGAAGCAAGTTACTTATGTAATGATGAGTCTGAATACTCTGCAAATGAAAATGATGATTAAATGAGCATACCACTTGATAGAACACAAGAAAAGTTGAAGCCATCCCAAAAAGCAGTGCACAAAACTGAAAGACAGCCCTTGTGGATGAATTGAAGAGAGTGACACAAACCTAGAGCTATGGGAATATGAAGATAGGTGTCCATCAAATCATACCTGGTCATCCAGAACTCCAGAGAAAATCCATCAAAGGGAAAAGTTGGACTCAGTCAGGACATATCTATGACATGTCTCCAATCTCCTGTCTCTTTGGGGACTATAAACAGATGTGAGTAAAATCCCAGGTGAGTGGGCTTGACCTATTCAACAGCTCCTTCATGTAGGGGTCCTGAATCAACTCAGTAAGATAACTGGTTAAGGTACAATCTTGTGGAAGAGGGAAAGAAACCAGGGAAGAGGATAGGAGGAGGGGACCTTAACTGAAAGCAAAGACCCTCTGACAAAACCTGTAGAACACACCACACAGATCCATTGTAAAGGTATGCCAAATGGTTGAGAATTGTTGCAACCTGTCCCTCACTCGCCCTAGAAAACACATCCTGTCACCTATACTGCTAAACCCCGGAAGAACAGGAAAAACGAGAGTAAGAATAGAATCACTTGGAAGAGAGTAAGGGGTAGGAACAGGAAGAAGGGGCAGGAGGAACTCAAACTAGAGCTGAACAAGAAAAACAAGATGCCAAGGAGGAATTTAGCCTCATTACATCAATCCTAGACTCCAAATACTCAAGACAATCCCTACTGTTTCATGCAGAAATGGGGCTTGACAAAGATCTCTCAAAGACATCTTCTCAAGTTATGCATCTGTCAACAACAAGTCCCAACAAAAAAATACCCAGGAGTTGTTTTTGATAAATGAGTGAGAGTAAACAGGAGGGTCCTGAGTTCATCAGAAAATAGATCAAGTGACTGGCAAAAGGCTTGAGATAATAACTGTAATCAAGAAATAATATGCAAAAGGATAGTCAGAGCAAGATGAATTCTAGAAAACTGAGATTGACTGAAGTGGATCACAGACCCCAGATTTGTGCCCCACAGGTGAGGTGAAGATACAGATGTTAGGAATCCCAAAAAGGGATTTGAAGCACACTGGCAAGCCAAAGAATATTGGTCCATAAACTGGGGGACAGAGCATATTCACATCCAACAGCAATTTATCGGCAAAATATTGAGTTGGAACTCTGATGGTGGGTGATGGTGGAAAGACATAATAATCAGAATAAGGTAAGAGAGTAATCAAGGGCTGAGAGTGAAGCATTCAGAAGTTGACATACCAGACCATTTAGGTGTAGGAACAGCAAGACTGTGAAATTCCTGATTATTAGCATTATGTGATTGACCAAAAGAAAAAAAGGAGAGCCAGAGAAATAGAGTCCAACTTATCTTTTACCCTGAATAAATTCTTCTTCATAATCTTGTTCAGGTGGAAAGGAACAGGCCAACACCTGAGCAAAAGTATCAAACTTACTGCAAATTCAGGCTTGAACCTCCTTCTTGAATATCATCAACCTATTTTGCTGGAAACTAGTGACATTATTATGCAAAATATTGGTAAGAACTTCGTCATCTGCCACCATAAAATTTGAGTTCATATTTCAAATAAGAATTTGAATTATGACAGAATTCTTCAACAAATCTAAAATTCAAATGCAAACAAAAACAAGTTTAAACTGGAGAAGGACTGAAATGCACTTACATGAAGTGAAATAAACACACATTTATACACTGTAATGTTCACTGAAAAAGTGAGAATTATGCTGGAATAGTAGAGGAAGGTTAAATTGTGGGTCAAATAACAGCCAATTATACCTATACAAGCTACTTCTTGAAATATGCATACAGTGTATGCATGTACATAACTTTTGGACTATGTGAATAAAGAACAGACTGAAAAATTATAAAATGCTCTGTATATTCTGTAAAAGAAGCTATTTAACACAGACTTTACCAGACATTGAAATATAAAAACTCAGTAAACACTTTCTCTTTAACTTTCAATTTAACTATTTTTAATGTCCAGCTCACTGGAAAAACAAGGAGAAACAATTATTACTGAACTAGATTTTAAAATTCAGTTACAAAATACACACAAGTTTGCAACATGTGCAGATGAGGGAAACATTTGTGACTCCCAACATGTGCAGATGGGGGAAAAATTTGTGACTCCCAAGTGTCTCCAATTAGTTTCAAATACAAAAATAAATAGTCACTGCTAGTTTATTATAATGAAATGTAAAAGAGATTTTCAATTTGTTTTAGAAAAATAAAAAACAATTAGTGAAAATTAAAAACTAAAAGAATTGTACTGGTCTAAAAAGACCATTTTGATAAAATTGAAATTTTTTAAAAGAAAGTTACGTGAGTTAAGGAATACTTATATATATATTATATTGTATTCTAAAAAAACACAAATAAAAATTACCAAAGTTACCTCAGTCGTTAAAATAAGGAAAAACACACGTTTAATTTCAAAAACACTAATAAAGCCTTTCCATACAGAACTAAGCAGGTAAATTAACTAGTAAATTAATGTGCAATAATCTGTTTATCTTTGTTACACAGTGCAGTAGTTCTGCATAAAACATATTAATAAAAAAAATGCATTAAACTTAGTACTCACAAGCAAATTAGCCAAAACATGCATTATGCTGTAGTTTTTTCTGTTTTTCCGATGATCTGGATAGTCAATCTACAGATGCAATAAATTTAACAAAAACACTATGCAACAAAAAACATTAACAAAAGCATAACCACCTTATTACAAAAAAAAACAAGAACTTGTAGTTTACTTTAACAATCGCAGTAAGTAATAATTTACTGAAATAATAACATTAATAACCGATATTTGTTGCATGCAAATTATTTTGAATAAAACAACTGTGTAAGCTTATTTAGTTGAAAAACAGTGTGCTCACTGTTAAAAGTGTTAAATGTTTTAAAGATTAATTGTCAAACTATTATGCACACATGTGAAGCACATTTCTTTTATGTTCAGTATACCATGTTCCAATTAAATATTTTTAAATAGAAAAGCCTCCATACCAAATACTTATTTTGCAAACTTTAAAGCAACCTAATCAGATAAGGAACTTAATAAAAACATAGCTATAAAGTCTGAAAATAAAACATTTCATATTTCAAATATAAGCAAATGTAAGAAATTTGACTTTTGTAGTTTTTTTATGTTTACAGTAAACTGAAACAGGTAAGTTAAAAACATATCTTGTAAGAAACTTTGAAACAAACAAGTTATTATATTTTTTTGCTTGTTTACTGTTAAAATAAAACAAGTTGGAATAAACATGTACAAAATGTTAAACTTTTTTGCATGCCTTGTAGTGGAACAAAGACAGTCAACTGTCAACAAAAACTTCCCCAACACTTTAATATAAATGATTAAAACAGAAATAAAACAAACACTAAAACAAACAGAAGTTATATATGATTATTGTTTTTCACAACAGCTGAATTTTAGTCACAACTGACAATGTTAAACTTTCAATTCTATAACATTTAGTTCTTATCTGTTGCAATAATTATAACTAGGCTAGGTATACTCCACACTTTGTTTAGTATTTTACTTTTTCATGTTAAAACTGAACATTCAATTAAAGTATTTTTTTAAGTTAAGGGTTTGTTTTAAAGTTACAGGATACAGAAAAGTGTAATTTAAAGATTCAGTTGTTTTGGTTTTTTTTTAATGTGAGATGCATTAGTTCTACCTGTAGCATATCACAATCAAGTTGTGATTACAAGTCGTCCTTTGTTGAAAAGAAAACAGCCTTCTTTTTTCTCCATTTCTGAGAAGCTAATTATGGTTCTGAAGTTGAAATAAATTACAAACTCAGTAATCACTGAGAAAAGTGTGACTATACACTGTAGAAATCAATAAAAATAAATGGTACAAGTGGATATTAAATATAAGGCATATGAGCATGTAGCCAAGATTTTGATAGTGTATAAGTAAAGCTGATACAAAATGATTTAAACAAAATAGTATAACAATTTGATTGAATGAGCTTGGGGTCATATTTGTGTGGGTAACTCAAAAAACATTTTATTAAAATGTTTAAGACGAGCTTGTGCATTTATATTTATAATTTGTAACAATACCTCCAATAACTATAAACTTCATTATAATAAATCTCACATGCATTTATCATATTTTTTCTTTCAACCTAGTTAGGGAGTTACAATGGTGAAATCTGGAAAAAAAAATTTCAATTGTAGCCACAGTGCACACAGATCACTGTCTAGCTTCGTGCTAAAATGAAAAAAAAAAAACAGTCCTCCAACCAGCTGTTCAGACTTTGTTTTGCTTTTTTCTTGGAGATCATATTCAGAGCCTAACCTCCAACTAAATATGAGTGAAATCTTCAAAGAGTTTATGGCTAAACAAAACATCATACTGAATAGTGACAACACAACTGTTAAACCTGTGTCATTTATTTACCTAAAATTACCCAAGTCCAAAAAATGATAAGGAAAAGCTATTCATGCTGTGACAATTGCAGAACTAAGTGTCTTATTTTTTACATTTATCTGTAAAGCTTACAGCTTAGCCAACTATTTAAATTTCACTGTTACAAACAACACATTTTTATGATAATTTATCATTCAAACAAGCATTCAACAATTTTTGTAAGATCTTTGTTTTTATACTGTTTTAAATCATGTAACAATTGTAGTATTTAATGTTTTATATTTCATGTATATGTGTGTGTATACATATAATGAAATAAATAGCTTGAACACTGTTAATTACCTTAAGTGCCAAGTGGCATTTAAAATTAGCACTATAAAACAATTATGAACTAAATACCAAAATCTCTTTTATGCATATTCTATATACATATCTGATAATTAAAACCATAAAAGTCAAGCATGTAAAAACTTATTGACAATTTTTTTGTCATTTTGAAAATGTGTAAGTTATTTTGTTAACATTAAGGTGTTTTTAAGTATCTTTTATTATATATAAATAACTGTATATTACAAAAATTTATTTCTATTTGACTTCATGTCATCTTAATTAATATTACATAATGATTATATTGTTAGTTTATTTTCACTGAGAGATATCTATTGAAGAAAAAATGATAAAAAAGAGAAAACCTAATAGCAACTCTATTGAAGAATATTAAAAATAACCTACTTTACATTTTGGCTTATCTCAAGACACATACCATATGTAACCCATACAGAACTTTGGCCATATCAATGATCCTCTCGACTAGCTGATCAGGGGTGACATTCGGTGAAGTGTGCGTTGATTTCTTATTGCCAAGTTTACTATACAAGTAGTGTTGCCAACTCATGTCATCGCTAGGATCAATCTGTGTGAAGGTATTTCAAGTTTAGACTAGAACATACATGTTGTGAGGCCAGATCACAAGTTTAGACTACAACATACATGTTGTGAGGCCAGATCACAAGTTTAGACTAGAACATACATGTTGTGAGGCCAGATCACAAGTTTAGACTAGAACATACATGTTGTGAGGCCAGATCACAAGTTTAGACTACAACATACATGTTGTGAGGCCAGATCACAAGTTTAGACTACAACATACATGTTGTGAGGCCAGATCAAGACAATGTCAGAATCAATTACATGGAAAATACCTCAAGCTTAACTGGTGAATTACAATGAACTACACTAAAAAGTACTAATATGACCTACCATCATTATAACTGATCAAAAAACATGTCAAGTTCAAAGACTGGCCAATTACTCTAATCAGGTGAAGCATTTATTCTACTTCCAAAAACAGAACATATAAGTAAAGCAACAGTTATATTCAACCTCAAGTAAAGAGAAAAGTTACCTTATCTGGAAGAGTCAGTTGAATTTTTACATAATCAAAGATATCAGCATCTTGCTGCTTCTGAAAAACAAGTAAAAGAAACAATCAGTCTCTACTTGTAAATTAATTATTGTACATACAGAGTTAGTTACATCTTAATTTCTTTGTTAAACTTATGATTAACCTGAATAAAACACTTACCTCCAAAAACTTTTCCTTAGCATGCTGAACCAGTTCCTGCTCTCGCCCAGCAAAGAGATTCAAACCAACTGGAAGAAGACGTTTCAAACAAGCAACCATAAGACTGGAAGCTATTTCTTTGTCCTTATCTCTTTTTCCATCTCTTCGTTTTTTCACCTGGACAATTGATTGTGGAACTTAAATAAACATCTAAGACCCATCTGCAATCTCATGAAAATCAAACCTAAGGAAATCAATATCACCTGGTATATAATGAGCTTCTTGCACTAAAACTTTAAACTTCTAATTAGAACTGCTCACAAACAATTAATAATCATATCTGTGAATGCATATTTAATGTGCTAATAAAATGTTTTACATATATGTATATATATATTATTTTTCAGTCTAAATACTTCACTATTCACTATAGCGAATCTGCTTATATACTTGTTATTTTATGTAGTATGAAACAAACTGTGAAATATGCAAAATAAATCTCACTCTTTTTGACGAGCTACCATGATCTGTACTTTGTATAGCAGCATGCCCTCTACCTGCTGCTGGCATGATTAGTGCCATGTTGTCAATTTCATGTTGTGAAATAAAGTTTTGTTCTTCACGTCGGAAATACTAAAATAGTGAGAGAAAATACGTTTGGTAAAATGATAACACAAGTTAAAGATGTTTGTGCTTGAAAAATATACCTACAAGCAAGAAGGAAAGATTGTTTTCTGATTGTTTGCTAAAACCAAAACTTTTCTATCACCTTAATAAAGATTTATAAGGTCATAAAATATATTTCAAGGTTAAAAGTTAAATATATTCATAAAATTAGCAAAAAAACAATCATAAAAATATTAGAACATAAATAAGTGACAGAACCCCAGGGTTTAATTAGAACATACATAAGTGACAGAACCTCAGAGTTTAATTAGAACATACATAAGCAACAGAACCACAGGGTTTAATTAGAACATACATAAGCAACAGAACCCCAGGGTTAAATTAGAACATTCATAAGTGACGGAATCCCAGGGTTTAATTGATATTATTTGGTTTCTTCTGAAATTAAATACGAAAATAAAAGCACAAACCAACGAGTCAAGTAGGTAAAAGATATTTAATTCTCCCAATCAGATTAACATGTAATGAAGCTTAACATATAATTCCATCAATCAAATTAAAAAGTGATGAGGCTGACCAATATAAAGTTCTCACAATCTGAGCGTGTATTTATTGTGAGTCACAAAAGGCTATATGTACTCTGCTCACTTCAGGTATCAAAACCCAGTTTCTAGCATTGTAAGTCTTCAGACATACAGCTCTTTGCTGGAGGATCTCACAATCTGACGAACAAGTTAAGAAGCTAAATAATACTCGATTCTTCTAAAAGAGTAACAAGTCATAGAACTGAATAATGTACACAAACCTATTCTACAGTGTTTACATACTTATTATAACTCTGGTTAAGGTATTACACGCTGCTTGCTTTTTTAAATTTCAGCAGTTTTAATTAAAATGTTTGACATTGAATCCAAATTAATATCTCCCTTCAAATGATTAGTATTTTTAACTTATCTTAAAAATCAACTTTCACTACTGCCATTCATTAACAGCTATAAGCCTTACCTGTGAGCGGGACCAGAGGTTAAAAATGTGAGCTATGTAGTTGTACAATTGTTCTGCCTCTTTTATATTATGTTTCAACCAATGACCCCTTAAAAAGTAAAACATGAAGTAATGTAATTATTAAACATTTATAAAGATTGTCACTACATAATAACTATTTAAATAACTGACTCAAAGACTGGTGTTTTTATTCTTTAAGCTACATTAATCAATGAGATGAAATATTATAAACAGAAAAAGTGTTTCCCAGCTCTTAAGTTTCAAATCGACCCAACTGTCACTACAAAACAGCCTAAGTAATGTGAATTATTCCCAATATTGTAATTTTAATGATTATATTTTGATGTAAAATTGCATCAACATGATAAGTAATTTATTAATCCATAGAACACTGACATTGAAAGAATTCTCCATGATGTCCAGTTCAAGCATGTTTATAATTAACCACAAAGCGACACAATGGGCTATTTTGTCCTCTGTCTTCTAAAGGTATCGAAACCCAGTTTCTACTATTACAAGTCTGCAGATAAACTGCTGTGCCACTGGGGGTTAATTCAAACTGGAAAGTCTTAATGATCAGTGTCTCATTGCATTGTAATGTTCTTTCATCTTTTGTCAAGGGATGTGACTGTACGATTAAATAAGAGCAATTTGATATTCTATTCCCAGCAACAGATGACAGAATTTAAAAATTAAAGGACCCTCTGGCCATTAAGACAATTCAACTGGAAATAAATGCCACAGAGAATTCAGTCAGTATGTTAATTAGAATATAATTATTGGAAAATGTTTAACCACAGTACTGATGATAAATTACTGGTAGTAGTAAATTTATCATATAATGTTACTGATGTGATATACATGTGTAACATAATAAAAAATGGAGAAATGTGCCATATTTTACAAACTGAAATTAAATATGTTATTTTATATACATAAGTAAGTAAGACATTTTTTCAAAAATAAATTAAACAGATTTCACCACAAAGCAAAACATTATTTTAAAAACTGCAATGAGAATACTATTTCAGCTTTATAAAAATTAAACATTATTTTTCTAAACTTTCTTAATCTCTTCTTTTTATTGGTACATTGCATAAATACAATAATAAATAATTACTTAGCATAAAATATTCAATGTAATTAATTTAATTATTTTATAGTTGTACTTGAAATAACTTCTAGGGAAAAACCAGCTTCAAGACAACCACAGGAAACTAGAAAATGTAAATATGCCACATATCCCAGTTTTTATTTCTCATGATGTCAAACAGTAGTGGCACTTTACAAACAGTTTAAGTTTTTAAAAACACAGAGGGCTCCTGCAACATATACTCACCTCTGCAGATCCACATACTTTATCAGCAAAGGATAGAATGCATATATATCTCTAATAAGCAGAGAAAATTCCTGGAAAAATAAAATAATATGTCAAATTTCTATCTTAAAACAAGAATCATACAGTGCAAAAAAAATGTTAGTAATCAGTTTAAACAAAAAGTCCATAGTTCATTCTTCATAATAATATCTGTTGAAAACAGTCATAACCAAAACTGGTTTGTATGGACTTAGCAGTTCTTTGCCTCGTATGTTCTGTATAAAATATACTTTGTTTTTATAGTGTTATTTTTGCCTTAGCTTGGTCTTGAAATAGTGTCTTTCTTTAGGTCTGTAGAAGTTTGTAAAAATTAAAACAAGCAATATATCAAATACACTGCCTAAATTCAAAGTAAAACAGTTTACAATACATTACTATTAACAAGTAAGTAATATTTCAAAGGTGTGCTTGGAACACATTAACATCTTAGGCTAATGATATGGTTATCTAACAAAATATTAAACTTGTATGCTATTATACATCAAAGTTAATTTCTATATCTAAAGCTTACTCAGTTTTGAAACTGTAAATAACATGTGACTCTTTAACTTTTAGATTTCTTCAGCAACTACTATAAACACCAATAATGCTATGATTTGCTATAGTTAACTTTAAAAACTACAATTAATTT
This sequence comes from Carcinoscorpius rotundicauda, assembly GCA_011833715.1. Lineage (NCBI taxonomy): Eukaryota > Metazoa > Arthropoda > Merostomata > Xiphosura > Limulidae > Carcinoscorpius > Carcinoscorpius rotundicauda. Next base: position 160,246,053 of record CM022392.1, on the reverse strand, counting down.
CATTTTTATAAAACAGGTTAACTGGTTACTATGTATGGTTGAATGCCCTACCTCTTGAAGCTGTCCCTCCACTAGAGATGTGTCATCAGTGGACGATTTGAGATAGCCCCGAAGCAACTCTTCTTTGTGAAAAACAGCATTGGCTCGTGAAAAAATCTTTTCTGACAAAGGTAGGATTGGATCTTCTAACAGTGTTTCCGAAGAATTTATGACGATTTGGCCTGCATTAGCTGTAACAACAAAGGAAAAATGCATTAAACGATATTACCATGATACATTATTATATATAAATTATTTAAAATTATCAGAACAAATATTACTACATGTAAATTATTGTTTAAAATTATCAGAACAAATACTATTACATGTAAATGATTGTTTGAAATTATCAGAACAAAATACTATTACATGTAAATGATTGTTTGAAATTATCAGAACAAATATTATTACATATGAATATTTTTTTTAGAATTATTAAAACAAATAAAGTTTTTATTTTGGAAAAAACTTTTGGAATTCTTTTTGTATTATATTCTTAATAAATCAGTGTTTTTCTTAATTTGGTATGAATATCTTTAGTCCAGGTTTAAAAAAATATTTATTTGCAAAAGTAAGGATATATTATTTAGTCAACATATTTGGGTTCAAAAATAAAATTATTAAAATTCATAAGCTCAGACTTTTAAACATTTTTTTGGAGGGTGTGCTAATTTTGAGGAAATCATACCTGCAATGGTAATCATCCAGGCAGAACCTTCTACACCAATGGAGTTCTTAATCAAGTTAAGTACGTTCTTTAGAAGACTGTTGAGGTGCTCACTGGTTACCATGGTAACGTGATTTCTAAAACCAAATGTTCTTTTAGTAATGTGTGGGTCTACATACATGTATAAAACTTTGTGTGTGTATAATAACAATAATCAGTTAGTGACTGATCTAACTGAAATTACTGTAAAAGAGATTTATATAGATATAATATTGTACATATTTGTTAATGACAAAGCTGGCTTGCAACAAAATAAGGACATTCTTTTGCAAACTATTTTTTAAACTAAAAGCCAAACAACAGTTATCAAAGGTAACTAGTCTTAATCACTAAAGGTCAAAGGTCCATGAAATATACCAAAAGAAATAAAAATTTTTGTTTTATAGAAATGATTAACACAAAGACAAAAAACAACGTGCTAGCAATTTCCTGCCTATAATCTCGAAAAACGACTCATTACATCATAAGTTACTAAGATATTATAGATATATAAAATATCAGAGGTGACCATAATGTTCAAAATCAATACTGGTTTTCCTTTTACTGAAAAAAAAAAGACGTATTAAGCAATTAGTCTCTTACCCTGTTGTTAAGTTCACATTGTCAGGTCCCTGACTCCACCAGAAAGGGAGATAACTGTTAAAAAAACTTAAAATGTATTTAGATGTAGGAATATTTCAACAGTACTTGTAGAATAAAAACTGCATATGTTTCAATGTTGAAGGTACTGTTTGCTTATAAATATGCGTGAATGAATGTTACGCAAATCTGTGTGATGAATTTTGAAAGAATAAAACTAATATTTATGATAGAATATTTTCTAACACACAGAATAATATTCTATTTATAATAGAATATTCTGTAACACACAGACTTACAAATCAAAGCTTATAAAAGTAAAAACACAAAATCTGTTTAAGAAATAAACTCCCATAAAACTGCATGCAATAGAAAATACATACTTCTTATTTTTGAAAATAGAGTAATTTTACATTTAAAGCAATTATATCTTTAAAACTTGTCCTACATGAATAAAATTTTATTACAGACACTATAAGAATCAGAGAAGTGTGGATATAAATAATGCACATTTCAAAAATTGTTTAATATACAGGGTATCCCAGAAGTTTAGACCCACAGGAAAATAGACATTATATTCTTGAAGTCCAACAAACACATTTCTGGAGCCAGTTGCACACATTTCAGGAATGAAAATGTCTTGACAGAACACTATACTAAGAATTTACATATGTATGACTGTTAATGAGATGGAATTTGAATAATAAATAAACTATGTTTCCATATCAGTTTTGCCCCCCACGAGTACAGCGGCAAGTCTACAGATTTACATCACTAAAATCAGGGGTTTGTTTCCCCTCAGTGGGTTCAGCAGATAGCATAATGCGGCCTTACTACAAGAAAAACACCCACCCACACCCTTTCAGTTCCAGACTTCTGGGACATCCTGTACTTTCCATCGTTCTCTAATAGAATACAAGCCTATCCCTAAAAGAAACTACTGCAAGTATCATTTTCTGTGAACAGTTTCCATTAATACATTGATATCCTACACACTAATACACATTTTACTCAAACCACTAATTCTGTATTACTGAAATAGAGAAACAAAAGCAATGCAAGAGTACAAAAAAAAAAAGTTAACTTACATTTGAATACAATATGGTTTTGAAGCACCTTATATGATTTACACACATTCTGGAATGAAACTTAAGACCTAAATGCACTTCTGGATAAAGTAATCCCATTACAACAAGTAGCTTTTGGATAATTATTTATTTTAAAAATCCTGTTTCCTTTATATTTATAGTGTAGATTCATAACAGTATACAATAATTAATTATAACTAATAACATTAATATATATTAGCATGAAAAATAATTTCATTCATACTCACAAAACATAAATTCAAGAAACTGAAAAATGTGATTTTGAAATAAAGAGTAAAACAAATTAAATCAAAGTATTTCTGAGCAAAAGGTAATATTTACAATAACTTTACACATGGCAATTAATTACATTCTTCAACTGATGTATATATTTGATTTGCTGTTCAGTATAATTTTAATATAATTCTGGGAGTACTTACTGTGTAATTTAATGCACTTCTAAATAAATTCTAAAATTAACACTTACTGAATGAATTTAACTCAATGTTTTGTAAATTGTATCTGGCTTTCACTAACCTGCATAACATGGGCAACATGACATCAATGATATGAGGAACATCCAAGTACTTGGAACCACTGTTTAAAAATTTTTCCACCTGCTGCATGATATCTTCAACAGTTGGCATGCTTGATTCTAACTCTGCCATCACAGCTACAAGAACATATAATAAATTACAGAGACTTTAATACAAGAAACAAAGGTAGCTGTCAAGATTTCTTATTTTATAGAATAACATCAAATTACAATGGCACTGGAACGTTTTGAGGGTTGAGTGTAACTTAGTGCCTAGCATGCTGGACTGTGAATACAATCATCTATAGTTTGTAGTCTGTTGGTGAAAATCATGTTTTGCTCTTTGTAGCTGCAGGTACATGAAAAAGCAATCCAAAGGTTTTTGGGCTGGTGATGACAAGCTCGTTTTCCTCGGTCTGTTAATTCAAAAGCAGGAATAGCTAACACAAGTCTCTCTTGTGTATCTTTGAGTTAATAACCAAAATAAATGAGTACACCACCTGAAAAATCATCAAAAGTAGCAATGACTTTACAACAAGACCATTCAGGTAACTGATCCATACCAACTGTTTTACATCCATTAGTTATACTCTGGCTCAACTTCCACAATAACTGGATTCAAGAAAACTAAAGACAGAACAAGATGTATTATATGTAATAAATATACAGACATCAAATAAGAATGTTACAAGAAATCTGAGAACACAAATGATAACTACCTCAATTAAAGGAAGGAGATAATCAAAGCAATCACAAAGCTGCTCGTGAGCTTATGTCACGAAAAATTGTTATTGTTATAAATCTACATTTTATCTTAATTAATATAAAAAGTATCTAATAATAAATACACATGATAAGCCTGAAACAAAGTACTTATCTGTGTCTTCTTCCTTTTATTGTCAACTGTCAATGAAACTTAACCCTCCTTTCTTATACTAATAGTAATATCATACTAAATAATCTTTGATTAATGCACTGAATAACATAAAATAATAATAATATGCAAAAAGCAGACAATGTCACCTAATTACCACATGTCAGTGAACCTGACGATAACTGATGAAGGTTGAAACGTTGTTCACTCCTCTACTTAAAATATTTTCTCAACCCAAACGAACCGTTTTTACATATATATTTCTTTACAAACGAGTTTTCTCAACATCAAAGTCATTAAAAATATAGCTTATTGATGTGTTTCCCATGGGAATAAAGTTTGAACTGAAAGCAAAACACGCATTTCTCTGCATGAAAAACAATGCAATATAATGTGCCATTTGATATATTAAAACAGTGTTGTTGTTTTACTGAATATAAACAGCACAGTATTAAACATCACAAGAACTATTGGATTTCTGAAAGAAAGTATGTGACATATGACCATGGCAAAAGAGATCTAATTTTCTAATTTATGGCTCTGTCACCAAATAAGATTGAAAGATATAAAAATTATCCTTTGTCTGAGTAATTTAGATTAAATTTTGTACTTCTCAGAGGGGTGGTAAATAAATTAGATAAGAGGAGATAGCTGGAGAACAAATGTTATAGTTCTCTTAGTTGGGTGAGATTAAAGATTTATTTTAAATACTGCTTTGTAAATTCAAGAACGTATAACTTGTATAATATAAAACTTGAATTAGTAGCTGCGTTTTTATGCCATATTTATTTGTATACCATGATTAAAAAGAAGCTTAATTAAGTTTTAGATGTAACTTATGAAAACCTTATGGCATGCAGAGAAAAAGATGACTGTAGCAAAAATATTAATGGGTTCATAATATCATATCAAGGACTATTATTTACAAGAATGTTAGAAGAATTCTTTCTTAGTTATTTCTAAAATAAGTATCTCACTTACAGAGGAAGATGTCCAGTATCTTTTAATTTATCAACAGCCTGAATTACAATGATCAGTTTTCTTCAAGGCAACCACAGTCAAGCATTGTATAACACATTTTGTTCAACAGCAATCCGAAAAACATTCATTAATAAAATATTTTTCACAACAAATTTCATGTTGTATATATCTGTTGAGAACTTACCTTTATATTTGACAGAACACTTCAGGTCACATCCGTGATTGAAATACATGAGAGATTAATGTCATGTGAAGTGCATTAGAAACTTACCACAGATTTAAATTTTGTTCTGGAGATGCCCATGAATGTGATATTTACTAATCTTTAAGAGTTATCTCTATTCTCGAAAAATAAGTTTGATGTGATATAAAAACCTGTTAATAAATTACCTTTTGGTTTAAGGAAATATTTCTAGAGTCACCCATGAATGAAATATTTATAATTCTTGGACAGACATCTTTATTCTTAAACAAAAATGTACAGTGGTTAAGACACATATGAATGAAACAATTAAATAAGTTTAATTTTATCCAAAGTCTCACCTTGTGCTTCAAGGGAATGTTCCTGAAGACGTCCATGAATAGAATACTTATTATGTTTATTTAGATGTGGTTCCAAAAAAGCAACAGGAAAAGTACTAGCCATGGCACCAAGACAGTTTCCGATTGCTGGTCGATGTCTGTGGTAGAAATCATTGAGCTTCTGACGAAACTTGTCACATTTAATTTTAAATAAAAAACAAAACTAACTTGCATTAAAAAATGTGTAACACATATTGACAAAATACAAAAAATTGTACTTAATGGATTATGTGCATCATCACATGTATGTAGAATGTGAATATGTAGTGAAGAACTACAAAAAACCTACTTTCACAAAATTGTTATAAAGCCTGAAATTTAGCCATAAAATGAGTCAAAAACAGAAGGGGTGTGGATTTTGTTCCTTACAAGTACTTTAAATAGGATAAATATATATAAAAATTATGGATTTTCTTCCTTATTATTACATGTACAGGAAAAACATAGAATAAATGTGGATTTCTTCCAAGCAAATATATGACATGTGAAGTAAAGCACATTAATTATGGACTCCTTACTACCAGTTAATAAACTGTACAAGAAACATACATGCAGAATGTTGGTTCTATTTTGTTATTGTGAAAATGAAAACACGGTATACACCTTATTTCTAGTTCTAGACAGTTGCACTTACCAATGATTTAAAATCTGTTAATATTAACAGATTATTTTAATGTAGTTCAGTATTCAGTTGGAAAACAACTGTTCCAGGATTTTTGTGTTCAGTAATATTATTTGTTGTGATAATAATAATAACTACCAAAAACAATATCTGAAGTTCGTTACAAAATAATACTAGAGTTAACACAAAAAAATAAAATCATCAAGGTATTTTAAATAGCAAAGAAACATAAACATTTTCATTCTTAAACACTGATCACGGAAGAATGCTATAGAAATCACAAAGCAAACCGATCATGAAAGATGACTACTTTTGTGAAACTCAAATATGACTCCTAATTTGTTTGTTTATTGTAAAACAAAACAAGACACTTGTACTGTGCCTTCTGTAATTATTAAAACCCTAATTTTAGCATATAAGCCCTCAAACTTACCACTGAGCCCATGGGGAGGGTTATTAACTTCTAAAATTGTGTGATTTTGTAAACACTTATTCAGATCATACCAACAGGAAAAATTTATCAGTCTGTGATTTTCCAACTAAATGTATAACTCCAATTTCTTATATGCACTGTTAACTAATTATTTTATATTGTTGCAAAAATGTTTTGGTATTCTATCATAATTCCCCCATGAGAATTCCAGCAAAATTACATTCTATGTTTATTTCTATACATATGTCTGAGCGTGAAACCCATAGAAAATGAATGATTCATAAATTTATGATTTTGTTTTGAATTTAAGGACACATAGTGAAGAAATCACAGTTAAACTATACCTGTCACGTTCGGCCTTGACAAACCTCCTAAAGGCACAAAGTAAAATAAATTATTTTATTATAAAGGAACATAAATAATCAAATAAATATATGATGAAAATAAATAATAATTATGAAATAAAGAAAACCATAAATAAAACCTTGGTAAAAATAACAATATAAATTAATACAGGCTTCTTAATTTGAAACTAAAATTAAATATGAGGAAAATATGGATATCACTGTATTACATGTAATATAATTTATCAGTTTAGACAGTTGTGTATTTAAATGTTTTGAATGTAATTTCATAATATTCTAAAAATCCATAATTTATTTTGTAACTCTAATAGAGTATTTCATACATGCAACATAACACTAATATTCTTAAAATAAAGATATTTATAGCAAATGAAACAGACACATCTTATAATTTTTATTAAGCTCCTCAGGTTTCCGAGTTTAAACAAAATATCTTCACTTGTTTCTTTTATTCTGATACATATAAAAATAGAATTTTGCATTACACAGTCTTACTTACAGCAACACAAAATCTCAAAATAAAATATGAAACCAGAAAACAAAAAAAAGTCAAATATTTGTAACATAACATTGTATATGGTATTAAAGATTTATTTTGTAATCCAGTACTCTGATGTACCACATCACATAGAAGACTATTATCTAATTACCTGTCACTACCCAGTTCTGGATCTGTTCCTAGAATGTACAAACTGTTCAAAATCTTGTAGCAAGCTACCTGGATGTCATCCACTGGTGGTATAACGAAAAACAGATACAAATTTTAAAATAATTTTTACTTAGCTATACAACTAAACATATTTAAAGGTAGAAAAATTATTTTTGATTTTCTAAATTTTCAAATCACAAAATTTGGTTTTCTTTTAAAACACATATTCTTTCATAAAGAGACGAATATTTGCATCTTTCATAACAAGAGTAAAAAATATTTTAATTCATCACATATAAACGTTTTATTTTATACATTCTGTTAGAACAGAAGTTAAGGAGCTTTTAAAAACTTACACAGTAAATCACTGCCATATTCACATGCTGCTAGATGATCAAACATAGATGTCAAAACAGGTAACAGAACTAAGTAAACATAGTTCATGGAAGAAGAGGTCTTCATCGTGGTTCCACGTAAGTGACTGTACCTTCCTTGCTGCAGATTCACAACAGTTTGGGCAAGGTCTTCAGCTGAATTGTTGAAAAATGTCAGCATTGATGTTTTTACAAAGTCTGGACAATTCTTGGTGATGGTTCTAAGAATAAAATTAAAGGAACAAAGAAAGTTTCACAGATTTTGTTTTTCTCATTTTCACCATAACCAATTTTCTGACTGATTGGTTATTTGGAATTCATCACAAAGCTACACAATGGGCTATTTGTACTCTGTCCTACATTAGTATTGAAAGTGTGAGTTTGCAGACACATCATTGTGCCACTGAGGAGATGTTTACAGTATCTTAAGAAGAGTGTTTCTGAAATATTTAAAATATGGCTTATTTGTGTGTGTGTATATGTATACGTAATACAAACAGTGGGAAATCAACAATCAGAAAAACAGTAGCTAACCCCAGTAAACAGGAATAATAACTAACAAAAAGTTCAAATTTCTGTTGATTTTAATTTAAATACATGTACATTACTTTTATAACCCATTTGATGACTGACTTACCATTTCCAGTCAGATAGAATATCAATATAATTTTAAGAAATTACCATACAAATATTGAAAATTAAAGAATTTTAATCATTTTACAAATTTGACTTCTTTGGAAAAATTTCCTAAAATCTCCTTATTTAATTCAGTATGGAATGACAAAAAAAGACATACCTGGCATCAGTTGCTCGTATAAGAACTTGCAAGCACCTGACAGAAATACGAGCTTCATTCCCAAAGACACTAAGTTTTTCACGTAGCAAAGAAGCCAACTTGCAGAATAAACTAAGAAAAATAAATAAATGATACAACTTTAATAACCAATTAGGCTCAGTGCTACTGAAGATTCCTTTTCACAATCAAAGTAACACCTTATACTAAAATATCTTATACAGTTTTGAGTGATTTTTTAATTCACTAAAGAGAAATAGTAAAGTCCAATAGAGATAAACTCTTTTGTTTAAATGAATTTCAGTAATTTTTAATGTCACACGAACAAAGAATAAAGCAACTGCCCAAACCACAGAATAAATATGCTGAAAAAAAATTGAGCACTTGAAATGTTAAAACCTGAGTTATTTCAATAATTTACAATAAAATATTTGATAATATAAACATGGATAATTACAAGTATAAAGAAACATACTTCTTAAACCCACACCATATTCCATCTGATTATCTTTAAGTTTGAAATAAAATACGGGAACATAATCTGATTACTACAGTTACAATTTACTGTGTTAGCACTATGGTGAAAAAGGTCTTGGTCATGAGGCTAATGTAAGTAAAATGTCTTAATTTCAATTAGTCACAAATACACTAACATACATTTGTTATTTTATCATAATAACTATATTTATTGCAGTTATAACATTACTTCGATGGATAGATATGTTATTTTACATTATTAATGGCATGCTTGATCAAATAACAAAGTTATTAAAATAATAATATAGCAAATATGGCAGGAATGTCGATACTTCCTAACCCTACTATCAGTCCAGTGTTGTGTGTTCTAAAGACGGCTGGTATAGATATTAAAATGTTAATTAAAATAAAGTACAAAACAATATTTCCACCTTCTTAGGTCATCTTCAGGTTATAACCATACCAGCTGTCTTGCAAATACATTTTTAATTCAAGTGGGTTTCTCAACATCATGGAGTCCAGTGCAATAGTTAAACCTCAAAATTCAAGATAACAAAATGTAGAACTATCTAATGTAACAATCAATAAACCTAGTCTATGGCTTAAAATTACCTAACTCAACCTCAATACTTATTTAATAATGAGAGCTAACATTACAACAGTGCCTGGTTGCTAGCAAGACATGAGATTACGATGTCTAAAAATGCATTATTGTATGTGTCTAACAGTAACAGCATAAATAAAGCCACAGAAATTGTTTTACAAACAATACTGATATAACTACTACTTTAAATTATTGACTATATACTTAAAATTAACTGAACTGTTTTTAATGTCTTGGTCTGTAAATGGTGCAACATTTTTTCACCTTCTTGCATTTCAGAAAATCTGCTGTACAGCCGAACCTGTAGCCATCACAACTCTCTAAGTGAGTGAGTTAATTTTTTAGTGATGTGTTTCATGCAAAATGTAGCATGAGTTATTTAAATAGGTCATTCTCAAATGAAGAAACATGGTAAAACTATAAGCCATTGGAGTTGACATTACCAAAAAAATTATTAAATACGGCATTGACAATATCAATAAAACAGAGTCAAGATTTGGTAGTTACAATATTCAAAATAATTCTTACTCACTTCCATAAAAGGTAAAAAATGAAAATTATAATTAGCCAATAAGAAGGAGAAGAAAGAAGACAAATAAAGTAGAATATAGACGTAGCAATGCTTCATTATACTTTATACATTTAAATCATCACTGTGGCAAAAATTAGGTTTTTCTACTTGCCGTTCTGTGTCAGTACTCTTAACTTCCTAAATACTGAGCACTTAGCAGTAACACACCCATGGCAATTTCATGTTTTTCCAATATATTAACCCCATAATTACTTATCAGAATCCCAAGAAACTGTCCTAAATTTAACAGTTTTGTAATTAAGTAATCTATTTGGTATAGTTTGAGAATAATTCTTTCAAATAACACTTTATTATAATTTTTCATTATAATGAAAGAATGTATTATTAAATAAAAAATGATGAACCAAATCAGAAACATTTAAAAATTACAGCTTAACAATAAGAAACAAAACCTAAATATAATTAGCTAAATTTCTGTATTATACCTCACCTTGCAACCATTTCTTTTTCCCTGATTGTTGCTGTTCCAACTGTTGTTGTAGGCGAAGATGCCATTATAAAGAAGGCACGGTGAGCAGAGAAATATTTTTCCATAAGTGGCAACACAACCTAAGTGCATAAAATAATTTACTGAACATGTTAAATCAGAAAACCAAAGAACAAAGTAGAAGAAATAGGAAAGAAAATTCATTCAAATAAGAAATAAGCAAAAGTTTATTTTATAAATACAGTTAATTATAATACAATTGATCATAATTAATCAAGTTATCTTTGTTGAGAAAATTAAACCACTTTCCAGTAATCAATCTGAATAAAACAGCAGTTTTGAAAATCTAAAAATGAAATAGCATATCTAATGCAGTTTTAAAACTAGTTTAAATGCAGTTTATCTGGAAAATAGATAGCTCACTTTGCCAAAAAACTTGACGTCTCTCGTGGACGTTTTGAAGCTGTTTCGTCTGCTGTAGTTAGCACTAGGTTTCAGAACCTTCATGTTAATAGCAGCTACGTCAAGATACTGTAGAAGTTTCTCTAATAATGAGGATGCAAATCGTCTTTCTCCTGCTGTGGGTGATGATATTTGTTCTGCTTCTGTTCCACGTCTTTTTCTAGCTCTATAATCATGGGGTTTAGTTTGAACATCTTGAGTGTCTTCAGCTTTCTGGTGCAGTCTGATATTCGATGATGAGTGTGTAGTACAGCCAAATAATGCAAATCATGCCACCATGAAATATCCCACAGTTCATAGTAAATAGTAAAACATGCAGGAAATTTTAGCAGAAAATTGAACAAGACAAAAATATACGATGTTCACGGTAATGAAAACATAAAGAAGAACAAAAAGGCAATTTCAATGTATAGTTAAACATGCACGGTTCCACGTCATGATGCACACACAAAATTTCAAAATAAAAACAAATTTCAAGAACCTAAAACATTCTAAATTGCTTTCAAAGCAGAAATACTTATATCTGAAACTAACAAAAATAAATTAATCAATTACATGAAAAGTAGTGAAAAACTTTTATATGGAACAGCTTCTGGGGAATCTTAAACAAGTTTAACTGATGTCGACAAACATTACAGCTTATTTTGAATGCATGTAATAATTAATTTTGATGATGACAACAAAACCTTGAGCAATTAATTTGACAGCATCATCATGCAAGTTTACAAAATTGAAATGAAACTTCAAAATATTAAAAAATTCATAACTGCTACAAGTAAATTATTATTTTAATATATTAACTTGTAAAATTGTCAAGGATATATTTTTTTTTTGAAGTTGCTATTCTAGGCAGTAGCATAGCTTTCACTTGTAGTACAATTATATTTTTCTAACTCAAGTAAACTACATGTATTTTAGCATGTTGTAGTTTGTGCAGTATTATCTTTCTAATACATTCTTGTTCATGGCCAACTATTTGGTGAGAGAAATATATTTCACAACAATTATTTTATACCTATATATGTAAACACGGCTGGTATGAGTTGATTTTTGTTTTTTGTTTTTTTATGTAAAGGAGCAAAAAAAAATAAAATAAAAAAAAATCTCAACCCATACCAGTCGTTTTTACATATATATTTTTCTCTACAAGTGGATTTTCTCATCATCATGGATTATTTTATACCTAATTAGTACATTACAGAAAACAGTATTTCTGTACCAGATATTAATGCATATTCATATTATGATTACACTGTACTTCAGCTAGAATCAAACTACAGACTTACTGAAATACAACAATAAACCCATTAGCTTAATAATATTACCTTGAAAACACACAGACCTAACTTCACAAATAATAAAATAAAAATTCTCTAACACATACTCTACAAATCAAGTTATAGTTTTTTTATATTTGTCATATCACAGCAAATGACAATACGAATTTTTATAATTAAACTTAAACTAAATATACTATAGACCTTTGACTGTCTAGGTTTTAATAGTTAATTAGCTTCTAAGTGTACATTAGATGTAAGAAATATACCTTAAGTTAGATGAAAAAAAATACAAATTTTAGTTGGATTAAGTTGATATTTTACTTTATGAGTAGTTAGACATTATGTTATAAGAAAAGTTAAAAACTTTCTACATTGAATTAAAAATTCTTTATTGAACAAGATATAGTAATACTTATAAAGATTTTAACAGATAAAACTCTATTGAAAAACTGAAAGCTTTATGTTGCTTGTGAGTTCTACTGTCAACGAAATGTGTATTTACTGAAACATTAAAACCACTGGGAAATTTTCAAATAATCATGACTCGGGTATTCATGGCAGAAGGGTCTTTTCATCTATGAGAGCTTGAAGGGATAATGATTAATCACTTCACAGAAAGATAATTAACACAAAGCATGACCAAAAAAAGGAATGCTTTAATAACATGGATAATTAAAAACAATTGTCATAACTGAAAGAAAATAAAAATCTTGCAATTGCAAAGCCAAACAAAAAAGTATGCAAGAGTCAATGCAGGTAATTGTAATATACAATTATAAAATTGACTGAAATTTGGAATTTTTAATAAAAATGTGATGTAACAAAAAATTATAAAATAAACTTAAAAGTATTGAAATCATTAATTTGTTTCACAAGAGGACTGAAAGTATTCAAATACAGTGAGTAATAATTTATACATTTTTAATGCCAAAAACCTTGTTACTAAATACACCAGAAATCAAACTATTTAATGTTTTATTGGATAAAATCAAGTACATATTTGGATTTATATTAGGGCATTAATGAAAACATATAATATCAACCTGGTAACCTCTCTTCCTGTGAGGTTATAATTAGAAAGTTCATATTTAAAATTTGTTGAAAAAAATGGAGAAAAAAAGGATATTTTTTTATTTGCTAATTTCAAGTCGATTACTTGTAAGCTGTATTCAATAAATTTAATGTCCTAATTTAGTCATTATTAATCTATGAAACCTTGGAAATAAAAAGCTTTTGACTGTTATTCTAGTGTATCATTTTTCATTTAACTTGTTAAGTTAAAACAATGACCATACAAACTCTTAATGTATTGGACAGATAACACAATCTATTTTTAATTCATAATTATTTTTAGAATAAAATATTTAAAGTATTAAACGTATAACTATGTAATTAAGTGTAATTGTGCCAATTTTATATTAATTTTTTAAACTCTATATAATTAAAAACCCAATTTCAATAAAACCTTCTCTACTTTTAACTGTGTAAAACTGCCACAACTATACAATAAAAATATATATTAGCTAACTCACTCATTTCTGCTTGTTCTCTTTTAGTGCTTAATAAAATAAGGAAGCATCAATTTAAATCATGGAAATGTACATTATGGAGAACAAGTTGAATTTAAATGAGTATTAATAGCCAGATGATTTCTTATTGGAAATTTATAAGTAATATATATTAGTCAGAATCAAAGCTGATTGAAGTAAGAGACCATGCACATACCCATACACCTGAAATCCTTCATACTGAAGGTACTTTAGGAGTTCTTGTGAGCGTTCTCTGTTTTTACGTTTCTCTCTATCTGTTAACAAATCATAAGGAACCATCTGAGGATGAAGACCTCCACCTGGAAAAAAAGATTTATAGTATTCTTCTGATATAGGATACCGATAGGTTTTATAAAAATATATTAATTATGACTTTAAACATACATATAAATTTTATAAAATAAATAATAATTTACAGATTATGATGCAAAAATTACATTTCTATGTAATTACTTACCAAGCTCTTCTTTAATTTTCTTTGCCCACAAATCGTGGGCATTTTCAGCTAACCTTTCAGACATGTTCTATAGCATAAAATAATAAATTTAAAAAATCACAAGTTACTTTCAATAAAGAAAAAAACATGCAGTATACAATAAACTCATATATCTTATAACTATTTTTTAATAATTAATACAATTATTTTAATTTATCAGAAAATTTAATGAAGAAATTTTGCTTGCATTTAAAATTCACATAATTAAATTTAAGTAAATGAATTTAAAAACTTCATTTATATTGGTGTTTTTGAATACTACATATTTGAAAAATAAAGATTTATTTTGTAAAAAAAGATACTTTAATAAAATATTCATAGACATTCACCTGCATATCCCTGCTTAATGTTAGATTGGACATATCTACTGGTTGAGGATTGTAGTTATGTGGAGAGTCACCAGACTACAGAAAATAAAGATATAATTCCAATAAGTAACTAAACTAAATAAAAAAAAAATCGTAGTTTAGTGAAAAATAGTGTGAAACACATAACACTATTTTATCAGAGAGAAGTTTAAATGTATCACGAATTACAAAACAGAAGGCCACATGCTGCAAACATCAACAAACTACTGTCTACAAACTCCAACCAAATAAAAAAACTAAACAAAAAAATTCTTCACGTACAAATTTTGATATAAAATTTTTTACCTTATAATAAAACACTGTCCTCTTCAGTAAGCAGCAAAATAAATAAAACTTGAAAGTTTTACATCATCAATCCATTTTAGAAATGTTTGCAGTTTATCACGAATAACAAAATACTACAGCATAATATACAACAAAATAAATGTTTTCAATAAATAAAACAGTAATGTGAAAAACAAGCTGTCTTTCTGGAAATTATTTTATTGCAATCCAATATAATATTTAGCTTTACAAGTCTGTGTCAGTATTATAAAAATTTTTATGTGCTAGTTTTTTTAACACACACACAGACATTTAAAAGAAGTTAAAAATTATATTGTCAACCTGAGCATTTCTAGAATTTTTTCTAAATTATAAAATAAGTTATTGTAAGTTCAATAAAACATTACTGGTGATAAACTAGTCAATGTTATGATAACATTTATTATCTTTATACTTATAAAAAAATATATACCATAGTATGACCCTTATGAAAATAAAATGTTCACTTACCACTGAAGAAATATGAGACAAGGCACTTTTCCCACCTTCTCCCAATTCTAACTTCCAACCAATTGCAATTAAAGCTTTCAGTGACTCTCTTATTGGTTCTTTGTAACGTTCTTTTTCCTTCGTAACAAATACAAACATTATTAACTCCAAAAATATAAACTTGTTACAGTCCTTAAAAATGTACAAATTATGCAAAAAAATTTATTTGAAACTGATATTTGTAGAACATTGTCCTGTAAAGTTTGATCTTAAATATAATGAATAATAATATATCCCACTGAATAAAATAGAAAATAGCATGAAGCATTTTCTGATAAATGGCCAAAGAAATTATACACGAATCTGAAAACCTTATAGGTATGAGATAGGTCTGTTCGTTTACACACAGTTGCTATAGTTAGTTTTGAAATAATCTGTTAAATCACAAACCCATTCAGCTAGAAGGTTATATGGTTTCAATCTGGGATGAATTTTTCTTTCATAGTTCCAGTAATCACCATAACTCCATCCATTTTCAAACTAAAATTAAAAATAATTAAAAGAAAAACACAATTAAAGTGTGCTTCGTCCATTAATAACCTCAGCTTATTATATTTTACTTTTAGTAGAAAACAGTATATAGATGTTAGAATACATAATGCTCTGGTTGGAATTTTGAATGTTTTTTTTCGTCACTTCAGACTCTAATACTTTGAGAGAAATTTATAATAAGGTCAGTTGTTGTTGTGGTTTTGAATTAAGTAAAAAGCTGTCTGTGCTCTGCCCACCATGGGTATAGAAACCCAGATTTTAGCATTGTAAGTCTGCAGACATACCTCTGAGCCACTGGGGAGCAATAATGTCAGTATTAATCCTATGTGTAAGTACATTTTATAACTTTAATGAAAAATTTGTGCCTATAATAATTACAAGCTCTCCTTATGTTATTATAATACAGAAAACAATAAAAGAATGGTTTGTTTCTTATACTCTGAGTACACTATATGAAGTGTAATAATATGCAAATCTGCCCCAAATCTCATAATAATAGAAAAGATTACTTCCATTCCTGACTGTTTCTTTCATTATTAGATATATAGTAAAAAATTTAGGCACAATTAAATGAAATTGAAAAGAAAAGTTTTTACACTGACCTAAAACAAACATTTATTTTTTAAATGTTGAAAGGTGTGTAGAATTAACACAATAAAATTAAAATTAATCAAGAACTACCAGTGAGAAACACTTTGATACATCTACCAAAACCAGGCTGAAACAACCGGAACTCACCTTCCGATTTGCCCACGCATCATGGTAATGCTCAGCAAATTTCTGCACAACATTGTTCAATTCTGGATTCAATTGAATACTGAAATAATTATGAACAATTCTAACTGTAGTATGTTCTAGATTTAGAAACATATTACTTTCAAGAACAATTAAAAAATATAATGGACTAAATGTTTGTAACAATAAAAACATTTGATTAAATTATGACAGGTCTTTTTGTGATAAAAAACACATGTGAAGTGATTTATACAAGCAGATTCAAAAGTGCTTCAAATTATGCATTACGACAGGGAGATAGCGAGAAAACTCTCTAACATCACAAATACTTGCATTACATTAGGAGAGCTATATATTTTATTAAACCTATTAGACAGAAGATGCTACACACACTATTATGTTAATAATTTCATTTGAGCTTTGACTTTCTACTAGGATTCTCAGATATGTATTCCCTCTGCCTTCTAAGATTTTGTAACAACTAATTTCAAATTTCCCATAAACTTGAAATATTTTCAGTTCAATTTTATTTTCTCTGGATTTCATCTTCTCTGTTTGCTTCACAAAATAATCATAATGATTAAAACTATGTTACTGTGCTGCTCAATGAAATTTGGTAGAGAACACATGTCTGCTTTCTTCAGGACTATTTCAAATCCTATTGTGATATGTGACTGAATATGGCCTTTCAAGCATGTGACAAACAGTACACGTAACTAGATTTGTACATGTGTATGTGTGACCACATGCCTCAAATTAAGAGGATTGATAAGGTTCATGTTAGCTCCCTTTTAGGTAGACCATTATATATTAAAAATAATACATTTATTCTGTACTATTTTAAAAATAGTGTTACAGATCAAGATTCAAATATAAGCATCGTCTTTGTGGATTCTAACCTAACTCAATAAAAGTCTTTGTGGATTCTAACCTAACTCAATAATAGTCTTTATGGATTCTAACCTAACTCAATAATAGTCTTTGTTGATCCTAACCTAACTCAACATCCATCTCCACTCAGTCTCAAACAGACATGGAGAAAACACAAGAGGCCAAATTATATGCAGAATTTAAAAAAAAGATTATGTGACTAAATTTTTGTGTTGATTTGCACATGTACTTTACAGCATTTAAGTACATTGTTTTGTTGTTTATATTCCTAACATCAGAATACATTCTACATCAAACAGGATATAAAAGTATGTAAAAAACACCTTCATGGTGTGGTAACACAGCAATTAAACCACTGAGACTTTTTACACTATATAACTGATAATTATGAAGTAATTATATTTTCATTTGGATTCCAGTAAACATAAGTTAGCCTTAAAAAATGATAATAAGTTCCAATTCAAAGTATTTCATAAACCTTTCTGCTAGTAAATCACCACAGTATAACAGCAGAAAGCTAAGCACATTTTAGACACATGATTGGCATGTAATTAATATATCTTTTGATATCATAGATGATATATACAAGAAAAAGTAAATTTAGAAGCAGGAAGCAGTGAATAGAGTTCGTGTCTTTAAAACTGTTGACAGAACTTTCCATAAAATGACTGACAAACATGTATAAAGAAGATAATATTCAGAATTAACTTCACTAAACTCATTTCAAAATATGTTCATTTGTACATAACTATATTTCCTTTCCTAAATCATTCCAATTAAAAGAAGGATATTAAAGTAGTTTTCATTCTTCAAAACAAAAATGTGAACCACTTGCAAACATTTAAAGATTCAAAACAGACTAAAGATAAAGACAGAATTTAACAAATCAATTGTAGTGGTAAAATAAACATACATAAAACAAAAAGGAAATGAAAAGAAGACTGAAAAACACAAGTACAATATAAAACACGGTTATCACCAATATCCTCAAACTGTAGATGAACGTTTCTGATAATGTTGCAATAATCACGGCTGTGAATGTGTAAAAAAATTAAGAAATTCTTTGATAGATTGTTTAGGCAAAGTATTCATGATGAAACTTTGTAGAATAGACGGCAACTGCTTGTTGTGTCTCCAGTTGCTGTCCATTCTACAAAGTGTCACTCATGAAATGCATGTACACACACACACAAAAAGAAAAAGAAAGAAAATGAACCCTACATTCACAGGTGAGAACTAAAGTGAAATTATTCAAATTTTAATTAAACAATTTTTATTATTAATGCACATCAATGACTTTGGCATCAAGCTATTTGTTGCTATTTCCAGTACTCAGAAACTTTCAAAGAGCATTAAGGCAAAGAAATTAATTAAAAGAAGGTGTAAACTGTTATAACCTTGGAACTGTTGAGGACAAGTAAATATAATTTTCTGTTGCAATCTACATTCACGGTAGGAAAAAAAAGGTCGTTTAGATTTGTGTTTGTTTGTGGTGTTTACAACATATGTCAAATGTATTTAGCCTATAGAGTGTTAGAACAGAGAAAATAATACAGAGTGTTCGTAAAATCACTGTGCACTTATATATTTATTGACAGACATGTTTCAATATAGAATGCAGGAGTTAATATGAATGACAATTGTAAACAATGTTTAAAGTGACCCCCATTGGCATCAATACAGGCCTGGATCAATTTTATTTTGTTTCTAAACACTGCTATTAGTTGCTGGCTTAAAATAGACTCAATAAAATATGATTACAAAACTGCACAGTGACTTTCTGAACACCCTGTAGATAAAATATTGTTTTATTGAAAATGGTTTTGATATTCATTTGAAGCATTCTCGAAACGTGTCCTACTGGAATAATTGTCTGTCTTAAGTATTTGCTTACAGTCTCTTTTTGTCACGTGACTTTATTTTTAAAAAATGAGTTTACCTATTAATTAGGTAAAGTTAGGTCTGTGATCATTAGCTCTGATGATGGTAACTGTTACCTGACACTAGATGACTGAAACAACTAATAAAAAATTTACTTTGTATTATGTTAAAAAAAGATTTTTTACTTTTGATAAAGTGACACAATGTGTCTTAATATAAACTGTAATACTATTTATCACTATGTTCCTATTGTTCATCTTCAACCTGATAAAAGACTTACTTTACTAAGTGTCTCGCTCAAGGAGGTACTTCACTTAATGAATTGCTTTGTTTGCATCATTCATCCTTCATCTCCAGTCTAAATTCAATACTTACTTTGATGTATTGACAGGCTCGGGGATATAAGGTCCATCTGATGGACCACTACGTCTACACCACTCGTCTTCCACGCCAGGCTTCAGAGAATAATCAGGAGGTAAAGCACAAGCAATTGCAGTCAAACAAGGCAGTGATTTGTTAAAAAGTTCAGGGTCATACTCCTAGAAATACAAAATAAAAATTAACTATACCTCTATTTTCATTTTGTTTCTAATAGAATACAAGTTAGTAAAAAGATACTGAGTAAAAATGCAATTCTAGATTAAGTTATATGTTATTCTATAAACATTTTATTCCATTTAGCATCATAGTATTAAATGACAAAATAATAAAATCAATAAACGACCAAATAAATAAATATTAATTGATAACCAAATTTCCCAGGACTTATTTTATAAAACTTTATTAAGGAAGACTGAACTTAAAGATTACAATAGAACACATTAGAACATTCATAACCACTCCTGCTTAACCTCACCTCACGTATTCAACCGAAAAAAAGAGTGAGACAAAAAGTTTTGTTTCTTGTTTCTTGAGTGTGCAGTTAAAAATCTTTAACAGTAAAAACAGTTAATAAAATTACTTATGTTATAAAGTTATATGTCATTATAGTAAATCCATCAGTTTGAGTATTAGTTTTGTATTAAATTTCTTAAAACTTTTATCATTAAATCAGATGAAGTAAATAAAACCTGTCAGATGAAGAGTTACCATCTTTGCCAAGGAATCAAAAATGTTAGTGAAAAGCAGCATAGTGAGTCGCCGCTCCTCTTCAGAAGCCGATTCATAACCTCCACCGGCAGCACCGTAGTATCTGCTGCATCTTTCATAATGTAAGGTCAGCAGCTAAAGAGAAAATCAATGACGTATTTAGCATCAACACAGCAATAGTTAAGTACAACTACACAAAAGTATATATATGTCTTTTACTACCCTATATTAAAAACTAAGATTTGAATATATATATATACACCCACGCACACATAATAATACAAAATAATACCAATGGTTTACTTAAATCTATCAATTTCAGAAAATCTCTACATGAGTATTTATAGATCAATTATGTTAATTAAAGCAAGTTTTACTTTCAGAAAAAACTGATTATAAAACCAAAGCATTTACACTTTTAATGAAAACAAGCATCATTGAAAAAGGTTACAAAGTATTAACGGGGTAGTTTTTTAAGGCTTACCTCCATCCTATACTGCAAACATGGAAAAGCATGAAAAAGTTTTACAGTAATTTCAATAAAACAGTTTCAAATATCATACATTCTATTTTAATTCTGATAACCATCAATAAGAAAAGACTACTATTTCTCTTGACTAATAATCAAAGTAGAAAAGTTGCAATAAAAATATATATAACACCTCAAGGTATCTCACAAAACAGATATCTAATTCAGTTGTATCATAATGCATAAGATATTTTATATTAACTCATAAAAGTTGAAAGGAGAAATATAAGAAAACTACTGAACTGCGGGAAAAGGATGCTAAAATAAAAAGAACTACAAGATTAAAGTGACAAATGATAAATAAAACAATTAACTATTAAAAAATAAAAACATCCAACTTCACTATTATACACACATTTAGAGTACTTAACAAGTGTTTCAAAGAAAACAAGCTGTGGCTGTTAATGTAAAAGATACTTCATGAAAAACTTCAACTATACTAAAATCCTGAATACAAAAACGTGAAACAAAGTTTAAAAAGTAAGCTATTTGCACTAAACTTTGTATTTCACAATCTAACTTTGTAATAAGTTTGACCACTGTATATCTTTAATGAAGTTTTCAAAACGTGTTCAGTTTCTGATTTGAAAGTACAATAATTTGTAACAAATGTAACACCCTAAACAGACATTCATTATCCAAATCATTAATAATTTAGTGATCTGAAGTAAGTGTTACACTTACCCTCAGAGCTACAGCTGTGTATTCTGTCAAAACAGATACATCTACAGTGAGTTTTCTCAGCAATTTCAAAAGCATGGCAGGTTGCATTTCCCTTTGAAAATAATAAAAACATTCAATTTATTCATTGTTTGCCACTAGATCATAAATATATATTCCTGTCTTAGTAATGAAAATGATACTTTTATTTTAGAAAAAAAAACAACAAAAAAACTGGTAAACGAAAGTATTTAAATGGTTAACCAAATAAGGCAAACTATTAGTAGCTCATAAAAACAATAAATACTATTTTATTATAGAGCACTTACAAGCAACATTGCTTGTTGAAACCTATGAACTCTTTCAAATTTTCAATAAGCATTGTGAATTCATTTCATAAATGTATGAAGTATTATGTTTACTTAATTAAACAGCTCTCTAGCATTTTGATTTTCTAAAATATATATTATTATTTTGGACATTTAATCATAATTTTTGCCTGCAGAGAAATTATCATACAGTGAAACGGTAACTCGTGAATAGGGCTCTTATTTTTAATTTTCAGTGATAATTTCTAGACTTAAGAATGTAAACACAAACTTTCTATCTGTCTTTCTTTTCTTTTTTCTTAGTTCTCATTTGTAACCTCCGACTTCCTTAAAAATGAAAATCAAGTTTCTAACTGCTTATATAAAATAATACATAATTACTAAAAATAGAGAAAACTATTAAAATGTAACTTCTTAGATGATAAGTGATAAAACTAAAGAAAAGAAAAATCTGAGTGGAAAAAAAACTTATAAAATGTTTCAGTGAAATTTTTGTTTATCATAATTTTTATTATGTCTGTTCTATCTAATATGCCCCTGAGTTGCACAGCGATATGTCTGCAGACTCACTCCACTAAAAACTGGATTTCAATACCTGTGTTGGGCAGAGCACAGATAGCCCATTTTATAACTTTGTGCTCAATTATAAACAAACAAATTATCCAATATATTCTTTCCATTTTTTTTCACATAATATAGAGAGCTTTTTAAAAAAAAAATATAATGCAAGCTCATGGAAACCTTAAAAGGATGAAACAATTGTCATGAAAAACTTCCACAAGTGCTGTGAGCACATTTACAAAACTAGATCTTGTTAGATATAGAGTGACAGTTACAAGAGCAATGTTCCAGACAACTTACAAAGCAAGAACTCGTAACTTACCGTGTAAGAGCTACAAGAAAGTCGGATACACATTCTCTTTGACCTTTTGTTAGTGTCTTGACCTTTGAGAGACGATAAACTGTGTGGAGTGTAGCATCCAAAAGACTGGCATAATTTTCTGCATCAGTAAAAAGGTGACAATACTTGATCAGCAGTGGAAGTATAGAACTGCCAATGTACCGATTTAGGGCAAGGGCCATGTCACTTTCTGTACCATCAGGCTGAATGAATAACGTTAATGTACAAACATATAAATATTCTACCAGAAAAAGAGAGAGACAGAAATCCAAATTCTGGTATATGTTGGCTTTCAGGAAAACTTAAAATATATGAATTAAGCACATACTTCAGCAGACATAAAATCATCTCTACCTCATTAAGTATTAACTACTTAAGAATCTACCTTTAAAGAAAAATATCATTCTATGAAAGTATTCAGCTGTAAGCAAACTTGAGGGAGTGATCAATAAACCCGAAGAGAAGAATTTTAGATGATGCCCTAAAAGTAGGGCACATGTATGTGTTTTTCTTATAGCAAAGGCACATCAGGCTATCTACTGTGTCCACAGAGTGGAACTGAACTCCTGATTTTAGCATTGTAAATCTGTAGACTTACCACTATAAATAAGTCACTACACTGGATAAAACAGGACAATGTTTTTCACATGAGATGGTCGATTTGTAATAAGGTACTTTTCAACTTAAGGGGTGTTTGGTTTTATCAAAGGATGCCCAAAGAAGGCAGGCCAATTTTCTGTCAAAATATAGAGTAAAGTTCACCTTTAATAAACTGTTGTTTGCTTATCTATAACTATATTAGCACAATAGACTTCCTTACTCAAGCATAACAAGTTGTCACTAAATCCCCCCAGTGATTAATTTCAAACATGACACTGCCTAAGTTTGAACTAAATATATTTAACATTTCATAATATACACAACACAGTTTAACACACATAAAAATAAGTTTAATGCACTGTTATGTTTTATGGTCTTTTATCTTCTTCTCGATACCTTGATCAACAGCCTGAATGATTTCACATTAGAAAAAAAAAGGTACATTCATTGTTTTTATAGCAACTTCCTTTGGTGAGTTATAATTTACTTACCTGCAACTTTCACACCCTCATTACTGATCTCAAAATACTGCAAATAACAGCAGCTTGACTAAATGGTTTGATCTGACAAGTTATTGCACAAAGAAGAGCAAGTCATTAACTATATTGATCGAGTGTAAAGCAAGGAAGAAAATTTACAAATTTCAACTATGTACTTTCAGCAGTGAAGAGAATTAGCCTAAAGAGGATATAATAAAGTAAGCTTAAAATATGCATAGGAGAAAAATTATTGAATTAGTTTTTCATATTTCAAAAATCATTATTGAGATTGTCGTCTCAACAACCTAACATTGAAAATATGTAATACCACAATAAGTTATCACTTTTGTAAAGGTTTAAACCCCATACTTTGTTTTATTTATTCATAAAATAAAATTACAAAACTAATACTGAAAATTATTCAATATGGCACGATAAGCAGTAATTCACTAATCTTTATGGTATAATTTTTACTTCATGACTTTTGGAATTACACTTCTAAGTTTAATAAAACATTAAATTTTAATTTTTTCTAAATATTTGTTATGGTGTATAGTAGATTACCATAATCCATAAGTTTGGAAGCTTTGCTCTTGTGATCCCAAATACATTTCATCAGACACCTGTGACAGCTCCTAAAACTCCAGCCTTTTGGAGCTGAATCAGAAATCTTGCAACTGTTTTAGAAAGAAGCTTGGTGGATGTTTATGTGTGTTTATAGACATAAAAGTGTGACATTCTTGTACTAAATTTACTGATGACACAATTCAAAAGCTATAAAACAGCTAAACCCTGCATGTGAGTGTGATTTTTTCAAATAAATACTGGCCTGAGTACACATATGCATAAGAGGAAGCCTTGGATACAGGTCTTTCTCTCTTTCTTACACACTATTATATGAGCAAACATAAACATACCAGTACAGAGAGACACAGTGTATACAAAATATTTACCCTGTCCAACATGGTAGCTGCACGAAGATCTGGAAGAAGACCATCTTCTAACAGACGAAAGAAAGTTTCCTGGTTTTCAATGCCATATACTCTCTCCAGAAACAACACAATAGACTGTTTGTGGCTGGGTACTAGGCTAGAAGGAAGATCACTTTTTGGTTCTCCTATGACAAAATGGATAAAATGCCCCATTAGATAAATTCTGTGTAAGCATTTTATGCTTAAACACTAAATACATAATATTTTATTGCAAAAAAATCTTTGAATAGTAATAAAAAGACTTGTTTTAATGTCTCTAATGTTTAATATGTGTTGCAGTTTTCAACCAATTAGAAACACGTACAACACATAATTAAAAGCAAGAATCTACAATTTGAGCATTCTGTCTTTTTAATTTGTCAAAGTCACTAAAGAGGTCCTTCCCCTTTGTCTGTGGCTTTCAATACTGTTTGCTTATAAACTTCACATGGCTGATAAACATGTTTGAAACCAATCAAAAGAGCAAAACATTATTTATGTGATCTTTAGTTCTCATACTGTAAACAAACAAGACTGCTTCGTATGTCAGGACCATATTCTGGTGCTCTGAACACTAAAGGAGTTTGTTTAGTATATTTAAAGTTCATTTAGAAAACCAGATAAATAAATTAATTTTCAAACATTCTATTTTAGTGACTGATGTATTATCTATGTTATAAAATGCATATTTAAAAGTTACATGAATTATTAATTTTTGGACACACAAATCTGTGAGACTAAATAAGGCTCATGGAAGAATGTCTGAAATTTTGACACGAATGTAAAAAATCTTTATTAAAAAGTGAGTACAAACAAACTTTATATTTATGTATATGTTTTTGACAAAATTAATTAAGACATGAAAAATTAAAATTTATGAGCTTATCCTGGAAAGAAAATTGTAATTTTTGTAATAAAGTAAAAAACAAACAACAACTATAACTCTCAACATAATAATAAAAAATATGAGCTGTTATTTTATCACTGCAGCTCCATTGTGACTAGTTGTACAAAAACATTTCATATATGTACTATTAGTCCTAATGAAGCCTAATAGCAAAATATTTGCTAAAAGATAATAATAAACCTTTTTATATTTTAGTAAATACTTTGACTTTAAGTAGAACAGAAAATGTTTTTGTACAGCTAGCTCTGATGAGCCTACAACAGAAGAATGTCATTTGAAATTAAAAATATTTTTTTTACTATTATCTGGAGAATGACATATTTTTTAGCTTTATTTCTAAAATATGAACAATGAATTCTGAAAAATAAAAGAAACGGTCAAAAGTTAATGAGTTTTAGTGCCCTGTAAAACATTAAACTCAACAATCACGTGGTATTCATGTTAGTTCCATATAAAACAGCTAATGGGCTTCCAGTGTGAGGATTACAGCAAGTAAACCACAAAAATAAAATAAAAGAACTGTGAAGAAGCTATTACATACATTTAAGAGGTTTTAAGGATTACATTAAAGAAACATAAAAAATGTAAGTTAAAAAATAAGTATTTTTATTTTTTGGATGAAAATCACCTTCTGTATCGACTGACTTAGTAAAGACTTCTAGTTCATACACAAAACAGATGTTTTAATGTTTATTAAACACTTGCCAAATTTCTTTAAGTTAAACAGTAAATTCAGAATTATGATAAACATTATAAAACTTGTAGAATAGATGGCAGCTGTATGTTGTGGAGACACAAGTGTAGAGGACAACATTTTGAAAGTCTTCCGCCTTTCGTCTTCAAGTCAGTGCGTGTGTAGGTGTCGTAGGTGTTTTATAGTGTTCTGGTAGATTGTGGAGAGAGTGTTATGATTGGTTGGATTATCACTGTTTCTGATTGGAAGAGAGGTTTCCTGCACATTCAACCAATGGCAGCCACAGGTTACTCACCTCTAATATGTTTAGTGAAGGTTTAATAGTGTTAATATAAAATGATATTACACTGACAACACCTACACACCCACTGACTTGAAGACGAAAAACGGACTACTTTCGAAACGTTGTCCTCTACACTTGTGTCTCCCCAACAGGCATTTGCCGTCCATTCTACAAGTTTCATTATGAATACACTGCCTAACCAATCTACCAAAGAATACAATAAACATTATTCTCTATAACTTTGCAGATATGGGGTTGGTCAATTTGACTGAGCCTGTGAATAGATGGTTAATTACAAGTAGAGCTGCTACGTTAAATGATTATTTCCACATTTGTTTTTTTTAGTCCCTAAAGACATGCATGTTTATTAGTTTATTAGAAATTGAGAAAGAACAGGCATCAGACAAAGACAATTTTGTTTTGTGTGGTGATCAACAAAATAATTTGTTGTCAGTCATTCTAACTAGCAATGTTTTCTTCTTTCCTGGTGTAAAGGCAGCCTGCATTGCTTATCTGGGGTCTACAATTTGGTTTTATAAACCTATAAGAAATATACAAATATTGTAAGAAATTAGTAAATGATCAGGGATTGTTTACCACTGCAATCAAAACGAACAAAACAATGGACTATCTGTGATGTAAACACTGCTGATATCAAAACCATGTCATCAAACTTACTACTGAGCCACTGGGGAGCAGGATATGATGGCATTTGATGTTAAAGATACCTTTATAATGGTTTATCATATTTTCTTAAGTTCACTGGCAGCACTCAATAATTTAGTGCAAATATTCCCAATAAACTCATTTTATAACTGTGAAAGCCTTTAAACGTTTTCGTTAAACAACCATTCTACATTTCTGCCTAATTTTAAAACAGGTACTGTGACTGAAGACATACCATCAAGTTTCATTTCTGGACTTGTTAAAGCAAATCTCAGACTAAGTACACCTTCCAAGTCTTCCATGGGAACAAGTGATCGAAGAATGGCTCGTGCTCTAATACAGTCGTTCTTTCCCTGAGCAATTGTAGCAGCTTCTGGGGCACATCGTCCTAACAAATCAACCAATGCACAATAGAAGTTCAGGATAGAAGCACCCATGTCGATGTAATCTTCGTCTTCCTCACCTGAGACTTCACCATTTTCAATTTGTTGAGTTCTTTCTGTCTGAATTTTTTCAGACATTGTGATTGACTCTTTAATAGCAGCTAACAATCCAGGGCCTTCTCCTCTCAGAGCAGGACCCAAACACTCAGGTCGACGGATTAAAAGACGAATTACCAAATTAGCATTTTCTTCAACACTTTCCCCTAGAAAACACATTAAATGTGCTAATTATTACTCTTTTCAAATAATACATATATAAAAAGCAATATTTCATTTAGTATATACATCATGTGTATTTGTTGAACTATTATTTTTTGTTTCAAATAAATAACAAAGAGATACTTTGAAATGTTTAACATTTCATTGAAAAAAAAACATTACACTTGCTTTTAACACATCATGATGTAGTCACAAAACGTATATATATTTATATATATATATATATCTTTTTTTCTTTTACAAAAATAATTGAAAGGTTTAACATCTCTATGACAATAAGTATATTAACAGTATTTTCTTTGCACTGTATTGAAATGTTTTAAAGGTTACCATTAACCCAAACGCAAAATCTGAGGAAGTCCAAGTAACGTTCTCCTTCCACTGGGTCCCATCCGACATCAGGGTAACCTTTGTCTATCAATTCCTGATTGGACTGAAGGCCACATCTGGACAAATAAATAGCAATTTTCTCAAGATGGTGTTCTCGTAAAGCAAGGGCAAGTTCGCTATTTTCCATTAAAGAAGAATAAGAAACATCCAGTGGTGTTGATCCTCGGAGAGAAGGTCGAGCTAAAGGAATATAATGCTCTTTCCTTTAACCAATTTCATGTAATGTATTTAAAAAGTAATACAAATTCTATAATTTTTGAATACAAGAAATGCAGCACTTGTACATTATCGAAGTACACTGATATCCACCAGTAATGTATTAAATATCTGCAAAACACAGATTGAAGAAATGTCTTGTAGAGAATGTGTAATATGAACATGGGCAGACAAAAAATTAAGGAAAAAAACAAATATACAACTAAACAATATCTTTATTCAAATATACTTGGTAAATTCTTCATTCCTCTTTACTTAACTGTCAAGCCCTTTTATTCAGCATTGAAGAAAGTGCCATGCTGTTTACTGGAGTAATAATTAGGCTCAAAACATATCTATACTAGATAAATAAAATATTTTTAAAAAATCCTAACAATATATCTTATAATCCTTATACTGCCTATGTCAACAAATATTCCAAATAAACATACACACTCCTAACTCACAGCATATTTTATATGTATCTGCACTATCGTACAAACAAAATTGGAGTATTCTTTTTGTTTTTCACTCACACAAAAGGAATTCTAAATGTTTTGTTTCTACAAAATATTACTCAGTGATACTTTTTAAGTAACTCACTATATGTTATATGATGAATAAAGTAGTATTCACTTATGTAAGAAATTAATCATAAAAAGTTTGTTTGTTTTTTTAATTTTGCACAAAGCTACTCGAGGGCTATCTGCACTAGCCGTTCCTAATTTAGCAGTGTAAGACTAGAGGGAAGGCAGCTAGTCATCATCACTTACCGCCAACTCTTGGGCTACTCTTTTACTAACAAATAGTGAAATTGACCGTCACATTATAACACTCACATGGCTGGTGTGACAGGGATTCGAACCTGCGACTCTCAGATTACGAGTCGAACACCTTAACCCACCTGGCCATACCAAACCTACCATAAACAGTTTTTAATATTTATTAAGTTACAATATTCAACTAGTGAAATGAAATTTATGTGAGTTGTATCAAAACATGTCACTTAATTCATCACAGATATTTTTTGTCTTTTTAAAACTTAAACTCTTACTTTTCAGTCAGCTGTAATATTTATACAAATAATATTGTACTGTGGATATTTTACAGTTATTTTAATTTATGAAAGATAAAGAAAATTACAAGCTTTACTTACAAAGCATAAATGCTATGTTGAAAATACAATAATATTTTCACACAATATTTTTAACTTACATAAGAGAATATTACTGTTTTCCAATAAGGAATCCAAGTGGTCAAACATAGACTTTTGGTTCTGACGGCTAGATCGACAGTAATAACAGAGAAAACGACAGCAAGCTACAACCATCTCATGTGAGGTGTCCTGCAGGCAAAAAAACACATACAAAGCTTACTTGATAACTTAAACAATTATTAACAACTGTTTTAGTGAAACATTTTCGATAAATATTTCTGTATGATTTCATTGAGTTACAACCAATTAAAATGAATAATTCCATAAAGTTTAAACTATAAAACTGTTTTAGGATAACAATAGCAAATCAATTTTAAAATATCACAAATAAAAGAATTAAAATATTTCATGGATCAGTTCTCTTTTCATGCAAAAAACACAAAACAGAAAATAAATGTTAGATATGAAGCTTTAAAGTACACAAGGTAATGTAAAGGCAGAAAATAGAATCAAATTTTTCAACAAAAGTAAAAATTTATCTGCAAAATGTTTATAAGATAAAAATAAATATAAGAATTTTCAAATTCTAAATTAGTCAAAGCTCACTTTCTTCACACACAGCTTAAAAGATAAACTACTCTCCTTAACATTTTAACACACCTTATCAGGAGCTTCCTGAGCCTGTCCTGGACTTATAGGAGATGTAGGTGCAGGAGTGGAAGAAGCAGCTTGTGCAGCAGACTGGGTTCCCAGTGTGTTCATCATAACACCCATAACATTTTCATGAACACGCAATATTCGAATCAAGTCAGGATGTTGAAAAAATATTTTGTTGTTCACTAAATCCCTGAAATACATTGATCGTTGATGAGAAGTAAAAGTTAGAAAATAACAAACACAAATATGCATGTCTTTCTTAGGTCTATCTGTTATTGTAACAAAACTAAAAAAATATAAACTTAAACAATTTAAGATGAAATTTGTGTAAAATATGTTCATATATAGATTTAAAAAATATATATTTAAAATTATTATACACTATATAGTTAGGACCTACCCTAAAAAGATTCTTTTTGGCACTCTGTGACACCATCTTTAGAAGTAACACTTGAGGCATTGTTGGGATTTGAATACCCATATAATCATTTATATTTCCATCGTACCATCTAGGTTTAAACTACCAAGCATTACCAAAGATCTGTCCAGTACTTTATTACTTCTAGTCCTAGAACAGCTTCCTTGTTTAATATGATATCTGGATTTTTTGTTTACTTTTTAGGGTAAGTCACTGTTCTGATAACTATTCATTGTATAGTGATTTTAACACTGTACTCCTTTTAATTGTATGTAGAGATAATATTATGATGAAATTTCAACTTGCTGCAAGCAGTTGTACTTCCAGTACTGAAAAAAATCTTATATTAAAATATTCTTCAAAAGAATCATCCAGTTTCTTTAGTATCAGTTGTAACATATACATTGCTGGCCAAAATCTTAAGGCCAATAAACATAAAGAAAAAAATATGCATTTTGCATTATTAGACTCAACCACTTCTTTGAATGGAGCTTCAAAAGATGAAAATAAGAAAAGAGAAAATAACAACAAACTTTTTAGTATTTAATAGGGAAAATGTGAACACTATCAAATTAGCTTAAATACTACCTGGTCAAAAGTTTAAGACCATGCTGAAACAAAGCGTTAATTGGTAAACATGTAACAAACCTTAGTCATTTATGTTCAAGCATTAGTGTTGTCAACATCTCCCACTGACATCTCCTGTGTTACATTGGGTATAAATATTTTAGCAAAGGCTAAAAAGCTGACAGAATTTGAACATGGCAAAATTGTCGAGCTGCAAAAGCAAGGTCTCTCTCAGCGTTCCATCGCTGGTGAGATTGGGCATAGCAAAATTGCTGTTGTAAATTTCTTTAAAAACCCTGAGGGATGTGGAACGAGAATTTCAAGTGGTCGGCACAAGAAACTTTTGCCGGCATTGAGTAGGAGGATTCAATGGGTTGGTTGTCCAGCAAGATACCAGTTGATTGTCAAACCAGATTAAGGCCCTTATTGATGCAGAATGCAGCTCAAGAATGATAAGATGGGATCTATGAGGTAAAAGGTTTTGAAATCTGTAAACATCTTCAAAGGCCACGCCTCCTTCCACACCACGAAACAGCTCAATTAAATTTTGCTGAGAAGCACCAAACATGGGACACAGAAAACTGGAAGAAGGTTTTGTTCTCTGATGATAAAAAAGTTAACCTGGATGGTCCAGATGGCTTCCAACATTACTGGCACGATAAGGATATCCCACCGGAGACATTGTTTATATGACACAATGAAGGAGGTTCCATCATGATCTGGGTGCTTTCTCCTTCCATGGAACAATGGAGCTTCAGGTTATACAGGGGTGTCAAACAGCAGCCAGCTACATTGGTATGTTAGAGACAGCATCCTTATTAACTGAAGGCCCTCGCTTGTGTGGAAATGATAATACTGCAATCCACAATGTCTGCTGGACAAAGGACTTTTTCATGGCTCATAACATGATTCTTTTGGACCATCCAGCATGTTTGCCCAAACCAAACCCCACCAAAAATGTTTTGGGGTGGATGGCAAGGGAAGTCTATAGAAATGGACTTCAATTTCAAAGAGTGCATGATCTTTGTGAAGCAATCTTCACCAGCCAGCCTTCTGCAAACGCTTATATTGACCATGCCCAAGCCAATGTTTGAAGTTATTCACAATGATGGCCATGCAACTCACTACTGAGACTTTTTGTTGGGCATTTCCTTCCCTGTTTGGGACTTCTTTTTGGTATGGTCTTAAACTTTTGACCAGGTAGTATTAAGGTTAATTTTATTGAGTTCACATTTTCCCTATTAATTGCTAAAAAAGTTTTTCATTTTTATTTTCCATTTTCTTATTTTCATCTTTTGAAGCTCAACTCAAATAAGTGGTTGAGTCTAACAATGCAAAATGCATATTTTTTATTTATGTTCATTGGTTTTAAGATTTTGGCCAGCAGTATATACCTAAATTTGTGCATAAAAATCCATTAACATGGATTTTTTTTTCATGAATGATAGTTCACACAGGCTTAAAAAATAATAATTCCAAGACGAAATTGTCATTATCAAAACACAATCTATTGATTTTAACAGAATCTGAGCTCTACCAAAACTAAATAAGTAATGCTTTATTATATTTTACAAAAATCCAGTAACAGGTGTGCAAACTGTTCTAACAATAACAGTAACAATTTAGCTCCCAATTACACATTTATTCAAGAAAAAAAAAGACAATGAAACAAGTCATTAATAATATAAAATTACCATAATTTTTTTTATCAAGTATGTGTTTCAGTCAAAATTACATGTAAAATCATTATCCTGATTTTTTTTACTTTATTTATTTTAAATCTGAAAATTAAACTAATATAAACACAAAGAAATAAATTAATATTGACAGAATACATCACAATGTTGCATTTACACACCTGATTGTCCTTAAAAAACAGAATGCTACACCTAAAATATATAATATTGGAAACAAAATATTGTTCAGAACACCTGTCTCAGACTTTCACATAATAAATAAAAGGTGACCTTACTTGTTGTAAGCTCATAGAATGTCTTTCATCACAGATATTTACCTATTTAAACCATTATCAGTTAGGTTTATGATTCTCATTCTGTCACATTGTTACCACCTAGATTTGCATTTCTCTCTCTCTGTTTTTTGTTGTTAAATTTTAGTTGATAATTGATAGACACTGCATGCTAGTGAAGGTGCATAATTCACAGTTTATACTGATCAACTGAGATAAATACAATGGTATGACTTGTCACTAGTAAAACCAGAATGATATGGGATGAATGGAGTAAGACTTTCAAAGACTTTTCCAGGACCTCCTAATAAAACCAATTAATTTTCCAGAATTTACAGTGCTGAAAACTCTTAATTGAATTCCAAGACTTTACATAATTTTCATGATCTGCGTGAACCATGACAGACTAATACCTAAGTTCATGAGATGATATTCTCGTCTAAAGATATTTCATAAAACAGCTTTATAATTAATTTGTCGAGCTTTAACTGAAGGCACATAAAAATAAACAAATAAAATATTTTTTACCACCAAATTACACACTAATAAAATTATATTTATAATTAACAAAAGTTTCCTGATGCACTTTTCTTTATCTAGATTATTAAACAAAGAAACGAGAAACCATTGTACCTTTGATATGGAATTTAATATTGTTCAGAAAAATATTGGGAATGTAAATAACACATGAAAAAAAATCACCATAGACTGTCTCTCATAATTTCTTCTTCCTCAGGTCCCATCTGTACAAGGAGCAAGGATCGAACTTTTCCAAGGTGTCCTAACAGTTCTTTAACATCTTCTTGACTGCTACTACCAATGATGTAAGTATTTTCCAAAGCATTCATTAACTGATGAATGAAAAAAAAACATTACTATTTTAGTCGCTTATTAAACTGTGAATTCAGTTACGTTCTCTTGACAATTTGAAGATGTTATCCAAAATTTCAGCACAATAATAATTTATATTTTTTGTTATGGTATTTAGGTTCCATAATGTAATACTGTCAGTGATTTACATAAAAGTTCATTAATGACAGTGAAATTTAGGAAGATAAATAATTATACTACATATGCTAAGAAAGCTGTCATAAATAATGATGTAAAAACAAACATTGATATTTTTTTTACTTGTGCAAAAAGATATGTCTACATATAATATGTTTTAATTCTATACAAATATTTCTTACTTATTTACAGCGTAAGATTTAATGTCCAAAGCCACACATCAAAATTTCATACCTTGTATTAAACATAGTTAGAAATCAATGTATCTTTTTTAATTAAGTCATTGAAAAATAGTAAAATTATAAAAAAGACCATATTTTATAATTATTGTGTAGCGCTATTTTTTGCTAATTGAAAAAACAATATAATATTTTCGTACCTGTCCAACACCATCATAGTTTCTTAACAACAAACTGAACATCTGACGAATTAGTTCTCGGTTTTCAATTTCTGATTCTTGTGCCCACCGTGTCAAAACAGACACCATTTTCTTGGTGAAAATATCTTAAAAACGAATTTAATCTTGAATTTCATAATTCATATTTATATGTGGCAAATAAATTTTTCATGAATAATTCCACTCTTCTAAGCTCAACATTATTTTGAAAGTTACAATTTAAATAAGATTACTTGTTTCCCTATCTTCTATAACACATGTACCAGAATATACAATTTACTTACATACATAGAGAAACTGGTTTTCTATACGAGGAAAACATTTATTTCACAGAAACACTTTTTTATGTTAACTGCAACAAAATTTTCTTTAGATTTACTGTTCATATGTTACATAGTTCACTATTCTAACTACCGTAAATACTGAAAACTTGGAAATGTGGTACATAAGAATACTGTGCACGTTATATTTTCTTAATTTAATACAGAATAGCTAACTGCCCATGATAGGGAAAGGGGTTATATGATGTAGAAGGATGTTGATAGCAGTATCCTACAATAGTGAGCAGTCGAGTGATACCTTGAGAATACAACACTTTTTTTTTTAAGCTCCAATGATAAATCACATGAATAGTGCTAGTTGCACTAGTAAGTCTAATATTACCTTTTGAAATTAGTAACACTGGACATAAACAGTTTGTTGTATGACTTCAATTAATAAAGTATGCAGTAAAAGTGTCTGTCCAGCATACAAAGAGAGTACATACATGTGTTGCTGATATTATTAAATATTGTTCATATTTATGTACTAGATTCTACACAGTTTCATTAGTTTGTTCTCACAAACCCAATCAAAGTTAAAAACAAATCTTGTTAAATCTCCTTTTATTCAGCTAACATTCCCCATTGTTCTAAGGACAATCAGTTTGATCTGAATATACCAAAGTAACTAATACCA
Organism: Carcinoscorpius rotundicauda; assembly: GCA_011833715.1. Lineage (NCBI taxonomy): Eukaryota > Metazoa > Arthropoda > Merostomata > Xiphosura > Limulidae > Carcinoscorpius > Carcinoscorpius rotundicauda. Next base: position 160,209,860 of record CM022392.1, on the reverse strand, counting down.
TTCTTAGTAATGCCTAACAATCTTTGAGAATCAACTGTATTTCAGTACAATTGATTTGTTAAGAGATGACAAGTTAGATTTAATTTAAATATTTCTACAGCATCTACCATTTATTATAATAAAAAGAATATTAATGACACATTTTTCTGATTAAAATTAGATGCTTGATTTCACTTTTTAAGACACGAGTAATGCAGTAAGTCCATGGATTTACAACACTACAATCAAGGGCTCGATTCCCCTCAGTGGACTCAGCAAATAGCCCAATGTAGCTTTGCTATAAGGAAACACACTTAAGACACAAACCTTCTTGTGAGGTTTTGTTTTCCTCTGATGTTTCTGCGTGATCCTCCCCTGAAAACCTAATGATATTCACCAAAGACATCAGCTTCTGAGACCAACGTTTATCCGATTCTCCTTCATTACAGTTCTCTTCCTTGTCCTCTTCTTCTGCCTGTCCTACACAAAGCATGACTTTCTTCATCATTAGTCCATGGAATGACTTTAGTCTCTCTCGAAGGCTCTCGCCACACGGGCACTGATCGGACTGATCTTCTTCCAAGTTCTTGAATGACAAGATGGCACGCATCTATATGTATAACATGTAAAAGAGACAATTATTATTACTGGAAAACTGACATTTCTTAATATGATCTTAAATTATTTAAACCTTAATTATTTCAGTAAATACATAAACACACATGCATATCTAAGCATATGGTAAACATTGTTTTAAGATTGAGGTTTACTACTGCACAATAATGGGTAAAGTATTATTTACAATAATGGGTAAAGTATTATTTACAATAATGGGTAAAGTATTATTTACAATAATGGGTAAAGTATTATTTACAATAATGGGTAAAGTATTATTTACAATAATGGGTAAAGTATTATTTACAATAATGGGTAAAGTATTATTTACAATAATGGGTAAAGTATTATTTACAATAATGGGTAAAGTATTATTTACAATAATGGGTAAAGTATTATTTACAGTAATGGGTAAAGTATTATTTACTCCACAGTTTTAGAAAAAAAATCATTAAAAAAATTTAAGGATATGCAGAGCATAATGTGGCCTCAACTTTATCTCCTAATTAGTAAACAGTAAGTGCAGAGAGATTAATGTATGCTAAAAACTGGTAATCATAACAAGGACAAAATGTTTGTTGAGAGTTTTAATAATGTAATGTGCACAAACTTCAGTAACGTTGTACCTGTTCTTTTGGTGAGCAACGGAACTCTCTTGTCTTCTTTGCTGCTACAGATGATGGAAGGTCAGATTGTTTTATTTCTATGTATCTTCTCAACTGGTCCTGTAAAAAGATACCATTGCGATACACCAGAAACATGTAAATACTGTAGCTTACTATTACTTAAGGAGAACTGGCCAAAAACTTTGAACATTTCTCTGTTTAAAAAACAAAAACACAAGCCACAAATTGACTGTAAAAACACAAAAATTCATATTGAACGAAGCACACAAATTTGATTGTTGGTTACTAAAATAGTTGCAAGTAGTATATAAAGCCAAAGCTACCATGGAAAAATTAAAATGTGTTTAACCCACAAATATACAGTAACTCAATCATTAATATTTTTATCTAAATGTTACACGTGGCAAGTGTCAAAAATACGAAATAAAAATATTAACAAAGTGTGTTGTTAAATATGAAATCCTAATTATTAAAAAGCATAAAAAACAATTCATATGAAGCCAGTTACAGTTGTGTGAGTTGTCAGTTGCTAGTGTACAGTTACAAATAATAAGCAGAATTGTGGCTAATGCAGAGAGTTTTATATCCTACTCCTTTCAAAATACAACCATCAGAAAACTATATATGTACACTGAATAAAAAAATATGCATGTTAAAACAGCATAACTACTTGAAGCTTTACATCGCAAAATGATAGCTGTATATCAAGTGTATGATTAATGTAATCTTCGAGTTAAAGTTTTACATTTTAAAAAACGTTAGTTTTCTGTATGAATCAGATCATATTGTGTAGAAGGATGAAGAATAACAAAACATATTGTAAACTTATTTTTAAATGATTAATAACTTCCCAAGAAGGTTTAATGATTTGAAATAGGAATATTTTGGTCATTAACTGGTACCATGATGAAAACTAATATTTTAGTGAAAATAATGTTAAGGAATGACTCCACGATATTTACTATAAAGCTGCATATGTAGCTGTAAATATTAGGAGAATAATAAAATATCATATGTAGAATATAACAAATAAAGCACTTACTCCCTGTAAATGTGACACATAGTCATCACAGAAAGAAGCAATAGCTTCAACCCTATGTCCTAGCTGCAAGTCATACAAATGATGTATTAGGTAGCACATCTGTAGTTTCACTCCTTCAGCCAAGTTCATTTCTATCATGCCATTCAATTTGTTTTCACTTTCTGAAGATAAAAAATGTTCTTACCAGAAAGAACTTCTATTAACTTAACAAAAGATAATTAATTATAACATTGTTTCAAATTAAACATCACTTATTTTAAGCCACTGAGAAAATTTTTATAAAGATTCTTCACTAAGTGCTTTCTTCAACAATTCTGAAAACTTAAGTGAGGAATACCTGTTATCCAAGTCAAGGCTATACAAGTTTTAAATGTCTCATAATTAAACATTATAACTCACTTCAACAAGTCTTCATCGGTTTAGTTAGTTTACTTAATGATATGTGCTTATTTTTTTTTATCATAAACAAACAATTATGCAGAAAGATCATAAACGTATAAAATCGACAATATTTCTCCTTTCAATTTATGCTCAGTTATTTTTGCATGGTATTTTCACTGACATTGTACACAAGTTAGAACAATAATAACATGTGAGAAATATATCTATAGTCTTCAATTTACACAAACCACAAAGAATGCCAACAACAAAATAAAAACTTAAATATACAAGTTTATGTTGTGTGTCTAACCTTCTATTGTGAAGTACTAATTGCAGCATACGAGAATCATACAAATATCTAATCCTGTATTCTGAAAATAAACTCTTGTTATAATGGTTTTCTGCATATGTACAACTGATGAACATTAAGATACATTCAAACATTTCAAAAGATTAAATGAAACAATTCTTAAAATTGCTTTAAACAGCACTTATACAAGTTGTTTAAAATGTTGACTGAGAATTCAGTTCATTACACCTGTCTAAATTTCATGATGACGAGAAACCCACTTGAAGTAAAAATGTATCTCAAAATGGCTGGTATGGGTATTAAAACTTTTTGACCTTCTTAGGTCATCTGCAGGTTAACAAAGGTCTAAATTTATGATGATGTTTTAATTTTTATACCACTATACAAGTTATAATGATACAAGTTAGAAACACATACTTTCATCATAATTTCTGTCAAAGGTTTTAGGATCCAAGAGGACCAGCAGCCATTCCAAATCTTGGTTATCTAGTAGTCCGATTAACAGAAGTTTATCAACTAGTTTAAGCAGAGGGCTAAAAGAAAAGTGACAAATAAAATCACATGAGAGCCCTTAGTATGAGATAACTTTGACAATAAAAATGAGAAACATGAATTGCTGTCTTTAACCTTCATGGTCATATTTTTAAAAAATGCTTATCAACCTACATCATAAACTTCCAAAGTAGGATGTTCAAAACATCATTCTAAAAACTAAATTGATTGTCTAACTAATTTTTACACTTGCTGCAAAAAATGGTCAAAGTTTTAGTTTTATTGAAAAAAATTTTAAAGTTCTAAAATTCAAACCATACACAAATAACAAAAACTCAAAAAAAAATTGTGTCATTGGTATTAAGAGAAAAAGCACTTTATAATTAATAAAGTCATGCAAAAGAAACCAAACAATGTATTTTCAGAATAACTAATACTTCTTTGTAAATGATCTTTTATTCATGGTTTTAAATACACCAGACAATGTTATAAGTAAAAAAACATAAGGCAGTACCATGCCAACATTTCTAACATAACTTGCCTCTCAAGTTTATCACCAAAGATTAATGCATAGTGTTATCTTGTAACTTTTTGCACATCTTCTGTCACTCAGTTTTATAGACAAAAAAGAACAAACTATTTGTACGGTAATATTATGACATTTTCCCACACTTTGATTGTTAACTTTTTTTAAATATTTCTTCCTATTATTAAGGAATAACATTAACAGACAAGAATTTTATTTCTTTTAACTGAAAAAGTTAATAAAATATAAAGTAGCTACAAAAATGTGGTAAGTATTTCATTCTTCAATTAAATATTTTATCTAAAAAAATCAAGCTTTAAATTTCATTGTATTTCCAATGTTAACAATGTAACAAGCACGGTTATCTGATAATGTAACAACAAGAGGTTTAGAGAACAGGTTTAGTTTATATTAATAAAGATGCAAAAGAAACAAAACATGGTATGAATTAAAGTGAACAAAAAATGAAAACTTCTCATTTACATGACGACAAAATAACAGTTTAAACAATAGCTGATCATGTAGTTGAGAACTATTGCACTGACATCACTTGAAGAGCACCACAAGCCAGTTAAAACTGCAGCAAACAGTAAACTTGGCTGTATTTAAATAAGAACTGAATAAAAAAGACTGTTATTATTGCCAGTATCAAAGTAGGTTACACAATTGTCAAAATAGAAACAAAGCAAGAAACATGAAATTCAACAACAAGTCGTGAATGAATTGAAAACTTCTTGGAAAATGCCAAAACTATTTGCATGATTCATATCCTTTCAGTAGCTGAATTGGATTGCATGCATCCAGAGGTATCTTTGTAGTTTTAGAGTAGGACACAATACAGTTATCTTATCCTGCTACAATGTGGAATTAACTAGGGCAAGATACAGCTATCTTCAAGTGAACCCTGCTGTGGTGTAGAATTATCTGAGACACAATATATCTATTTTTGAGTCAATCCTACTAGAGTGTAGAATTATCTGGGACATAATACAGCTATCCTTGAGTATATCCTGCTACAGTGTGGAATTATCTAGGGCAAGATACACCTATCTTCAAGTGAACCCTACTATGGTGTGGAATTATTTGTGACACTTACTCTGTTTTGGAATTTCGCACAAAGCTACTTGAGGGCTATCTGTGCTAGCCGTCCCTAATTTAGCAGTGTAAGACTAGAGGGAAGGCAGCTAGTCATCACCACCCACCGCCAACTCTTGGGCTACTCTTTTACCAATGAAAAGTGGGACTGACTGTCACATTATAATGCCCCCACAGCTGGGAGGGCGAGCATGTTTAGTGTGACTCGGATGTAAATCCGCCACCCTCAGATTACGAGTGCATGCCGTAATGTGCTCGGCCATGCCAGGCCATTTGTGACACAATATAACTATTTTTGAGTCAATCCTACTACAGTGTAGAATTATCTAAGACACAATACAGCTATCCTTGAGTATATCCTGCTACAGTGTGGAATTATCAATGTGACACATAAGAATACCATTAACTTTTAACCTCCTCATTTTAATAACGTATTCTTTAAAATTATTAGGTATCCTGTTATATGCAGCTTGTACATAACACGTGATCATGAAAATCATTAAGTTGCTTTGTTTCTAAATGCCTATATTCTTTGCCATTCTTCTGAGGTATCATCTGGTCTGTTCATGGCTGTAACACTGGACATTGTGCAAGGATGTTGATAGCAGTGTTCTCTAATGAGAGGCCAGGTTATTCACAAAGTTACAGCTATCCTTAAGCTTAAATGAGAATGACCAATTGTGTAATTTGTGGTAGTCATTTCACACGAACCTGACATTAACCTTAATGTAAATAATATTAGATTTAAACAATGTGGTAAACTATCTCAGCCAAGTCAGCCAGATTAAAATTATCTATACTCCATTAAAAGCAATCATCCATTGTCAAACAAGCAAGTACAAACACACTGAAGTTGCATTGTTATGAATAATAAATACTGTTCATTTGTGTTCTTCATTATGCCGAGCAGCTTTATTTCTTTCTCATGAACCAAATTATTTAGAAAAATTACGAGCAAATCTGTGATAAATATTTTCAAAAATTCCTGTTGTCAATGACTCTATTTCATCACATCACCTGGCCTCAACTAGATTTACTATGTTCAGATACGAGCCTGGGTTAAAAAACAATTTCTGAACAAAATGCACTAGGACTAAACCCATAAAGGTCTTACTCAGCTTCCAGAAACTTAGGTTTCTATATGCTTCGTGATGCTATTTAGGAATATTATGAGGCTTAACTGTAAATTCATTTAGGAGTATGAAAGTTGAAATAAACCACTGACAAAACAGCAAAATAAGTATATTCATTTACTTCATCTTTTATTGGTGACTGTTTGTTTTTTAAAGCAGCCACTATCATTAGCCACGAGTAGTTGAAACCTCCCTGGCAAAACTAATGTTACTCAATATCTTGATCAATATAGGGCTATATATAGAGGGTAACTAAGCATTAGGCATTGATGTCAGGGCTAACTTTAGAAATCATATGCATCCAATGCATCCAGGCCTATAGACGTATGGTAAACTTAAAGCATAATGCACTGTTAATACCAGCAATATGTCATAAAGTATTGCGTTTAGACCAACAGTAGATCTGGATCTATGACCTACAAGGAAACTTTTATACATTACGATATTTTACTTTGTAGATACACAGTCATTCACAATGTTTTCCGTAGGACCATCATTCCATTGTGATCCAGGCAATATTTTGTTGATATTAAAAACAATTGTTTCTCAAGTCAGGCCCAATACTATTTGTTTTTTATTAAAGCATTTCTTAATAACCTTCACTGGCACAGGGATAATAGATAATATATGTATTTCTATTCAATACATGCACCCAAATATTTAACAATAAACCTTTGCACCATGGGGCTGAGTTTATATATTTGGAATAACAATAATGGATTTGGTTCTGGAGACCCATCACATCACAAAACCTTCCAACATTCTGGTAATCAGTTGTTTAAACACTTCCATTCATGGAAACAATTGACAGGTTGCTAGATTGCACGTCCAGTTGTGACTGGCTCATTTCCAGAGATCGTTTTTCAAAAATGGTAAAAGTCTTTGTAATTGAACAATCATAATTACACAAAGATATATAGTTTTTGAAAACAGAAATTACGAGCCATTATTCCTGTCTTACTAATATCTATCATCTGAGCTTATTAACAATGTACACGACTTTTCAAAACAAACTTTTATTTATGAGCAAGATGCATATGTTAACCTTATGACTAGTACGTGTGATAATTCTTAGCACTTAATGAATAAGGAAATGAGTTACAGAACTATTAGAATGGCTATCATACTTAGGAATATCATTCTATAAAAAGTAATTTTTTTCAGATCTCCAAGAAATTGCAGAAAGCTCATGTCTGTACATTTCAAGTTGGACCTTGAGAAAAATTTAACACTTTTGTACGGTATGACATATACGTGTATTATAGGAGAGTAAAATAGACAGTAATTACATATACTGCATATGTATGTATAGCAGATACAACTTTGTTTAAGAGTGAATTCCTTGTCCAGTTAAACTAAATAAATTATTTTAACCCTTTTGACACTGAATAACAACTTTTAATGTTTGGCATGGTGCTGAAATATATGTTTGATACTTCAATTAATTATGGTATCCCTACTAAAATCGTGATATCTCAACAATAACTCAACAAAAGTTCCTGAAATGTTTAGTGATTGTACCCAATACTACATATGTTAAATTCATTACATTAGAATAACAGGAATAAAGGAAGGTCGCCTGCCGCGCTGAGCCTTCAAGTCGACTGTGGTTGCCAACCTCGCCAAAAGGGTTAAATTATTTACTTTAATGGTAAAACCTTTCCACTGCAATGCAGTTGAAAATATGAAATAAATATGAATTAAAGATAACTAACAGAAAGTCATCCATTTAGAAATGACATTACAGAACATTCCTACAATTATAAAACAACACTATTTATCTTCAAAACATTTACCACATTACTCTTACAGATGATTCACAAATTTAGTTTAAAACATTTGCACATACACAAAAAGATTTTCATTGGTTCCACCTATAGGATCCCGATTTGGACGGCTTCCTTTATGCACAGCGTCATCCAGAGCTTCCATGATAAATTGTTTCAGTATATTAACAGGAAAATATGGTGTGCTAAGACCCTTAATAGATTCAATCTTCTCCCTGTAGAATAAATAAAATATATTGAATAAGTAGATTTTCTTTCTCATTAAATCAGCATAGATAGTAATTAACATAACAACCTTACTGTGACCATGTTACTTTGATTCAAATTCTACAGAAATATTATGACTAAAACATTATGTTATTTTACCTGTAAAAAGAAAGTTGAATACAGTGATATTTTTAGATGAGAATTATTTCATATTTATTTTTATAACACTGAATATAAAATCAATTTTGAAATTGTAAAGTCAGTTGTTTAAATTAATCAAATTATTTACTAGTTCACTAGAATTGCCAGTGAAACTAATGAAGTTGAAGACACTGTTATGAGTGAAAAAAATAAAATGTTCAAAATCACTTTCAAAACTTGTCAATTGTTTTAACTTACTCAAATCTTCTATGAGTTCACCACAGAAATTGAAAAAGTAAAAGACATTGTAATTAGTATAAATATTAAAATGTTAGAAAGTTAAAACTACTTTTGATACTTGTTAAGTCAATGGTTCAGACTGGCTGAATTTTTTCAATAGTTTCCAAGAGTATCATTATAGATGTTAAAGATATCATACAGAATAAAACTATCAAAATAATAAACGGTTAAACGAATTATGAACTTACAGGTCATGACCCACATACTTCCTTGATGTATATATACATATATGTACTGGTCGTAATTACGGACCATTAATGATTCTAACTCAATTGTCTCAGGTACAATATGTGCAGCATCTGACAGTACACTATATGGAAAGTAACTCATGATTAACTGAGAGATCATGCATTCAATGAGGATCATTCATCTAAACAGGTTAAATATATAAATATACTTACGGGGTAGGACTCATGGTCATTTGTGGTCTAATAGACACACACTCTAAAGTCGAAAATGAGTGGGCAAGACTTGGGTCTTCGTACATGGTTCGGATCTCTGACCCCATTGGAATGATGAACTCATTCTGGGTTAGGCTTCTGTGGACAAAGAATTAAAATAATGCTTATATCATGACGTTGTTTATTATTTAGTAACCTTCTGTATATTACCTATATGTTTCGTTTTGATTAATACTAAATACAATAATGTAAAGAAAATAATTAGTTGTAACCTCTTTACATAAATCTATGACTGAAATCTAAATAAAGATATTTTATAAAAATTATGTTATTAACAATTCACTTAAAAGAATATCATATAAAGTAAACTTAAATATTACAAGCTGCACACAGTTTACTTATAAGTTCACTGTTACATCTTCTAAGAAGAAACCAGAAAGAAAAACAACACCCTCACTACTCTTATTTATAAACACTATAGTGTTATGAAAAAATCTCACTAAACCTGTCCAGAAAGTTAAAAATAACAAAATACAAATAAATATTGAAAAGCTGTTCCTATATCAAGCACTTTAGACCAAAAAGGCTGTGTCAATTAATCATAACTGGCTGCTTGCCTTGCATAAGCATGAAATTCTAGATGCAGTGCAATAAGCAGATCAGTAAATGCTGTTCGTAGTGGACCAGACATATATTCTGACTGGATGGCATATAACAGTTGTTTCGTGTCCACATGGGAGCAGATAATGTGAGCTGCTCTATGGTTACCTTGGAAACACAGAGCACCGTACAAGGCAAGAGTATGGGCATGGAAGCTGCAGAAGATAAAAATCTATTGTTTAATACAGCTATGAGCTTACAAGTAACTTAACTTTTCTACAAAAGAACAAGTGCAAATTAAATAAATTTGAAACATTTACACCTGAAAATCATAAACTTGTCACATGAAAATGACATATTACCACAAACTTTCTTAAAGTTGCTCATGTCAAAAGGTGTTAAAATAGAAATGAAATAGATTTTCATCTTTCTTTTCCATAATTTTTGACAAAAATTTAAGGCCTGATAATCTGAACAGAAATCACAAATTACTTTTTTTTAATGAATCTAAAATTAAAACCTTAATAACTTCTCAAATTCAATTAGCTCCAAGATATCGGCACAGCGATCTTCTTCAGGGATATGGATAGCAAGCATAGAGACAGGATCTTCACAGAGCATACTCCAGCCACGAACATCAGACAGTTTCAGAGCATGTGGTTTCAAGAAATGATTTGGAACTCGAGCCCACTGGAAAGACTGAAGGCACTGGACCTGTTGTGTATATATTAGATCCTGATGAATATTTTGTAGAAGTATTTATTAAATTATTTTAAGCCAAAAATCACATTAGTTAATATTAAATATGCTCATTTTCAACTGCATGCTTGAAAAATAATTAAATACTGTGTAATATGAAAACCCTAATCATGTGATAATTTATGTGAAAATTAGTTCCAGTTTTGAGTGTAAATATAGTTAGTTAACTTTTTTTTACTCCTATGCACATTTGTAAATAACCTGTTTTCCATTGTATGTAATTAAATCTCAGAATTTACAACAAAGACAAAATTTTAATAAACAATTTACCTTTAACCTCGGTGGGCATTGTGGACTGATATGTTTTTCTGTACTATGTAGTAATGCTGCTGACAATGGGAGCGTGTCAGTTGTTCGACCTAGTTCAAACTGAAGGGAGTCTTTACTAGTAGCCTCAAAGAAAACAGCTGGAAAGAGTTTGGTGCCAGGTTCCATCTGTAAAAAAAATTCAAATACTTTAAAAATTAGCTTGGTTTCTACAGTTTTCACATCTTTATCACCTCTAGATTTTAATTACCTTTTTAACATTTTCATACACTTTAAGTCGAATCTGCACAGACATTAGGTTGGTCCTTATTTGAAGGTAAAATTTCAGCTAAATATTCCTCAGCTCTCACCACTAATTTTATTTTAATGTACAAAGAAAAAACCATCACGTGTCAAGATTCATTCAATTTTCGACATATTTGTAGGTCATTCAATGAAGCTGAAATTCTTGACTGCAGTAACATGGAATTGGACACGTTGTGATACAAAAACACATTTGTTATCTATTATAAATGAATAATTTAGCATGCATTATTATTTTGTTGAATTTACAATAATATAATTATATGGTTTAGGTGTAGTTAATCACTTCTGCATTGTTATTGTTTCTTTTCTACTGCTAGAAAAACATCTTCTGCGATCATGCAAAACTTGAAGAAGGAAATGCTTCTCTGTTATGATGACATTTTATTCTGCAGTAAGGGCTACACTACTTTCAGCATTTTTATTTATGACATTCAAGTGTTGAACAGTTTGTAGTGTCTTTTTTTCACTCCTCTCCAAGTCCCCACAACTTGGGGTCATAATCCAGATTTAATTTTGAAGCACCTAAATATGCTTGTTGTGTTCTTTGTGATAAAATCTTCAATAGACATGTTTCCAGACTGCCTGATATTCAGCTAAATGTGATTTGAAGATTAAGTAATGCCTTTTTTCTAATTTTGTGCATTTGCCATAGCTCATTTTGTCTCTGTGGATACAGCTGAATCAAAGAATGCCAAACCTATCAGTTACTTCTTGAGATAACAGATGTTTATCATATTTTAGATAGACATATTTTGAAACTCATTTTATTATATTTAATAGGAAATTGTAAGAAGTTAAGATAACTGTAAAGAGTAAAAATGGCTGCAGAAGCAGTGAACCATCCCTTAGGATCGACTCAAATAACAAAAAAGCAGATGTCAGAGAGTCCACATTCCTTAAAATCATTCCATTAACATCCAGGTCTTGAGGGCATATAATGTCTTGGTTGTCCATCATGCATAATGCAGTGCTCCCTGTGTAAAATCCCACTGCGTGAAAAGGGATGCTATCAAGTAAAGTCATGGCTGATTCCAAAAGCTCTCAATAATCATCTGTAGTGTGGTCAGCCAGAGTTTGTCTTGTAGTAAACACAATGACAATGTCCTTAACTTCCTGTATGGCTTCCTCAACTTCATCATTATTAGTATCAGTTTCATAACTGGAATAGTACATGTATTTTCAAGATTGCTGAAATCGACCACAAATTGCAATAGCTGGACCAGAGGAAAGCCACAAACAGCCTTTTAAAACACATGACAGGACAAGTTCTAAGATACGATACCAGTATGCCAAGCACATAAGGTTATTATGTTAGAATTACTCTACAGCACTCATGCTCTATTTCTTAACCATCATTGCTTACTGTTGCATCAAAGCAAACTGCCTTTACAGGATCACTGACTTCCCACTCTTCCAACAAATGTATCACAGCAGAGGCTTGAGCTTCTCTGATGCTAGAGATCAACCTTTAAATACTTAGAAGTTGGTTTGCATCTGCTCTAAATAGGATCAATGGCAGATGATCCATTTGCTCTCTTCCTGTGAGATCATTAAGGAGCACATTACTGCAGTGAACTAAAAGTGAAACAGTTGACTGGAGTTGTTCCATTAAACTGTTTAACAAGTTCTTCATGGAAGCAATGCTGACATCTTTAGAATGAGGAAAAGCTCATGGTTGACTCTAACACATCATGAACAAGGCAAAGAGCTGTGGCAGTAAGGACAGATATTAGTTCTGTCCATAGCTTCTGCTAAATCTGGAATTATAATATTTCTACTTGTCCTCTTCACAGGTTTATAGAATTTTGCTTTTTTACAATTACTCTTCTATCCTCATCACTGTGATTAGTGAAACTTACTTACTTATATATATTGGAACAAAATGAGGAAGTAAGAGTGTTTTAAGTCAAAACTTTAAAAAATAAGGGCTACCCTACTGGACATCATAAGGATATTTTAACGATCATTTGATTTAATATTTTGAAAAATTTTAACCTGAAAAATAAAACGTGTATTCTGTAAAAACATTGTGCATAATATATATAAATATAAATTTATAACATATAGCTTATTTAAACTGGTGCAACCTCATCATAAAATTTCTGAGAGAGTTTTCCCGAAACTCATATATTCAGACAAAATGAAAGGTACCATTGAAAATACTACAGGATATAAACATACTTTGAACTTGTGTTTAGTTGACTTTCCATCAGCAGTAAATGTAACTATTCCAGTAGAGACATCAATGTGACAACCCACATACATTCCTTGGTTTGCACTACGAGCACCAGATTCACTCTGGTTAACTTCTGCATGAAGTTGTCCAGCACACACCATGTAACAGTTCTGTCTTTCCAAACTGTAACTATTAAGAGAATTTTTCATGATTTGCCAACAAACCCCACAGTCCACAACTTAAATAAAAAATGAAAAATTTTACATTTATATGAAGCACATGCTTGAAGTGTACCAGAAACACAGTTCAACCTCTCCTCATAAACCTACGTGTTAGTAGATAAACACTATTGAGAGGTAAGTTTTTCTGACAGTAAAGTATATAATTGTTCAGATTAATAGTTCAAGGTGATGTTCGAGAAAACCCACTTGTAGAGAAAAATATATACGTAAAAACATCTCCTTTGGGTCGTGAAAATATTTTATGTAGAAGAGCAAACAACGTTTCCACCTTCTTTGGTCATTGTCAGGTTCACAAAGAAAGAAAGAGGCGACTGACCGGAAGTAGACCACATATTTGAAAGGGGTTGTGTAGCTGAGAGTTGGAATGTAGAAGTCGAGCTTACATGTATTATATATTTAAACATCTAAGCACTCTCTCTATGTTCCAACACTCAGTTACACAACCCCTTTCAAACATGTGGTCAGCTTCTGGTCAATCACATCTTTTTTTCTTTGTGAATTTGACGATGACCGAAGAAGGTGGAAACGTTGTTTGCTCCTCTACGTAAAATATTTTCTCAACCCAAACGAGTCATCTTTACGTATAAATAGTTCAAGTTCTTTATCATAGTACATTTTTGTCTCTAATATAAATGCCAAATACTGTGAAATCCCTCTGTACTCACCCAAACCCTTGAATTAGGTCACTTCAATACACAAACTGAGCATCTAAACAAAGGTGATGTGACATATATAAATGAGGTATATAGAACTTTCAGCTTTAATTATTGTAAATAAAATAATCAATAGCTAAGTGATATCTAACCATAAAGACAAAGTAATTTTAAAGGTACAAAGGAATGCTATACATTTAAGTGTAACTTTCAACAAATATAATTCAAAATTATAAGGATTCACTTAATATGGCTTTGATTAATTAGATACTTTTTTATTTTTTTACTTTCATAAACTTATACTTTTTAGATATTATTCAGGACTTACACTTCGAGATGAGACCCATCTTCTAAATGCTGAAACATCACCCTACGAACTCTACTATTATCAAAGCTTTTATCATAATAGTGATACGTAGTTGTCACCCAGCCACAGTAAACATGATTAGGGTCCTGTCCTGGGAAAATTCTTACACCATAGAAATATTCATCAAGTAATTCAAGCCCCACATTTGCTATTTCAAGATCAATAGTGTCTTCTGGCACTTGAACAACAGGACGGGACTGCCTCCTATTAATATTTGTAACTCTTTCAGGGGAAACTATTCCCCCTGACACAATGCCTCCACTGGTGAGACTGGTTGGTCGATCAGGTACAAATGGTGCCCCAATATTGGAAGAACTGCTGGCAGATAGAACCCGTACAACTGGAGCTCGAACACTAAGAGAGGCACTTGTGGGAGAAGAAAGTGGTTTACCACCTTCTAAATGAAGATCATAACCATACTGCTTGCTGTGGTCTAATCCTCCAGTACGCGTTGAAGCACTTTTTGCTCTCCTCTCCAAGCCTTCCTTTTTCTTTGAAAAAAAGCGGAAGGGAGAGCGGCCTCTCTTTTTCTGTTTGTCATCCCTGAAGCTTGAGGAAGGCTCAGGTGTGACACTTTTCTTCATACTCTTGTCTAAGCCTTTCTCATGAAGTGCCTCTTCACTGGATGCAGCTCTCAATTTTGAAGAATCAGGGGGTCTTTCTCCAGGTATAGAAAGATTTGTCACTGTTAAATCAAAGGACTGGGTTTTATGTAATGCACTCTTTGAACCAGCTCGTTGTCGTGTAAGAGTCGGTTGTGGGGGTTGTGTAAGGTGTTTAGTGTGATCCACATTAAGAGATTTCATAGTTTCAACTGTTTCCACGACATCGTCAGAGTAGCCTCGTTGCAAGTCTGAAAAATATGTTCATAATCCAAAATATGGTTAAAAAATTTAGAAAACTATGACAGAAATTTGAAAAAATGACAAAATTCTGACAGAGTGCATCATGGTTATTGTTACTAAAATAAATTTTAAGATGATAATGAGGTTAAATTATTTAAGAATAATTTGATAAAGTAATTTCATTACTTTATGGTAAGGAATTAGATAAAATTTTCTGCATCTCAAAGGACTAAATAAATGACAGAACTGTAAAAGAGTATTCACATGGTATCTTAAACCTTTGTACAATAAAGGTAATTTATAATGAAATAATAATCAAAGAATTTTCTTCTATCACACCAAATATCAATGACTTAATTCAGTTACTCACGTGTTATGCAAGCATACTATGTATTTTTGATGCAGTTGTCAATTTTTTCCCAAAACAAGTAGTCAAAGATGTTGTTTAGTTACTTTTGCACTTAGCTACCTCATCACTCCCCACAAATAATATCTGGTCTGCTCGTGCATAAAGATCTTTAAAGTTCCACCTTGTATATGAAAGTGGACAGCCATTTTTTATAATGCTAGTTTAGGTGATGTCCCAAAACTACAATCTCCTTTACATTCAAATAGAAATGGCCAGTCATGTGGAAAGCACTATATACCATGGTAAGTAAGGTATGGCACTTTAGATTTTTTAAATTTTTAATGTGAAACCTTTTAAGACTGGAAGAGTTAATTTTTATAGAGGCTATTTCAATGCAGTAGCTTAAATTTAGAGAACTAACAATTATCCTGCAAATGTGATTGTTGTAACATAAAGAACAATTGTGTTTGTATTCAATGAAGATTGTTTGTATTGCTGTATGATTGTGTCCAATCAATCTGATTATCATTTGTACAATTAAGCTCAGAGAATTCAGCATTATATCGTAATAAAAAATTCTCAAATCTCCTGTTATTCTGTAGGTTCATCTCATTGCTTTAAGGGATATCAGACTGACATGAAAGTACCACAATCTCTAAATACTGACAATAAGAATACAGTTATGAATCACAGAGATCATTTTACATAAATGCATCCAAAAAAAGGTTAATGAAAGGTAATGTGTTAACTACATAAGGTGTGATGTTTATAAAAACAAAGTTACGAGTTATCCTTGGAAGTAATTTCCATTTTGACATAATTAGTAAACAAAGCACAACAAAAAAAAGGTTTACTGAGAGGAATTAATTAACATGAACATTAAAATTATAAGTTGTACATTTATTACGTACGCTAAATAGCAATAAGATATATTACAATTATAAACACATTATAGTTACATAAAAATTTGTGCTGCGATATATGTTAACTAGTTCTACACTGTAAACTTGTATGTAGTATTGTCAGTGATTTACCTTTGATGTCTGATAAACTGAATCCACTCTTCAACATATGCTGCTCAAGGTTGGCTAGAAGTACAAGAAAGATTATCACAGTTTAATGTCTAAACAAATGTCGCAAATTAAAAACCTGTAAAAATACTTCTTTTGCCATATTTATGGGCACTAAAATTTGAATATTCGTTCACAAGTAAAACATAAACACATTAGTACTGTTTAAAAATGTTTTACATGAAAACTTTATCCAGTGAAACGAGAAGTTGATAGAAACAAAGCTGACCAAAATGACATTTTTTTTAAAATAACATTTACAATGATCAGAAACAACAAAAGTAAAATGAAGTTCTAAAGAGATGCTGTAAATAACAGTTAAAATAAGTCAGCTATGTATGGACTGAGTAAAGCAAAAGTGGGTGATGACAAAAATCATACTATCTTTTGGCTTAATGGCATGTTAGTAATTTTCACAATTTTAGGCTCAGGACAAATTTGTAAACATCATAACTAATCACAATCAAATAAAGAACTTTAAGAGAAAATATCTCGAGTACTTATTAAATACACAAATAAACTGTTATCTATATCTGAAGTCTATTTGCACATTCTGATGACTAATTTTATTTTACTCAAAGTGAAAGGGAAATACTACCTATGTTTGTGTTTTTTATGTTCACAAGTGAAAAATATATCTGGACAACAAATTAATTTTTGGTGGTAGTTTCTTTAATATTTAAGATAATTTTAAAAAACAAAGAAAAAAGGATGTTTTGCATTGTAACAAAGCTTGGCCATGCATAATCTAAAATAGTATTGTATAATTATTTCAGACATCACAATGAGAATTGGTGTACAATTTCTATAAAATTTGGATTATTTTAGCTCAAACTGCTAATTTATGTATTTAGCCTTCAAACTAGCAAATTCCAAGTTACCAAGGAAAATAAAACACATAAAAAAAGAACAAGTTACATCAAATGCTACAACTAATTTCTGGTTCTACTGTGAGTAAGACAAGAGAGTAACAAAAAGTCACTTACATACATGAAATATAAACAAATGATTTATCATTACAAACACAATCTCTCTGTCATACCTGGATGACGAATGCCAGACTTCTCTGCTAAGGCTCTTCTCTGTTTACACTTCATTTCCTCTAACCTATGACTTTTTTCTGTCTCACTGAAATTACTTGTAAAAATTAGTTGAGGAAGAATAATTTTCTTTGAGCATTTTCAATATTTTTTGATATTTTTAATGTTTTGATTATTGTATAATAGTATTTATACTGGGCAGAAAATTCAATTTAACCTGGAAATTTCAATGGTGTTTTTCTGCTAAACAAGTGATAGTTTCAAGTAAATTCACTGATATACTGAAAAACATTCTTTCACTGAGCAAAACTTTTTTCTCGACTGCCCTATATGTCCTTTGCTGAAAAAAAATAATAATAAAATAACAATGTCTAGATTTTGTAGATTACACATTGAGTGGAACAGTGTCCTGTTATAACAAAATCACAAGCTTTGTCAAAAAGTTAAAACTGGTTATACCAAATAGCAATACAACACAATATAAAAGTAACCAGAAACAGATCCATTGGTAACCGGCAGTTTTGTACTTTATACAATTTCACTGTTTGTTTAGAAAGTATTTATATTCATATGCTATTGTAATTGTAAATTTAAAAGCAAATCATAATTTGTAAATCTAACTCTGCTTGCATGTACAAATTAACAAAAAATTCTCTCAACAGACTTCAATTTTCTAAATCCATAGTAATCTTTACAAAGTTACGACACTTCTATTTAGCAATAGCATAAAATTACATCATGAAATCCAAAGCTTTAAAGCGCCCCTCAGTGGTTCAGAGTTAAGTAGATTTATAATGCTAAAAATCAGGTTTGATACAAAAGATGGGCACATCATGGATAGCCCATTGAATACCTTTGTGCTTAATAGCAACCAAACTTAAAAAAACAACAACAAAACAATGTATTTAATGCTGAAGGGTTTATAAATGGATAAGTTATTCTAATATAAATATTTGATCAATGTTTATACCAAATTTGAAGCTTAACTACATGTAACTATTGTCTACTCACTTGATGAATTCATCGTGACAAGTAACAGGCAAACTTAACCTCAAGAATTCCCAGTTTGCTTTCTCAACTGTCTCAAACATTTTGTGAGATATCTTCAGAGCTGGAGGAGAGTCACTTCTACATTCAGAAAACAATTACGTAATTACAGAGAAATATACAATCTAATGTATATTATATGTAACAAAACTGTGTGTACAGTTTGTATTTGACAAATGTGCATTAACTAACAGATACCATTAAAGTCCAATTACTTTAAATGATTAAACACAAAATTAGTACAGATAAACTTCTTATATAAAAACATAAAACTAAGAGTAAACAGAGTATGTTTGTATTATGCATTCTTTTTTATTTTTAATCGTCAAAGTTTACAAATAATTTAATAATTGGAATTCTATATAAAAATATTCAAAAATCATATAATTTTAACATAATTTTTAACATTTTCTTCATTTTATTTTTAATTACTAAAAAAGCTAGCTTAAATTATGTGTTGAAATAGCATGTAAAATGAAAACTCTCTCATTCAAGATAATTTTTAAAGGATAAGCAATCTATGGTTGCATTAAATCGCACTTATCTGTTCAAAAGCACAACAGAACAACTTTATATCTAAAGTAATTTGAAGCACAAGTTAATGGATGATGCAATATTTTGTATGATAGCAAATCATCTTTAAAATTTAATGTTTAGTTTTAGACAAAGGTATTATGATGATAAAAAAAACTTTTATATCTCATAATTCTATCAATCCATGAATAATATCAAAACAAAGATATGATTTTTTTTTTCATTTTTCAAAACTGAAATGTTTTACCACTTCTGTAGCTTAGACACTCAATATTATAAAATGAAACTTTTTATAATGGTTAATCTGAACAAACCCTGGTGGTATCCTTGTTACTTCCACATGAGAAGTTGCAGATTCATCTATATTTATGAAAAGTGGTTCGTCTTTGCTGTACCAAAATGCCATTTGTCGATTCATGTTTCTAAAAATTATAAAACTGACTTAAACAATCTAATAACAAGACATATAGTAAAGAGAGAGTACTTGTGAATTTATTTATTTATTTTCTTATCTTCTACCTTACAGTTTTTCTTTTAACTTCTTCAAACAACTAAATTTTTACAGAGACACACACACATATACAAATATCTATCATATACAAATGTTTATTTATTTATCCATTTTCATTCACACAAAAGTGAAGGTAATGGATCTGAAGTAAATGGAAAAAGAGATAAACAAAAGAATGAGGAAAATTAAATGACAAAAACCAACTTTGCATCTTATGTCACAATATATCATCTTTAAAATTTAAATCTTACTTTTAACCAATAATTTTCTAAATAATTTAATAACTTTATTATTACAAAAATTTTAAAATCACATAACAAAAATAATTTTAAATTTTCCAAGCTTCATTAGCAATGATGAAAAACACATTAAATTAAAGCAGACTCCTCTTCAAAGTATTCCTTGAAAAAACAGGTGATTACATTGAATTTTAAAATACACTTTGTAATTACTATCCCTAAGTTATATTAATATTCTATATAGTAATAAAGGGTCTTTGAAGAGTATAAAACAGGTACCAAATTCTTTGAAAGGGCTGTTTAACAATTTCTAAGGAGCATTTACACAATACTAGTCAAGTTTAGTTCTTAAAGTATACATAAAGAGTGATGATATAACAGTAAAAATTAAGTTATTCATCTTTTGATTGCCTCATCCGTTTATGTCTTTAAGCTGAAATAATCTCACTGAATAACTACAAAATACATTTCTTCACCAGAGGGATGTTGAATATACATTAAACCAAGATAAATACGAATGTTTTATTTGATATAAGTAACAAAACACATAGTTAATACTCTCCACTCTTAAAGTTCTAGACCTTTCTGTAAAGACTTCTTATATGATTAGTTACAAGATAAACAATCAAAACATGACACTTCATTTAAAATTTCTGATCATATGAACATTGTTTGTTTTTCTTATAGCAAAGCCACATCGGGCTATCTGCTGAGTCCACCAAGAGAAATTGAATCCCTGATTTTAATGTTGTAAATCCGTAGACTTGCTGCTGTACTAGTGGGGAGCCAATATGAACATGCTGAATATAATCTAATTTCTGATATACATGTCACATTTCATTACAGGTGGATTCATTAAGAGGTAAGTTTTACATTCACCTAATTCAGAAGTCATATTATGTGAAAATAAGTCGCATTTAGCTCTGGTTATAAGATTTTAGTTTTCTAAATCTTTTATTATACTTGCCATTTTTCCATTAGAAGTTGTAATTATCAAAACTGCAACATCTGTTAGCAAATCATTGCTTTGACCAATCATTCTTCATGTAAAAATATCTACAAATGCAAGTTTTTGATCCCATATTGAATGAGCGTACTTTCAAAAAGAATTTTGATGCTAAACGTAACATAAGTGTATTAACGTGCTCCCTAATTAATTTCAATAAAAAGTATATAGATGATTCATCAATATGTATGATCTTGTACAGCTTCACAGTTAAATATTCCCAAAGAATATTTCTATTTTTGTTTTTAAAGAAAAGAATACTAAATATTATAATTGGTTAAAGAAATCAACAAGTATTAAATAACAAAGATTTTAATTGGGTTGCAAGTAACTAAAAAATGCAATACTCACACACAAAAAGGCTGATAGCCTTCTTGTAGTCCACAGGTGGTGAAATATCTTAAGGTGTTAACATCATGACCAAATATCAATTTAGCTTTCTGTCCACTTCCAAGTGTACAAGCAGGTAAGTAACCTGATCATTTTGTACAATATGAAAATAAAAAGAGAAGTTGAAATAAACAAACAAAAATTGTACTGTGCTACTTACAGCAATTATGTATAACACATGATACCTCAGACACCCCCATTTTTCGTATACCATGTAGAACACCCTTTTGAGCCTTCTCTATCTGTTCCACAGACATTACACAGTGAGCGTTTTTTACTACAGCAAACAGCTGCAAAAACAATGTAAATAAAAGAAAAAAAAGAAAGGTGGAATGGATTTCTTTAAAGAGACTTCCCTTTAATGATGTTAAAATATTAAATCACATATCCACATAATAATGTTCTACCTTCAACATTATAAATATTACACTAATTATGGGTTTTGTGATGGGCACAAGGCCTTACTAATATATCAAAAGCTGTATGTATAATATGCACAAATGCTACTGATGGATAACAAGTACACCACAGTGATGTGTTCATGTAACAAATGTGATGGATGTACTTTTATACGTTTAATTTAATGTCTACGTTTACTTCAGTTTAATGCATGTAATGTATATTGTTAAACGCATATTGCATAAGTTCCATCTGTTCTGAATATGTAGAAGATTCTTGAGAGTAAGAATCAACAGTCTATGCTTCATAAAAGCAGTTGCATATTTGTGAATACTGTTGGGCCAATTGAACTTTCTAGAACTTCCCTCAAAGTTTATCAATAAACTGAGAGAAAGTGATAGAATACTGCTGGTCACTAAACCCAGCATAGTGTAAGCCTTAGAAGCTATAATTGTAACGATATTAATTGGAAAACTACAGATATTTACCCAGAAATGTTCATAGACTTTGAACATTATAAGTTTCAGTGAATTAACTTTGTAAGTTAATATTTCTATGAAAGCATCAGATATTTTCACTGGGAAAAAAACTCATGTGTGAAAATGGAACTGGCATTCCCACAAAATTAAGTGTATCTGCGTGTAAACATAAAAGTAATTTGTGCCTCATGAACCATTCACAAAGTATTCAACTCCAGACTGGATAAAGAACTTAATATTATTTGCATATAAATTAGAATTAATTCACTTTTTGTTAAGCATCAAAAAGATACTCAGTTCCAGACCAGATAGAAAACTGAGTATTGTTTGTAAATTTATAAAACTCTTGTATATAAAGTATTATTTGTCATAACTATTTGTAATAACCATTATTATCAATTTTATTATTATTTGTATGTAAAAAATATTCATGTGTTAAGAAAGGAAATTGTGAGTATCAATCTTGTTGGCAAATATAATAAATTTGATACACATAAATATTCAACTAACTGCTAAATTCAAATTTCCAGGTCTTTGAAATTGTTATATGTAACATATATAACATAATAAATCAGAGACTTATCCAGGATAAATTATAATACGTAACAAAAATAAGTTCGGCCTGTTTATTAAGCTTCAAATGTCTTGATATATGCATAAGTTCAACTGCCATATTTTTATGATTTGTTCTGTTGCAAAGAGATAAGTGTAGGAAACCTTTTAAAACCCGAGATAAACTTGCTACACATGTAGCTTCTGTAAAATAAAATAACTTACTTTTGAATATAACATATGAATGAATTACCAGCTTCGAAAACTGAAAAAAACATTCTTTGCAACTTTTTTTTTTAAATATAGAAACAAGGGGATAAACCGAATAGCTGAGGCACTTAAAATTCTTTCTTTTTTTTCTTTTCTTTTTGTTAGCTATATTTTTGTGCAACAGCAATACGAATCATGGGATGCATGTATACACTATTTGATTTTGTTACTCAAGAGGATATCTACTAGTCTTCCCTCAAATTCAAATTATTTTAGGTAGGATTAGAGTAAATTAATCTGTGAGAACTGCGGCATAACCAGATGCATCAATCAAAAGGGCTTGAGTCCAAAACTGTAATTAGATCTCAAATTAGTCAAGACATGATGGAGCTATGAGATAAAAGTTTGGACTTGAAAAACTAATAACCATTCTATGAGCTCCAATGTCATGGCTAACAATTAAACAAAGGCTTACTTCTGTCAGGGATATAAATTACTAATTTTTATACTTCTCCACATATCTTCAAAGGTATACATTAAAGTTTTATTGTATAAAAGCAAACTTTTCACAAGTTGAAAAAATTAGAATTGTAACTGTGGTGGAAGTTGTTTCTACATTTTTTTCTCTATCAAACTTTACACAATTTTTGTAACTTTATTTCAATTTTTACAAATTATATGTACAATTAAAAAGCAAGCTTTAATTATGTATTCAAACTACTATAGTAAATATTTTCAAACCTAAGATACAGCAATTTACATAAAACCATGGCAAGTGAGATCAGGAATGAGCAAACCGGCTTTCATTGAAAAACTACACTGGTATTGAATTTAAAAGTTCAAATGAAAGAAATTCATAGACATTAATATTTTCTTTCAAAGCATTTCAAAATCAAACAAAAAATAAAAATTAAATTTCTTCTGTATAAAATTAGATAAGTAAAACATTTTTGTTGAACTAATTTCAACTCTAATGATAAAAACGTTTATTATTTATAAATTGTTAAATTAATGGTGCAAGTTTTATCATTGGTAATGAGTGCATCCCTGAGGCACAAAATGGCCGTTGAAATTAGCCCAACTGCTGAGGAATTTTAGTAGCTAACTTAAATCCAATTTTATATATAGAAAACAATAGAGAAAAAGACACAAAAAAGCTAAAAATTAAAAATGACTGAAAAAAATATTCTAGGATTTTATAAAAACTACAGAAACAAATGAATACAGTAAACTCCTTAAATAACATTAGAGGACTGATATTCTATGAAGTAATTTGTATTAAAATAAGAAGAATCTATATATTAGTGATGTCTACAGCTCCCTACACCAAAGTAAAATGATAATAGAATAGTTCAAACTAGAGTGTAAATATATTTAATAAAAACCAAACAACTTTTTTCATATAAAAATATTCATTCTCTCAACACTTCACCAACCCAGTTCTTCAAAACGTGAACACCTTAGCAATCAGAGTAACAAACTTATAACAAATGTATGAAAAAAAAAAAGCCATTGTGCTTATATTTCAATTAAAAATGTACCTTCAACCAAAGGAATGTCGGCAAATGCTGTCTCTCCACCCATTGCATCAAACTGTAGTTCACCATTCAAGGTAAAACCTGAAAAATTGATAATTCTTTTTACAAAAATTAATATTATTTTTTTAAAATTATCATATAAATAATTTTTATTACACAGATTTAAATTTCAAATTCACTTAAAATATTCAGCATTCTGAGGGAAAATATTCAAAACATAATTCTGTATCAGAACAAGACATATTAAATATTAGAAATTGCCTTCATAGAATATTAAGAAGTAACTTTCTGGCTGATACCAGTGAAACAGACTTTCCATAAAAACAATGAGAGAAATGTTATGCAAAACGTTATTGTACTTTTATATTAAACCCTTTGTTCTAATAAAATATTTCAAAAAACCTTATCAAAGTTCGTGTTTCATGGAACTAAAACTGGGACATCAAGTTTGAAGTATATAATTGAGAGAGGCATTCATAAAGTAATATTTTAATTTCCAATGTCCAGAAATATCAGACCAGAACCACTTGTGATTATCCAACACCCACTTATCAGATGTTTACTTTAGTCATGCGACTAGCTCAAAAATTATTATTCAAATCTGCATCTGTTACACAATGAGCAACAATAAACCTAGAATTATATTCAAATAGATCATTTTCTATTAGATTGTTTTGACATTTTGTGTGCTGAATTTTAGAAAGCTTCCTTAAAAGTTGTCTTCATTAAGAGCTTGAATAATCACATGTTATAATCCTATTTTGCTTACAGATATGACTAAGTTATTAAAATGCAGCTTGTACAAGTTGGTTATACAACCAGAAACATTATCATTTACTCATATTCACTATGTTGTATAGGAAGATCTGTCACTTTCTAAATATAACGTTATATACATGCATTCTTATTTTTCCAGTAAAGATATAACATAACTGCTTTTGAAAGAAAAAAACTATACTTCTGCACTAAATACACTTCAAATTTTACTGTCTATTACAAACTTACTTATAGTGCGATCATGAAGATCTAACAGACATCCAACAACATCACCCACTTGCCACTGTTTGCCATATGGCTCCGATCCTTCAGCATGGTTTTTTCGAGCCTTGTATAAATACATCATAAGTAAAATCACTAACAGATTAAAACAGCATAAGTTTAAAAACTCTCCTTAAAAATGGCATTAAAAATCAAAATAGATCAAACACTAAATACATACAAACATGTCAAAGAACAAGTCACTTACAGGTTCAGTTTATGAATGTATGTATACAGATGCAAAATATAAAACAAGTTAAGAATTTAAATACATAAAACAAACATGTACGTAAATCTAAAAATAAGGTATTAATGCCACTAAAAGACTAAAATTGTGTACGTGTGTAAATAAACTGTAATCAGTCATTACAGAACTTAAAAACAAGTCATAGTACACAATACATACTTGCTTTTTTTAAGAAGTATTCAACTAACTTATGAACAATATGCAATTTCAAAACAGCTACTTGTGGTATGTCAGACTTATTTCAGTATAACATTTTACCTCTAACATTAAAACACGATCACGTACAACACTTAAAACACGAGGTATTTGGTAAATCTCTTGTTTTTTTGTGAAGATGTTAGTATTTGAAGATATAGCTTAAAACTACATTTATGGTCAAAACTACAATCAATGCTGCAGGAAAAAAGGACAATACTCGTTCTATTTAAGTTTTATTTCACTGATGATTTTGCTGCAGTTAAACTTTTTGATATTCATTAAAGATAAGTTCTAGAGGTTATGTGAATGAAATATGAAAACTGTAAAATGAAAGAAGCATTTTCATTGTTAGCATTAAAATCACCTTTCACTCAAGACTGCCTAAATGAAGGCTTCAAAAATTCATTTAAAAATCTTTAATTAAAATACTGTATTAAAACATGTGATCTTTTGTGTACAATACTTTTAACGTTTACTAAAAGTTTGCCAAATTTCATGAAGTAAATTCAGAGTTGCAGTATGTTAAACATACTGCAGAAATAGCCTTGTATAAATGACTAACATTCCCTCTCAAGGCATTAAATAAAGCTTATCCTCCAGATCACAACAACAATACTTTTAATGAGACAATGTAACCAGAATGTAAATTTAAAATCATAAAAATTCTAAGTGGATTTAATAATCATAACGTGATGTATGTATATTAGAATTTAGACTACCATGAAGAGGTAATAAACAGAATACTCAAAAATCTTATTTGAATGTAATAAACACAGTAGCTAGGTATACTTGTAGACTGTACAACAATAAAATTAATGTCACAGAAACTGATGTAAATATAACAGTCTGAAAACCTTTAATACAAAAATGCTTAGAGCACAGAGATAAATCACACATGATGCAAAATATTCTTCGAAGTAATGAATATGTAATTAATCATAACAATACAGAGATACCGATAATTCTGTTTTATTTTCAAGTGAGATACTTTCTAAGAAATATACCTAAAGTTTAATGTACCAACGTATAAAGATCAAAACATGAATTCAGAACTAGCTTACCTGATAACCATCAAAAGCCCAAGAATTTTCATCACCACCCACTTCACATGATGGAATAAATCCTCTAGAAGCCCATCCAATTTTCATTGGACCAGATGTCATAATTTCAAATTCAAAATACCTACATAAATTAACACCTTGATAAATTGATTTTAGAAATAAACTTTTAAAAGTTATTTCAAAGTGAAAAAAAATTAAGCAATTAGTATTATGACAATGTTTGTTGTTGTAGAAAAGACAACTGTCATGTTTTCAGCTAAACTTTATTGTAGATTTCTATAATATCAGTTAATACATTTACTATCATTTTCAACACTGGGTGTAAAATGCAAATAACTAATTTTTTAAGCCTTACGTAGTGTATGTGTAAAATTATACATTGTTTTAAATGTAATAAAGGTTTACCATTTGCCGGAAGTGACAGCATAAACAGTTTCTGCTCGGTATGTTCTTTGATCATTCTTTGATTTTGCTGTTGTGCTAACCATACCTGTTTGTATGAAACAAATGTTCATTGATACAGCATCAAAAATAAAGTGTATTCCTTTAGATTTAAAACTGACAAGACAAACCTAAAAGGAAGCGTCAAACAAATCTCTTACAATTTCTTAGCTTAATGCACAACTTACAAATCAAATCTGCAAAAATAGTAAGCAAAAAATATTTTTTCTATTTTTCCTTTATTTGGTAAATCCTTCAAACTTTAACTAATCAGTCATTGTGATAAGTTAAATGAAGAATTCATTGCAAAAATTTGGTACAATAATAGCTCTTTGAAATTCAAAATGACATCAGTAAATGGAGTAGATGGGTCCTATATAAGGCACTCTCTTTTTCATAGCACTTAATGTTTTCTCCGGTGCTACCTTTGCCTCGCTCATGAACATTAATTATGACCAACTTCACTCCTTCACCCAAAAAAAGAGTCAAAATAAAAGAAAAACAAAAGAAAACCCAGCTAAATTCAATAACCTTCCACAAAAGGGGATGAATAGGAACCACAACGTTCCTGAACACCCCAGTTGGAGAGAGAATTCTTGATTTTTCTCTCTCTAAACTAAACCCCTGTCACATTAGTTTGCATTTGCATTATAGCACTTAATAATGGTCACAAGTGTAAATATTCTTTTCCAAAGAAATATGCAATACATATAAATTGGGAACCATCTATAAAAACATACCTTCAGTTCCTTCAGCTGTGGGAGGCTGTAGTATGTATCCATAAGCTAATAACGTACGCACAGTATCACTGGCAGTATCCCTAAAGGATTATGAAAACACATTTAGAAGTTTAACCAGTCTATTTTCTTTATGTGTGTGTTTTTCTCATATCAAAGGTACATCAGGCTATCTGCTGTATCCACCAAGAGGAACTGAACCCCTGATTTTAGCATTATAAATCTGAAAACTTACTGCTGTCCTAGCAATGGGTTATTGATGTAAATGTCAAAAACTGGAAAACATGATGTCAACATCATATTGAAAATTCAATTAATACTAAACATGTCACCATTCAGTTAGTATAATCAAACTCCAACTATACTTTATCTGTTGTAAGCCACTATCATTTAATTACTAGGGCTCATTGGGCTAGCTGACTTACATTTAAAATTTTAGGTATTCTTTACATGAGCTGAGAGCCAATAATTAGTTTTTGTATGTTAATAATTTTGGCAAAATATTATTCTTTCATGTAATCAACACTGAATAATTTTTCTTCAATGTTACCATTTTCTTAAAAATTTCAAATTTATTAAGACACTTATAAAATTAATAGAGAAGTATTCTTTGATAGATTGTTTAGGCAGAGTATTTGTGATGAAACTTTGTAGAATGGATGGCAACTGCTTGTTGCAGAGGCACATTCCAAAAGTCTTCTGCCTTTCGTGTTCGGGTCAGTGTGTGTGTAAGGTGTTTTTAGTCTTTTATGGTGTCCTAGTGGATTGTGGAGAGCATGTTATGAATGGTTGGATTATCACTGTTTCTGATTGGAGGAGAGTAAACTAATGGTAGCCACAGGTAACTCACCTCCAATCCAGAATCTCTGTTTAGTGAAGGTTTAATAGTGTTAATATAAAATGATTCTTTGATTTTTCTTGTCTTCTAGAATTTGTCTCTGTCGTCAATTCTTGATTTCTCCAAGTTTATTCTGTGTCCAGTTGACATGGGGTGCTCAGCAATGGTTGAATTTTGTGTTTTTGTGAGTCTTTTACAGTCTTTATGTTCTTTTATTTATTTCAGAACAGTTGATATGGGTATTAACACTTTTACTGATAAGCAGAGAACAACATTTCTACCTTCCTAGATCATCTTCAGGTTAACAAAGAGAGAGTTGCAAACCTGTGAAAGTCAAAATGTTGTTCCCTGCTTATCAAAAAAAGTGTAAATACCAGCCATTCTGAGATACCCAATAAAAGAACATAAAAATAGTACAAGAGTCATGAAAAACACACTTTCCACAATCCACCAGGACACTATAAAAGACAAACAACACCTTACATACACTGACCTGAAGATGAAAGGTAGAAGACTTTTGAAACGTTGTCCTCTACATTTGTGTCTCCACAACAAGCAGTTACCATCCAGTGTACAAAGTTTCAACAGTAAAGTAAAACACAAAATTATTTGTCCTACTTAGTGAATACATGCATTTTGCATCATAAAATAAATACACAATATGAAATGTTAAAGTGTGAGGTCAACGTTTTTGATAAAAGACTTGTTTTAACTAAAATGTTTTCGATATATTATTTAATACCAACAATATTTGTTTATAATAAATGTTTTGCCATGTACAATTATTAATAATTTTAAACAAATAGCCAAATTATTTCTCAGGAAAACTGTATCAACAATCGTTACAATTTGTGCAAATTATTTAATAAGAGAATTTTTCACCTGTTTGCTTTTTTTATTATTTCATCTACATTCTTATATGGCAAGAGATGTGGACTTCTTCTAAGAAATGAATCCTAATAAAAAAGACAATAAGATTTGTAATTAGTACTCCAACTTATAATTCTGATATTAGCCCTGCATAAAAATCATAGAAGATGAAAATATAATTAAAAAGTAATAAACAAACTGCTGCATAACATACCTCATTCAGCCCATACGTCCAGCCCTGTTGAATACGTTCTTTTGCCCACATATTGTGAGTATTTTCTGCCAACTGATCAATCAGATCTTCCATTTTCTGGGTAAGTGTCATAGCACTAAGATCCAGGGGAGCTGGTTTGTAGCCATTTGACTGAAGATATGGACTGAAAAATTCGTTAGACAAAACACAATAACAATACTAACACAAAGGATATGTAATGCATTATGAACATTTTTATTTCTTATACCATATTCTCTGGTTCTTTCTATAACTGAATTTACTTTCTTTAATAATATTTTAATTATGTCGTAAAAAAAAAAGATACATACATACAATCAATATTCATATCCAGTGTTTCTATTTTCTGCAATACCAAGTTACATATTTAACTTGTAACTTAGCGTTCAAGAAGAAATTCATTTATTTCAAAATATAAATAACTAAATTCTAATGAATATCATTATATTGTCTCAGAAATCTTTAAAATATATTATATATGACAACTACACTTGATTAAAATCCTATTGATAATTAATCATTTTAAATATCTAAATTCTCGTATTTTTTATTTTGATAACAGGATTTTAACAAGGTACCCTTTAAAATGCACTAGCACCATTCACAATCAATTAATATCACAAAGCTGTCTGTTCATTTTAAAAAAACTTCAAATAACCAACGTTGGATGTTCACAGAGTTAACATTTATTTATTTTCAGTTGCGTGCTTCTATATACATATTTGGCTAACAAATAATTGTTAAAGAAATAATCCTATCCATATTTCTGTATTTCATTAGATAAGTGAAGTTAATAACACACTTTAATTTTTATGGAATTCACTGAAATAACGAAAACTCTTCATAAAAACTGAAGTAATTGTTTATTTTTACAAAAGTATTTCATATATATATTTTAAGGGTTAGTATGATTCTAGCAACACTTTATTATTTATTTTAAAAATCTTAGTATTTCATATAAGTGTTAAAAGTCAAGTTTTCACTTACTCATTATGGAGTTTCAGGGTCTTGATTCTTGCAGGAGGTTTGTCTAATGAAATATGGTATCCAAGAGCCAAAATTGTCCTATAAATATTTATAAAAAATATCCAATAGGGTAAAATGTTTTTTTTATAATTGTAACATATTTATCTGTAAATCCATAATACATAGTGTAATATAAACTTAGAAATGAAAAATAAAACCAAAACATAAACTACACAGTATAAAAACTAAAACGTCCCCTGATTAGAGGAGTGTTCACATTTTCCAAGAAAATGTGAGCTAGGTAATATTCATGTTGTAGTATATTCAAGCCTATTGGTTGATGATTTCTCACATTTTTTGACAGTTAAAGTGGCTAAGGTGCTGACTTCAAAATGGAATTTGCACTTGTCACTCTCTGTGGTATGCTTTTGAAAACAAATTACCCCAAAACTTTTTTCTCTTTCAAAAGAAGTATATATTTCCACAAAGGTATACAAGAAAAGTGAATGAAGATTAGATGATAGATATTATGGGCTAAAGTAACTACTTCTTCTCCTGACTTCATTTCTGATTCAAAATAATTCTGATAACAGCACATCCGTATGCTTTCCTCATACTTTGTGCCCTAGCTATAAATTAATTTCAGTTCGAGGTGAAACGATTATATTTACTTTTTAAATATTTATAGTTAAGTCACCTCAATGTTTAATTATTTTAACCAATCATTACAGTCTTTTCATTTCACTAATTTGATTTTACACTTTTAGGGTAGGTAAGCTGTTAATACATTTATATTTTAATATGGTCTTTTCAATTATCTTGTAGACTTTTTTTTATTGATCTGTAATAAAACTAACATTTTAACACAACAAAATATAAAAGATAATGAAAGTTTAGATACCTTTTTTTAATTTTGTATTGTTAAATTTAAAGCCACATTACTCTGTCTTTCTCTGGAATAACAGGAAGAGATTATATCTCTTATGTAAGTGAAAACATGAATATAGAACTCCAAAAGTAAAGTAACAAATGTTGGAGAAACCTAAGTATTTATTGCAAAATGTTTATGAAAGAAGTTCACCATGCTGAAGATATCTTGTGGTTACATGACTGTCATAAATATATGTAACATGTAACACCGAGAAAATAGGTATGCCCTACCTGTAAAAAGAAGGTTATATTACATATTTTTTGGAACAATGCACACATGCAAGCAGATATTATGTTGTGAGCTCTATGATACAATCTAGTAAAAGGGTTAAAATATATTTTTAATGCAACCTTTACATTTTTCTAAGTTTTGCAAAACTGATTTTAATTATTTTTCATTTGTTTATATTTTGTTAACAATGTAACACTGTCATGTTAACAATATAACACTGTCGTTTGCTCACACTTGCAACAAAAGTATGTCAGACACTAGATCCATTTCACATTTTTACCAAAATACAAAAAATAATAATGTACACGGTAGATTAATCAAGTTTATTAAATAAATAATTACTATCTAGAAAAGTTAAAAAAAGATAACATAAACACTCACTTGAGTGTTTGAAGTGCAACTGTGGTGTCATATTTTTTCTCAGCACTTGGAAGCTTTTCAAATGATGTTAAACATGGATGCTTTTTTAAAACATCATCTCTGACCTGTGAAAAAATATTAACATTTATTCTCAGGTTAGCTTTAAAGTGTTCACTATGAAGATCCCTAACATTAGCTGTTCAGTATATAAAAATAGTAATATTTTGTATTTTACAAAAAGGTACTTAAACACACTCTCATGTTTCACTTTATCTTTAAATTGCGATGTACAGCATAAACCTATTTGACAGAGATATGCTAAAAAATTAATGAAGTACTAAGTCTAATTAATATTTCATAATCACGTTTACCTATATATCTAATACTGGCTTCCAAATAAATATATTTAATCTAAAGTAAAAAATAAAAAGAGTAATTTCCTCCATGTTTCCTAAATGTTCCTAAGACTAATACAATAAATATATTTCACAGTAACAATTATCAAACATTTTACACACTTGATATATGTTTTATACTTACATCACAGTTCATTTATTTAATTATATATAAGTATATTTATGTACATAGGATAATGATAAAAAATAATTATGAGACTGTATTGAAAAGTCAATACTTACCTCTCCATACGTCCAGTAACTGTCAATTTTATTCATGGCCCACACCTCATGAATATTTTCTGCAAGTTTATCTCTGATATTTTCAATGTATGCAGGAAGATTTACCTGGAAAGACAGAAAAGTTAAAACTGCTTCATCTTATAACCACAAAAAAATGCAATGGTTACTTTAAGGTAAGGTACAGATATTTAAAGAGGTATTATTAATTATAAGTCTTTTTTTTTTTCAATAAACCAGTTATGGTTGGCTTTGTTCCTATTACACCACTAATGCTTAACAGAAATACTAACATGAAGAAGATACTATGAGTAAACTGAACATTTCTTACAGTGTCAGTATAATAATGTTACATATTGCCCCTGGCCAACTTTTAAACATCTTTCATGCCCAGTGGCAGGTCTACAGGGGTGGCACCTGTACACCCAATTTTTCTTTCCTCTTACTTTGCCCCATCAAAATTTAATCCTACACACACAGAGTAAATGCACTGTGTATGACAAGAAAACATATATGAATGCATACTACCACTTTACAATATATATATATATTTTTGTATGCTAGAAGTCAACCAGATATAAACTAGAACAAGAGGTATTCCCTTTAACCCTACTATTTTATACTGACAATACTACTACACTGAATAATAATTTATTTAACTAATAATGCTTGGAACAGCATTATTTGTCAGTTTATTTTAAAAGGACTTGTTATACACCCCCACCCCTCCAAAAGTGAATTTCTACACATGCTAAATTGGTAAAAAAAAAAACCTTATGATCCTTTCCAAGGGCTGTGAGTACACTGAGGCATCAAAACTCAATACAAAATACATTTTGAAAAAAACAACACTGGCTCAGTGTAGTTTAGCACAAATACGTGACGGAAGTTCCAATGCCCTTTAAAATTACATGGAAGCATAAAAATGACTTGTTTTGTCCAAACAATATGTCTTGCACTTCCTATCCATTTTGGGTACAAGCATCACCACTATATTTATGTTATTTTGTTTCACTTTTAACAATTTTAATTATCTTTCTATTTTTTTATAGGTCATTCAAACTGGTATTTGTTAAAATAATTACACATTCAGTCTCTATGAGAGTGTTTTGCTCTCTCTGTTCACTTCTTTTTTTTAACATACATTTCTTTTTATAGCTTCTTAATTATTGAATGATAATAATTTCAGAACTTTCTGTAAATATAAAATGCATAAGAATTTTACAAATCTCTACTCACTTGTCCTGTAAGACATTAGTTATATACGAAATAATTATGAAACTTACCCCAGAAGTGTCTACTGGTATAGGTACAAAAGCTGTATCATCTAACTCCAATGCTGGACCACACAAAATTCCTTTATTAACTTCTCCAAACTGAAAACATGGCTCTACTGTCAATATCTGTTGTGGGAGCAAGGACTCCACTAAAGGTGAATGTCCATTTGGAGGTCCATACCGTAGTCGACCCTGGTCTCCCCCAAACATAAAACGACAACTAACAAACACAATATTCTCATCAAATCTGTTAACACAAAACCAGATTCTAGTATATTAGACTTACTACAAACATTAAAATACAAACTGTATAAAAAACACATATAGCACATTTAGGCTAAAACAATTTGTTGACAGTTACATCAATTCTCCATAAATATTAAATAGGTATGTTTCAATGAGTAACCATTTATTATTGAAGAACATCAAATTTCAAAGTTAAAGATAAGTTTAGATGTAACAATGTCTAACCATGTTCATCTTTCATTATTTATTTCAAAAATTTTGCTGAAAATTTAATAAAACACACACACACACACAAATCATTCACTGAGAATAAATGTGAATAATACATATCAACAATACATATTGACAATGTAGATAAACAATTCTGAAGTGTAATAAATATTTCCACAATTCGCTAAGTTAGTATAAATTTCCACTGTACTCTTTCTAACAAATTATTACAACTAACATGAATGTGGAAGTGTGTGTGTTAGTTGTAGTAATTTGTTAGAAAGAGTACAGTGGAAATTTATACAAATATACGGAACTGTGGAAATATTTGTTACACTTTGGAACTGTTTATATATTGTTATTAAATACACACAGAGAGAAATGGAAAAAAAGTTAAGACACAGACAGGAAGAAATACAAATTATAAATACCTGAGCCTGGCTGAGAAGCTGATAACAGGATAAAACATTCCGTCTGTGTTAAAGTTTTTGAAACAACCTTTCACTTTCACACCATTTACAGTAAACGTAATAATGGGTACATTCAAATCAAGGATACAACCAATCACGTCGCCTTTTTGAATGAAAGGGCTGTTGATCTGACGAACCAAATTATGCCGTCCAGCTTTAAGAGAGAATTTTTGCAGTATGTAAAAATATTACACAAATAAGTGTTGTACAAAAATGTCTTCTATAATAATATTTTTACTAGTTAAGTACAGACCTAATACTATTAGCACAGAACATCATAATTAGAGCAAGTTAATGAAGTTTTTACGATATTATACATCATTAATTCTTATGAAAAGACCTAGGAAAACATGATATGATATGTGGAGATATGCTGCAAACCCCCTTCATGACTAACTTTATAGAGTACAAACAAGATGCTGGTGTACAGAAGTCTAACTGCAGCCAATAAATAACATTTAATTAATCAATAGTATGGTTTTATTTTGTAGTAGATAAAACTGAAATTGATGTTGTTTTGATTACTTTCTGTGCAAAATTAAACAATGAAAGTGATGTTGAAGTACAAGTTATTATGAAAAATAATGTCTCACAATGAAAATAATATTGTTTTCTAGCTGGTTTTTCTTAAATTATAGCACAAGCAAATTCTTAGTTTTTAGCATGTGCACATCTTAATGTGTTTTAAAACTCACATGTTCAAAACGCACTGTATACAAACCTACATATCGTTTTCATAAGTTTTAAATATAATTCTGCAGGAGTGTTACTAATATTATACCTGTGAAATGCTGAAGTCAGTCTAACTCAGACTCTGATGTTATTGTTGTGTAAAATAAAAAACATTTTTGTCCATTATGCAGTTTTCAAGCTGTATTTGAGTAATTTATACAACCTCCTAAACACATATATTAAGTAGTTTATTCCCAGTATCTTTATATATTGTACTGTAATTTCTCTACACTAACACGAATTTTGAGAAATCAACAATGTAGGG
The DNA here is from genome assembly GCA_011833715.1 of Carcinoscorpius rotundicauda. Lineage (NCBI taxonomy): Eukaryota > Metazoa > Arthropoda > Merostomata > Xiphosura > Limulidae > Carcinoscorpius > Carcinoscorpius rotundicauda. Next base: position 160,173,261 of record CM022392.1, on the reverse strand, counting down.
GTTATACGACATGTTGATAATTGTGATTTCAAATGCACAATACCATGTTAAGTGGCCCTCTGTACAGGGCCAAGTCAAGAACATTTTTATCCTTCTGTACCCCTGCATACAGGATTAATTAACACTTCTGAGTTACAATTTATTGTGGAAGTCACTGTTCTACACCACTCTAAAACTCTTGTCAACAGATGTGCACATGACAGTTTTTAAATTAACGAGTCTGTACTGCTACAGGCAACATCTCCATAATTTTTCATTATGGAGATTTCTTTGCATTGTTAGCCTAGTTAAGAATAACCTAAACCTGAAATCATCAAATCTTGTAAGATATCACTAGGTTTATGGTTCAAAACACCAACTATAACAAGGGTACCCAAATAATGAAACAATTCATTCTAATCTTTATAATATAGAATGAAAGAACAGTGTATTTAATTAGCTGCTCTCGTTATCAGGTTTATTTTTAGTTCTGACATAAGTAGATAGTTGCCATAATTAACATACAATCACATCAGTATAATAAATCACTTCGTTTGATTTATACATATAATCAAACATGTTCTTAAGTAATACATATATTGAAATAATCGCTGTACCAGTCTTACATGCATTTCCCTCAACATAAACAATCAAAACAGTTGTCACAGATTTACCTAAGACATTAGGCCATGAACAATCCTTTCATTAAGTTATCATTATCAATGTTTTTGAATTCACAAGAGCCTTAAAATGTATTTTACCTGTCCACATGTGAGCTCCATCAAAACCAAAAGAGTATAAATCATCTCCAACTCCATTACCACCCCACTTAGAACCTCCACCAGGATAAGGTACATAACCCATGCTGTTTGCCCAACCAACCCGGAAGTGAGGCTCTAAATGAGTAACCTTCTCCATGTGGTCAACCATTGCTTCAAAATACCATTTTCGGAACATTACAGAACCATCCACCTTCCCAACATAAATGCTTGGATGCATACTAAAACAGAAGCAAGCCAAAGATGTAATAAAATGTTGAGTTAAATGTTTAAAATAATACTTCCTCATAATTTGAACACTCTAAGTAAATAAGTTATGGCAGTAACTTAATTTTGACATCATCATACACAGATGGAGTAATTTAATATCCTGGAAGACAGATAAACTTAAATACTTTATTTTATTACAAAGCAAAGAAACAAGGAAGAAATATCTAAACATTTTAATTGTACCTCAAAAGATGTAATAATGCATTGCTCTACACATGTATTTAAAATACTCAAAGTTCAATTAAGTTCATCCCATGCTAAAACATCATATAAATACTAAACTCCATTTTCAATTACACAAGCAAAAGAGAACATCCTAAAGAGGATCAGCCAGTTTAATGCACTTTAACTCCAAACTACATGCCAGTTCCTATTATATGCGAGATGAAGTGTCTTGTTCAAAGACAAAATATGGAGTGAGCAAGCCTCAAACTCATAGCCTTTTTACTATAAAACCTAAGCACATAGGCAGTTTCTGGGCATGTGTACTTCAAAGCACATAAAAAAACTATATTAGTGTTACTTCAATTAAAATTGTTTTAAAAATATTAAAAATACACAGGTCAGGATTATTCAGCAAATCAAAAACAAATTAGCAGTTCTGATGAAAAAAAATGTACAAATTTATCTAACAAAAGATATCAAATTCTTTCTGTGTCAAAGTCATTACTTCATCAGCTTTATGCTGCTAAGTAATGGTTCTTAAACTGCTCCATAAATACTTTATATTCTATTTCCCTTTATTTCTATTATATATATTTCAACACACAGTTCTTTTACATTTTTAACTTTCATTCACATATTAGACGTAATTATAGGTAGCACATTTACAGTAAAAATTAAAATATTCAAATATGTCTAAAACCCACAACACGCAACTTATTTATTCATTAACTTCACCCACATTTCTTTGAAGAATAAGAAATAATAATAGCAAATTTTCATTGAAACAATTCACTGTAATATGCTAAAAATAGTGATAAATAATTATAAAATGTGCAGATGACCCAATCCCTTGAATCAGAGCATATCTGCAATGTGATTGTCCAGTGAGCTGTATACGATCGTTGTTTTTAACATTAGTTATGTTGTTTCAATAAGGAAGATTACTTGACATTTGTTTAAAAACAAATGTAATTTTGTAATCGTAATGCAATTTAATTCTGACAAAAAATGTTTGGATTAAGATACTGTTGATGCACCCAAAGCAACAGAACACTTACATTTGCTGAATGCTACAAGGAGTTTTTTCTTCATTAGATTACTGAACACAAGAAGAGACAACTTCCAAAATGAGTGCTTTTTCAATTCCATAAAAAGTGTTAAAGGGGAGATATTTAATTCAATTTATTAATAAGTTTTTCAGATTAACCATGCAGCACATACACAGATTTACAGATAGCTGTTAATATCAATATGAAATTTTAGAATTTGCATGAAATAAATAATTTTTTCCTTAATGTACTCCAAAAAAAAAATTGATACATAACCGTATTTCCTATGGTTAATTGTTAAATACGAAACATAACGGACAGACATTTAGCTGTTATGTATATACAGATTATCTCACCTAGTTACATGATCAACAAGCCGTGTTTGAAGTAACAAGTTCTTTCCTGGTAACAAATTATCACATATATTGTTTTGACTGCTTCGCACTGCAACTCCATTACCCACACACAATGAACAGAGAACATCTAAGACCTAAATGAAAGCAGCTCTTATTTCAACTGTTTTCAAATTATTGTTTATTGGAAACTAAATGTAATATTCTAAGCAATATTATTTATGAAGTTACTGTTTAAAGATAATGATAAATTTTTTCAGCAAAGTCAACAATAAAAATATATGTATATAAAACTACTGTTTATTATCCCTGCTTTTTAAAAACTATGAATAAGAAAATTCAGATAAAGAGAAGTGATTCTTGCAATACAGTGCAGATTCAGTAAAATCTTTGTAAAATCCGAGATTACAAAGATGATATTAATATCTGTTTCACAACTGAATTATCAATGTGAAATAAACATTTGTTATTAGTAAGTAGATGATTATTTCTAACTAAACCTAAGAAAATATAATAATGCAAATAAAAAAAACAAGTCTGTACATTTTGTCATAACCATATACCACAAGAACATTGCTTTAAGACAACAAAACATTAAGTTCCCTTATTTACGGTTTAGATTCGTTTATTTGAAGTTTAGCTATACAATGGGTTGTCTGTGTTGTGCCCACCACAGGTGTCAAAAACCAGTTTCTAGCACTGTAAGTCTGCAGATGTAGCACTGTGTCACTGAGAAGTTAGATGTGATTGACTTACTTTTTAATACATTGGGATTTATTTGAGAGTAACCCAGTTATGATGCATGAAAGTTATTTTATATGAATAAAAAATAATAATATTAATAATAATTTCAATGACCAGTTAGTTATCAACACACAAAATATTCTACTTTACAATCACTTAAATACCTTTTATATGTTGTTTTATTCTAAAGACGTTAAGAGACAAGAGAAGCTCAGTCTTATTCATGAAAATTTTTTACATGCCTCATAAGAACACAGATGTGTTATCTGTTAACAGCTTTATATCATGTTTTTCAAGCCTGAACAGCCTTTGAACTGTGACTTACTTTTGGATCTCGTCCATGTTTCTCTAATAAAGATATAATGACTTTGATATGTTCTTCTTTCATCATATTTAATGCTTCAGGACTGTCTATCAACACACAGTGTAGCACATCCAGCATACCTAGAATAAATTTTAGTGAAAACAGTTCTTTATTACCTATAAATTAGTTGAACTTGCAGAAGCTAAACTACCATATTACTATGTGATGAGACTGTGTTAAAACAAATCACCTTCACGACAGACAATTTTATTTTCACCATATACATGGTAAAGCCAATAAACTTTGGTGTTTTTATTTGGTTAATCACTGATGCAACATTTGAAACTATTGAAGATATGTTGGAATTTCTGTCATGACACCATATATGATGTAAAATCACCTGCTAACTACTGCAATAAAAAACTATTAAAGATAAAATTTCAATTTCAGACACAACATTTGCCCCTTTTCTTCTGCATAGTTATAAACAATATTTTTTTATTAGCTAAATCATAACTAAATGCTACTTTTACTAAGCCTTAAAATGATATCAAACTACACTGTAAGTATTTCACACTGTAAAACAGTCTACATGGTAGTGCAGGTAACATTACATAAACATTACTCAAAAACATGTCACTTACATAAGGTGACCCAGTGAAATATCTAATTCGCTTACCTGTACCTTCAGATGCTTGCTGGCTTCCTAACCTGCTGAATAACCAGTCTAATCTGTTGGACTGAGCAAACTGGGCACAGTTGGTGTGGTTTCCTCTGATAATTGCAGCTATATTGTAAACAGTGAGAATATGATATGTTTTGTAAAAATAATAATACACTGTGAGAAAAAATAATCATATTATTAATATCTACTAAATAAATATTAAGCTGCACATAGGATATAGTAATTCATTGTCTGTATGTTATATTAAATAATAACTTCTACAGTGAATTATTTACACATAGCATTTCTACAGCTCAAGTTACATGCATCTTTCTAAAGCAAAAATAATTATTCATACCTAAAAGTTGGTATAAATATCCAGAAATTGCTTCCCAGTTTTGGCCACCCTCCTCTCCAACTAAAGCAACAAAGTATCCTTTAGAAGTGATAACATTAATCTTGTCAATTGTCTCCAGAATTAGATTTAGGATACCCTATGTAAGAGAAACAGAATTATGTTTCCCTGCAACAAAACAGGAATTTAAAAAAAACAACATTTTTTTTTATCTATAATACACCTCAGGTAGTATGCCCTAGTGTGAGTGTTTCAAATTTATATTTGAAAATTTGATGGTTCAAAGATATATTCTTGAATGAAACACAACTTAAAATGTGTCTCTGTCCACTCCTTTATAAAGTGGCACCAAGCTGAATGTTAACCTATTATGGATCAGCGTCCCATCAAGAGAAAATTTTAAAATATTCTTATCCACTTGTAGCACAGGAAACTGGATCAAAGCATCAACCTTATATATATTCTAGTCCAACTGATATAAAGTCATACTCTGACATATGTGGATACATAACTGTGCTGGAAATATTTAACTAAAGTGTACCACTGAATCTATTGTAGTCACAGATTTTTATTCTAATCAACTTTATTTTTATTTAAAGATAAATGAAATACCTATATATTTTGTATGAGTATATATATATAAACATACACACACAAACAACCATCATGAACTCTGTAATTTATTCAATTTCTGTAGTAGGTACTGGTATATAAGACTTTTTTAATACTAGAAATAGATGACCTTATGACATCAAATTTGTCATTTTTCTTCACTTGAACTCTCAACATTTTGCATTACAGCTTCTTCAGCAGTATTACACTAATACATGAATTGTAACTGACAGTACAAAGCTTCAAAGTTTTGAATTGTGTTTTAGTGGAATATGTGAAAGCTGTGAAGCTAAATGTTGAGTGTCCAGCTTATGAAAAATTACAAAATTGATGTCATAAAGTCATTTATTTCTAGTATCATTAATAATATACACATTTCTATCTTTATGCATATGCACACACAAAAACATCATTAATTTTATATAAATATATCATTAGATATGCATGAATGTTTCCATGTCAGTTTCATCTGAATTTTATGATTTAGATAGCTAATTTAGGTGTTTTATACAGTTATAGTATATATATAGATATAGATACATACACATACAAACACTGTGATTTATATACATTTTGTGTACACACACATACATAAATACAAACATCATCAAATATACATATGTACACACACACTTATACAGTCATCAAAACCTGACACTAATGTATACATCCACAAACATACATACAAAATATTAGTAAAAAACAATTTCAGAACTTATTTTGTGCTTTAACTTTTTACACCCTAGTACTTCTCTTTCAAAAAGGAGTCAGTTGTTGTGTCCCATGGATGACATGCCTGGACTATAATTCTGAAGATTCAATGTTTATGTCTCATTGCAGCAAAAGTGCTCTACACATTTCAGGGCCACTGGGTATTATAAAAAAAATAGACTGTCTGATACAAATATTCTGTTAAGCAAGATTAGCTCAAGCATTGATAGTGGATGCTGCTGACTTAACTGCATTTTCTCTAGTCTATTAGTTCGAATATAAAAATGGCTAAAGGCAGATATTCCCTTTTTATACGTTTTCTAGAAATTCTAAAATAGACAAACTATTTGAACAAATAGCAAGCAAACTTTTAATATCCTATATGAAAATGTCAGTGACTTTTCTCTATCTATTGTTAGTTTTCAGACAGGAAGTAAAATTCTAAGAAAAATATAAACTAGAATATTCTAAGGATTCATCTAGTTGATAAAACTTACTAATATATTCTTTCTCTTCTCTAAAATTGGAATTAGTAAAATTAAATTATTATAAATTTCTAATTAGTCATTACTCTGAAAAACATTCGTGGAATCTTCACCTATAAGTTGTTCTTCAAGACTCTTGGAATCTTTCTTACAACTGTTTATGTAACACCAATAATTACCTCTTCCTGAAACAGGTCCTGCCTATTTCTTAGTGCTTTCAGTTTAGTTTGCTTTTCTTCATGTTCTACAAAGTTAAACATCAATAAGATCACACATAAACTTGTGTCATTTTCACCTGTTCATTTTGACTTTTCTCACATGTATCATGAACTTAAAAATCTCATTGATCAACTCAACGTTTCCAGAAACTTAAAGAAAAAGTATTAATGTGGCATTTTGTTCAATACCACAGTTTATCAGGGACAGACAAGTTACAATGTTGAAAGCACAATTTAAAAACTAAAGAAATTTAAAAAAAACATGCAAAAACTTATTTGGTGAAAAAAATAGCTTTTTAATAAAATAAAAAGAGAGAGGGAAAACATTAAAATATCTAACAATTCCTGTTAAGGAACAATTATAATGAATTAAAAGCACTCATAATTTGACATTAAATCTTTAAGCCATATATTCCTTTTTATTTATTTTTAATATTTCAAACAATTTTTGAGTTACAGAAACAGACCATTTATTTCCATCAATATAAACTGTCTTTTAACATTCTTGCACTGTTCTTTTACACTGTTATTATTAACAGTATTTGTTAATAATCAAAAACCATTGTGAAAACACCTTCAAAGTTTTATAAATTTAACCAGTTCTAGAAACATTTTATAACATTTGTGAATATTGGTATGTAAAAATATCATGCATTTTCTACTCTCATATTTCAATATTTTTTCAGAATTTGCCATTTAATCTGATGCGTACAATTTTCACATAGCACACAATTAAGAAAGTCGAGTTGTTTTTATTCTTTGTCATTCTTTTGAGGTGGCATGTGGACTGCCCACTGTCTGTAAATGTGTAATTATGCATGCATTATGCATTTTACTTTGAACAGTTATCAGTTCAACTTTATTACTAATTCAACATGTAGATGTAAAAATAAATACATAACACAAATAAAATAAAGTGAAATTAACTTTGAAATTAATAAAACTAACCAATATCTTCTTCAGGTTGAGCAAAATAGTTTATTAAATCTTCTAAGCACATTATCATTTTGTTTTGACTGGCTTCAGTGAACACAGAGCAGTGGTGTTTTGCCTTTAAAGAATCCAAACCCCTGAGAAAAAAAAATTTATACGTGCTTATAAATATAATATACTTTAAAATCATGAACTTTCTACTGTTTATTCTAAATGCATGAAGTGGTTTTTAACATATAAATAAATTCTTGATAAGAAATTCTTTAAGTGAGTCTTTTGATATTTTTTGGGAGATCAAAAAGCATGTATCACTTTATATACAAATGTTCAGTTTCATAGTTTTATAGGCGTTTTTTGTATTTTCTACAATTACATATAAGGGAAGTAACTTTTCATGCTCTAAAATAACCTTTGATTGCTACTGAATTTATTTAATTTCTGCCTAAGGGACAGTTACTTCAGCTAGTATATTATAAAAGAGTAAACATACAGAATTACATGTGAAGTACACCCTGAATTAATCTTAAAAACTGCTAAATCAAACTGAAATAGAAATCATATATATATAATTCAACCAAACGTTTTTAATTGTTTATACTACTAGTACGTCAAGAAAAATGTTGATTTATTTGTAATATTTTAAACAGAAGAAAAGGTACAGAAACAAACTATCTCATAAAGACACATTAGATGTACTCAGGTGGACGATAACTAGCTTGATCACAAAGTTCACTGAACTGCTTATTTAAAAAATGCCTTTTTTCTCTAATTTTTCTCTAAAAAAGAAACAAAAATATATTTTTACATAATAAACTTATTAAACAAAGCTCCACATTTTCGAATAACTCGAGCAGTTCGAGACTCTTCTTCTTGTGACCGGCTAAATTCCAGACCATCATCCATCTTGCCTTCCTCAGACATTATGGCCTATAAAATATCAAAACTTTATTGATCTTCCATACGATCTTCTGTCTGTAGATCAATGAATTTATTTATAAACAGTTTTTTTCAGGGCATAAAACACAACAAAAAAGAATTACTTAGAATATTTTACTCTACTATCTAAAAATCAGATTTTAGGGATCAAACACTTAAAAGACTCATACTACAAAAATATTGTAATAATTTTTGAATAGCATGTTATTGAAATAGTATATAAATCAATTCTATATTTTTCAGTTTTAACAAGGTACTACTTATCAAACACAATCCCACAACTGAAAGCTAATCTTAATAAATCAACCAAACAGATGAATGCTTACATTTTACAGATGCACCACATATGCTGGTCTAATAAGTCATTATTTAATTTATGAAACTATACCTTAATCCATCTTAGTCACATTTTATTAAATACTAATTTATCCTTCCCTTCATTCCATTAGAGGTTCAGTTTCTGCTAGCCAGCACAAGACTTACCCCAATATAAACATATATTCTCAATTTCAATTACATCAATAAAAATAAAATGAAATTTGGTTACTTTTTATATCACACATGCTTACTAGTTCACTTAAAGCATTTTGAGATAAAACTTTAGGTTTATACATAAAGTTAACCTATAAATTAATTTCATTTTCTTAAACAGTAATAAAGGAATAAATATGCAGCTACTGGAAAAACTGATAGAGAGAAAGAGTATTAAATCAAAATTAAATTTCATGAGCAGAAACACAAGCTAGAATAATAGTAATGATACATTCATAAAATAGTAATGATACATTCATAGTATGTAATACACAAACCTGCTTTTCTTCAACTTTACCAATTCCTCTTTTCTTTGTTTCATAAGTCTGTAAAAACATATAAAGAATTCATTATTTAACTTTCACTACAAATGTTATGAAACTTTAAGAAATACACACACACACACAAAATCTATATTGTAAAAACTTACATAATGCCTATATTTTACTGGAGAAGTATTTTTAAAAAGTTATACTAAAAGAAGCACTTTGTGAATATTTACTAATGTCTTATTTACATAATTTCTGAAGATTTCAGAAAACTTACTTTTTATAAATTTTAATCATATAATTTATGTATAATTAATTTCTATAAATATCATGTCTCATCTATAACTCTCCGTTGGGTTAAGTCAAACCAATTTTATGTACAGTCTATTTGAACTTAAATATCCACAACCAAACATCACAAACATCATTAAATTTTTATATCTATTTTTGAACAAAACATTTAAAGATATATATATATATAGGTTACTGCTACATCTCAATACAACTAAACATTCTATTGAAATAAACTGATCCAAGAACAAAACGTAATACACCTTAATTTATACATAAGTATGTAACTGCATAAATAAACAGTTAATAAAACCAGTTATTTATATATGAAGGAAACTGACTTAAACAAAAGTATAATGTCAAAAAAATATGTCTAGCCACACAACATGACTATTTATAATTCACTCATTGTAACAAGTTTTGAATAATCTAAAAAAAATGTTTCAAAGTAAAAAACTATTAAAAGATGAATTTTGTATAATAGCCAATGGCTTGTATTAAAAATTATACACATAATTCAGTATCAGTAATATTACTTATGTTTTTGATACCACACTTCAGATTTGAGACATGTTTTGGAAGCTAACCTTGTATGAAAGCCAGAGGCCTGTTTCCAAATGCTGTATGAAGACTGTTGTATCACCATATTTTATCAGTGGTGACCCTATACACTCCTCTTCTTTGTCATCAATAATGACCTTCTTATCATCCTACACAACACACGAAAGTGTATTACAGTTCTTATTGCAACATTCAATCTGTAACAAACACTTAAATCAGTGAATGAAATAATTTTACGGCAGCTTTTCTAACACCAATAAAACCATCACCTTCCACTGTATCTATTCCTGCATCTAACTTTTTTTAACTACAGTATACATATCAGAGATTTCTTGTTTGTTTGTATTTTAAGTATATACCCTGATTAATCTAACATTGAAATCATGATTTTAGGCCATGTGCTTCTATTACTTATTTTACAGTTTGTAGTTTACTTTGGTTTGTCTCAAGCAGAAAGCAGTCGCTGCTACAGAGGCTTCTTCCCTGGATACCAGACACACTTCTCGGTTGTCTTTAAAAGCTAAGTACTGTCCTGTTGTGATGTGATGAATCCTCAGAGCATAGCCCCAGTTTATGAAACCTCCAGACCACCTAAAAAAGTTAAATATGTAAATAGTAACTGTAATGAACTGAAAATTTCAACATTTTAATTTCACTGATAAACTACATTATTTTTCTGAAAATACCACTACCATATAACAAAACATAATGTTTCGGGACAACTTGGGACCTATTAGTTCATCTTGACTATCCCACACATTAAACTAAATTAGCTTAAAAACAAACAAACTTAACACCAGCTTATTAATATACTCATCAAACCTTTCCTTAAACTCATTTAAATTTACTCATCTCAAGGCAACCCATTCCAAAGGCCAACCAGTCTGTTAGAGAAATAAAACTGTCTTAGTTGAAGATGACTCCAACCCTGACAAAATCTATATTTGTGTTCCCTTGTCCAACTATTCTTACTGTTAAATACGAAAAAAAAAAAAGATGACACATCAGCAGCATTAATTCTCTTTACAACCTTAAACACCTCAATTAGATCCCCCCTAACTTTTCTTGTCTCAAGAGAAAACAATTTCAGAGATGTCAGCCTCTCTTCATATGATAACACCTCCATCTCAGGTAACTTCTGGTAACCCTCCTCTGAACCATTTTTAACAAGTTGTTGTCTTTCCTAAAGTAAAGAGCCCATGACTGAACACAATATTCCAAATACAACCTAATCAGTGACCTGAACAATGAAATTATAACCTCATAGTACAGATAAAAGTAATAACTAAGTGTTAACTATTATAAACTCTCCAGTATGTTTAACTTACCCTTTTATTGCTGATGGAAAGTTAATGACAAAAATAAATATTTTTTGTCTTCATGGGAATTTATATATCTACATATCTACACAGTACAGAATAAATCTAATCCTTAAATAATCTGTAACAGACATTTAACCTTAAAATAATATATCCATATAATACCTTTAATGGTGATAGAACTGTTTGATTGGAGAAATAGTTTTAAACATAAATTTCAGAGTCAGTCAAACTAAACTGGTAAAATAATCTTACAAAATGTCAAATTTATCCTGATTTGAAAATAATCTGTCTAAAAAAAGAAAAACAATTTATTTTTTATATAAAGCACGGAGTATATTTATAAGGTTTTGCAATCTTGTTGGAGAAAAGCTGTCTACTTAAGGCTGTAGTTACTTAGTAAAGACAGCATTAGCCTTAAAATATTTGCAATATTAGTCACAAAAGATTGTTTTTCATATATTTCAGGTTGCTACAAATTTGCAATCACACAACTAACACAAAGAAACTGTACACCTGTGTATAGTATCATATTACTTGGTATGACAAAGCCACTTGTAATAAGTAAAACAGGAATGCAATATAACTGGGTGAAATGTTATCAGCTAGGTTATCCTGGTAAAATAAGAATTGATCTTGAGAAATCAGTTTTTGTCTGGATTGCCACAACTGATGGAACCAAACATTTATGTCATAAATTAATATGATGTTTAGCTACAGTTATATAACAAAAATAATTTATATAATGTTAACAACAAACAGAGCAGTGTTGAAATTAACTGAAAAAACTTAAAATTATTATGTCAAGTAAAGTCTGAAAAACAAAGGTATGTTGACGAAATGAAACAGTTATAATATAAACTGGAAAATTCTAGTTATGATATTAACCTGAAAGCATTTAGTAGTAGTAGTAATAATAATAAATAGTTAAAATATAGTAACTTTTAAATGAAGAAAATAGAAAAGAAACAGTAAAGTACGTATTAGACTGTTGAACTTTCAATTTTATACATTACATCCAGTGAACTCAGTGTATTACATTTATTTTGAATTACTTGAAATGTTTCCCTGATGCAATAACAGATGTTGGTAAGTGTAGCTGAACATGGGGGGTAAAACATATCCTTGAAATATCCTCATGGCCACTAGTACAGTGGCACCAAGTGTGTGCTGTAATCACGAAATCCAGAGAAATGGTCCTACACAATCAATATGGTGCATCAGTGGTACATCGTTGGGAGCCTCAGAAATACAAAACAAGCTGGTGCTCCAGCTTGCTGAAATAAAAACATTCCAATAACACCCTCAGCTTCCAAGTATGGGAAGAAAGAGTTATCCACCATATTCAAAGTGCAAGTCCATTACTGTTTCCTCTTGTAAAAAGAACAATAAATCTTTGTTGTGAAACAGTTTACCAAATATTTGTTTTCAGACATTTCTAAGTACAGTGTAGTTTCCCTTCTCAAATTTTACAGTTGTATTTCTTAATTATTCTGCACAAGTGAAATCTTACTCCATTAGATATCACAAGACAATCAAGAAAAATACAACTCTCAGATATTCAGTCAAGAAACAAGATACTCAACGTGTTCTCTTTGAGTAGATAAAAATAGAGAAATCAAGGTAGGTATTCTGACTTACATTTAGCATCTCAAGAAGAAATGCAAAGCAATCAAGGGAGCTCAGAAAAGACCTTCTCTTTGCCCTACTCGTGAAGTTATATTTAACTGGGCTAGTGATTAATGGCTACTTTGAGTAGATACATCATCACATAAAATTTATACATGTAAAAGTTCTGTAATCTCTGTAAATTAAGCAATAGAAACCCTCCTCATAGGATTTCTTAGGCCACAATGAAAGATTCCAGTTACTTTATCACACTGTTTACACTTACACTGGGTCATCTAGTGCTTCTCTTAAGATGTACAAACCCTGTAATTATGAATTACTCACTTGTATTGACAGAAATTCTTGGAACTGGTGTTAACATGACAACAATAAACAAGACATCAACTAACCACAAAACAGTCTGCATTTTTTAAAAAAAGTAATCACCATTTTGGTATTACTTGTTGAAAAAATACTAAATCTTGGTCCACAACATGTCTTTATCCTGTTCTTTGATAGACTGTTTAAGCAGAGTATTCTATAAAGTATCATCATGTCTTTACCCTTCTGTTTGTCAGAATAACTATATTTTAATGTGTACATCTATTGGAAGATGCCATGTACGGTGATACAATATTTGCTCCCTCAACATGTAATCTTTTAATCCCATACTCTGGACCAAAAACATAATAAATAATTTACAAAATATAATACTTTTATTTTGTAATATTTATTTTTAATTTTAGCTATCTCAAAAACCTCCACTTTTGATTTTTAATTTTCTATGCATCATCATAATATTGCCTTTTAAATAATGCCTATGTATGTTTCATTTATATTAAAACAAAAAATTAAAGCCTACTTTGTTCGAACCAATTCCAATCTCCATAAAGACCTTGCCTGGCTGAGAACTGCACCACCTTCATATACAACCATACTGTAAAAACAGTATACCAATTTAACCCAAAACATAGTCTAATTACATGAATATATATATATATACACACACAGAAACATATGCTCAGAATTGAAAAGAGGGCCACTTAATTGTAAAATAGGTACTGGCAAACAAGAATATTAAAGTCTACATATATTGGCCATACAAACTTTCTACAGTGAGCATTGAGATAGAATGCAATACATACCATTTTTTAGCATATTTTCAGCATAAAAAACATATTATTTACTCTTTAAGTTTAAAACATAAAAAGAGGATTTGAAATTATAGTATAATTATTTAAATTGTTAATTATTCTTGAGGAGTAAGAACTAACTTTGCTTTGAACTAATAAATTATATATTAAAACAAGGAAAATTAATTGTTGCCAGAATAATTTAGTTGCTCCATTCTAATAAGCTAACTCTAATACATGACATCTAAATAGTAATGTTAAGGTAAAGATAAGTGTAATTTTACTAGTATTCAAAAAAACTTATTAATTTCTAATTATTTATTAATAAAAGCATTGGTTACAGTAAAGGAATGTTTCGTTTTTTATGAACTTACTTCTGTCCTGGAGCTTCTGACCATGTAGGAGGAATAGTCAGGCATTCATCTCCTCCATGAAAAAACCGGAGAACTTCACCTCCAAACACATAACCTGTGAGATTCATAGTGTGTAATTAATAACATTGACCTTATGTTTATACATATACAAAAACAAAAGTACAGTAAATTTTTCAGAGTCGACGATTTATACTCTTTAAATTTATGACAGAAAACTTCACCACAACTATTACAGGTCTGACAAACCGGTCTACAAAAAATTACTCACCGCACTAACCTGGCAAACAAGCCTACACCAAACAATTATACCGATTATTACTTTTAATCCACAATTTTTCCATATTTTTAATTCTTACAGTAATAATCACGTTATTTTCTAGATTTATCTTAATTCTAACTTTGTAAATTTAATTTATTTTTTGTTTATTACAATAAATGTAAATTACGCCATAAACGAAATATATAAACGAAGTATACTGTATAGGTCTACTGAAAAGCCAAGGGAAAAATTAAATTACAAAATAAATTATTTCTCTGCTTCTTTACACTAAATTTTCATCACATGTCACTTTGTCATGAAATGTTAATGTTATTAAACAATCCTTGAATCTGACGTTACGAGATAAACTTACCAACATTTTTGGCTTTACTCGACCCAGTTCCAAATGGTGCTACTGACCAATGGGTAAGGTGAAAACTTGCATTTACTATGGTCTTTTCATCTTCTCTTGCTGTATGCTGTAATTATTTAGAAATATTTTAATGTGATGAAGAAGAATATTTGTTTAAATATTTACTTACATAATAAATAATAATGTTTCACAATTGTTTATAAAAGGGAAGTTAAAGACAATTATTTTTCTCTTCATCACTTACAGTTATTTTTTCGATAAGACCAAACATTTGTGATGCCTGCTTTAAGCATATATCCGAAATAGGCATATAATTATAAAAGTTTACCATCATGTTTTTAAAACAAATATGAGTACGTACACAAACCCACAAATATAAACATTCAAATAGACATTACTTTTCATTTTCCTGAACTCAGAAAGCGACAAACATACTGTATAGGCAATGTCATTCACAAATGTTTCAGTTTCACCCCATGGCTTAATTAAACTAAAGAATGCTTAAAAATTTACATATCAGAAAAATGCTAATATAAGTAATACTAAAATCTGGTTAAGAAGTTACAACATATGACAACCAACAAAAGTTGTAATGTTTTCAAACGAGACCCAAAACTAAAACACTTTGAGATACCCCACTGTTCTTCTTCCGGATAATAAAGGGTTATGTTTAATTAAAGTAATCAAATATATAAGCACGTTAACCAAATATTCAATTTGAGTTAGCCTTGAGAACTGGCCAATCATAATCTACAGTTATTTGTGTCAGGTGGTAATGTGTAGTGTCCCATACTGTACACAGTATTGAAATGTTCCAAGATTTTTTTTATATTAAGAATTCTCAAAATATTTAAATTAAACAAGTTTTACTTTCTATACTATGCTTGGTTAAGGTCTGTAAACAAGTACGGCAAACGTACCTTTTAAAAAATCAAGTGACAAAGTAATTATGTATTGTAATAAACAGTGCCTTGCCTTTAGGCTTCATGAAAGTAAACAAAGAAACAATATAAAAACGCTGGGAAAGAAATTTGATTAATAAATTAAGTTGGCACATAAGTTATATAAATCCAAAGATACGTATGAGGTTTTGTAACTCTTAGTGATTCAATAGCAAGTCTGAGAGCATATAACTCAAATATCCCGTTTAGTACCTGTATGTTTGACAAAAAACAGGCATTACATGTATAGTTTGAAAATCAAATAGCCTGGAGAAGGTTTAAGGTTCCTCGAATGTTAAGCTTTCTTTAAATTTTGAGAAAAGATATTTCAGTTACAAGTGTTCCAGACATTTGCAGTTCACAGTTAAAGAGTGAACACTATATATCAATTGTATTAAAAGATAATATATATATGTTAGAATGACAGAAAAGAAATTAGAAGTGTTTTTGTAACACATTATGGAAAGTAAAAACGAACGGCTCGGTATAAATTTTGTTTAAATATAGTTTTAAAATTCTGAGAAGCTTGTTTCTGTACGCTGAATTCTTCGCTAACCAGCTGTATCAATAACGTACAGTTTGTGCCATATTTAATAAGCTAGTCTTGGCTGCTAACCGAAGCTTAAAGTTACTGAGAATAATGTTCTGTTCTCTTTCTTGAAGTTCTTATAATATATATACATGTATGCATATACATAACTCTACAGTGCTCAGAAACTTAAATGTCAGACAGATTGAAAATCTGTATTGTTTTAAACACGCACAACACTTACTAGGTAACGTTCAGTAGCAACACTGACCAATATCAGATCGTCCCCTACTCTTACTTTTTCACCTTCTGATCGTTGCTTTGAAGCCGGATGGATTGTCCACCAACATGCCTCACCTAAGAAAGAGACAGTTGCTATCAAATATATGAAGTTTTACAAACATCAGCCTATTTCAAGCTTCATATTATACTCGCATGAATCTGTTTTAATTTTGGTCAACAATATACTAACCGTTTCATACAAAACGATAGCATAAATGCTTAAAGCTACTGAAACTATATTCATAGCTTCAGACGCATGTTCTTAAGTTTTATTGGATAATGTTGATTGTCCTTGAGACTCAATTTACGTGCTTACAGGACAACGCTGTTAACGATATGAGTGAATTTACAAACACAGATCAATAAATCCACAGAGTGGAAATATCTTGTTAATCGACAAACACCGGCAACCTAATTAGGCCCTCTATGATTTTCTATGCAGTATTTCTATTATTATTTTACAGTACAAATTTCTGTCACAGTGTGTGTGTCTAACGAATCGTTCATAAACCATCGAGCTTTTTACTGTTCTCACTTGATTCTATATAATAAGTTATTACTGTTCCCACTTGATTCTATATAATAAGTTATTATTACTATTCTCACTTGATTCTATATAATAAGTTATTACTATTCTCACTTGATTGTATGTAATAAGATATTGTTCTCACTTGATTATATATAAGTTCTCACTGTTCTCACTTGATTCTATATAATAAGTTGTTACTGGTCTCACTTGATTATACATAAGTTATTACTGTTCTCACTTGATTTTATATGTTATTACTGTTCTCACTTGATTCTATATAAGTTATCACTGTTCTCACTTGATTCTATATAATAAGTTGTTACTGGTCTCACTTGATTTTATATTTTATTACTGTTCTCACTTGATTTTATATGTTATTACTGTTCTCACTTGATTCCATATAAGTTATTACTGTTCTCACTTGATTCTATATAATAAGTTATTACTGTTGTCACTTGATTATATATAATAAGTTATTACTGTTCTCACTTGATTCTATATAATAAGTTATTACTGTTCTCACTTGATTCTATATAATAAGTTATTACTGTTGTCACTTGATTATATATAAGTTATCGCTGTTCTCAGTTGATTCTATACAATAAGTTATTACTGTTCTCACTTGATTCTATATAAGTTCTCACTGTTCTCACTTGATTCTGTATAATAAGTTATTACTGTTCTCATTTGATTATACATAATAAGTTATTACTGTTCTCACTTGATTATACATAATAAGTTATTACTGTTCTCACTTGATTTTATATGTTATTACTGTTCTCACTTGATTCTATATAATAAGTTATTACTGTTCTCACTTGATTCTATATAATAAGTTATTACTGTTCTCACTTGATTCTATATAATAAGTTATTACTGTTCTCACTTGATTCTATATAATAAGTTATTACTGTTCTCACTTGATTCTATATAATAAGTTATTAATGTTCTCACTTGATTCTATATAATAAGTTATTACTGTTCTCACTTGATTCTATATAATAAGTTATTACTGTTCTCACTTGATTCTATATAATAAGTTATTACTGTTCTCACTTGATTCTATATAATAAGTTATTACTGTTCTCACTTGATTCTATATAATAAGTTATTACTGTTCTCACTTGATTCTATATAATAAGTTATTACTGTTCTCACTTGATTCTATATAATAAGTTATTAATGTTCTCACTTGATTCTATATAATAAGTTATTACTGTTCTCACTTGATTCTATATAATAAGTATCCATCATGTCATTCAGCAATAATTATTCTCAAACCCTTTTTTTTTATTTACAATTAAATCAACTGAAAATGGAGTAAGACTGATCGGTTGGAATTGACTTTCCACACTAACCACTGTTGTCTCCGCTCCTCCTTCCCTTCGCAATGTTTAATATTCTCTTTTTTTCCATTTTTGCCTCGCAGTAGCACAGTAAAATGTCTGCGAACTCATATCGCTAGAAACCGGATTTCAATACCCGTTGTGGATAGAGCACAGATAGTCCATTGTATGTAGCTACAAACCACAACTACCAGGACTAATCATTAGAAAGTCAATGCAGATCCCACTTTACTTTCTTTTTCGATTATCAATACTGTTACCTTCATCCTTGCGGGTAGAAATATCGAAGTTTATTAATTACTGTGTAAAGATATTGTGCAGCAGATTTTACGTATACGAAATCAGTAAAAGGAGTTTAAAATTTAATCGAATATTATTTAATTGCAATTTGGGTTATAATGTGTAATCTACATACATCGGAGGTCCATACTTGTCTTTCACGCATATTATGTTGTTTTATTGTTGTTCATGCGTATACTTATTTTTATAGAATAATTATACGGATACACACGTGCGCGGTGTTTCACAGTACTTTAAAAATATTCATTTTACGAGTTTTGGTTAGTAATGTATACTTGATTATTCTTGACTCCAGTTTGTCTCTTTTGCATTTTTCCCTTACCGAGCTAAATGGTAAATATATATGAAGGATCTATATACGCCATTAAGCTCCACATTATAATTTACACACACATATAAATGCGAGTGTCATTTATTACTAGAATGTAGTTTGTTCAATTGGAAAACAGTAAAAATATATAAATATGTATGGTTGGTTTGTTTGGTGTTTTATGGCGCAAAGCAACTGGGCTATACACGCCAAACGTGTGTGTCATTTAGTACTAGAATATACTTTGTTCGATTGGAAAACAGTAAAAATATATAAACGTGTGTGTCACTTATTACCAAAATATAGTTTGTTCGATTGGAATATAAAAATCGAACGGCTAACGTATTGATTGCATCATTCTGTCACTTATTACATTCTTCACTGGGAGACGGTAAAAGCCGTAAAGGCTGGAATACTAACCATGAAGCTATTTTAATGTTTTTTTTCTTTTGTTTTATATTTCTAGCTATAACGATAAAAACTTTCTCAGACTAATTTTATTTAAATTTTGCAATACTAGATCAGCATTTCAAGGTATTAGTGAACGAGTTTTATTTCAAACTCTTAAATAATATATTTTCTAAAACACTAATAATGTGTTAGATATCCTGGTTACCACACCTGCTTGAAAACTTTATTGAAGATTCTCAGACACTCATAGTTGTCACTAAATAATGAACAACATTATCTTTCTACGTCTAGTCTTGCAAAAGCTTACTTTTGTAAAGAATGTTTGGTTTAACTAGTCTCTGGGGGGTTGAACTGTCTAAGCCTCTAATTCATTCTTTGTATATATATATAGATATAAGATGTGTACTTTGGCCTACACGATATACATTTTCAATAGCTTAACTTAAACGCCCTGAAAACTTATTATACTTTCGCATGGTAGAATTAGATTGATGCGTAGCCTTAATCGTTACCATAGCAACGAGCTCTCTCTGTTCAGTAGTGTCAGTATCGTTCAAAACAAAGGTGCGTAACTTCATAGCAGGCACCTACATGTAGTGCTGACATAAATATGGAGTAAATTCATAGAAGAAGCCACGGTAGTTGGTTCTCTTACGTAATATGTTAATTGACACATGTGCTTGTACCAATTCATCTGTATTCTTTAAAATACATTATTTGTCCATCACATGTGTATAGTAGCTAATGGCCATATTTCAAAAGCTGTGTTAATTTAAATTAAACAGTTCAAGCAATCAGTCAGGATTGATATTTACCACTCTCGTCACTACTGAATTCAAGGGTGTACAAAGGCGAATCCCCCCTTTAAATAATTATTCCCCCCTATAAAAACGTAAAGCTTCCTTTTTTATTCTTATTTTAACACAAAGTTATCTCAGTTCCCAAGATGAAAAAACTGACGATACTACTAATGTCAATCACAACTTGCATACGTTTTACCCAATTACAAGTGTGGCCTGGTGGTTAGAGTGTTTGGCTTGAATCTGAGAGTCGCATGTTCGAATCTCACGTTACACCGAATATGCTCATCCTTTTAGCCGTGGGAGTGTTATAATGTACGGTCAATCCGACTATTCGTTCGTAAAAGGGCAAGAAGTCCAAGTGTTGCCAGTGGGTGATGTTGACTAGTCTATCATCGTTAGATTAGGGACGGCTGGTGCAGTTAGCCTTGCGAAATTCAAACCAAACCTAACGTCAAACATGTCGAGGAATTAAAACACATCCAGAATAGAGTTTAAATTTTTTCTCGTTTAATAATATTCAGTTGTAAAGAAATAAAACATTAAAAATTAAATGTAGGATACATCAAACGTTTCTGGACGTTTTGGCCAGCTTTATTAGTGGTAAAAAAAACAAGTGCACTGTTTCATACGTTAAAAACAATTTCGGCGGCAAACACGTTAGAATCTACGTTTTCCAAATATCTATCAGTTATGTCACAAATTACTCTCGTCAGCAGTGCTAAATTAATTGCAAAACGTCTTTTGTAATGTGTTAAATTGTATTTAAGTAATCAAATTTTAAATAGATTGATACTAATTGGTGTATCTGCATATTGTGAAGCTTTGTGTTTTACACCAAGCAAACAAAAACAAATTATAAAAAGATATTAGTTACCTTGAGAATGTTCCTGTAGACCAACATCAAAGGCTAGCTTGTCATTGGATGAGCTGGTAGACAAACAAGCCAGATACTGTAACACAACAAAACTAATATAACATTTTGCTAATGCGAGTCATTTAAAATTAATTAGTCTGTTTTAAATTAGGCATTTATTAAAAAATAAAAAATATTTTCAATTAATCAAAAGGTATAAAATAATTGGAATAGCTATGCTAAATAAGTTGGTCTCGTAGCTTTCAGATAATTGGGAGTTGAGTTGTATGAAAAATCCAAAAATTAGCTCATTAAGTAACACTAATAGGCTTGGAGTATAAGAAACTTTTGTATTAAAATATCTCGTTCGTTTTAATTCAATGTTCGATGTAAGGAGGCAATTTAACTAAAATTTCAAATGGTTAATAATTATTAAATAAAAATATAAATAATGGAATGATAAGCTTAAAATAATTTTAAAAAAAGCGTTAAGGATAAAATTGTAATTCGGCCCAGCATGGCCAGGTGGTTAAGGCACTCGACTCGTAATCCGAGGGTCCCGGGTTCGATTCCCCGTCACATCAAATATGCTCTCCCTTTCAACCGTGGGGGCGTTATAATGTGACGGTCAATCCTACTATTCGTTGGTAAAAGTGTAGCCCAAGTGTTGGCGGTGGATGTTGATGACTTGCTGTCTTACACTGCTAAATTAACAATCAATCAGTTTTCGTTTGAAGAATTGGCATACTTATTGCTTTAAAAACTTTTTTCTCTCTTTTGTTCTTTCCTGAGCCGAGTGCATATTTTAAAATTATTGTTTCTGATTAAATTTTTAAATATTGCCCCGGATGTTGAAATAATCTTTACGTTTAGGCAGCCAGCAAGTTGGTATTAATAAAACGCTAGAAACCTGGTTTCGATACCTGTGGTGGGCAGGGTACAGATAACCCCTTGTGTAGTTTTGTACTTATCAAACAAACACAATCATATTTAGGCCTGGCATGGCCGAGCGCGTTAAGGCGTGCACTCGTAATCCGAGGGTCGCGGGTTCGCGCCCGCGTCGCGCTAAACATGCTCGCCCTCCCAGCCGTGGGGGTGTATAATGTGACGGTCAATCCCACTTTTCGTTGGTAAAAGAGTAGCCCAAGAGTTGGCGGTGGGTGGTGATGACTAGCTGCCTTCCCTCTAGTCTTACACTGCTAAATTAGGGACGGCTAGCACAGATAGCCCTCGAGTAGCTTTGTGCGAAATTCCAAAAAACAAACAAACAATCATATTTACAAGCATAAAATAGCAAAGAAAAAAAAGACGCGATGAGAAAAAAATCCCAAATATAATTTGAATACCATGTTACTATTTTGATGCTGTAAGAGCACAGCATGTCCGTACAGCAATGTTCTGTGCCCCGACTGAGTTCCTTCACCCTAAAAAAAATAAATTAAATACATTCAAACACATAGTCGCTTAAATATTTAGCGAATTAAATTATGTTATATAACGAACAAACATATCATTAATTAATAAACCCTTATGTAATCTACATATACTTGAACGCTGGTTAAGTTTGAGAGAATTTCAACAAACACACGTTTCTAGCTTAACAACTTTCTGTCTAATGACTTTTATTACTCAAATCTCTCTAACCTCCCTTTCAATTTGTAGTTCCGATGCTAACAAAATACGTCACCAACAATTATGAACTTCAACTAATGACATAACATGACTCTTTCAACCACACTGAAGCACAGTTATTATTTTGATTCATCTTACACTGCATCATTACTATTTATTACAACAAGATACTGGAGAGATAAAGGAATTTTAACCAATACCGTATAAAATACGAAAGTACAACAACAAGAGCGGTACATTAGGTGAAACGAAATGTCTTAAAAATTGATTGCGACTCTTTTAATGTTTTGTGTTGTGATTTAAAACAATATGCCTATAGGACTGTATGTAATCAGTATTTATAACATTAATACTTATTATTGTATTGAAAGAAGAACGCAGTCCTGCCAATAAAGTTAACGATATAAACGACAACTATTTTCTAAAAGTGTGTCCCTCCTTATTTGAGACTAATTGGTTAAAATAAATCAAATTGCTAACTCGTATAATAAAACATTTAGCGTCGTAGGGTCTATAAACAATTTTATTACCTGGTTAGAAGATGATGCCGTCACCATTTCTTGTAAAGCACGAACTGACAAGGCTTGTTCGATCACAAACACACACGATGACATTTCAGGTGGGAAATTCTGTTGAGGTTTTTCAGAAGAAAAAATCTCTTTAAAATATATATAATCAAGTCGACTTGAAACTCATTTTAGTTTATACAGAGTAATGTGTTATACAGTAAAACAAACTCTAATATTTAATTTTATTACTGGCACAAAGTATTATTTTCTTAAATTTAAATTTAAAGCTCATTCATTACTTATTCTATGTTTGTGAACTAAAATTGAAAAAATCTATGGAACTATTAATTATGTATATATATATATATATATATACACACGTGTTTGCGCGCTGGATCCAGAACTGAAAATACGTGTACAAGTGAAGGCATATTTAATCTTACCCTATTTCCGTGTCGCTATAATTGTACACGTTTATAATGTAGCCTAATCATAATATTTAACACAAAATTTAAGGACAGCAATGGAGCTATTGTGCCATCTATGTTGCTACGCCAACTAAACTAAACATTACATGCACTTAAAGCCCGATCATTTAAAATGTTTATTAAATCTTCATTCATATTCCTTTAAATGTATTGTGTTTATCATACGTGAAATCAACCCATTCCAAAGGCCTGTTTGTTTGTTTGAATTTCGCGCAAAGCTGCACGAGGTATATCTGCGCTAGCAATCCTTAATTTAGTACTGTAAGACTAAAAGGAAGGCAGCTAGTCATCATCACCCACCGACAACTCTTGGGCTACTCTTTTACCAACAAATAATGGGATCGACCGTAACATTATAACGCCCCAACGGCTCAAAGGGCGAACATGTTTGTTGCGACGGGGATTCGAACCCGCGACCCTCAGATTACGAGTCAAACGCCTTAAACCACCTGGCCACGCCGGGCCTCCAAAGGCCAATTACTTTATTAGAAAAATAAAACTCCTACTCCGCCAATATTTATCTGTGTCCTCTAGTCCTACTATTCTAAACAATAATTACGAAGAAAAGATGACAATAGAAATTCCATTAACAACTTTAGCATTTAAATAAATTCTCCTCTAGTTCTTAAGTTTTCAAAATACAACCAAATATATCAACCTGTGACAACTTTACTATCTCAGGTGCCATTCTAGTAGCCTTCCTCTCAATTATTACCAACAACTTAATGACCTTTCCAAGGTGTGGGGTTCAAGACCGAACACAATACTCCAAATCTGATCTTACTAGTGACATATATAATGAAAATATAACCTCTTTAAACCTATATTCAACGTCTCTCTAGATACAACACAAACTTGTATTTGCCCTACTGCTAGAGGCAGCACACTGTTTGGAAGGCTTAAAAGACTGGTTAACCAGAACTCTAAGACCATTCTCCATAACGTTGTGTGACATAATTAAAAAAATATACTTAAATTAGTATAATCCACATTCATTACCCTGTATTTATTATAATTAGACGTCAGCTGCCAACTCACCAAATTATTTAAATAACATTGTAAAGTAGCAGCGGTCAATATACAAGCCTCTAATAAGATTTGTACGTTTAAGTAACACCAGTATAATCTCTGGCACTGGTGTCAATAAAATGAACTAAAATGCCCAACGCTGAGCCCCTAAGTTCTTTACTTGTGACACATTCAACTGAACTCATGTTATAAACATAGTTTCTTTCTTCCATTCGGCCTACCCAAGTGATTCAGCGGCAAGTCTGACGGCTTATAATACTAAATTTTGGGTTCCGACTGCGTGATCTTAACTATAAACAATTGAAGGATTTTTTTTCATTCAGTCATTTTCCTATTCAGTGAGGCAACTTATTTCCCCATACCTACAAAATTAGTTCTGCAAATGCCCTTCTATGTAGCACCTTGTCAAATGCTTTCTGAAACTCCAGATAAGCTAAATCCATATCTTTACCTCCATCTAAATAAACAGTAACCTCTACATATGAGAAATGTTTATTGGTTCTATCCATGCGGACAGACAGGAGATGACCTGCATCAGGGTCATTAGTCGTGAAGCATCAGTAAATATACATTTTCATGTTTATCTGCTATTCATCTTTAATAATCTAACAATTACATTATAATATTCTCTAGTGTGATCCTAATTATTTCACATTTTAAGTAATGTGCATTTGCAAAAGAAGTAACTTATGTGAAAATGTCGCCTCTTTAGGCACTTTAATCGTGTTGAAAATTTAGGACATTCTGATGGGAAACTACATTTCTACTGACATTTGTGTACATTAAAACTACAACTTGGTGTGTAAATAAGCGTCTGCAGAAGTCCATGTAGAAACTGTTACAGGTCCATCTGCCTCTGGCTCGGCCAGATGACTAGAGCGCTCGCCTCGCAATCTGAGGGTTGCGGGTTCGAATCCCGTGCCCACAAAACATGCTTGCCATTTAAGCCGCGGAGGCGTATGTAACGGTCAATCTCACTATTTCTTGGTAAAAGAGTGGTCCAAGAGTTGGTGATGAGCGGTGTTGACTAGCTGCTTTCCCTCTAAACATTCACTGCTGAACTGGGGACGGATAGCACAGATAGTCCTCATGTACCTTTGCACGATATTTGAAACAAACAAATAAACCACCCGACCCTCCCTCAATAATGACACCCTCCTCCATTTTGTCTTACAATTTGCATTTCAAACTATATATTATTATACAAAATTATACGAAATGACCCTAAAATAATTTCAAAAGTTGTACATTTTCACAGAAGAAGAAAGTTCAATCCACGTCATTGTAGCGAGTGAAGACAGAACGTTTCCGGACATTGTGACGTAACAATCAGCTGTACAAATAACCTAAAGTGAACTGATTCTGAAATACCACAGAACTTACACAATTACTGTAATAATAGAAAACTGTTTAATTATTTCAGCTTGTTTCTGATACATGGGATGAACATATAATAATTAAGTATTGTTTTCAGTAATTTATTTCTTCTAGAAACAACATAAACAAAACAAAAACAAAAACTAGAGGATTACGGGTGAAAATTGGAGAAAGAAATTATTTCCATAAGTTTTAATTCTAAAGTTAAGAACCCCATCATTTCACTCCAAATTCTTTATATCAATTATAATTAATCTAATTATGAACTGCGAAGTCGATGCTTAAGTACCTAGACGGAAACAAATTTCTTTTATATATTTACTTTACACAATACATATTTCTACAGACACTTTGGAAACAAAGAAATACAGATTTACACATATTGTTGATTCAAACCTATTTCAGACCAGGCATGGCCAGGTGGTTAAGAAACACGACTCCTAATCTGAGGGTAGCGGGTTCGAATCCCCGTCGCACCAAACACGCTCGCCTTTTCAGCCGTGGGGCGTTATAATGTGACGGTCATTCCCACTATTCGTTGGTAAAAGAGTAGGTCAAGAGTTGGCGATGGGTGGTGACGACTAGCTGCCTTCCCTCTAGTCTTAGATTGCTAAATTAAGGATGGCTAGCGCAGATAGCTCTTGTGTAGCTTTGGGCGAAATTCAAAAACAAACAAACAAATAAACCTATTTCATTAAATGAAATCGCTAGTTTTATTTTTTAAAATACATTCGTCAAATAAACAAGGTATTATTAACAAAATGACTAGACTTGGGCCTAAGGATTATTTTCAACATACAATTAGGGAACAAATGAACAAATAATTATATCTGTATGTAGTCCACATGAATTGTAGGCTTACTCTCGATTCGTCAACATGAGTGTGAAGAATTTTCTGCGTAGCAATAAAGTGGCGAAGAATATTGTTCAGGAGTTCATTCTACTGCTCCCACGAGAATATGGCGTGAATAGAAAAGTATAGTCATAAATAAAGCAGAGAAAAAGCACCAATGCAGCACGTGCTTAAGATATTAAGCCACAAGGTATGTGTCGAGGTGGCATAATTGTTTTATAAATGTTGTAGGATGAGGTATTTAACTTTGCAGTGGTGAGATTGAAGCGTATTGAATCATATTATTCGTAACGTTTTGGAAATGAAAAACATCGCCAAAACATGTACCTGTTACTTTGTCTCTTTGCTCTTCAGGGCAGAAAAGCAAGGGCTGATAATTCATGATGACGAAAAACCCACTTGAAGTAAAAACGTATTCTGAAGGACCTGTCAGGTCAACCTGAAGATGATCTAAGAAGGTCGAAACATTGTTCTGTACTTTATTCTAATTAGAGTTTTAATACCCATACCAGTCGTCTTTAGAATACAAAGACTTATAATGTATTTTCCATTGCATTGGAAATGTTAAATTCACGTTTTAGTTCAATGCATCTATCTAATGGAAAAACAAACAAACATATCCTTGGCAGGTGAATTAAGTACGTCCCATATTTCTAGGACGACGTAACATTTCAATTTGTTGGTGGATAATAACGATATATGCAGTTTCCATTCACAGCGAACTGGTCACCCTGCTGCAAATAAAAATCATTGCACTTAAAACACCTCCATTCATGACGTCATCCTTTGTTTATATTCACCATATATCTATGGATATATCTATATCCATCTCTCTCCTGATCCAGTGCTCAGCAGTAAACCTGTAGGTTTACGATGCTAAAAATCGGGTTTTGATACCCGCTTTGGGTACAGCAGAGATGACCCATCGTGTAGCTTTATGCCTAGCTATAAATAAACCTAAAATATTCGTGATTTCAGAAAAACACAATCAGCTCAAGTAGTCTTGATACAAAATGACAAAAAACGTTCAACCCGAGCGCTTTCTCCCTCAGAGGCAAACTGGGAAGTAACAAACTATCATATCCGACTTTTATGACAGCACGAGAAAAGAATAATATTTTGTAAATCCACTTTTTTGATTTCGAACCGCGTTCAGTGGCTCATCAGACATTACTTTTTTAAGACCAAAGTGGTCAGAGAATTTTAAAGTTTATTGAGACGCTCACTGTTCAATAATAATACAAACGAGGAAAAAAAATGTACCAACAAGCAAAAAAAAAAGGAAGCCACTGAAAAAACTACATTTTGACGCATTGTGGTAAATAATCTTTTATATTCGTTTATTTTATAGGTTTCATAGGTCGTTAAAATAGAAGGATGTCGTAACTCCACCTTTCACTACATTCCATAGATTTCAGAGTACGGTTTAAAATTTCTGAACATATATAAATATATATGGTATATCTATCCATTAGATAGATGCATTGAACTAAAACGTGAATTTAACATTTCCAATGCAATGGAAAATACATTATAAGTCTTTGTATTCTAAGGACGACTGGTATGGGTATTAAAACTCTAATTAGAATAAAGTACAGAACAATGTTTCGACCTCCTTAGATCACCCATTCATTAGACGTGATGATTTATATCTATATTTACCTTATCGGCTATGTTTTCTAAGTAACAATGCCGGTTTCCGAAACCTTCAGCTGCAAGACAGACCCTCTCCCCTGTTGATGTACACTGTAGACAGACCATGTCGTCCTGTAAAAAAAAGAAAAGTCAGTAGGTATATGACGCATGTGGTGATAATCACAACAAACAAATAATTTCATACATTTGCACAGTCGACGTATTAAAATTATATTTCCTACCAAAATTAAAATTTAGTAAAAGTCATTTCTGGTGTATGTATCGTACGGTGCATTCCATTTTTATTTATTACAGGTATCAAATATTCGTACTTATAATCTGTAACACCTTCCGGATATTTATCCTGGTATATTTCTTCATTTATATAAGGCAGTAGGAAGCGGTAAGGCCAGTCAAGTGTGACCAAATTTGCACGGTTTGTATCACTATAATGTATGCATTAAAACTTACTTCTTTCGTTTCAATACATTATGTTATGTATATGCAGTATTTGTACTTAAAATATCTCAATATTCGATCTCATAAAAACTGTAATGGTATGACCACTTCGAAATTGCTGCCTGTGGTATAATGTTGTGTGTAATAAAGATATTTTTAGTGAATGCGGAGCAGGCAGATTCTGTATTCTGCTCTATTTATGTCTACCCTGAATAATGTGTTTCAGAAGGCTGATGAAGAACGTAACCCTATTTTATTTATATGCTTAATTCTTTGGCTAAGAAATATCAGTAACTCCAGACTCTCCGCAGCTGAATATTTCAAAAACAGTCATGCATGGCAAGTAAACAGATAATGTTAAGCTTGAACATTTGTTATAGGAAACAGTACTCGATGTTTCTCTTACGCATCACTAAACTGGTTATAATTTAAATCATACTATATATACTTTTCAATGTCAATAAAATAAATGTTATCGCTCGTGCACAGCCCAGGGAGACGAGATTAACGTGCTGTTGATTTCAAACAAGTAGTATTACGAATAGCAATATTCATCAACATATCCTAATACAATAAGAACGTAATAAAAGTGTCAACGATACCTTGCAAATCGATTTAAACTTAGTCACTAGAACCTTGATTACCTTGAATTATTTTAGGTTGATCAGATAACTTGTCGGGATGCCTCATTGTCATTTGATAGCTCTAGGACAGATTTTTTTTTTAATTTATCTTTGCATAATAATCGAGAGGTATAATTGTCAATTAAATTCCAAAGTTATCAATGATATTAAAGCTTTACAAGCCCAGCGCTCTAACCACAAACTAAGAAAATCGAACAGGAAAGAGCTGGAGAAGTTAGAATATGGAGATGCCAATGTCATGTAAGACGTGTGCTCTTTAACTTAACAACTGCTAAAGGAGTTAGCTTTAAACGGGTCCTTATGTTAATCAATGGAGTTTCAAACTGATCCCATCATTATTTAAATTTTCAAGCACAAAATATATATTTAGACAGATGGTCGACGGATGGACTGGCAAACGAACAAATATACAAAGAAAAATAAGTGTATACATTTCATATAGTTCTCTGAAGTCAACTATTTGGACATTTAATGCATTATTTAACTATATCCAGAATGTATCCTTGACTTATCACTATGTTAACAGCGGTAAGTCTCCAGGTTTACAACGCTAAAATCAGGAGTTCGATTGCCCTCGGTGGGCTCAGCAGATAGCCCAATGTGGCTTTGGTATAAGAAAACACACACTCACTATGTTAACAATAGAATCAACAACATAAAAAAATCTATAAAAATATTCAGAGAAGAAAACACACTGAGCGAAATATGTTGCACAACAATCTGAATTGTTTTCTTGTTAAAGCTTCATTACCCTTGCGTCAAAACATGCAACAGAAAGTGAAAAAATTGCTATCCAAGTAGATCGTTTTTAAGTTACAAATTATTCAATATTCATTTAGAAAAGTCTTTAATCGTACGTGTTTCTTTTAGGAAATTCAATTCGTTATATAAGTAAAAATAGAAAATGCTGCAACATATATGCTGCAAGATAAATAGATAAACACAATAATAATAGCTATAAAAAGTGGATAAAATACAAACCACGTGATTTCATTTGTAAGTAACATGAAATATTATCACAAGCAAAAACATATTTCTAGAAACCTGTAAGTTGGGTCTATATTCTCAAGGATAATGGGAGGGGGAGAACTGAGGGGACTGCCCCCTCAAGTTCGGAAATGGCATTTTTTTGTGAAACATTTCTAATTAGATTGGATTAGCTCACAATAGCAAATTACGTTATAATGTAGTGTCCCCAGGTGAACTGGAAATCCACGTGAGATCATTCTGTACATAGAACTGTATACGATAGAATTTTCCACCTTAACGGCATTTTATCTCTGTGTCTGCTAAACGACCAGATCAGAAGCTTTCCATAGTTTAGTTTTGAACTGTTGATCAGAGAAAACGTACCCATCCAGTAGCATCCGCCGCTACAAGAGTTTTATCGAAATTGTTGAACAATGTAATATGATTCACTGACAGTTTTACTCAATATATTTACAGCTGTAAAGAGTGTCGTGATCAGCTCCATCTTGGATCGAATCTGAAACACTTTCATCCACAGCATATAATGCTTAAAATTAGGCCTTGCCAGTTTATAATTACATTAAAAAATGAACGAAACTGTTTATTTCGCTAGGGAATAATCACATGGGGTAATTATTACTGCTTTTCAAGAAAAAAAATCTTTAAACCTAATGCTTCTTAAAGACACGGGTGTTTCCATAATCTATAAGTATTTTTTTACAATAGTATTTCTATATTTAACTACATTACTACCCCCCTAAAATTACACAGTTGTTTCACCAATCACAATAGTTCTTTTAAGTGTTGTAGTCGTATATCCATGATTCCAGTTTTATTACATACCAAACACCAGACATGGTCAAGTGGGCAAGGCACTCGACTCCTACTCCGAAAGTCGCGGGTTCGAATCTCCATCACATCAAACATTACTATCCCTTTCATTCGTGGAGGCGTTATAACGTTATGATAAATCCCATTTTTTTTTGGTAAAAGAGTGGTTTAAGAGTTTGCGGTGGGTGGTGGTGACTAGCTGCCTTCCCTCTGGTCTTACACTACTAAATTAGGAACGGCAAGCGCAGATAGTCCTCGTGTAGCTTTGCACGAAATTCAAAAACCAAACTAATCCATCGACAGTGACCCTCTTTTTGTAAGAGATGCTTATATGTAGTAATTTCACTTTGTCTTAGAGTTACATCCATGATTTTGTAGTCACAGTAGTCTTGTTAATTACTTAGTAGTTTCCGAAGTCACAAGAATAGTGTTTAGAATAACGCAAATGTAATCATAGTCACACAACAACATTTTGAAATAATGCATATCTTTCTATGATCATTAACATTCTTACTGAACAAGAAAAACGTTTTCAGTATTATTAATAAAATGTAACATTTATTTATGTAAAGGAGTACTAGGTTTTAGCCCTGCGTGTTTTGTTTTATTTTCCCTACGAAATTCGTATATCAAGCAAATAAATATGTCATTATAAATATTACGTGTCATTAAACACTGTCAATAAAATATATTTTATCTTAAAAGTTTTGGTCACAAGATACCTGGGAGTGAAGGGAGGGTAACAACAGGAGTGGTACTATCATCCTATAAATTAGCAGACTTAATATGTTTACATTCAAACTACTGTGCCTTAGTTAAAGCACGTGATAAATAACAAACGTAGTTAGTGAATTTTGTTTTACTTTTTTGAGTTAGTTGCTTGAGTGGGTCCCCCGCTAGTACAACGGTATGTCTGTGGATTTACAACGCTAAAATAAGGGGGTTCGATTCTCCTCGGTGGGCTCAGCAGATAGCCCGATGTGGCTTTGCTATAAGTAAAGACATGCTTGAATGTTTGCACTGTTTATAAGTATATAAGAAAATGAAGAAAACTGTTTATTTCGCGAGGGAATAATCACATGGGCTAATTATTACTGCTTCTTAAGAAAAAAAAATCTTTAAACCTAATGCTTCTTGAAGACACGAGTGTTTCCATAACCCAATAATTTTTTTTTTTTTACAATAGCCCTAATATATTTATATTCAAACTATTCTGCCAAAGTTAAAAGACGTGATAAATAACAAACGTAGTTAGTTGTTGTTTTGAATTAAGCACAAAGCTACATAATGGGCTATCTGCGCTCTGCCCACCACGGGTATCGAAACCCGTTTTTTTAAAGTTGGAAGTCCGCGGACTCTGAGCCACTGGGGGGCTAAACGTAGTTAAGAAATTTTGTGTTTTACTTTTTGAGGTTAGTTGCTTGAATGTTTGTACTGTAACTAAAGAATAAAAATCAAATGTATAATCAAATAAAAATAGTATGTAACTAACACAGTAATATCTGTTCTGTATAATAATAAGCTTAAACAGTAAGACACACAGCAAAATACGTAGCATATTTATATCTCATCACCTTTACATACATATATATGTGTATCAAGGACGGTAACATGTGTTGCACAGTATAAACTATTCAAAACATCCCACACGTAGTTTTGTACAGCTATAGAAACTGCTTGAAACGTTTCACAGGTAGCTATGAGCGAAACAGAAACCACTAGAAACATCTCCCATACAGTTTTCCTGTAAGTTACAAACCTCGTGTTAAGGCGTGCGACTCGTAATCTAAGAGTCGCGGGTTCGCATCCCCGTCGCGCCAAACATGCTCGCCCTTTCAGCCGTGAGGACGTTATAAAGTCACGGTCAATCCCACTATTCGTTGGTAAAAGAGTAGCCTAAGAGTTGGCGGTGGGTGGTGATGACTAGCTAGCTGCCTTCCCTCTAGTCTTACACTGCTAAATTAGGGACGGCTAGCACAGATAGCCCTCGAGTAGCTTTGTGCGAAATTCCAAAACAAATAAACTTCATATGTATTCAAAAAATGTATATGTATCTTAGAAAAGTCAATTATGTTTCGTTTACCTCCTGCAAGAAACTGAGAAAGTTAATGGTTTTTTGTTTATTCTTGTTTGGTAATGACAACGGCTTAGTTTAGAAAGTACGAGAAAAAAAATGTGTAAAACAAATAAATAGTCACGAGAAACATTCTTTTAAAAGTTATTTTTAGAACTTACACCCCAAGGAGCTTCTAAATCAAGAAGTTTGAGACCTATTTGTGACGAACGTTACAATGTGTAACCATCTTCTTTAGACTTAAAAAGTGTAATTTTCCCAAACAAAAAATAAAGTAGATAGTTGGAAATTTTTGTTTTGAGTCGGATGTTTCTAAATTAATGAAATGATTTATTGTCCTTTAAGAGTTCAAAAATACCGAAAACATTTTTGGGTCAGTAAATAAATAGAGATGGTTGGAAAACAGGAACTACGCGTATTCTTAAGACGACTGGTATGGGTATTAGCACTTAAATTAAAATAAAGTACAGAACAGCGTTTCGACCTTCTCAGGTCATCTTTAGGTTAACAAAGAGAGAGTTACAATTGATCGTTGCCAGGCGGATGTCTTAGGGACAAGAGTGTAAACGGTTATGGGATTATAGGGGACGTCAGTTAGATGCTAGGTTATTAATTCGTACAGGTATAAAGGTGTTCCTTTGTATTGGTTTTAGTTGTTGTATAAGCAGGGCTTCTTTGATTTAGCGTTTGTTTATATCTGTTTCCCTACGCAGTATCTAGTTGTTTTCTATGGCTATGTTGTTTATTTGATTATCAGTGTTCAAAAACGCGTGAATGTTTTTTTTTCTTTGTTTCTTTGAATCTGGTTTCCATTTTTCTGCTTGTGTCTCCAATATAAAAGTCGTGACAATTGTTGCATTGTATTTCATAAATAATGTTAGTATTGAACTTGTCAAGGTAGTTTTTACATAGTGTGGACTTGAGTTTTTACCTGTTTTTTGAATAAATTTGGTATTTACTGGAATGTTGTGTTTTGTTACAAGTGTTTTCCAAATGTTGGTTATTTTGTCCTGATGTCGGAAATATATGGTATACAGCGATGCAAAGTTTTGTAGTTTGTTATTTCTTGGGGTTTATTGTTAGAGAAGTCCTACTTATACAACAACTAAAAACCAAAATTAAACAAATATAAATGAACACCTTTATACCTAAATTAATTAACAGCCTAACATTCACCTGCAACGCCCCCTAAAATTCTGTACCCATTTACGCTCTCGTCCCTAAGACATACGCCCGGCAACCGTCAGTCGCAAACCCTCTCTTCTTTAACCTGAAGATGACCTAAGAAGGTCGAAACGTTGTTCTGTATTGTATTTTAATTGAAGTACCAGTCGTCTTGAGAATACATTTTTACTTCAAGTGGGTTTCTTGTGATCACGAGGAGTCACACGTGTACTTTCATGCTTCACGCAGAGGAATATGTAGGGAAAAAGTCAGGTTTCATTAATTTATGTAAAGTATATATTTCTGCTAGTTTGCGTAAAATAAGCACACTGAGTAGAATCTAGAATGCGTTTGAAATAAATCGCAACAAGCACAAAGTACTGTTGTTTTCATATTTCAATTTGCGACATCTGCTTTAACCTGCGTCACCGTGTAATTACCCTAGAAAAGCGAAGTGGCGTAAAATAAATTTGTGATCATGAAAACGTATGTAACCTCTTAGTGAACCTCTGTATTTCTGAAAGCTTTAAGAAACGTTGACATTTCTAATCCATATTTGTGTTTTCAAATCTAGATTATCGGGCTTAACTCTGTTCTGCTAACCCTACTTTTCTTTAAAAAGCCTAAACTGTTATATTTTACGTCGGAAAGGACCGTTACACACCTTTTTGAAAGGTGATCAGTTTTTGATGTCATCACGCTATCCACGTAATGTCAAACAATGTCTAAATGTAGTACTGATACAATCTTTTCCATAACGACTTTATATCAGCTATGATTGTCACGTGACTTGCTTAAATGGATATTCAAAATTATCTTAATAGAACATCCACATTCTTTGTGCTTGTTTTTAATGTGCTCTTTCTCTCATTCTTTGCAGCACAAAAGAGATTCACAAATGTGTAGAAGTTACAAAACAGAATGTACCATGAAGCGATCGTAACGTAATATTTTATCACTATTACCTTTGTTATAGAGATCAACATGCAAACGTGTTTAACAAAAATACATAAATCCCTAAAAGAGGCATCAGACGAACCTAGACAAATGTTTTAATAACATTAAATATAAAAAAGTGTAAAGAATAACACATTAATATATAATAGAATGTTCTTTATATTTTAAACATTCAGAAATGTGTTAAGTAAATCAAATAACACATCTTCAGAAATAGTATGAATGTTTTCCGTTTAAAAACGTCAGTTTTTTTAAAAGAGAAAAATTATAAACACAAGAATGTTTTGGTATAAAAACGAAGTTAAGTGTTTACAAAAAAATTAACATAAGCTCATCCTTTATATAGTACGATAAACTGCCATTCTAGACATCTAAAAGAACGAATACTCGTACTAATGGATTATGAGCTTTACAGTACGAAAGTTTAATGCAACATTCTTATACAGAAACTCCTCACCCAGTGGCTTACCGGTGAGTCTGTAAGCTTACAGAAGTAATTCTCTTCACTTGTGGTGAATACAATGCAGGTAGCCCATTTTGTTGCCTTTTGTTTAACAACAAAGTAACTAAATAAGTCGAGATGATTCCTTAAATTTAAATATATATATATGTTTGGTTTATATTTGCTCAAAGCTACACGAGGGCTATCTGTACTAGCTATACCTAATTTAGCAATGTAACACCAGAGGGAAGGCAGCTAGCTAATCATCACCACCCACTAATAACTCTTGAGATACTATTTTACCGACAGGGAGCAAGAATGACCGTGACATTATAACGCCTCCATGGCTGAAAGGGCGAGCATGTTTGATTTGAGGGGGATTCGATCCCGCGGAGTACGAATCGATCGCCTCAACAACCTGGTCATGACGGGCTTCCTGGATAAAACTTAGGATTTTACCAAGTCTTTGAAGTATTCTATTTCATTTAGAATAAGCAGATTTTAAGAAGTAAAAACTTTAAATATGAGATTTTATTTATGTTCACATTATATATTCAGCAAATTACACGACTTGATTACAGTATGCCGTGACTGCAGACATCTATATACATTGAAATGTATCAATAAATTTTTTGTACTAATTTATTCCATAAAAAAAGAGTGAAATTTATTTTGGGGGGTTTATATCAACAAGTAAAAACTAATCTTTCTTCAACAAAATAACTGAATAATTTAACAACAAAACGTTGTGTAAAATATGCGTGAAGGAGAACATTAAAATAGCAGTCTTCCTTAAAAGAATTCAAGAAAAACACGTGGCAAAAAATACACTTAATTAAGAACGCAGAATTGACTTTTGTGAAAACCAAAGAGCCCTTACTTGCTTTCGAGTTTTCTCTTAACTCATACATAAAGTTATCTGGATCTAGCTGAGAACTTTTAATCGAATAAAGATTTTCAAATTTTCGGGGCCCCTACGGCTAACAGCTGTTCCGATTTAAATGATGTAAATAGCGCCACGTTGAAGAAATTGCCGTGTGTACAGAGTCTATGTAAGAGTCCCGATACTATTCTCATGCAAAATTTAAAATTATTTTTGATCGTTGTTGCTAATGGCCAAACGAGAAAATGAAAATGTCCTAGAGGTGATTATTTGAAGAAGATATCCTTTATTGAAGCAACCTGAATTATTTCTTTCTGTGAAAACGTCAGCAAATATAATAAAAAGTTTAATTACGTCACTGGTTGCGTCATTTACGTCATAAGATATAGGGTAGAAATACGTACTGTAAGCATGCATTTGTTGTAGAACAGTGATGTATATAAATACGTAAAACAATGAAATTATTCGAGTATTTAAGTTAGTTTAACAAGACGTTTCTGCTAAAATGAAAGAAGATGTTATCGTTGTTTTGAAAGTATAACTATCTAACTGAAGGTGCCTACACAAAACCTAATATTCACAGGCGAAAGACGAGCGGTTTAAATGTTTAACAATTTTCATCGTAAACAAGCATTTTGTTTTGTTTGTTTTGGAATTTCGCACAAAGCTATTCGAGGGCTATCAGTGGTAGCCGTCCTTAATTTAGCAGTGTAAGACTAGAGAGAAGGCAGCTAGTCATCACCACCCACCGCCAACTCTTGGGCTACTCTTTTATCAACGAATAGTGGGATTGACCGTCACGTTATAACACCCCCACGGCTGAAAGGGCGAGCATGTTTGGCGCGATCGGGATGCGAACCCGCGACCCTCAGCTTACGAGTCGCACGCCTTAACGCGCTTAGTCATGCCGGGCCTCGTAAACACGCAACGTACAAATTAATTATAGTTGTTTAATATAGCACCATAACGAAACTGTATTGTCATTTTGTTTCATTATATCGTATCTTATAGGATAAATGTTTGTTTGTTTTGAATTTCGCGCAAAATTACTCAAGGGCTATCTGCACTAGCCGTCCCTAATTTAGCAGTGTAAAGGGAGAGGAAAGGCACCTCCTCATCAGCACCCACCGCCAACTCTTTCACCAACGAATAGTGGGATTGATCGTTACATTTTTTGGCGCCACGGCTGGAAGGGCAAGCATGTTTGGTGTGACGGAGATTTGAACCCGCGACCCTTAGATTACGAGTCGAGTACCCTAACCACCTGACCAGGATAAAATGTATCTGCAATCATCAACTGAGATAATTGAATTTTTCGATACTTTAAATTTTCTCTTTAATCGAAGACTACCAAACACATACAGGTCGGTTCATAGTCAGGTAGTTTCGACCAATCCCATTATTCGTTGGTAAAAGAGTTGGTGGTGTGTGGTGATGACTAGCTGCCTTCCCTCTTGTCTTATACTGCAAAATTAGGAACGGTTAGCGCAGATAGCCCTCGTGTAGCTTTGCGCGAAATTCACAAACAACCAAACAATTATTTTAAGAATGGGAGCTGCTTTTTGACCAATCCGTAGCTTACTGAAACAATAGATCTATTTTTTAATATTTATGTCGCTTACAGAATGTGTTATGGTATTGATGTCAAAAAAACACTGCTGGCCAAAACCTTAAAGCCAATGAACAAAAAGAAAAAACATGCACATTGCGTTGTTAGACTCAACCACTTATTGAGTAGAGCTTCGAAAGATGAAAACAAGAAAAGGGAAAATAAAAATAAAAACTTTTTAGCATGTAATAGGAAAAATGTGAACACTATGAAATTAGTCTAAATACTAGATGGTCAAAAGATTAAGACCATACCAAAAAGAAGTCCTAAACAGGGTAGGAAATGAGTTGGGTAGGCCAAACGTGGTAAGGCGTGCAACTCGTAATCTGAGGGTCGCGGGTTCGCATCACGGTCGCGCCAAACATGTTCGCCCTTTCAGCCGTGGGGTGTTATAATGTGACGGTCAATCCCACTATTCGTTGGTAAAAGAATAGCCCAACAGTTGACGGTGGGTGGTGATGACTAGCTGCCTTCCCTCTAGTCTTACACTGCTAAATTAGGGATGGCTAGCACAGATAACCCTCGAGTAGCTTTGTGCGAAATTCCAAAACAAACAAACTTTTGAAGTTCTACTCAAATAAGTGGTTGAGTCTAACAACGCAAAATGCATATTTTTTCTTAATGTTCACTGGCTTTAAGATTTTGGCCAGCAGTGTACATGTGTGTGTAGTTTTCGAAAACTCTGCAAAGCATATGACGTTGTACTTA
The DNA here is from genome assembly GCA_011833715.1 of Carcinoscorpius rotundicauda. Lineage (NCBI taxonomy): Eukaryota > Metazoa > Arthropoda > Merostomata > Xiphosura > Limulidae > Carcinoscorpius > Carcinoscorpius rotundicauda. The sequence continues at coordinate 160,133,419 of CM022392.1, read as the reverse complement.
TTTGAAAAGTCGAAAACCATCAATCACCTAGTTGTGTGGCACAATATGTCTGCCGTAGAAACTGAACGAAACAACTGAACATTTCTATTGTGATTACGTGTTATTTTATGTGACAAGCGTCTTTTTTTTGGCAAAAAAGTAAAAACAATAACCTTTATTCTCCAGGTAATAATAAAAAAATATTTTATTTCACCTAATATTTCGTCATTAGATTTCATCAGGATTAATAACAAAGAAACGTTTTGTACAGCTATCCCCGACGAAGTTGCAACAAAGAAACGTTGGTTGAAATTGAAAGCATTTTATTATTACCTGGAGAGTACGAAAAAACTTTAATGACAAAATGTCTAAGTATCTCCAGCTTGCGCAACGGATTCTGCAAAAAATATATATGTGTCGTTGTTGTTTTCTTACTGCAAAGCTAGCAATGAGTTATCTACGTTCTTTATACCGCAGGGAATCGAACTTCGAATTTTAACGTTTAAATAACTGTTTTATAGAACTGTTTAGGCAAAAAGGGAAAGACTTTTCTGATTTCTTGTCCCCCGCTACTACAGCGGTGAGTGCACGGATTTACAATCCTAAAATCAGGGTTTCGATTTTCCTTGGTTGACTCAGCAGATAGTCCGATGTGACTTTGATATAAAAACACACACACACACACACACACACACTAACTTCGTTTTTATGAATGATTTTTCTTCCTCTTCATCTTCTTTCTAATGGCCCCACCCCCAGTGGTACAGCGGTATGTGTACGGATTCATACCGCTAAAAAAACGGGTTTCGACACCCGTGGTGGGCGGAGCACAGATTGCCCAATGTATAGTTTTGTGCTTAATTCTAAACAAACAAACAAAAAATGCTTTCAGTGTTGTGTTTTGTAAAACCGGCTACAAACCAAATCTTAACTAAAACCAGAAAATGATGTTCGTTTGGAGAAAAAGAAAAAAAAACACTTTAAAAAATTAAATTTTTAAGATGATATATACGTGTCAAAATAAAGCACCAACAATATCAAAGAAAACACTGGAAACCATTCCAAACAATGTTTGTTTTGTTTCAAATTTCGCACAAAGCTACACGATGGCTATCTGCGCTAGCAGTCCTTAATTTAGAAGTGTAAAACTAGAGGGAAGGCAGCTAGTCATCACCACCCACCGTCAACTTTTGAGCTACTCTTTTATTCATGAATAGTGGGATCGATCTTCACATTATAATGTCCTCACGACTGAAATGGCGAGCATATTTGGTGTGATGAGGATTCGAACCCGTGAATCTCGTATTACGGGTCGAGTGACTTAACCACCTGGCCATGTCGGGCCTCCACACAATAAAGCCTCTATTTGTTAAACTAATAAGTGGTTAATGTGTCAAATAGCTCCTTTCACTTCACAATATTAGTTTAAGTAAAAAGTAATAACAAGTACTTGCTTGTCATCGATGTTCGTGAATCAGAAGTTGTATGTCTAAAAGTATACCCTGTTTCCCGCCCTTCTCTAGTGTAAAGCGTCAAGAAGTCTGTAGATTAGTTGGTAATAAGTTGAATCTCTTTCAGTAGAATAAACTATATATACGTAACTAGTGTACTTAAGTATCCATCTTGCCTATTACCTCGACTTTCTTTTGTCGAATTTAGTGCAGATTTTCCATGACGGTCCTCTTTACAGTCTACAAATGATTTAAAAGTCGTTAATAATAAAAAAAATGAATACTTCCACCGTTTCCCTTTTTTGAAACGTTGTTTTCAAAATACGAACTGTTGAAATATTCCTTTGTTAAAACCGACGCGAACCAATTTTTACACCATAAAGGACAGTAACGAAGAAGAGATGCGTGCATTTTTTTCTTACAGCAAAGCCACATAGGGCTGGTTATCTGCTGAGTCTACCGACGGGAATCTTACCCCTGATTTTAGCGTTGTAAAACCGAAAACTTACCGCTGTACGAGTGAGGGACAAGATGTGTGTGTGTTTTTAATATTGCATAGCCACAATGGGCTAGCTGCTAAGTCCACTAAAAGGAATCAAACCCCTAATTTTAGCGTTGTAAATCCGAAGACCAGCAGGGGACTAAAGATAAGGTAATTTCGAATATAATTTACCTACATTTGTTATAGAAGTTAAATATACGGAATAAGTGAAAGAGGTACAGGAAAATTGATGTCCCAACAAACCAGATTAAATTAAATTATACTTATATACACGTTATTTATAATTACCACTGTTACTGTTCGGCTAAACACTGAGCTGCAGTGAGCTATCGTGGAGATCGAATCCCGAATTTTAGGAAAATAACCTTCAAGGTTACCGTAGAGACACGGTACTCAGAGGCCCGGCCCGACATGGTCATGTGGTTAAGGCACTCGATTCGTAATCCCAGGGTCGCGGGTTCGAATCCCCTTCAAATCAAACATGCTCGCCGTTTCAGCCGTGGGAGCATAATAGTGTGACGGTCAATCCCGCTATTCATTGGTAAAAGAGTAGCCCAAGAGTTAGCGGCGAGTGGTGATGAACAGTTGCCTTTCCTCTAGTATTATACTGCTAAATTAGGAGCAGGTAGCGCAGATATCCCTCGTGAGCACGAAATTCAAAAACAAACATGTTTGGCATTTCGAAAGTTTTCCTTATAAAGTAAACATATGCGTAAATTATTAACCAAACATATGATCATTATGAGAACAAGTCTGTAGCGAGTTAATGCACTTGTGTAACACTACAGTAATTATCAAAACAATGTAAAGAGTTCACGGTTTAATAAACAACATTTTAGTAGCTTTTAAAACCACCATGTTGAGCCAGTAAATAAAGTGTAAGAAAATCTTATTATTTTAATTTTTCCTCATATGTGCATCTTAGTATAATCTATAATAGTCTTCAAGACAATAAAAAGGCTTTTCTTTTCATAAAAAGAATATTAAATTTTGAGTTCTTTCTCGAAAATTTGTGACATAAATACTTCAGTCATATACACACCAAGGCAAATGTTCGTGATTACTACTTTGTTCATAATTTTCAGTTCGGGAGGTGTTTTTAGTTTCTTAATTTACTAAAATATCCACGAGGAAGATCTATGTTGGTAGAAACAGATACACTGGGTCCAGTAATTATTTCATAAATTTGTCTACAAAGTAATACAATAAAATATATCGTTATTACTGTCGTATTGGTTTGGTTCAGGTGTTCACGCAAAGCTACACAAGAGCCATCTGTGCTAACTCTTTGTAATTTTAAACTAACAGACTTCAATGAATCAGCTATTTACCAGCGTACACTGTTAACTGTTTGTCTGCTCTGCTCGAAAGTACCCACGATCTTGAAGTGTAAAGCTCGACTTTTGTGCAACGGGACGCGAACAACGGATCATGAAATATACGGGCAGGAACGTCCCACTTGGCCACGTATAGCCCACTGTCGTATTAGGAGTGTGTGTGTGTTTCTCTTATAGGAAAGCCACGTAAGACTATCTTCTGCGTCCATCGAGGGGTATCGAACCCCTAATTTTACCATTGTAAATCCGAAGACTTAACGCTGTCTCAGCGGGGTCGTCATGCTAAGAAAGTAAGTGCGTTATCAAATAATTAACTTGAATAATGATACAGACTGTTTGTTTAAAACATAATTTGAAATTAGCTTAAAAATATAAATTGTTTAAAAAGAATATGATTTAGGTTTTTCTCTTGAAATTATGTTTTAATTTTATGTACATTAAGTCAAAGGGTAAAATTAATTGACAATTTTTGCTTTTTTTAATTTTATGCAGTTACAGAGATACATTTATATTCTGTAAAATTACACACACTATTCCTCTACAGTATTTTCATTCGAAGAATATCAGTTTTTATTGTTAGCAATGTCTTTACACTTTTAATCACCTGTGTTCCACGTCTGTTGATGTCAACAAGCTGACAAACAAAGCTCTGTAAAAGCAGCCCTGAATCCTTGTGTCTGTCAACTCACAAATCCCCTTAAATCATATTGAGCTTCAGTGTGTGTGTGTTTTCTGATAGCAAAGCCACATTGGACTGTCTGCTGAGTCCTGCGAGAGGAATCGAACTTCAGTTTTCTTAGAAGTTGGCTATATAGTAGTTTGAATTGAATTAAATACAGTATCTCTCTTTTTTATGTGAAAAGAGGACGTATTAGTTGGTTTTATTACATTTCAGACTTTAAGTTCATTTGCTATTGTGAAAACAGTTTCAACACACGTGTTGAAATGAAGATGAAAAGCCTTAAAGTCAAAAACAATTGTGTGCGTTTTTTTCAACAACTCAGTACTTCGTAATGACAGTTTTCCCTCCCGAAACGTGATTGTATTGAGAATTTCGCAGTATTTTCTCTGTAACTTTGTGAAACCATTTGGACAGGACTAAAAGATACATCAGGGTAATAAAGTCCAATATTGGTTTATTTAGGATAATGGAGCTCATAAATCTCGAAACTCCTCAGTTAATTCAAAATACTTAGTATGAGCAAATACGATAAACCAAATCACTCCCTATTTTCATAAACGTTTTTAATTTATTTTATATAAATAATAACAAATCCTCTTCGATAAAATACTAAAATAGCATGTCACAGTAAACAACTGTTAAAATAATATGTTAACAGTTAATATTTTATCCGACTTTATGACACTTTTAATTCGCCAGAACCACAAACTGAAACGATGAGAAAATATTTGTATATTTTATTTCAAATCATTGAAATAACTGACTCATCGGAAGTGTGGTCAAAAAACTAAAAAAAAACCGTAAAACAATCTATTGTTTTTCCAAACTAATTTGGCGCGAGTTTTACTTTTTTCTTTCCCTTAAGTTTGTTTGTTTGTTTTGAATTAAGCACAAAGCTACACAATGGGCTATCTGTGCTCTGCCCACCGCGGGTGTCGAAACCCGGATTTTAGCGTGTAAGTGCGCAGACATTCCGCTGAGCCACTGGGGGGCACTCCCTTAAGTATCTTAACCTTTTATAAGATCGCTTTATAAATCATTTTACATTCGAACGAAATGTTTGTGCTTTAACAAGTTATTTGAAAGCATATTTATCATTTAAGAAAGTTTTATTATACTCCAAACAAATGATAAATACGTATGATTATTTTTGCAAGTCATACAGACCAACTCCTAAAGTATTGGAAATTATTTAAAATCTTATAAATCCAGATTGTAAAGGTAATCATAAATATAATAAGGCACAGCCGTCGCTTGCTGTTATACATAGATTTAGAACCACTTCAACAGCTTTCTATATCTGTTCCTTCCATACAAGGTTAGGGTTACCCGATCTTACCACCAGGGTGTTCTAAAAGTGCTTCTGCACGTTTCATAGTTTGGGGTATTTTTGGGAACTGATATGAGGTCGCATAAGCCAAGCAGAGTTGATGCATTGTGCAAGATGCGGTATTTTTCTGTATTCATAATCTTAAACTGCCTTAACATAATGTAACTAACTATAACCTAGCTTGCTTTGATGTCACAACCTGAGGTTTTCGACCCTAATATGTCAGTGTGAACATCTCGTGTGATAACAACTTCTACTCATGTATGGAGGTTATGAACGAAGCGCTACAGTTGCAGCCACTAATGACGGTTTATATGTTTTGATACACAATGGTTACCTACATATATTCTTCCTCACTATCATTACATATCATTCTTAACCAAGTCTTATTGTAATGGAAGATGGTTTCATGGTAAAATCATTTGCCAGTTATGCAGTGCATATCTCCAATAATCCCACGGTGTTTGATTAATATGTTTTATTATAACCCCCCCCCCAAAAAAAAAAATCGATTGGTTAATGGTAAATATGCAGGCTTTCGACGCTGAAAATCGTGTTTCGAAACAAATAGTTTATTGAATAGCTTTGTTCTTAACTACAACTGGCCCAGACCCAACCCAAGCCAAAGCATTCCGAAACTTGCTGTACACCCGGCACGGCCAGGTGGGTTAAGGCGTTCGAATCATAGTCCGAGGGCTGCAGTTCGAATCCCCCTCGCACCAAACATGCTCGCCATTTCAGCCATGGGGGTGTTATAATGTAATGGTCAATCCCACTATTTGTTGGTAAAATAGTCCATGAGTTGGCAGTGGGTAGTGACGACTAGCTGCCTTCCCTCTAGTCTTACACTGCAAAATTAGGGACGGCGAGCGCAGATAGCCCTCGAGTAGCTTTGCGCGAAATTCAAAACAAACTTTAAGAAACTGAATGTTCGTAACGAATGACGGGTGGAATTAAATGAAACGTCACGAGCTCAAGACAGTCGTGATTCTGTGATGTTAGATACAATACGTTTCACACAGTACAAACGAAACTCATATCAAAAACTTGTAATTTTTAGCAGTTCAAATGTGATATCATAGAAATTCCCTGAACATTTACTTGTTGTTTATGTGGTATAGTATAATACAATATCAAGTAAGTATAATGCAAGTCTTCGGATTTACAACGCAAAAGTCAGCGGTTTGATTCCCCTCGGTGGATTCAGTAGATAGCCCAATGTGGTCTTACTGCAAGAGAATGTGCTGAGCTATACACTGTGTTCATGGTGTGGTGTTCTGAAGAAACTTTAAGTCACGAGTGTTCTTTATCTATCTTTGCTCACTACTCAAACGAAGTGGAATATACAGGAGTTTCAGCATTACATGTCTATCCAAATCAAGTACAAAATCATTTTATTTTAATTAAAACCAAAATTTAAAAAAAACACTTGTTTTTAAGCAAAAGTGTTAAGCAGCCTAATAGCTACAAATAAGAAGTCTTTAATGACGGACCAACTAAGTTGTTGGATATTTTGGAAAGAAGCTTTATCTTCGATTTCATTATTTTAATGATTCATTAAACAAAAATTCCACAATTTCATTAAGAGCAAATTAAATTAGTAGCACATCACACTTTCCATTTGTCTGATTATATGACTGTGAAGTATTCTATATTCACACGTCATGGTATTCTATTCATCAATCCGCCTACGGAGACCACACTACAGAACAGAAGTCTTACACATACTTAACGCAGATAAGTGATCTGAACATATTTTGTTAAGTACCTCCTGCTTTTGGAGATAAAAGCAGTCTTCAGTCAGCCACAATTATTACCACGATATGAAACAGCTTATATCTTTCTGGTTTTTATTTGGTGGGTTAGCTTAACAGATCGCATGTGCCAGTCACAAATATTAACACCATATGAAATAGTTGATGCCTTAGTTCTTTGTTACGTTTCCAATAATAATTCATAACCATTATTATTACGACCATGACAAAAGTCCCCCGCTGGTACAGCGGTACGTTTAGGGATTTACAACCCTAAAATCAAGTGTTCGATTCCCCTCGATGGACTCAGCAGATAGTCTGATGTTCTACAAGAAAACACACACACCATGACATAGAACAGTTGATAGTTTTCTCTTTTAAAAGTTAGGTCCACAGATAAGATTTGTCAGCCGTGATATCGGATGTTTACTCTATTTCTCTTTAATTTTACAAAGTTTTACCTTTAAATATCTGATACAACTGATCTCTAATGCCACACAAGCTAAGTTTTGTGACAGTAAAAAAAAAATAAATAAAAATCTTTGTTTATGTATTTCCTCACCTGAAATAGACAGAACTAACTTGTCTTGTCTTCGTATTACTGGTTCATGATTATTAAATAAATACTGAACCTGTAAGAAAGATAAGAATGAAACTCTCAAAGCATTATGTGCACTCGTAATCCGAGGGTCGCGGGTTCGCGCCTGCGTCGCGCTAAACATGCTCGCCCTCCCAGCCGTGGGGGTGTATAATGTGACGGTCAATCCCACTTTTCGTTAGTAAAAGAGTAGCCCAAGAGTTGGCGGTGGGTGGTGATGACTAGCTGCCTTCCCTCTAGTCTTACACTGCTAAATTAGGGACGGCTAGCACAGATAGCCCCCGAGTAGCTTTGCGCGAAATTCCAAAAACAAACAAACAATCATTACGGATAGGTTCCGCTCACGTACATAGAATTCTAAGTGTAACGTAACTGATCAGCACGCCACGCGACACCCTGAGTGACAGCTGTATGTGTTCTCCACATTTTTTGTCTTGGCATATTACTTGATGTTTCCAAGATAAATGGACGATTTAGGAAAATGTTAGAAAAATGAATTTCGTAATTTGTAATTACGTTCGGGTGTTCATGCACACAGTGCACTACAATCATGTACAACAAGGCAAATAACACTATTTTTTTATATTGAATATCTTGATATATGAGGTACAAATACAACATCCGGTGTGTGTTTGTACTTCTAAACAAATGCTTAGTATTTTCAGATTAAGGGGTTAACTATTAAATTTATCTGCATTATAATACAGAGCACGTGTTCCTTTAGTAGTACACAATAAAAAAGAACACAAAGAAGCAATATTTCATTTGTGTAATCTTGTGTGTATTCCTTCTTCAAGTAAGCTATAATACACATGTGCGTGTATACGATAACACATTCGACTTGAGAGACAGCCTTATGTTCTATCAAAAAGTGCAGTAAGTTCTCTGTTGACCCGGCATGGCCAGGTGGGTTAAGGCGTTCGACTGCTACTCTGAGGGGTTGCGGGTTCGAATCCCGGTCGTACCAAACATCCTCACTCTTTCAGGCGTGGGGGTGTTATATTGTACGGTCAATCCCATTATTTTCAAAAGAGTAGCCCAAGAGTTGGTGGTGGGTGGTGATGACTAGCTGTCTTCCCTCTAATCTTACATTGCTAAATTAGCGATAGCGAGCACAGATAACCCTCATGTAACTTTGCGCGAAATTTAAAGTAAACAAACAGCATGTTCTCTGTATTACATAATTTTTATCATATACGTATTTGGATAATTTATAAATACTATAGTTGCAATTTTTTGACTAGTTTTCAAACTTAAGGTAGTTAGTTTCTCGTGGCGCTTTGTGTTTATTAAGTGTCTTATGAAACGTTTTAACGATCCGGTTGATTATGCTGCCACAGTCGGTATCAAGCCCGAATCGTCTCCACGCCCGGTTGAGAAAGAAAAAGGGATACCTTTGGGGCTTTTAACTTGGGCGTAGAAATCTTGCTAAAATAATATGGAAGAAAATCATGTGTTATGCCATAAAGCTGGGGCTCTGCTGGAAATACGTATCAAGATCGGCGACTTTTGCTAAAGTGGAAAACCCAAGTTGATTATGTGTGATTTTTACAGACAGGTATTTCACGAAAGTTTATTAAGTACCATTTATTATTTTTCTCATAAGTTAAATAAAAGCCTAAACAGGAAAATGTTGAAGAATAAATGAAAGACGAAATGAGTTTCAAATGATTTGTTTGTTTTTGAAACAAAGCTTCTCGAGGGCTAGCCGTTCCTAATTTAGCAGTGTAAGACTAGAGGGAAGGCAGCTAGTCATCACCACCTACCGCCAACTCTTGGGCTACTCTTTTATTAACGAATAGTGGGATTGACCGTAAAATTATAACCCCCCACGGTTGAAAGGGCGAGCATGTTTGGTGCGACGGGGATTCGAACCCGCGACCCTCAGATCACAAGTCGAACGCCTTAACCCACCTGGCCATGCTAAGCCGCTTAAAATGGTTGTTTGGCATTTTATAGGGCAAAGCAAGTATGCTATCTGCTCAAAACAATCGGTAAAAAATTAAAGTAAAATTATTAAAACTCGTAAAAAGGAATCAAGTTTAAAAAACAAATCCAAATTTTGAATTAAAAACTTAAATAGTGTTGTTAAAAATGCCAATGACCCTAAAAAATTAAAAACATTTGTAAAGTGGACAATGTCACCATCACCAATGACACTGTCCAGGGAAAACCTGTGAATAAAACGTGTTTAAAATGGTGCCATCGTTCAGAGTCATAGCGATGGCATGACAGTAAAATGTGGACTATTGTGACTTAAGTGTCACACAGACTACACAATGATGCATCAGTGCCAGATAAAAGAATATGATAAGTAACTGTGACTAATACGTAATCTAATTAAGACAACCTCTTCCTTCTGATACAAGACGACCATTGTCCAATAGAGGGTTTTATTTCGAAAAGCTTGTTCGCGTTGCTCACTTCAAGCCGACTGCCAACTGGCGCAGAGCCGAGTATTGAATACAGGACCATAGTCCATGTATGAGACAGACACCGCAGTGATAGTGCCTGAGCAAACGCACTTTGCTGTGGTGTCAGCGAGCTCGTTCCCGCGAATATCATTGTGGCCTGGTATCCAGAACTGGGTGAAAGTAGTTGTTAAAGGGAAATGTGCCAGTCAGTTTTGAATATTGGCGAAAACAGGGTAAGAAATAACGTGAAGCGATTCCAGAGGCCAGTGGAGAGTTAAGCGAGTCGGTAAAAATAGAACAATTCGTGTACTGCTTAACTTCTATGTAATCCAGGGCAAGAGAAATGGTGTACAATTCGGCAGTGAACACAAACTGTAGAAGAGATTCTGTGTGCAACCTCCGGACCACAACAAATCAAGGCACAGAAAAGTGAAGGGGAGCAGACCGAGAGATCAGTAGCAATAAGAGATTAACTAGGTGCATTAAAATAAGCATAAACACCAAAGAAAAAGATTGTGATCTGAAAGAATACACTATCAATATCAGCACAACCCCAGAGGGGATTATGTCCAATAAAGTCTCCCAAGATCAAAAAGGGAGACGGCAACTGTTCAATGAGAGCATCAAGGTCTGATTGATCATATGTCTCTCCAGGTGACAGAGAAAACAAACAGTGATGGTACGACCTAAAGAAACAGGGATGGCTGCGGACTCCAATGGTGTGTCAAGTGGCAAAGATAGGATAAGCACATGCTGGTTGTTCAGCAGTGCCACCACTCCATGCACTCGTACATCACAAACCTGCCATTTTTGTAAAAGAAAACTGCCAAAAGGTGACTGTATCGGCAAGTTTCCGATATGTTTCCTGTAAGGAAAGACACATAGACTTTGATGGCATTCAGATTAGAATGTAAATTTCGACAGTTACATTGTATCAAAATGGACATTTTCACTTATGTAATTAAGTGCAATGTTTTCGACCTCATCTATTTTCTTTATTCTCTCTATTAGAAGAAAGACTATCGACCTCCCTGGATCCTGCCCTGAATCAAGTGGACAGGCCTCTGTCGTTAGAAGATTCCAGCGACTTGGGGCGTAAACAAATAATTGTTCTATATCTCAGGGCCAGAAAAGAAGATGGACCCGAAGAAACGCTAAAACCTTGAGTCAAAGGAAGTGGATCCAGGGAAACAGTGGAAGAAGTGATGAGGACTGAGATGGGTGTAGACGTTGACTCGTCAACTGTCTTAATCACGGAGGGCAAAAGACTCTTTGGGTGGTGTGAAAAATGACTTTGTTGGAGGCACAGAGAGATCTGTCTGCACTCTCACTGTGGGGCCCCCCAGTGGCTCAGCGGTATGTCTGCGGACTTACACGCTAAAATCCGGGTTTCGATACCCGTGGTGGGCAGAGCACAGATAGCCCATTGTGCAGCTTTGTGCTTAATTCTAAACAACAATAAACAACAAACTCACTGTGGGAGTGCAGCAGTATATGTCTGAGATGGAGTAGAAGACAATAATTTTCTAGCCTCAAGATAGGAGATATTGCTTACAGTATTCAAACATTGTACTTCTTTCTGCTACACCCACTTAAGGCAAGAACGTAAGTATGAGAGGTGTGAACCACTACAGTTGACACAGAGCGGTTCCAGTTCGCATTCGTAGGCGTCATGATCTTTGCCACCACAACGAACACACGTTAAAAATCAACGACAAGAGATTTTTGATTGTCCGAACCGCTTGCACTGAAAACATCGGAAAGGGTTTGGAATATAAGGCTTAACCTTGCATTTTAAGTATCCTGTTTTGATAGTGGTAAGTGGACGTCAAAATAATTACATTTGTAGGTAGTATTAATTCGTCTTTGCAAGTGTAGATTCGGCGCACCGCAGAAACGCCTTGGCAAGAGAAACCAGCGAGAATCTCCGAGTCAGGAACGTTCTTTAAATCCCTCTCAACGACAACTCCTCTGGAAGAATTCCAAGTTTCATCGGGGGTAGCCTTGATGGGTATATCTCTGATACTCTTCGAATTCAGGAGGAGTTTAGTTTGTTGTAGTGACGATGTTTCCACCAAAATATCTCCAGATCGTAACTTCCTTACTGACCTGGGACAAAGAATACATATACAATACAAGTACCCTTGTTTGGCATTGTAATGCGTCTCTCCTTTGGGCTCCATGGTAGATGGGGACAATGGGCTCTGCAGCAAGAGCATGGTTTCATGAGTACTATACCCAAACACCAACATCAGACACAATGTCTACAAAACCTGTTGAGAACGTCCAACACTGGCACTCGGTTGACCCTAGCCCAAGCGGACCAGCTGATTGACTATCGGCAAGGCCTCCTGTCGACAGAAATTCAAAGCCAAAGTAATTTGTTATGGTTGCACTCCGAAACCACCAGGATCCTCTCCTCCTTTTCACGGGTCGCCACGCATGACAAGCACATGGGTGGATGTTTATATCCCAGAAGAGTAAAATGAAAGTACAGAACCTTCTCTGGGAGGCCCCCTCACCACGTAGAGGAATCCACACGAGGGGGAAGTTTAGAATAAGAACAGTGTGCTTGTGTGTTTTCTTATAGCAAAGCCACATCGGTCTGTCTACCGAGCCCACCGATAGGAATCGAACCCCTGATTTTAGCGTTGTAAATCTGTAGACTTACCACTGTACTAGCGGTGGCATAAGAACAGTAAAACATATGCTATAAAGTACAAAAATAATATAATATCTCAGAAGGAACCGTAAAAATCAGGGAATCGAGCTTAGGTTATGTTACAGTATTTTTTGACGAACATGATAACTATAAATCAGGCTAAAACTTTCCTTTCAGTAAAACAAAACAATATCGTTAACACAAATAAAAGTATATTTAACATAAATGTCTAATTTATATTACATCTTAGGCCTATCGTGAACTAAACATTTACGAGTATACCGTGATATTCTTGTTTATGTACCGGGAAGACTGTGTTAGAAAATACTTAGTTAATTAAAGCAGGCATTATTAAAGTCAGAGTCTTTATTTAAAAACAACAACAAATTCGGAAACGAAGCAAAGATAGCATCTATTTTATTCTTTTTCTATATATATTTATATACAAAGTACTTATTATAATCCCACATTATAGCTTGTACCCTGGGATCGTTTCAATTAGTGCAGCGTGTTTTGTTTTTCTTATTTTTGTTTCGACTTTAAGTTATATATAAAATATATAAGAATGTCTGACGCAGTTACTTGCATTTTTTTTTCATCTTTCTTCTCCTTCACATGTTCCATACCTAAATAGAATATATTCTACGGTCGCCAAACGAGGCTTACTCGTTTATCTGAATAAGCCCCCTATAGGAGCTAAACACGTTTGCCGCGGTATACATATTAAAGTCGTATTTAAAATAAACCCAAATATACTTCTACCGCAGAAAGTTAAACTTACTACACACTTCTGCATCTAAGTCATCGTAATAAAATACATTGTCTAAAGTATGTTATCAAATTTATGTCCACATTGGCGTTTAATAAATGAAGCACATGCTTTGATATGCACGCATACAAATTGCATAAATAAATACATGAGCGAGTGTTTATAAATTGATAAACGTATTACATAACAGTTCTTGTGCTTGAGATTTTAATGGATAATTGCATTTAAATACACGTACATGTATACTTAGAATACATAATAGACTTCATTATTATATTACACTTCAACGATCGAATTCAGAAGTAATTTGAATATTAATAAAACGTTTACCCGATACTACAATATCTATGACATACAATGAAGTAAGTCGCTAGCAGGGTAGGCTAATAGCTCAGTGCTTAGCGTACCAGGCATGTGAATCAGAACTTCCATGGTTCGCATTCAGTTGGGCATTCTATAACAATACTAGTGATGTTATTCGACCAATCTGGAGTAGAAGTTGGCTTTATTTTAACCTTGGGCCGAGCGCGGCTCTATGGTTAGCTTACTGGATTGTGGATTCCGTGATTTGTGCCCCGTTATCGCCCCCTCCCAAAAAATCGTGCTACAAACTGTGGAGCTGTGGTTGCATTATAATAATGAAGTTCAAATCTCACTTTTCGATTAGAATAGCCGACTAGTTAGAGATAGATGGTGTTGACTGACTACCTCTTTCTGGTCGATCGCCCTAGTGAACAAAGAATAAACCTTAAACCTCTGAAGCATCAATTCAAAATTAAGTGTCGCATGTATAAAGATGGCTCTTGATTAACTTTATGTGAAATTCTACAATAAACAGAAACATTTTATATAATGTCACTGTGCTTCGTTTTGTTTTATATGCACATATACGGATTTAGTACATTATATTAAACCGACTCTGGAGTCACACCAAGTCGTTACAGTTAGTGTCAACGCATACTGTCTTTCTCTGTCTGACGTCTGTGTGTGTTGACAACACTCCTACAGCATAGGTTTTAATGCAAAGTGTCCCGTCGTAAGGTTGCTATGTCTGAAGCAACACGAGGGCTATCTGTGCTAGCCGACCATAATTTAGCAATGTAAGACTAGATAGAAGACTGTTAGCATTATTATCCACCGCTAACTCTTGGGCTACTCTTTTATCATCGAATAGTGAGATTGACCATTATGTATAACGCCCCCACTGCTGAAAGGCGAACATGCTTGGTGGGCCGGGGATTCAAACCCGCGACCCTAGAATTACGAGTTAAGCGACATAATCACCACCAGGCCATGCCGAGCCGTTTGTTGCTGAGCATAAAGTTACACAACAGGCAATTTTTTGTCATGCCTGAAAAGGGTACGGAAACCAAATTTTTAGCATCATTAGTCCTCAGATTTACCGCTAAGTCGTTAAGGGATATAAAAAGGTTAAATTTCTTATCGTTAAATGAAGACAATGAAATTAAAAACCACATACTAAGAACTTATAGTTGGTTTCTGACCCCATGGCTAAAAGGGTGAGCATGTTTGTTATGACGGGGATTCGAACCCGTAAATCTTGGAGTAGGAGTCGAATGCCTTAACCTAGTGGCCATGCAGGGCCACTAAGAACTTCTAAAGCTGTATATCTGTGTTTGTGAGCATGTGTACTTATGTATTTCTGTTATAAAACTTACCTCAATTAGAATATATGGTGGATCAAAAATTCTAGAGCTTTAACACACACCAGAAGAGGTCTTACTTTAACACTTTTATATTTAATACAAGGAAAACGTGTTAAAACTTTAACACAACATACCGTACAGAAAACTTAACTATGCTCCAAATTAAACTACATATTTAAAACAACATTAGTTTCTCTCCTAAGTCCAGTTAATGGTAAGCTTACAAGTGATTACTACGACTCTAAAGTGCTTTGTCATATATCACATTTTCTCTTTTATATTTCCATTCGAATTTTTCTAAACCCTTACAACCCCACTCCCAGTGGCACAGTGGTATATCTGGGGACTTATACCACTAGCAACTGTGTTTCGATACCTGTGGTAGGCAGAGCCCAGATGGCCCTTTGTGTAACTTTGTGCATAACAACAAACAAACAATTAGCCTTCATAGTTTAAGTATTCAGCATAATTTAAAAAAAAATTCCCACTTGTGTTGAAATCCCTGTGAACCGAGGAAGCTTTTCCGATAAATCAATGAGGCACTTTTAAAGTTGTTAAAATTAGCCATTAATCAAAGTTCTTTTTCTTGTTTTAAGCACCGAGCTGCATATTAAGCCACCACAGGAATTAAACCTCAAATTTTAATTTTATAAGCTCAAAAATGAATAAAGGTAATTCTGAAAAACGTAAATCATTTCAACAAAGATTGTTATCAAAATACAAGAGCACTGTTTATGCGATCGATAGTAGATTAAATTATTCTAATGGAAACGTTTTACTTTCCTGTACGAAACAAATGGTATATCAGGTTTGTGAATATTTATATGAATTCGTTTGTTATTTCACAAGAAATGTAAGATTGTAAAGACTATTAATTCTGATTATTCTAATTTAGGTATAAACAGATTGAATTTAAGACAATTTAAAACACGTTAGTTTTGCAGTTTGATTTTAAACCACTGAAATATAAAAATATTGTATTTGTTTATTTAGAATATTTACTCAAACGGAGGCAAACGATGCCTCCCAATAACCCTTCTCTAAATTTTGACCTGGTATTCAAGAAGGAAAACAGTACCCATCGACAACTGGTCAACAGTGCCTGCTGACAATTCTTGGACTTTCCCTCTACCCGAATGAATGGAGGTTGACCATTATCTACAGCTGCAATTTTCGGAGGTTTTGATTTATGGTGACAATATTTCATGAACTATTATATTAGAAATCTAGACACCTTATCTAATAGGCTACAACCGACTATGAAATGCTTGTTTAGTTCTTCTACAAATAAGTATACTTAAATGTTGGTAGTTATGTTTTTTAGTATCTTTGTTTACATAAGACTGAATCTACACTAATCGCCTGTGAAAAACTTTTAAAACTAAATATCACACAACCGACTGTCCTCCATTGGTACAGCGGTATATCTGCGGACTCACACTATGATAATTCGGGTATTAAAACCCATCGTGGGCAAAACACAGATAGCCTGTTGTGTAGCTTTGTGCTTACTTCCAACCGCCCACACTCCGCTGTTATTTATCTTTCAAATTGGATTTGTTAAACACCACAAACAGATTGTTTGAGAAATAAGTTTATTTTAAAATTTTAAATTACTATCGAATAACGAAAATTTAATTGCTCTTTCGGGCCCCGGCATGGCCAGGTGGCTAAGGCACTCGACTGGTAATTTAGGGGTCGCGGGTTCGAGTCCCTTCATATCAACCTTTCCCCCATTTCAGCCGTTATAATATTATGGTCAATACTACTATTCGTTGGTAAAAGAGTAGTCCAAGAGTTGACGGTGGGTGGTGATGACTAGCTGCCTCCCTCTACTCTTACACTGCTAAATTAGGGATGGCTAGCGCAGATAGCCCTCATGCAACTTTGCGCGAAAAACAAAACAAAAACAAACAAACAGTTCTTTCGGTTTAGTTTTATTATTTCTTTCTATAGAGAACTTAATAAAAGATAACATTAGAAAGGCACTTCGTTCTTATTTTCTCTACAATCAATTAAAATATTCTGTAAAAATAAATAAATGTTCTCAAAAGAAAAGCTGGTGTTAATTGAAATTATTATATTTATCTTTAACTGGCCTTAATTCTTGTTTTTAGTTGTTTTGAATCTTTGTACGAAGTGTTTTATCCCGTGGCGATCTCTTAATTTGGGTTATTTTTTTAAATTAGTTTTATTTATTTGTAATGAGTTTGTTCTACAGTTTCCGATGGTAGCAGTGATCTAAGAGTTTTGTAAATTAATTTAATATCCAAACAACGTTTCTAACAAAGAGGTATTGGACTCTGAGAATGAACTGTTAAGAAACTAATATTTTAGTTTCGATTCGATTGCGACTTATTCGTGTTTACAGGTTTTGAGAGGGAATATGAAAAGCGCTACCTACCTGAATGAAAAAACAACAACAAAACAACAACTGTGGCCTTAAGTCTATATACCCGCGTGCAAGTAATCTGTGTCAAAAAACACTTTTCAGTAACCTTTTTTTCTTTGGGTTCCTCCATTTTGTTTTACAAAATTTTAAGGTAAAGGTCTATGTGTGTGTTCGAGAAGCTTGAGAGTGATCGAAACGTTACTGTCATAGAAATTTTCCTTAGATACTGAATGATGGTGCAGTATAAAACGTGAAATTGACAATCTGCAATCGATATGGTAAGTCTCTACCTTCCTGCAATGTACAGAAACTACGTCCGCTGTAAATAGATGAAGACTACCGTTCTTTATGATAACCGTTTGTTCCAATGGCGTACTAAACTTTTTTGTAGTAAAGTTATCCATTTTACTTTTAAATACCTAGACTTGTCCTGCAGTCATTTTTTTTCCTGAATTTAGGTATCTAAAAATGGACTTATTAGAATTGTTTTTTTATTTAAGTAGAAATACATTCAACGTATTTTATCTCACTTTAATTTATTGTACACATTTGCCAAAATCCCTTTATTTTTATGATTGTTACAAACATTTAAGTCACGCGAATCTCAAGTGGTGGGTTTCTTGTCATCACGAATTTAAGTCACGTGTTTAAAACCACACACGCTTATATCACATATATTTTATGATTTGATAGCTTTAGACAGAAGCGTTTGGCATGCCCTGGTGGTTAGAGCGTTTGATTCGCAATCTTAAGGTCGAGTGTTCGAATTTCTACCACTAAACATGCTCATTCTTTCAGTTGTGGGGACGTTATAACCAGATGGTTAATCACACTATTTGTAGGTAAAAGAGTAGCTCAATAGTTGGCGGTGGGTATTATTGGATAGCTGCTACTTTTCTTCTAGTCTATCAATGCTAACAACGACAACTCTCACGTAGCTTTGCGAGAACTTCATAACAAACCAAACGATTTGCAAAGTGCACAGCAGTACTATAAATACCATTTCAATCTAGTTTAAATCTTTCTTAACTTTCTTTGCAATATATAAGAGAAGATTTGGGTATGGTACATAACAATATATAATTAATATTTGTCTTAAATCATAGCGTACCTTATGAAATAATTTCAGGTTACGTCTAGCCTAACTGTAACAAAAATGCCAGTGATTACAGTACGGTGGTTTTGGTCATTCTAAACTGGCCCTGATAAACATGAATTGGTCATTTTTGTCGTTCTTTTCATTCGAGTCTTTACCTAATATAAGAATTTAACTAATAATAGTAACACTAAACATATCTTGTTTATGATGTAAAAATAACTCATTCTACTTGTGTTAAGCCTTGTTTATATATTAACTCTATCTTTACAGTTAAATTTACTCTAAGCTTCAATGCTCCAAGTATAAAACAAACAAATATTACGAATTCACTTCTTAGAAGACTTTTATTGAATTTCATTGTCTACTATATTCACCGAACTCTATGGTATTATAGCTGTTTACCCGGTTTATTGTGGTTTTCACAGGAAACGTTTCCAGAACGAAGGTCGTGTCGGGATATACTAGTATGCTTACTGTGTAAGTTATTATTATTTTTGTTTCTCACTGTGCACGAGAAAGACATAAATTTGGCATCATTACTTTCTATTTACTGACAAGTTAGTCATTGAATCTCAAGGCAAAGTGAGCGATAAACTAATTTTCTCGGTGTATGAAAATATTTATGCACCTGCTATGTACGCTAATGGTGGTCTTAATAAATGTTATTTATAAATGTTCCTAATATTATATAATTCTGTTATGACTTGGGAAGAGACCATTTTACAAAGTATGGGTGTTTGTTACAATTTATCACTTCAACGAAGTAGCATAAAAGGTGAGAGAAAATGAACATTTCTAATGATTTTAACACCCGGTAAAAGATTTTGTTCGTTTTGAATTTCGCGCAAAGCTACACGAGGGCTATCTGCGCTAGCTGTTCCTAATTTAGCAGTGGATGGCTAGAGAGAAGACAGCTAGTCATCACCACCTACCGCCAACTCTTGGGCTACTCTTTTACCAACGAATAGTGAGATTGACTGTCACATAATTACGCCTACACGACTGAAAGAGCGAGCATGTTTGGTGTGATGGGGAATCGAACCTGCAACCCTCGGTAAAGAGTCGAGTGCCTTAACCACCTGGCCATGCTGGGCCTCCCGGTAAAAGAACTGGTTCATATGATGTGTTTTTTTTCAGATAATTTGATAATTTAAATGACACATTACTTAAGGAAACAAATCTTAAAGTACGCGTCTTTTATATGTCACTCACTGACGTCTTATCTACTTTCCAAAACAAAAAAATAACCGTACAAGGAAAACAAACAGTTATTCCGTATCGAATACTGTACCACGACATAAGAAAGTTCTGATGTAAATACCACCGTTATTTTTATAAAATATTTAAGATTCCATACTTTACCCTATGTATATCAAGCCAGTTATCTGGACGTTGTACTTTATACGACAACTTAAATAAACTGAAAAACTGTTTTTTATACCCTGACTAAAATAAACTATTTCGCCACTAAACTTTAGAGCAGGACTTCCGTGAACCGTTTCAATAGTAAAAAATGAATTAACCAATCATGGAAATGTGTGAGAAGAGTTATGTTGTGGAATGTATGTTATCTTTGTTTTGTGATCCATTACTGCAGAGAAACGTGTTTGATTATTTTGTAGGCTTACTAGAATAAGATAGGAGAAATTACAGCAAGTGTAGAAAGCTTTATATCAGAATATGTAATTAAAATCATAAAGTGTTCAGGTGTTTACTAAAGCCAGTGTTAAAATCAGGATTTGAGATCATATTTTAACAGATCTCATCGAGTGCGTTCTAAAAAACAGAAATATTTACATAATTTTATGTTATCTAATAAAAAATATAACAAAGTAACAACATTTTCAAAGGTGATCACTCTTTATGTCCACCCCATTTATATATGAGGATTTGAGATCTTATTTGAACAGATCTCGCCGAGTACGTTCTAAAACATATAGTTTTACATATTTTGCTGTCATCTAATAAAAGATACAAAGATCTCTGGGGGAGACCTTTATCGTTCACCCTCTGTGTATTTATATGTTTTAAAGAAACATGAGAGGAGAGAATACTGACACAAACGTTTCGGTTTTCAATTTCTCAGTTGCTTATTTTCTAACTTCACTACACTTTGTTCACCATCCGAATGAAAGCCAACAACGTCTAAGTCGAGACTGAGAGTATGCTTTCCGAGGACGAGAGTATCTCAAGTCATGACAACAAAATACTCTTCATGATTGCTACAAAGTACCATAACAACCGATCTAAAAGAATGGAAATCACTAAATGGTTTTCTTCTGTATACAATACGCATACACTTATCTTGGAAGAACTTACAAAGGCATTCGTTTTTGTTATATTTTTTCATGACGTCATTGTTTATTTGGGAATGATATACAATTTCGATGTTTTAATTTTTGTTCCAAAATCATAATGTCTTCAAGCCTCATTTCTTTAAGTCTTAACCACATAAATAAACAGAAATTGATGTAATAAAGTATTCACACTGGCTACCAACCATAACATATTTTGCATTAATTCTTATACAAATGATGTCATTTGTCGCGTGGTAATAATCAGATAATTAGATACTTAACCTTAATCCTTAATTAAGTAAACTGAAAACAGAAATAGCTTTTTCCTTAAGCGGCCTAATTAGTCGTTACAGAGCTTTAAACTTGAGATTAAAAGATCTTACGCATAAATATGCTGTATATATACATATTCTGCTTTAAACATTTAAGTTACAGTTCAATAAATTATGCTACGTACGTAAAAAGAAACCTATGCACTTTTTCGAAAGCACACAAAACGAGTGTAATTACCTCAAAACGAGCCATTACTTTATCACATAGTGATTCATTCTAGCTTACTTATTTTACGTCGACTTGGACTGTCTTATTCTCAGAATAAATATTTCCGGAGACACAAACCTATTTTTTTAAATAAAAGCTTGTCTGTGAAAGATAAAAGTCTTAGGAAATTTAGGAAACAAATAACAGAGATAGTTTCTCCTTTTACAACTTGGAGGGAAGTTACTGTATCCAAGTAAATCTTTATAAACAGTCCGCAACTCAGTAGTTAAAAGAATACTAAATAGAGGTTATAGCTTACTTTGTTTACAGAATACTAAATAGAGGGTATAGCTGACTGTTTACAGAATACTAAATAGAGGTTATAGCTTACTTTGTTTACAGAATACTAAATAGAGGGTATAGCTGACTGTTTACAGAATACTAAATAGAGGTTATAGCTGACTTTGTTTACAGAATACTAAATAGAGGTAAAACAGCTTACTTTGTTTACAGAATACTAAATAGAGGTTATAGCTGACTTTGTTTACAGAATACTAAATAGAGGTAAAACAGCTTACTTTGTTTACAGAATACTCGCAGTGATTCTTTATCTGTTCTCATAATTGTCAACAGCGCCACTTCTTTCGATATCATTAAAACAGTAACAAATTATTACTTAAAAATAAATAAAACGTCGTGTGATGAAAAAAACAAAAACACTAGTATTTTTGACCTTTTAAACACGTCTACAGATATCAGACAGACATCAAACATTCTTTTAACGACTGACTTATTTTGAAAAATGTCTACAGACATTCATGTATTGAGCAGAGCAAAAGTTTGTGTAACTTTGTGCTTAGTAACAAACAAGAACTGATTTTGAAAGCCAAGCTTCATATTCTAAAACATACTAGAATTTTATCATAAGTTTCGTTATCCATTGTTTCTGAAGTTGTGTCTACCGTCTTTTTCACATTTTGTCTTAACAAATATTTATTAATTTTATATTGATGACAATTCACCTTTTAGATATTTTCGAGACTCTTTCAAGGTCGATGAGAGAAATTTATTTAATTATATAGTTTCTTTTTCCTTTGGTGATGGATAATAAAGACGTTGTGCCCCCCGCTAGTACAGCGGTAAGTCTACGGATTTACAACGCTAAAATCAGGGGTTCGATTCCTCTCGGTGGGCTCAGCAGATAGCCTGATGTGGCTTTGCTATAAGAAAACACACACACACACATGAAGACGTTAACTGTTGAGTAACTGACTTATTATTCATCTTGATAAAAAAAAACATGTCTGAGAACTTCCAAATCAGATTTATTTTACATGAATAAAAATAAACTAAAAACAGAAGGGTTGAATATTGTAATCTCTTTGTTAATTAATAAAACATTCAGAGTGTTAATTACAAAATATTCAAACACTCTATCAGACGTAGATATTCATTACAATGATTCTTGTAGGTATCTTTATTCCAGTTTAACTATACTTCACGAAATCTGTCTTTGAAAAACAAACAAGTCGTTTTTCTGTGTTACTAAAAACAGTACATTAACAAAAAATACGAATGTTTCATCACTTCCTCACGAAAAAAAAATGGTAAAATTAATCTCATTGCTACACTGTAAGCTCATGATTTTTGCTCCGATCTCAATGAAACCTAGTCAACAAATAGACATTCCACTGAAATCGATTGGTGCACGTAATGATGCAATATTTGTCTTATCAAACTTTATTACGATTCTTCATAACGCGATTCCCTGAAAGACAGCACCTTCCTGGTTACTACTGGACACCCCTTCAAATAAAACAAGAATATGGCTAGTGAGAGCTCCTATTCGCTAATACTTAGCTTATGTTTTTCTTTCTTTTCGACAACTAATAAACAAGCCCTTCCTCTAACAGTTCAACATTTTCCAGTGTGTTCTAAACTAAGCCACAAAAGAAAACTCTTTGACAGTAAGTAACGTTTCGTGATACACAAATCGCTGGTTACCTGATAAAACACTAGTACAACCTATAGGTTAGGTCTCATTTAAGCGTACAGTTCATAATCTTCCATAGCTCATTTTAAAGTTAACATAGATTTGGAGATGTATTATTAGTTAGTTGTTTTTTCATAAATGTTCTCTATCGAGAGATTTCTAGAGTGATTTTATTACAGTGTTAAAACTGCCATCAAATTTAAAGAGAAACACATACTATTCAGTGTACAATTGTTGTTTTTCTCTCTAATTCTGTCCTTCAGTCCAGGAAATAATCTGATTTCCTAGTTTTAAACTTGCTCTCAATCAATTATTTTCTTCACTGAGTCATAGCATCTCAGTGTGTTCATAAAATTAACTCCTATTTTGCGATCACGTGAATACACCGTGAATTTCGCACGAAAATGGTTATAGCAGTATGATTTCTAACCGGAAAAGGCAGACCAGCAATATTGTTACACGTGTAACGGATTTTATAATTTCCATAAATGGTAAATTTTATATAGGTGTGATGTTCTTTTAGGCCAAAATGATGTAGCTTTACATTTTCGAAGTCTTCTGATTTTAAACGTGTGTGTTGGATAAAATAAATAATTCAAACCAAACTTGTACATAATAACAAAACAGTTGATACTGACATGTCTTGACACACCCATGATAACTCGTTAAGAAAGTCTGAAAGGAGCTATTTTCTGCTAAAATGAATACTAGGTAAGACTTGGTCCAATTTTAATTCTAAGTGCCCTCTGGTGTTCCATAAATATCCTACTATTTTTAAAGCATTTATATTTCAAAGAGTGGATGAATAGCTCAGTTCTCTTGGTTCATTTGTTGGTTTCTTGGATGAATATTACGCATCAGAGAAGCCATTCTGATATCACCAAGAAAACTGCAAACCGAAAAAAGAAAACTGCAGTTTCTCTGTTGTTCAAAATATTACTACACTTGAGGCGACCGACAATAACACCACAAACAATCGAACTGTATAAATGTTTAAACACACTTGACTACGGACCTTTCACATAGACTTTCAGTAACATACAGCGTTAATTATAGATAAAGTCCTATGAATCTATCCTTATTCAGAGTAGTTGCACCTCAGACAAGCTACCCACTTCAGTGACTCAACAGGATATCTGTGAGCCTATTACTTTAATAATCGAGTTTTATTACGATGATTTGGACGGCACAAATTGATAATTGCGTGGTAGCTTTGTTATTAATTCAGATACATGTGTTTTATAAATCAAATCTTGCATCGTGTTTTCTGTTCACGTATGAAAAAATCATTCTCCTGACAAACTTCGTTAGTTGCACGACTTTCCAGTAGAGCAGAGAAAACTTCAATATGTTTTTACGCCGACCTCTTAATTTTATCATAATTTTAAAAGTATCTAAATACTAAAAGTACTTACGAAAAAGTAAATAAAACAAAATTTAGAGTACGAATTATTTTTATTTCTTGTTTATGAAATTTACATTTCATGCTGTATTGTAGCCTAAATAGTGTATAATTTCACAACCATAAAAATCAGGGGTTCGATTCCCCTTGGTGACTGCAGCAAATAGTCCAATACGGTTACCAGAAAACACACTTTCGTGATTCGTTGCATTCGCTCATTTTATTGACGTCACAATAGTACAAATTGCAAAATTAAGCGTCCCTTATGTGACGTGATATTAGTGTCTACTGACTGACTGACCAACAGACAACACACTACTGTACAGAGGTACGAATGGTTAAAACAGTATAAATGGTATAAAAACATAAATTATTGCTTTAAAAACACTCCGTAAGAAAAAAACGTTGATAATAAAATGTGAAAAGCGGAAAAAAGCGAATTATTAACCCTTAAGTACTCCAAAAACTATACTACAATTATTAGCTTTTTACAACATATAACACTTAAAAATAAAAAAGAACGAAAATAAAGTCAACATACAAGATGTTATTTCATCTACCTTGACAACACTTTGAATTGGACTTGCATAACATGGGACAACACGTAACATTGTGACTTGAAAAAACTGAGGAATCGTAACTAGAGAAGTGACAATACTTTACAATTTCTAAAGAATACGTGATAATCAGTAAAATATATAACACTCGTAAAAAGTTACAGCTCAGAGCTAAATAGCAATGAATTATTAATAACTGAAACCTACTGTTCGTAAAAATGACACGTCATCCTGTTCGGAACTTCCTTCGGCAGGATCCGCCATTTCTGGTGGTATGTTGGTTCCAGCCGATACTCTAATAACTGTCGAAAAATCCCTTCTTTCAAATGTAAGCCTATTTTGTGGGCGATTTGGCGATTGCGTTGGATGCTTCGATCGAGTGAGTCGATCTGTTTAAGCGTAACCACGAAGAAGACACCACTGTACCCATGCATATACTGCGATGTCATAAAATGTAGTCTTACATCCCAGAGTCGAAAGAAGGGTTCGGATGATGGGCTGTCATCAATAGCGTAATGTGAAATGATTTCACTGCGGCTTTCACCTCACGGAACAAAGAGAGAAGAAAACGATTATTTTCCACACTCTAACCTTTGCATGTTGCCTGCGCAGTCTTTACATAGTTAAAGTTCCGCCCTCATGTGGCCAAATAAAATCTTATGTGTGCGTAAAGCACGTGGCCCATTGCCAACACTGAGTCACGTGGTTTACGAGAACGACGTGAATGTTGCCTAGCACGTTTTGTAACAAAATTTATTCATGTTTTGTTCTTTTAATAATTAAACCTTAGTTGTAGCAAAGATTTTATCGCTGATTTAAACGTTTATAACTTGAGTTGAGAAACGATTTATATTTTCTTGTTTTTTTTGGTTGAAACATTTTTCGCTTTTGATTACTTTTATTTTTTGTTTTGTTTTTTAATTTTGCGCAAAGTTACTCGAGGGCTATCTGCGCTAGCTGTTCCTAATTTAACAGTGCTAGACTACATGAAAGGCAGCTAGTCATCACCATCCACCGCCAAGTCTTGGGCTACTCTTTAACCAACGAATACTGGGATTGACTGTCACATAATAACGCCCCCACGACTGAAAGAGCGAGCATGTTTGGTTTGACGAGGATTCGAATTCGCGACCCTCAGATCACGAGTCGAGTGCCTTAACCCCCTGACCATGCAGGGCCCTTTGATTACTTTCAGTAAAATAAAAAAACGTGTTTTCGGTGATTTTAGAGTGTTCTCACCGGCCGCTTTAAATAAGTATTAATCATCGTAAACACATAGCATATTATTCATCTGCCATTTTTGGGAATATGGCGCTTACCTTTTTCTCATTCAAGGGTTGTACACTTACCCTCCTAGTGCCTACCATGCTAATGCGGGACCCGTACCCTCAATCATCAAAAAGGTTTGTTTAGCTATTTCTCTTTTAATCATTACATCACAGGGTTATGACTTTTTTGTTCAATTAGCAAAATTTTGTTGATTAAAAACAACTTGCAAAAATATATTTCAATTAGATTTATATACAGGTGTTAAAGGTATCACTGAAAGCTGGTTTACACCATAAGAATTACCTGTAAGAACAGAAGATTATTATTTTTAAGGAACCCGTTAGGTCACACGACATGTTTTGGTTTCAACTGTATTGTTATATAGATGGTTGTCGATTAAAAGGAAACGTTTTATTATCGCGATCTTAGATAAATGACCTCTTACTTATATAGAGAAAATAACCCGGCATGGTCAGGTCGGTTATGGCGTTCGACTCGTACGTAAATTGAGGGTCGCGGGTTCGAATCATGTTCGCCCTATCAGCCGTGGGGGGCGTTATAATGTTAAGGCCAATCCCACTATTCGTTGGTAAAAGAGTAGTCCAAGAGTTGGCGGTGGGTGGTGATGCCTTCTCTCTAGTCTTACACTGCAAAATTAGGGATGGGTAGCGGAGATAGCCTTTGTGTAGCTTTGCACGAAATTCAAAAACAAGCAAACAATAGAGAAACTATTGTAATAGATCGCATCTCGTTCAATATATTCTACGTAATTATAAAATTAAAAGGGAATACTGCTTGCGATGTTTACAGTTTAGTCGCTGTTTAGGGCCTGGCATGGCCGAGCGCGTTAAGGCGTGCACTCGTAATCCGAGGGTCGCGGGTTCGCGCCCGAGTCGCGCTAAAACATGCTCGCCCTCCCAGCCATGGGGGTGTATAATGTGACGGTCAATCCCACTATTCGTTTGTAAAAAAAGAGTAGCCCAAGAGTTGGCGGTGTGTGGTGATGACTAGCTGCCTTCCCTCTAGTCTTACACTGCTAAATTAGGGACGGCTGGCACAGATAGCCCTCGAGTAGCTTTGTGCGAAATTCCAAAAACAAACAAACAAACAAAACAAACAAGTCGCTGTTTAAACTTTTTCAGCTACTATTTGAAAACACTTTGTATTTGATAGATATAGGCGTAACATACAGACTCATTACACATTGACTTAAGGTAAATTACGGATTTATTTTTGTTTCGAAAATTTGCGAAAAGCTACGGAAGTAGTTCCAATGCAAACTGCCTCAAATTTTCAGCCAAAAGGCGATATGGAGGTAGCTAGTTAATAGCACCCATCGTATCTCTTAGGTTACTATAAGTAAAAGCTAGAATTTTAGAATTTGTTCATCACAGTTATAATGTATCAATTACCTAGGTACGAAGCACTAATCTTTTGTGACAATGAGACGCGAACCATGGACTAATTGAACTACGCGCTGATTAGCTAAATACTACACTTTGCAAAGTGACACATATTACCAGCAGATGCCTCTGGATAGTCAAAAACCTACAATCTACGACATTTTTAATAACAATTTATTTTTAAGTACTTTTACTGATCTCCAGGTGTTAGTTTTCGGGGTTCTTAAATAATTCAAAACAAGTACGGAGTTTATTGTAATAACGTTAAGCAACGAGTTATATATGCGTACCAATATATAATTGGTCTTGTGGTCAAAATAGTTCCCTCGTGAGGCAACAGAAAGTCTACGTACTTACAACTTTAAAATGGGCTCAGTTGAAACACAGCAAATCCTTCATTGTGGCTTCAACAAAACAACAACAAAACACATACTGATTATAACAATGTTTTCATGAAACTGCGGTGACAGGACATATTTCATCAAAATGAGAAATTTTAAGTTGAGAAGGGGATTAAAGTTTAGGTTGGAAATTTCCCAACTTGAGGGAAATGTATCTTAGCGACTTCAAATGATTTTGAGAATCTCTTCATTTATTTGCAAAAGAAAAATGTTGTAAAACGCAGATAGATAAGCAACTGTGGGAAAGTTGTGAGAAATTAGTTGCGATCAGATTTTGTTTTTTCGGTGACGACCATGATTGTTTGTTTTTTGAATTTCGCACAAAATTACTCGAGGGCTATCTGTGCTAGCCGTCCCTGATTTAACAGTGTAAAACTAGAGGGAAGGCAGCTAGTCATCACCACCCACCGACAACTCTTGGGCTACTCTTTTACCAACGAATAGTGTGATTGACCGTAACATTACAACGCTCCCACGGCTGAAATGGCGCTCATGTTTGGCGTGAAAGGGATGCGATCCCGCGACCCTCAGATTACGAGTCGCACGCCTTAATACGCTTGGCCACACCGGGCCCGCCGACTGTAATAGAGTGTTTGTGTTTTGTTATAACAAAGCCACATCGAGTTATCTGCTGAGCCATTAGAATAATTCCAGTTAGTGTAGAGCCGGCCGCTCTGTTTGTAAGTCAAGAAATTTTCTACTGGCGAGTCTGGCTGGCCCAGTCGGTAACGACACATGACGAGCGGTTTTAATAATGTGGATCATAATCCGGTATCTTTGGATTGCGATTATCAAAATATTGTTAAAAAACGTGTAGCTAGATATTTTTCTTTTGTACACGTACACACACACATATAAAGTTCTTCATGTTTGAATTTTAGCTAATCGGACTGTTTTCAGGGACTTTTTCTTCCGTGTCAATTATTTTAAAATCAAGATTTTTCTGTCTCCCGAAAACTAATGTCAACTGGTCGTCCTGCAATAAACTAGGCCCGGCATGGCCAGGTACTCAGAGGGCTCGACTCGTAATCTGATGGTCGCAGATTCGAAATTCAAAAACAAACAATGCAAAAAACTAAGCCATTAATTCCAGGAATAGGTAGCAACCATAAGCGGTTTTAAATAAATTCTAAGTAAAAGTTAGCACGGCAAAGTAACCATGCTTTTAAAGAACTCCAAACAAGTAACTTGTGCAAAAGTAATAAACATTTAGAAAGTTATTGCACTGAAAAAAAATTATTAAATAAGAAAATTAGCTCAACTACATAAAATATGTTAAGTCTGATTTTGAATTGCGCACAAATCTACACGAAGGTTATCTGTGCTAGTCGTTCCTAATTTGATAGTGTAAGACTAGAGGGAAGGCAGCTAGTTTTCATCACCCACCGCCAACTCTTGGGCTACTCGTTTACCAACGAATAGTGGGATTGACCGTCACATTATAACGCTTCCACGGCTAAAAGGCCGAACATGTTTGGTGCGATGGGGATTCGAACCCGCAACCGTCGGATTACGAGTCGAACGCCTTAACCCACCTGGCCAGTCGATTAAGATACAGATTAAATATTCAGCACGTGTTACTTTCATTGTTATACTGATTGATTTAAAAATAATGTTAAAGACATTTCATTTGGGGCTATTTTATATTAGTTTTCTTGGTGTCTGTCTAGTTAATGCTTCGAAGTTACTCGTTCAATAGAATAGCTAAAAACGAGAAACACTGACGTAATCACATATAAAAATTCTATAACTTACAACACAAAATGATTTACACGGATTTGTTCTGAACTTTTAGAAACTTAGCGAATTGAATTTTTTTTATGTATGTTTTAGAAGTTCCCCGCTGGTACAACGGTGAGTCTACGGATTTGCAACCCTCAAATCAGGCGTTCGATATCCCTCGGTAGACCCAGCAGATAGCCCAATGTGGCTTTGCTTTAAGAAAAACACACGCTTTAGAAATTAAACAAACATTTTTAATGAATGTTTTTTAGTTTATTATGTTTAAATAAATTAGAATATACATATACAAAAGGGCAAGTGATTAATTTGAACTAAACCGTACTAAGCCTACATTTAAATTAAACTTCATTGTTCAGGTCTTGTCAAACACTAATATTTATCTGTTTATCTGTCTATTTATCTAGCTAATAAGCGTTGTGTAATTCTTCGCTCAATTGTTTTTGGCCCGACATGACCAGGTAGCTGAGGTACTCGACTCGTAATCTGAGGGTTGCGAGTTCGAATCTCAGTTACACCAAACATTCTTACCATTTCAGCTGTAGTGTCGTCATAACGTGATGGTCAATCTCAGTATTCGTTGGTTAAAGAGTAGCTCAAGATTTGGCGGTGGGTAGTGACGGATGACTTTCGTGCCATCGTGTAGCTTTGCACGAAATTTATAAAGAAGCATGCAAACAGTTATAAATTTCGTATCCTATACTCACGTTTGTTGTCTCTCGGTTAACGTCACTTTACTATATACTATACAAAACAGTAAAAAGAGTTTTAGTTGTTTGTTGTTCAGCTCAAACCTACACAATGGCCTATCTACACTCTGTCCGTCATGAATATGAAATATCTGTTTGTTTGTTTTGAGATATAATTTTAGCATTATAAGCTATAGACTTACCACTGAGCTACTGGAAGACATTTAAAAAGTTTTTAAAATTAATAAATGTGTTTAGTATTTTGGAAAAAGAAAATGAATAAGATAACAAGATATTGAAGATGTTTAAAAATACACTTTTAATAGATTATGAGCTACGTGGACTTCAAATAATTTTTGCAAAGAATTCATTCAAGTATCAGGTTAGTCATATCTGAGTGCTTGGGGTCAAAGTAGAAGAACCCTTATCTCACACTTGAACATTCGTTGTTGTCATGGTGTACGTTAGCGGTCAGTAATAAATGTGAACTTCCAATGATACCACAAACTTGTGCCTCCTTAATATGCTACACTTCTGAATCTCATGTTCGTATAGCTGGACTCTATTTTTGAATTTTCTGAAGGGAAGAGTGGTGAGAGATATATATATCAGGTGTTAAGTAAGAATGTAAGATTAATGTCATAATAAAGTAACTATGAGGAAGGACATTGTCTTGCCAGTTTTCGACGTTCAAAGCCTACCAGCCTGAGCTGGGTTGATTAAGAGGTCAACCTGATGACAGCAGGGCAATGTTATCATAACATGACTTATTATATTTGAACCAAAAAGGTTATAACTGATGACCATAGTCCAACTTAGAAGAAGCTTGGTTATAGAAAAGGCAAGTGCAAAAAATAACTAAGTTAATAGATCCCAACCTCTTGATATTTCATCAATAATTATTTTGTAGCATTTCTAAAACAAGAATAACAATCCTTCAGTGGGTGGACCAGACAAAAGACCGCCAATCTATTGCTATACAAGTTGAAACGTTTGGCAGAATAACAAAACCCGATGCATAAAACACACTAAGGTTAAGGTATACAAGTTTAAAGTTAATAAAGATAAAGCATCTTAAACTGATAAACTCATTGCCTTCATAGTTGAGTCAATTTCCAGATTACTGACTATGAAGAGAGCTGCGCACGAGTTGAGTAAAGATTTTCGAAAGGAATACATGGAGAAAAGGGTCCCACATCATTATAAGAATTGTTTTAGTTCCACGAATTATGGAACTGTTATTCAAAGTGTACAGGGTAAAAAGTACCACGTGAAGATCAAAGCAGGCAATTTATTATTTTTCCCATATCAAAATATTATATGATCATTGTAGTAGGTCAAAAACCGGAGAAAGAAGTTCCTAATAACAGTTGTTTTCGTGACGAAGAAATACCTCAGTTTTCCAGGTCAATGAAAACTCGTCAATATCTAGAACTTCTCCAGGGACTGAATTCTAGTAAAGACTGGATGTATTTCTGTTCATACTTGGAATGGATTTGTTTGATTTAGTTAAGCACAAAGCTACACACTGGGCTGTCTGTGCTCTGCCCACCATGGATATCGAAACCCAGATTCTCTAATATTGTTAGT
The DNA here is from genome assembly GCA_011833715.1 of Carcinoscorpius rotundicauda. NCBI lineage: Eukaryota > Metazoa > Arthropoda > Merostomata > Xiphosura > Limulidae > Carcinoscorpius > Carcinoscorpius rotundicauda. The sequence continues at coordinate 160,100,962 of CM022392.1, read as the reverse complement.
CCACCGATATACTGGGAGCATGAGGAATTGAAAACCTTAAACTATCTACCAAGATACATATGCATTTAAGCCATACAGTCAAATGTGACCGTTTATTTGGAAAGCAAGGGCAAAAATGAAATAGAAGAGGCCACATCAGATAGAAAAAGAAGAGGCCACATCAGATAGAAAAAGAAGCCATCATTGGTAGTACGGTACGCCTGAAAGAAAAAGGAAATCCTATAACGAACAGGAATACGGCAAGTCAGAACTATTGTGGGGAAAAGTTGTCTTTCCTGATAGATATTGGAACAGCAACAAAATGTTTACACTTAGCTGCATATTAGGTAATAAATGATACATCTGTTTTTAGACAAAGTAGACCTGTACGAATACACAAAAGAAAACTGATTACAAAAAGCCAACTGTAAAACTAAAATTATCATGATCTCAAGTGAAATTACAGCTTGACCTCCAACGTTTTTTTTCTGTGGGACTCACGTGATATTCATAATAATTAAGTCAGACCTTTGTTGCTTTTACCTCTGTATTTTGGACCCAAATTGTGGCCATAATCACGAATCGTCTCAAATAAAAGTGGTAGAAAAAAGAAAGAAATCGTATACACTATATAATGAGAGAGTCTTAACGAATACAACAGACATGCACGGCCAATAACAGCAAGAACAGAGAAAAATACGCTTGTAGCTATGAAACAGTGTGATAATACTGGTTTTATTCGAAGCTCTATTTAAAGCCAGTTTGAATATAAGTAGACCAATCATTCTAGAGCCAATAATAATAACGATAGCAAAACTACGGATAGAGCTGTAGTGATAGTCCGTAACCTTTCCAAACTCGAAGACAGAGCGATCATTCAAAAGAAAACATTTCTTAGAAATGGGGTGATAATGGAGAATACAAAACCAAAAACTATACAGGAAATCCTTAGTTAGGGTTAATGAATGAAATCTCCTATTTGAATTTAATAAAAAAATAAACGAAACTAAGCCTTGAGCTATGACACTCTTGTTTAGCTAGTAGTTATACCTACAAAAACGCTAATTATATAAAACTGTTTACATGTTGAAGACTTTAGACCCACAAAGAAATGAGGTAATATGATTGTTCCGTAACAGCAGCATACAATTTACTGAGAAAGTTTTCTTACTTGCTATTGTTTTATTTCAGAAAAGTAAAGGACTACATTGTTTACTGTAGGTAAATACAATGCGGCTTGATAAGATTTATTATCTTTACCACGGAACTTTGATGGAGGTAGACTGGACCGCGTTCCGTTGGGAATCAGGGAAAACGTTCGTTCTTAAACTTTATTTTAATTCATTATTAAAAATACGTTATAAAGGGAGCATCTCTAAAATAAGTATTTTATCTATATAAGATCTATTAATTAAAACCTTTATCTGGAGACTTCTTGAGGCCTTTAATAAAACAAATCTATATCTCAAGACGGCTGGTATTGGTATTAAAACAAAAGTTGAGAACAACGTTTCGACGTTCTGAGGTCATCTTTGATTGGCCTGTCTTCTACTTTTCTTTTAATAAAAAGTTTAATACCTGTACCAGCAGTCTTGAGATACATTTTTACTTCAAGTGGGTTTATCGTCATCACGAATAGAACAAATTGTTTTGTTACTGTCGTCATCAACCTCCATCTTGGATTCCTCAAGTAATTTTTTCCAGTTCCACTAATTTCAAGAACAGATATCGTTTAGTTACATAAAAAAGTAAACAAAGATTTTTTTTAATTAAGTACAAAGCTACACAATGGGCTATCTGTGCTCTGCCCACCACGGGTATCGAAACCCGGATTTTAGCGTGTAAGTCCGCAGACATACCGCTGAGCCACTGGAGGGCCTAAACAAAGATACACAAGTAACTTGGTGCGAGTCGCGGAATGAAGAAACTGTTATACTGAAGACAGTTTCTGATACCATCACTAATTTGTGTGCGTTCTGGTTGGTTGCAGTTGGATTCTGCAACTGTCCTGCCATCTTTGAGAAACTTTTGGAACCTCATAAAACTAAATGAGTGAATTTTCTAACACAATTTAATTGCATATAATGGTGGATTTATCACTACGTGCAGAAAGCGTGCGTAAATTGACCCCAATTCAGAGTGGCACCAAACTCTAAATTAAAAATATTAATGTATCTGTTTCATAATTTTGTATATTTTAGTAGAGAACGTTAGAGTGACAGAATGTAAATTAAAAAATAAGCTTGAGCTACACCTGGACAAATTGATTCAGTTGCAAGAAGAAAATGACATTCGAGGATTTAAAACCTGAGAACCTGCCACTGGATAAAGAAACATTGACTTCAATTATCAGCTTTATTAGGTCAAAATTTCGTGGTATTTTGTGGCAGTCATCTTCTCTCTTTTTCTAGGCCAAGCAAGGCCAGGTGGGTTAAGATGTTCGACTCGTAATCCAAGAGTCGCAGGTTCGAATCCTCGTCGCACCAAACATGCTTGCCCTCTCAGCCGTGGGGGCATTATAATGTGACGATCAATTCCACTATTCGTTGATAAAAGATTTGCTCAAGAGTTGGCGGCGGGTGGTGATGACTAGCTCCCTTCACACTGCTAAACTAGGGACGGCTAGCGCAGATAGCCCTCGAGTAGCTTTGCGCGAAATTCAAAAACAAACAAACCATTTGAAACTCATTTCGTCTTTCATTTATTCTTCAACATTTTCCTGTTTAGGCTTTTATTTAGCCCCCCAGTGGCTCAGCGGTATGTCTGCGGACTTACACGCTAAAATCCAGGTTTCGATACTGTGGTAGGCAGAGCACAGATAGCCCATTGTGTAGCTTTGTGCTTAATTCAAAACAACAACAACAGCTTTTATTTAACTTATGAGAACAATAATAAATGGTACTTAATAAACTTTCGTGAAATACCTGTCTGTATCCATCACACATAATCAACTTAGGTTTCCACTTTAGCAAGAGTCGCCCATCTCGATACGTGTTTCCAGCAGAGCCCCAGCTTTATGGCATAACACATGATTTTCTTCCATATTATTTTAGCAAGATTTCTACGCCCAAGTTAGAAGCCCCATAGGTATCCCTTTTTCTTTCTCAACCGGGCGTGGAGACGATTCGGGCTTGATACCGACTGTGGCAGCATAATCAAACGGATCGTTAAAACGTTTCATAAGACACTTAATAAACACAAAGCGCCACGAGAAACTAACTACCTTAAGTTTGAAAACTAGTCAAAAAATTGCAACTATAGTATTTATAAATTATCCAAATACATATATGATAAAAATTATGTAATACAGAGAACATGCTGTTTGTTTACTTTAAATTTCGCGCAAAGTTACATGAGGATTATCTGCGCTCGCTATCACTAATTTAGCAATGTAAGATCAGAGGGAAGGCAGCTAGTCGTCACCACCCACCGCCAACTCTTGGGCTACTCTTTTGAAAATAATGGGATTGATCGCACATTATAACACCCTCACGCTTGAAAGGGTGAGGATGTTTGGTACGACCGGGATTCGAACCAGCAACCCCTCAGAGTAGCAGTCGAATGCCTTAACCCACCTGGCCATGCCGGGTCAACAGAGAACTTCCTACACTTTTTTGATAGAACATTAGGCTGTCTCTCAAGTCGAATATGTTATCGTATACACGCACATGTGTATTATAGCTTACTTTAAGAAGGAATATACACAAGATTACACAAATGAAATATTGCTTCTTTCTTGTTGTGTACTGCTAAAGGAACACGTGCTCTATATGATAATGCAGATAAATTTAATAGTTAACCCCTTAATCTGAAAATACTAAGCATTTGTTTGGAAATACAAACACACACCGGATGTTGTATTTGTACCTCATATATCAAGATATTCAGTATAAAAAAATAGTGTTATTTGCCTTGTTGTACATGATTGTAGTGCACTGTGTGCATGAACACCCGAACGTAATTACAAATTACGAAATTCATTTTTCTAACATTTTCCTAAATCGTCCATTTATCTTGGAAACATCAGGTAATATGCCAAGATAAAAAATGTGGAGAACACATACAGCTGTCACTCAGGGTGTCGCGTGGCGTGCTGATCAGTTATGTTACACTTAGACTTCTATGTACGTGAGCGTACATTGGATGTTGTATTTATTGTATTTGAAATTCAAAAAAACAAACAAATTATTCTTGTAAGCTGTTTTAAGGGAAGACATTTATATTTCAAATTTTCTGTTCTACACTCACCATCATGTTTGTCTCATAAGAAACTTAAAGATTTGAAGGAAAGCACAGGTTTCTTTCCACGTGACCACAAACTGCGAAACCTTAATAAAGACATTGTTAGTCTTTAAATAAATATAATATTTCTTGAAAATATTATGAAAATACATGGATGAGCATTGGCTATGAAGATGAAAAGTTTAATATTTTGTGAATTAAAAAATGAAATGCGACGCCATGAGAATAAATATTTTGCACAGTTTTGCCTTAAAATACAGTCGTCATATTGGTGTGTTGTCAAGCAAACCATTGCGTAATGGCCTATCTGTGCTGTATCAGAAATAGTTACACTGGCGACTCGTCTTCATGTGGCATAGTTGGGCTAAATTAGCTGCTACAGTAATTCTGCTTGAACAGGAGGAAGAAGTCACTAAGGTACAGCAATAGAAGTTAGGCCTTATTTTCATAAAACACAGAATATTATGGATACCACACTTAAAAAGACTGATGCACACACACATTGCCAAAACAAATCCTCCTGTAATAGGAAAATTTGGCTCAAACATAATTACCCCAAGCACTCCAGGAACACAGATAGTTTTTCTAAAGGTTACATTTCAGTCATCCCTCCCTCCTTTAATTAACGTTTGATCAAAATTTTCTGTTCAGTGGTTTCCAGAATTACGTTCGTTTGATATAACAGTTGTTAGAAAACACGTGTCAGAATTTTGTGTTTCTCATATTCATATCAAGTAACAGGAATTGATTGATTAGACAATGATGGCCTCCATTGTAATGTGTTAATGATTACTGAGAAGAAGGTGTTAGAAAAAATAAAACAACATAAGTGCATAATTACTCTAGATTGGTCACGAGGGTCAGGATAGCAAACAGACTAACTGCGCATTTGTATGTTTTTGGATTAGAAGGACAGTGCAAGTGGAAATCCCAGCAAAACTTTGGACTAGTATATAGTCATCAATCAAAACTAGTTGAAGAATATTTCATGGTGGTAAACTTGTTTTGTTTTAAGTAGTCACAAAGCACTGAAATAAAAACGTTTCTTACTTGGAAGGCATTTCTTCTTGTATATATTTTTTTGCACTTCATATTTGAAATATTAAAATTTCCAGTTTCGCGGTTTTATTAACTTTCCAGTATAGTTCACTTCAGCCAATAACGCCACAATTCTCATTGACAAATCAATGACATGTTTTGCTAATCTGACAACTAGTGAAAATCATCTAAGCTTATTAATGTGATGGGGTGATGGGGTACGAGAAAACTTCAAGTCATCGTGTTTGTTTGAAGCTAAATACAAAGCTGCACAATGGGCTAGCTGTGCTCTGCCCACCATGGGTATCGAAACACTGTTTCTAGCGTCGCAAGTCCGCAGACATACCGCCGTGGCACTGAGGGAGAAGATGGCGAAATCAGCCTGGACGATTGGTTTTTTGACTTAGTGCGGGAAAGTGGAAATTTGTTTTTGTAATTTTACGTTAAACGTAATAATTTCTATGTTCATAATTATTTGAATAATCATGCTTTTAATGTATTTGTTTTTTTTATCACAAACCTACTCACTTGGCTATCGGAAATTGATATCGATTTATTTGTTTTTGAATTTCGCGCTAACTGCGCTGTCCCTAATTTTGCAGTGAAAGACCAGAAGCAAGGCAACTAGTCATCACCACCCATCGCCAATTTTTGGTCTACTCTTTTACCAACGAGTAGTGAGATTGACTGTAACATTGTAACGCCCCAACAGATGAAAGGGCGAGCATGTTTGATGTGACAAAGATTCGAACCCGCGACCCTTAGATTACGAGTCGAGCGCCTTAACCACCTGGTCTTGCAGACCAAACTCGACGTTAAATCGAACCTCGGATTTTAGAATTGTTAATCTCTAAACGTATCACTGATTTACGGGTAAGTTGCTACTAGTTATATACAGATAGCTAAGTTAATTATGTTTGTTTCAAAACTGCACACAAGTTTATAAACTTTGATAAATGATAGAAATGAAAAGACAATGTAAAATATTTTTTCAAATTGCTTACTGAAGTTTAGATACTTTGTTCAAGTTTCATTAAAGCAACTCTGTATATCAGAAAAAAAAATTTCGATTTTTGATGTACTATGACAACTCGCAGGATCTGTTGATGCGAAAAAAACGAACGATACTTTGGAGTCAAGTCACTTTCTCGATGGTAATCACGTGACTGTGCGTGTTTTTCTTAGAGCAAAGCAACGTCGAGGAATCTGCTGTGTCCACCGAAGGGAATCGAGCCTCTGATTTTAGCGTTGTAAATCTGTAGACTTACCGCTGTCCCAGCCGGAATCGACAAGAATAGTGTGTGTTTTTTCTTATAACAAAGTCACATTGGGCTATCTGCTGAGACCACCCAGGGGGAACAAGAATGGGAAAACACGAAACAAATTACTAATGTTAAATATTTATCTTTTTTTTATGTTACGTTTGTTTGTTTGGAATTTCGCACAAAGCTACTCGAGGGCTATCCGTGCTAGCCGTCCCTAATTTAGCAGTGTAAGACTAGAGGGAAGGCAGCTAGCCATCACCACCCACCGCCAACTCTTGGGCTACTCTTTTACCAACGAATAGTGGGATTGACCGTCACATTATACACCCCCACGGCTAATGACATACCGCATTGGATTCTCTTCACAGTTCGCTGATGATTTGGCAGTCTGGAAAAGTGCCACAACAACACCAATAGCAGCCACAAACATACAACCACAACTAAATAGAATAAGCGAATAATATCAGAAATATAGAATAAAAATAAATACAGCAAAAACACAACAACTTGTCGTCTTTACAAAATTGACAAAATACAAAAAACTACAGCTTGAAATAAATATGAATGGAATACTACTTCAGACTGCCCTATCGGAAAATTTTTTAGGTCTAACCTATGATTTAAAATTAACGTGGATTAACCATGTAAATGGTTAGACTTCTAGCAAGAATAGTGGAGCATCTACAAACAACATATTAAAATTTTACAAAACGTACATTAGACCAGTAATCGACTATGCAGCTCCAGATGGATAACTTTCACTTTAAGCGATAAAATAATTAAAACAAAACTACAAACAATCCAAAACACACTCCTCACGACAGCATACAGAGTTCCTAGAGCAACATCATCTCAATGCATACATAAGTATTCCAACATACCAACCATACCAGATAGATTCCTATATAATACAATCACATATAACGATAAAAATTGGATGAAAAACAAATTACTATGCGAACTAGACAGGTACTTTATATATCATGAAGCTAGTCCTAAACATCTCTCCCAGTTCATCATACATGTATATTTTAAACATAAAAATGGATAAATATAAAATAATAATAATAATAAAATACAAAAATAAATGAAAATATATATATGTATGCATATAAAAATATAGTGTAAAACAAAGTACCACCAACAAACTAGACATCTTACTGATAGGGCAAAACAATATCTATACATGTATGTCAATACACGGACATTGCTCTGAAAAGGGTCGGAGTAAATTGAGCTCCCTCTGACCCAGAAATGCAGTAACTACCACCATCAAACACTGCACGACCACACAAGTACAAGAAGGAGAAAGAGATCAAAGAGAACCCGACCCTCCAGGGTACGAACATATACCCAAACCCCGAGAGAGAGAGAAAGCGAACATTATCCCTTTTTGGTAATCAAAAATCAATCATACAGCGAATAACACACACTTTGCAATTTCACTTGATACCTTGAAAAACCAAAACTCCATTTCCTATCAGTTAGTGATCTTACAATTGAATGCTTGTCCTAGGCCATATAAGGCCATCATCAGTATTTCAGTTGATCTGAAGATATCATGTTAACCCTTCAATTTTATCTTCATGTTTGACATCCAGAAAAGTATTACTATCATCTTTCTCTTCATCCAAAAGTGTTATCAATTAATCACAGGCTCAACGTCTCCATGAAACCCTTTATTCAAGACAGTGACCTGTCTGAAATTATTTTGAAGGTTGTCCACAGGCTCCTCAGCAGTGTCCTAAATGTTGGGAAAATTTTATATATTCTGCCTGACCCCAGACCTTTTGATTACCCTGGATCGGACGTGCAACATGCTTCCAATCATACAGAGTGTCACGACTGGCCCATGGCTTACTGTCTTGACCATTTGAGGCCCACTGTCTCACTTGTTTGGAAAAAACTAAGACTTACGGATATCAACTTTGTGTTGTAATCCACATGTGCCATCTCTCTTGGCTGGTATTGAGTGAAATAAGTCAGAACATTGTATCACAGCATCAATTTTTGAGCAAAATTAAAAACAAAACAAAAAATCCAACCTGTGGTACTAGTATTGTGTTGGACTGAAGTGCAACTGTTATAATACAGCAGGGTAAACTTATAATTTAGTTGTCTTGGAGAGAAAGGGGGTTATGTAACAACCATGCTTAAAATTTGCTATGGTATCTACAGATTTTTCCTAAGAGTGACAAAACAGATCTTCAGTATGAAGGGAAATTCGTCAAGATATTCCTTACAAAATGATTCTGTATTATGTTACCAACTAAACTCCTGAGAACCAAAGATATACTTCATATAAATGTATAGCCACAGTAGACATTCTTTATTAAAGCAAAAACACAGTGAAAATATACATCATTGTTATTGATGAATAAGAATTGAAGTCACTCTAACTTATTTAGAATGAAGTCGTATGCAAGACCAACTAGGCTGAGGTCGTGTCTAGAAGCAAATACATTTCACGTAATTATTTAACTTGTTAATGTAAGATGTACCTACAGAAACCAGCACTGCTCACGTAACTGGTCATTGTTAATGAAACGTAACAGAGGTCGTAGCCTTAAGAAAGCATTTGACTGCCATGAGAAAAATAATCCCAGCTTTAAAGCTAATAAACTTTACATGTTTGTTGTTCAAGAGTGGAGTAAGTTTCTCTAACTCTTACTGTAATTATCATAACTCGCCAGGAAGACCAGCGGGTAGTTCAAACAGCAGCGTTAGTCAACTAAAGTTGTCCTTTCCAATCCTGGTTTTGAGTTATTTAACATTACGACCATTTTCTAACATCAAATCGAACTAGATGAACTTTGATTCTTAAAATGGAATCAAAATGGTAAAGGTCTAACGAATAGATTAAAAAACTTAAATGGTATTAATAAGTTTAATGGCATTTAAAAAACTAAAAACATTACCAAGGTGGACAGTGTCACCATCACCAATAACACTGTCTAATGTCACGGACAAAACTTGGGACAGAACATGTTTATCGTTAAGAGTCGTAACGACGGCAAGAAAGTTAAATGTGGCTTATTGTGACCTGAGTGTTACACAGACTACACACTGGTGCATCAGTTCCACATAAAATAAAACGATGTGTTATAAACTGTGACCAATGGTAACCTAGTTAGAACAGCTTCCTCTTTTCGATCCTCATGGAAGCAAAACGGCCAAAGCCCAAAATAGAATTTTATTTGGAAAAGCTTGCTGTCGCGTTTCTCACTCCAAGTCGACTGCTATGGAGCCGAGCCTTGAATACAGAACCATAGTCCACGTATGGAACAGAAACAGCAGTGATAATGCCAGAGCAGACAGATTAGCTGTGGTGTCAGCGAGCTCGTTCCTTCGAATACCAACATGGCTCATATCCAGAAAAACTGGATAGAAGTAGATGTTAAAGACAAATGGGCTAGTCGGCAAGAACAGGGTGTGAACTAACGTAAAGCGATTCCAGGGCCAGTAGAGAAATAAGCGAGTCAGTATAAATAGTGCATATTTACTACTGCTTATCTTCTATGTGATCCATGGTAAGAGAAATGGCATATGTTCAGTAGTGAACACAGAAGCTGCAGAGGGGATTTTGCGTGCAACCACTAAGCCACAACAAACCATAGCAGAGCCCATAGAGTCACTGATTTCAAACCATCTGTATAAATATGAATGGAAGGATGGTTCGAAAGATGTTCAGCAGATAGCAGACAGTATTTCCAATCAGGAGTGTCTACTTTTCTCAGATGACTTAAAGATAGGTCACATTTGGGGACTATATGAAGCCATGGTGAGATGGGCTGACCAATGGATACAGCAATGTTATCCAAGGAGAGACTTGATTCATCCATCTGTGCCTGAATACGAAGGCCAAAAGGAGCAATGGCAGATTGTATGTTCTGAAAAAGCATGGCCCAAGTGGGATGCTTTGGTAAGGAACGAAGTCTCGAAGCATATAGTAAAGACAGTTCCAAACGGCGGAGGTGCAAAGAAGGTTCATGAGACTCTATGTATAAGCTCTGAACTGGAAAAGTGCAAAAAGACCCCGAGCAGAACCGAAGTTCTTGATGATGAATGGGGTCCAGCATCTTTAAGGCCGAGGGTCTGCTAGAGCCACAGACCGTTGATCCAGAGTCGTGTTTCGATTGAATAAGAGCATGATATATTTTTAGCATATGACATCGATCCACTCCCCAAGTGGTGGAAGAGAGGACACGGAGAATATTCAGTGTTCTTGAACATTTGGCTTGTATCTGCTTGATGTGTGGTATGAATGTCAGCTTGCAGTCAAAGATAAGCCCCAAGAACTTTATCCCAGAAATTACAGGTTATACAAATTTACCAGCACGGAGTTCAGGATCAGGGTGATTACCACATTGGCAACAAAAGTGCATGCAAACAGTTCAGTTTCAGAGAGAGAGAGAAGTTAAAGCCGTTTTTTGTTGTCCACTTCAGTAAACGAGTGAGGGCAGTCTATAGCTGCCACTCAATATACCTCATGTGCGACGACTGATATGAGATGTGAAAGTCGTCGCAATAGATCCCATTTGCAATGGTGAGAGGGAGTTTTTAGTGATGGCATTAATTTTTATACTGAAAAGTATGACACTCGAAACATAGCTCTGAGGTACCCCAAGTTTTTGTAGAAAAGAACAGTATAGTGTCTAACCCACATGAACTTGGAATCTCCTGTCCATTAAAAAAATAATAAAAATGGTCAAATAGCCGCGTAACTCGTATATATAGAGGTCTCGCAAAATTCCATACCTCCATGTTGTATCATAAGCCTTCTCAGTGTCAAGGAATATTGATACAAAATGTCATTTGGAAAAGGTTACTCTGATTGACGTTTCAAGCCAAACCCAATGGTCTACGGTAGAGCGCTGTCGTCGAAACTCACACTGGGTGGGCAAGAGGAGGTTGTTGGATCCAAGGAACCAAACAAGATAAGCATTAACCATTCTCTATGTGGTCTTACAGAGACTGCTCTTCAAAGCAATTGGACGGTAGATTGAAGGAATCTTGGGCTCTTTTGCAGGATTAGAGAAAGGTAGGACAATAGCCTGGTGCCAGGTATTATGAAAACATTCTCCTGTCAGATTCGGCTAAAAACAATCAGACAAATAGCGATAAAAGTAGGAGATAGGTGGCGCAGCATTTCATAGTGTGCATCATCAGGTCCAATTGATGTACCACCAGATAGATGAAGGGCCAGTTTGAATTCCACCAGTATAAAGGGACGATTAAAGTCACAGAGACAGTCAGGTTGAAAAGGAAGAGGTGATCATTTTGCCTAAATCTTGATGGCTAAGAAGATGGAGGAAGAAGCAGAAGTGCTAGATACCCGGCAAAAGCTTTCACCTAGAGAACTGGCGATGCTCCGGGTATCAGCTACTTCCTGGCCATCAGAGAGAAAGATCGAGAGGGTGACAGAATTATATTGCCCACTGACATTTCGAAACTTGTCCTGTATGACTTTGGAACTGGTGGTAGAAGATATGTTGGTTGTGAGCTTAATCCAAGATATTTTTGGCTTTGACGTCTTACCCATCGAGCACGTGCACAGGCCTGCTAGAAAGCGATGAAATTCGAGATTGTGGGACATCTACGGAAAGTATTCTAGGCCCGTTTTTAAAACTTCTTTACAGGCAGGATTACACCACGGAGGATGGTATAGTGGAAAACATGTCGAGGTTTTAGGAATATATAGAGCAGCTGCTTGTATAATACAGTCAGTTACCGCTGCCACACAGTCGTCTATTGATGGCTTACAGACGATGGCAGGATCAAGTTTTGAGAGAGCAGTGAAAGAGGCCCAGTTTGCGTGATCCAGCTTCCACCGGGACACGCGGGTCAAGTGGCATCGACTACGGCCAGTCTCTCTCAAAATTACAGGAAAATGATAACTGCTTCGTGGATTATTGTCAACTCTCCATGAAAAATGGAAGAATAATGAAGGGGAGCAAACTGAGAGATCAATAATAGTAAAGGACTGACTAGGTGCATGAAAATAAGTATAAGAACCAGTAATGAAAAGAGAAATGTTATGATCAGAGAGCATACGCTCTACATAGCGACCCCTCCTACAATATTAGAACTTCCCCAGAGGAGATGATGTCCATTAAAGTCCCCCAGGATTAAAAAGTGGGACGACAACTGTTCAATGATAGCATCATGGTCTAATTGATCATATGTCTTTCCAGGTGACAGATAGAGAGAGCAAGCAGTGATGGTATGACCCGAGGAAACACGGATGGCTACAGCCTCCAAGGCTGTGTCGAGTGGCAAAGACAGGGTGGACACATGCTGATCAACCAACAGTGCCACCCCTCCATGCACTCGTCTATCACACAGCCCGTCATTTCTGTACAAAGAAAAACCCCGAAAGGTAACTGTATTGGTAGATTTCAGAAATGCTTCCTGTAAGGAAAGACACAAGGATGGTAGGAAGCAATCAGTGTTTTGATATCATCCAGATTAGAACTTAAACTTCGACAGTTCTATTGTATCAAGGTGGCCATTTCTATTTATGCATAGGCAAACTGGGTAGAGAACTCTTCTGTTTACGACCACGTCTTTCTTCCTATTGACCTCCATGGATCCTGCTCTGGGTCGACTGGGCAGGTCTTTGCTATTGGAAGGGGATTCTAGTGACTGAGGACGTAAACGAAAAATCGTTTTGCATTATAAGGTGGGAGAAAAAGATATAACCAAGGAAATGCCTGTACCTGGAACCAAAGGAGTGGAACTTGGGAGTTGTTGGAATGTATGTAAGGGACAGAGATGGGTGTTAAAGTTGAATCATCAACTTTTTAACCATCGAGTTGCAAAGACTTTTCATTTGTTTTGAGAACGATATTTTGGAGGCACAGATATATCTGTCTGCACTCCCACAGTAGTTGTGGAACTAAATACGTCCGAGATGAAGTGGTTTACAGCAACTTTCGCACCTCAATATAAGTAATGTAATGAATCGTTTTTTTAATGCTGCACTTCTTTTACTTTCAATTATTTTGGGCAGAAACAATAGTAGGAAGGGTGAGAGCCATTGCAATTGACGCATGAGGGTCCGTTTCACACTCACAGGCATCGTGGTCCTTGCCACCGCAACGAGCACACATCAAGAAACCACGACATGACGTCTTTGAGTGACTGAACTGCTGACACTGGACACATCGAAGAGGGTTTGGAATGTATGGCCATACCCTGCAATTAAGATAACTTGCCTTGATGGTGGCAGGTGGACGTGGTGATGTAAATATCAGAACGAGGACATTGGTCAGCATAATAATTCCATCTTTACGAGTGGATATACGCCTCACTGCAGACACTCCTTGGGTGGAGAAACCAGCGAGAATCTCTGACTTGGGGACGTTCTTCAAATCTCTCTCAACAATAACTTCTTCTGATGAATTCAAAGTACCATGAAGTGTAACCTCAATAGATATATCACTGTGTTTAGATGTGCGTGTTTCCACCTGTATGTCACCAGATCAAAACTTCTTTACTGACTTTGGAGAGCCAGCAAGTCTCTCCAGTCTCTTCTGAATGAAAAAAGAGACATTTGCCCTAAAGATTTGTCTGAAAGAAAATGTAGGATAAAAAAATGAGGTACAACAGGTGTTACAGATGCTGGAGATTGCTGATTAGAATCTTCAAAACGTGGTCGTTTACTTATGGAGTGTTTTTACACTATTTTATTTAAGTTTTTATTTGGAGAACTCATATTAAAAAAGGGTGATTTCGGTGCTCACTGACCCCACCCACTATGGGACGCACTACAACGTCAAACAAGGACACTGCAGCAACGCCAGGTTTTCATGAGCAGTATACCCAAACACCAGCATCAGATACAACGTCCACAACACCTGCTGAGAAATTCCAACACTGGTACTTAGTTAACGCTAGCCCAAGTAGAACAGACCCAATAGGGCCACCCCAAGGCCGCCCCTACAGCAATTCAAGGCCCAAGTGGTTTGTTAGTGTTTCACCCCTCAACCACAAAGATCTTCTTCTCCCCTTTACGGATCGCCACGCATGGCAAACTCATGGGTGAATGTTTAGATCTCAGAGGAGATAAACTGAAAAAACAGAATCTTACCTGGAAGGTCCCCTCACCACGTACAGGAATCCACAACGAGGGGCAGAGTTAGGGATAGCGAGTGTTGATAGCTCTCAGAATTCATTAAAGACAACTTCTCCACAAGTGGATCTGTAAACAATTCTACGAAAGAACTTAACTTGTTTTGGTCCACTATTTCTCCGGGTAGCAGACATATACACTATTGGCATCAGAACTAACCACCTATACTTAAATGCAGCTGGAAGAACTTTGGTGCCTCGTAGTCATTGTGTTAAAAATCCTGTGGAATCTTTTTGCCTGAGGGCTCTGGAAACCACTTACTGCAGAATAGGCTGGAAATCATCACTCTGTGGTTTATATGAGTTGTACAGCATATTATCCTGCAATCATAATTGCTCATGCAAACGACACAAGTTATTATTGACAGGTAATTGTGTATTATCTCGCTATCTGAGCTCAGACTTACGTACAGGAACTAACACTCCATATACCTATATAACTCATAGTTCCTAGTGAAACAAAATGGAGGTCATAACTTCAAGGGATCTCTTGATTACCAGTAAAAGGAGTATAACCGTTAACTCAGCATACTACAGGTGACCTTGAAGTTATTTTTACCGATCTCTGAGAAGACAAAAGACGGTACTCTAGGTAAACGAGTCAGTATTCAGAAATATTATGCGTTTTATACCTTCTTATTTCAACACAGAATGTTTCAAGTTTTCATTTATTTTGAATATATGTAGTTTTATTATACGTGGTCCAGTAAAATGTTGAGCTGATTTCATTATAGATAGCTTTGTTGTTGTTCTTTAGGGATAATACTTTCTTCATCAACAGGAAATATCGCTGCTGAGATACTGAATGTTATGTGTGAAGGCCAATGGTAGCAGTGTCTTTCACTGGTGTAACAGGTGATGTCAAAGGTTACAACCTCTCCTACATCGAACGAGAATAAAAGTTACATGTGTAGCACAAGTCACTATGCTTAAATACAACCAATACTTCACTCCAAGTAAGAAACGCTCAATTTAAACAATTTACACAGAATCTTAAGAGGATTGGTTGACAGAAAGACATCTTGATGGAAAAAAAACAGTAATCAATTCACAAGTCCAATGATGGTCAACCATCCAGTGTCCTGGCCCAATTATGGGCACTGTGATTGTTTATAGACTGAATTTAATAAAGAACACTTTCTAGGTGATTTATTTATTTATGAGGAATCAGTTCAATTCACTTCAGACTCACTCTGTAATTTATCCTGTCAATTTTCCGTTGTAAAGCAAACCTACCTAACGCTTTTTGAAGAAATCGATTTAAACTTGAGAATATCACAATTAAACTTTCTTGATCTATAGTGTTATGTGAAAACTGCAAACACTTACGAAATGAAAAATTTTGAAAATTTATCCTATTAATGCAAGGAGCTACAAAAAGATAGTATGTTGATATACCAACTACCGATGGGCCAGCGGTGGATTCATAGATTTATATCGCTAAAATCCATGGCTCACTTCCCCATGTTGGACGGAGTGTAGGTAGTTCATTTTATTATACAGAAATGGAAACTATTTCAAGTAACTGAGCGTAATGATTGTAGACAGAACCCTTTATCATTTGCGGCTACTAGGCCTAACCAATGTCTCTAAGCTGTTTATTATTATATTATTATTATCACTATTATTATTTATTACTGCTATAGATTGCTCATTTATGACTGTGTTCTATGTATTTCATAACTAAATTTTTAAAAATTCTTTTGAAATTATGTCTTTTATTTAGTTCAGAGTAACAGACATACAGGTAAAACAACATTAAACATGCCCAAACAGTAAACGGAAAAAGCCTTAGTGGAAGGACTAGTTTATATCATGTTTATGACACTTATTGTAATAGTTTTGCAGCATTTGCAGCCTTTGCTTTCATGAGAATGTCTCTGGAGGGTTGGGAGCTATAACAACATAGCCCATTTGACTGTATACACATCTTGTGTGTTATAATACTACTCAAAACTGAGGTGCTCACGTTTGGTCTGAACTTGCTTTTGTTTTTGGTTACTAAACTAAATATCCTTTCACTGTCAGCATTAGAATGGAATATTGTAAGAATTCCAAGCATAACCCTACACAGAATGTCATACTTCTGGTTACCATTTCCCTCCTTAACTGTAGACAGCTGAACCCAAAACTTGTCAACATTCAACTGAAGGACAGTTTCTGAGAAAGTATCAATTTGATAGTTCAAATATTGCCATTTCAACTTGTTAACAGTGTCGTACTCATGTGTATTGATAAGGACAGGATACCTGTCTGTGAAGAAGCGTAGAGAAGATAAATCTTTGCTGACTTTCAGTTTTGGATCAGCAACCTCTGCGTGAATCAGAAGTTCATCATCTAGAGGGAAATGTTTCATCATGTAATTTGTAGCTTCAATATAGTATTTCTTGATGTTTCATCATGTAATTTGTAGCTGCAATGTAGTATTTCTTGACACTGGTGTAGAAGCTGATCAGGTCCAGGTCCTTCTTATATTTAACAATGTATTCCTTGGCAGAATTTTCAATAGAAATTGCGACATCAGATTTGTGTAAGGATTCATTGTTGTAGTCAGGTTCAGTGATGTTGCCTTCAATATATTCTGGCTTGATGTATCTGACAAGTATATTTTTAACTTGTGTAATCAGAGTTCCATGCTTAATGTGTATGCCAGGTTCTTCTCTTTGCAATTTCAAATTGGCTTGCTCTAATACAGGAATTACAGACAAGAAAAAGACAAGATAATAAGCTCATTTTGTTGTCCAAGAAAACTGTTAACTTATCTAACTGGCTCTGTGCATAACTTTTTTAGTTATTTCCTTGCGAGCTTTCATTTTCTTCTCTTTTTTCATTGATTGTCTCTTCTTTAGTTCAAGGTAAGACTGCCTAAATTTATATTGAGTTATATTAAATGTTTTTTGTCTGCTTTTGGAGACTGTTGTCTTGTGTCCTTGTGCAGCTGAGAGAATATCTTGAGTGTGTCCCTGTGTAGCTGAGAGGATGTCTTGAATGTGTCTCTGTGTGACTTGAAGGATGTCTTGAGTGTGTCCCTGTATGGCTGGGAGGGTGTCTTGACTGTGTCCCTGTGTAGCTGAGAGGATATCCTGACTGCTGAAGTCTTGCTGCCTGAATGAGCTGCACGTTCAGATCCTTTTGAATCTAGTTTTTCCTTTTCACAGTGAAAATATTTCTTCAATGGCTTCCATATGTCTAATATTCTGTTGAGGCAACCCCAAGTGACAGCCATCTTGTGTTAACAAGTTGTAGAATTTTTCTTGTTTCTTTGTCATACAATCCTTGAAACTCTTTGAAATGTTATTATTTTCTGCTAGCACTTTTGTCCAGAAAATAGTAGATATCTATCAATATATCAGAAACTGAGCAGGGTAGTTCTCTGGTAGCTTTCTGGGCAGCAATATTCATGAGATAACAGGCACAGCCCTTGAAGTAAATGCTAGGCTGTCGTTTTGAGATGTGTCCCATCACACCTTTAAACATACCAGACATAAATGAGGCATTGTCTGAAGAAAAACTAAGACAATTTTCCCATGAAATTTTCCTCTTTGTCAGTTCATGGTCCAAAAGCTTGAAAATATTCTCTCTGGTTGAAACTTCTTTTCATTTCACCATTGTCAAAAGAGAACAAACAGTGTTTCCAAGCAAAGGGCCAAGATATCGTACAACCACTGCATTCAGTTTTGAGTCATCCATGTCTGTGGATCCATCTGTGGCTAAACTATAAACACTTTTAGTAAGTATGCTTGAAATCATTTTGTCATTTTCATAACCCAACATTTGTACAATGGCTGTAGTTTTGGTTCTAGCATAGCTATATTATTTTACTACATCAGAGTCTGGGAACATTTTTTCTGAATAGATGTCCTGCATGATCGCCTACAACTAGGGGTAAATTATGAGCAATGACGATTTGCGTAAACATCACTTCTGCATTTACGATTTTATATTTTAAATTCTTACTCATAAATGTTGTTTTCTGCATCGTTTTTGTCTTCGTCTCAGCCTTTTGTTGGTGAGATGTCGATTTTGTATGTCTGGAACAATCGTTTATCCCGCCATGCTCCAGAAAAAGATCGATGTGACAAACTGTACAAAACGCATGGCTATCACTGACTTTTGATGCAATGACCGGATATTTTGCACTATACTCTTTTCAAATTTTTTTGATTCACAGTTTTAGTTCTTTTAAATTTCCCAGAAACAAGACAATCTGGTGAACGAGGCCTCTTTTTTTCCAACTTGTGAACGATTGCATTGGTGTTTCTATGCCGCTTAGAAAACGAGAAATACCCATCTACGCAAGCACCGATGACGTAACTATGGATTCCATCAAGTTCGCGGTATGGAGAAGCACCGCACTGAAACTATTGGTAGACGTCGAAGATACAATTTTTTTTATTATTATTTCAAGCACAAACACGATAATCGCAAGTAGCCATTTGGACTATGTCTTTTATTTATTATCAAAATGTGTTTGTATCTCAATAGAAAGCCTGGCATGGCCGAGCGCGTTAAGGCGTGCACTCGTAATCCGAGGGTCGCGGGTTCGCGCCCGAGTCGCGCTAAACATGCTCGCCGTGGGGGTGTATAATGTGACGGTCAATCCCACTGTTCGTTGGTAAAAGAGTAGCCCAAGAGTTGGCGGTGGGTGGTGATGACTAGCTGCCTTCCCTCTAGTCTTACACTGCTAAATTAGGGACGGCTAGCACAGATAGCCCTCGAGTAGCTTTGTGCGAATTTCCAAAAAAACAAAAAAAAATCTCACTAGAAATTTTCTTTTCACCACTTTCAAGCCCTGGGAGAAAAACTTATCACTTTATTGTATATACCTATATAATGTATAATAATTTATGAGCTATAAAAAGTCGTAATATTTGTTTGTATGAGCGTACAGTCGTAATGTATACACCAAAATCGTGATGATAACACTCAAATCGTAATGGTTAGCATCTCTGCATTATATAACCTTGCGGTAATAGTCACCTGAAATGCAGGTACGTTTGTTTATTTTTTTGCACATTATTCTTAATTTGTCAATTTCTGGTTCAAAGTTAGATGTATATTGAAATAACACTTCAGACCTTTTCTCTTCCAGAAGTCTTCCTCAGGTCTTGCATTTAATTATGCCCACCAGTAGCACAGTGGTATGTATGCGGACTTACACACTAAAAACCGGGTTTCGATACCCGTGGTTGGTAGAGCACAGATAGCCCATTGTGCAGCTTTGTGCTTAATTCTAAAGAAACAAAAGCATTTAATTATTGTTGGTTGAACTGGTCAAACTTAAATTAAGAACAATTGGGAGAGAAGGGTGGGCCATCTGCAATTTATGAGATTTTTTATCACAATTATTAGGCGTAACGATTTCTTTAAGTTTTGATTGGTTGATAGCGACGATAATTATTATGTGATCTTTGGTGAGGACGAAGTGTGGAAGATGGTTGGGTGTAAAATGTAACGTGAGCAGAATTTAATTATGAAAACATATTCGTGACAGAAGGTAAGCATCTGGGATAAATATGTTTTTATTCATGTATATAACACAATTTAATTAAACTTTAATTTTCATATTTATATACAGATTTTAATTTGAGGCTTTTGGAAGTTTTGCCCATACCGAGACAAAACTACTCGTTTCAACGCTTTTAATTAACTAACCTAAACTTCAGTAATAGCATATACAGTGTGTGTGCTGAAAACATAATACAAAATTAAATTTATAACCCAGGGGCTGTTTGCTCACAAATTAGTGTATCATATGAATTTTAATTTTATATTCAAATCTTTTTTTTTTCTTCATCTTTGTAAGTGAAGCAAGGTGGTTTAATTTGTGTCTAATACAAAACAATTACTAACTAATTCAACGTGTATGATAATGCCAATCATAAGTTTTTAAGATCTACACTGTTCAGTTTTAGGGGAATTTGGCCAAAAAGCATTTAAAAAATGAATATTTACCTCAATGAAAATGGAATAATGAAGAACAAACACGAATGACTTTGATTTTATAGAATCATTAAGTATAAATGAATCAAAAATGAAGTCGTTAATCCATGAGTAAAGTACAAAATATATACAATAAGGAGTTAGTAAGAGCTAAGTTTATTTATAAATATATTTGTAACAGTAAGGCATGATTCTCCTGTTTTAGTTCAAGTTAAACTTAATTTTTCAAACTTCATCTTTGATGAGTATTATTTCAGTTTTAATGATATATAGAACTTTGTTAACAGGCAAATATTTTGTAAAGTTGAATGAAGTACTTTTTGTTAATTGTTAAGCATGATAAAAATCTCATTAGCTAAACTGAATTAATTTATGTAAAGTATGAAAAAATTCTGAATTGAAATATTATTGTTTTATTTTGTAGTGATGAAGTTTTAAAATGAATTTCACTGATTATATTTTTTATTGGACTTTCTATTAGCATTAAAATGTTAATGTTTACTTCTGTATATTCTCAGTACTGGTACATTTGTATTAGGAACACTTACAACTGGTGTATTTTTTTTGTATTTAGAATCCAAGAATAGTATTGTGGTCTAAAGATACTATAGCTAAATATACTAAACAACAGCTGTTGTATGAGGCCTTGTGTACTACTGTAATAAAGCTACAACTGTATTTTGCGTTTATTGGTCTCCATGACCATGATAATACCTAGTCAGCTCTTACCAGTTGGGTTTAAAGGAAGCAGGCTGGCTGTCTTGTTACTTATGAAATAATGGTTTGTGATTTACTATTTAGTTGTTTTATGTGCACACACTGTATGTATAGTTTAATATTTTTTTAGAAAAAGAGCACATTTATGTGTGATCAGATAGGTGCAAATATATTTTGAATGAAATACATTCTTATTGATATAGATAGGATACTTCTGTGTTTTGTAAAAGGATTAAAAAGTAATTGGCTTAAAAACTGTGACCAAGTTCAGTATTGAAAATGGTATACAGTATCTAATGAATCATAATAGTTAGTCTTTAAGTAAGAAGTTAATATAATACCAAAACGATATAATTGAAGCAGTAACAAATGTTTTGTATGTTATTGACAATGAAAGAAAAATTTAATTCATTGGTTTACAAGTAATAAATCATAAAAAGTTAACATTATTTTTGAGTTGTTTTCTGAAGTGTTTTCATGTTTTCAGAATGAAAATTTAAATTTTCTCTCTGCAATAAAAGTCTGAGATATTTATTTATATTGTGCGTGTTAACCTCTAAACAGCAGGAATCCTGTAGGTAACAGCATCTGGTGATGATTTCTGCTATTCAAGAACTAAAAATAAACACATAGCTGTATGTGGATGTTGAATTAATTTATAGAGATAATAAAGGGAAATTTTCCTGTAACTAATAAGTATTTTATATAAAAAAACAACAACAGGGCATTAAGTATTATATGAACATAATCCAATAATATTATTATCTGATAAGAATTATTCAGTGACAACACAATTTTTCTGGTATCAGTAACTATTGTAAATTTTTGATAAACAAATGTAAGCCCACTTTATTCAAAAGGTTAAAAAAATAAAATTCTTGATTCCTTTTAAGCTGAATACATTTACTGTTTCTATAAGTAGTTTAATAACCCTTATAATAGAATTTTAAAATAACTCTTTGCTGTAAATATTGGTTTGTTTGTTTTTTTTAACATGTATATAGGCACAGGGCTTACTGTTGGTAGACCCGCAGTCATCAAGAGCTGTTTACACTGTGGGTGATTTTAAAATTTCTTCCAAAAAGGCACGCTGCTCCGTGATACCTTTTACAATCATGTCTACAACTGTCGTATGTGGCATGTTGTTATTGGTGTGTGCAGTGACCTATGTTGGTCCATTCTCTACCATTAAGAAGGTGGAAGAAGAAGAACATGGTGATGAAGCTACAAACAGATCGTATGCAATAGTTTTTGATGGTGGTAGTACAGGAACACGGATTCACGTTTTCACCTTCTTGAACAGCACAGGTGAAAGATCTTCAACATTAACCAAAGCATAACAACTTAATTGTAGAACAAGGATTAAAGTAGATGTGATGTATGAAATTCTATTGTGTTTGTTATAATTATTCCTCTGGCATGAAATATTTTGATTCAAATAAGTGTAAAATTACCTTTTAAGTTTTAGTGAACTATTCAGAAAAATTGTTAAGTTATTTTATTTTGATTGCGGTTCTTATCTAAGTCAGCATTACGGATTGCAGTTTCATCTAAGTATAGCTACTGGATAGCTTCTATTAATATACTCTCTTTTTTTCATTCATTTTATATTTTTGAAGATTTAAATTCTAGCGAGTTTTGCATGTCTGTTATGTTCATACCTTTTTTCATACGTGTTTCTGATATTTTCTGTTATAACTGCCATTTTCTTTATTTCACCTGAACTTTTTCTCTCTGTTTTATCTCATGGTGGAAATATAAATATTGTTTATTGTTATACATGTTGTCAATGTTAGAAAGACTCCTGTTTTGGAGTTTACTTGTACTCATTAGATTGACCTTAGATTATTAAGGTTCTAGACCCTTGGATTTTCTTAACTGTAGAATTAATGATTCTCATTCTTATGTAATTATATCTTTGGCAGAAAATATCTTTCATTTTTACTCTTATATTGCTGAGGCTTTTTGAGCATTATCTTTCTCAGATTTGCTATGTGCAATGTGTATTTACACTGCTAGAATAAAAAAGGATTGCCAGAGTATTTCAAACTGTGCAATTTTTGGATTACTGTTAATTTTAACAGATAAGCCACATTGGCAGTTTTTTCCTGCTAGAAATTAAATCTTTGGACTGTGCTGATTTCTTTCAACAATAAACTGGAAAGTGTGATGTGCTATTTTCTCTAAATATTTGCCTATGAATGTCATCAAGCTTCACAAACTTTTAATGTTCATTTTTACCCCTTACCTTCCCTGAAGACCTTTTTTTATCTTCACAACTTATAACTTCTCAAGTTTACTCTGCTTAGTGTCCGATCAATCTGCAGATAGTTATGGCATTCAAAGATTGTTGAGCCTTTGGTTTCTAATAGTATTTTAATAATTCTTTTTATTTTTTTAAAAAAAAGCAAATAGCCCACATCCTTAGTTTGTCTATTTTTATTTTGCATTTATTTTTTGTTACGTTTTGGGGCTTGTGAATATAATTATTTGGCATCTTTTTTTTCAAATTAATTTTTGACACATAACTAAAGTGTTATTAGAGGTCAGACTCATTTATAATGCACTTTTGTGGCCTCTCATTCATCTTCTTTGGTATGTCAAGTCACTTTGTTTTGTATGAGACTTGCTTAGTAAATGAGATTTTAAAAAGATTGTGGGCTGTACCATATTTTGAATAATTGTTTTGTGTGAAACCCTCTTTTCTTGTTCATTATCATTATACACTTAATGTCCCAAGGGCCTATGTTACGGACTAACCCTTTCTCATTCAATGAATTTTTGTAGAAATCCTAAATTATCAAAAGAAAAAAAGACAATCTTCAAGGTACTCAGAGGGTAGAGTAGCCATAGAAACCGTATTTTGTTTATTACTCGTATTGAAGACTATGCTCTTAATTATAACTTATTGTATAATTTTAGTAGCTCTTATGGTAAAAGGTATTTACAGTATCACAGTTTCCACATTGTTTCTCTGTATTCTCTCTTTAGATAACTGGTTGTGAGAGCATCTCTTAGTCATATTTAGCCATCTTGTTCCGCATTTTGGTCAAAGAACACAGGTTTCTGATTTCTCAGGTCTGTTGGTTCTTTAATTGCTTTTACTTGATTTATCTTTTCAGTTTTAGTTATCTTTCTTCTCAGGTTCTGTTATCTTTTTCAGCAGAATCATCCAGTTTTGTCTACTTGATCAGAATGATTTTAAAAAAACTTGTGTAATATATAGAGATACTCATGATTTACCAAAACTATTCATGTGTTAAGTTCCTAATAACAGCATAAAAAGTAGCATCTTAAAAATTCTTTAGGATGGAGGGTTTCCAAAAACTAAGTTCAGGTTTTAAACAGTCGGGCTGAACAAGTACTAGAATATCAGATGTTTATGTTTTCTGTTATTCCATACTTTATTTTCCTTTTAGCAAAGTAAAATTTCTTGACACATTTTTTGAAATTGAAGTAATTTATTTTTCACCCAGCAGTTGCTTCAAACTAGGTAAACTGAATTTGTTTTTTTTGATGATGAGAAACCCACTTGAAATAAAAATGTATCTCAGGGCAGCTGGTATGGGTATGAATACTTTTGCTGATAAGGAGAGAACAGTGTTTTGACCTTCCTTGGTCATCTTCAGGTTGAAACGTTCTCTCCGTATCAGCAAAAGTGTTAATACCCATACCAACTATTCTGAGATGTATTTGAATTTGTGTGAATTTCAACATTGTGTTTTTACTGTAATTTTATATTTTTATATTAATTTCCCAATGATGTGTAAATTCCAATTCTTGTGAAAACTATTTTCCCTGTATTTAGTACAATTTATTTCGTTTCCCCTTGCTACTTGTTTTGTTACCAAAGTTATATGGCCTTTGTTTGACCCCCACACAACACGTTAGTATATACAGTCACGTGAAAAAGTTAGGACACCCCATGAAAGCCTGTGCATTTTTGTTACATTCTTGGATATATATATATATATATTTAATCTTAATTTCAACAATGCTGAGAGATTATAGGAACATAACTAAACAATTAAAACTGAAGAAAAGATTTTTCAAGATCTTCTGTAAATGTAATTCTATAAAAATGCATATTCTAACTGAAGGAAAAGTAAGGACACCTTACCCCCTAATAGCTAGTGTTACCCCTTTAGCTGAAATAACTGCAGTGAGACACTTCTTGTAGCCATCTACCAGTCTCTGACATCTGTCTGAAGAAAGTTTGCCCCACTCCTCAATGCAGAATTTTTTTAGCTGTGAGATGTTTGAGGGGTTTCTTGCATGTGCAGCCCATTTCAAGTCACCCCACAGCATTTCAATGGTTTAAGATCTGGGCTTTGACTAAGCCATTCCAAGACTCTCCATTTCTTAGTTTTCAGCCAGTCCTTGATGGATTTACTGGTATGTTTTGGGTCATTGTTGTGTTGCAAGGTCCATGTCCACTTCAGCTTTACTTTTCTTGCAGATAGTCTCACATGATTCTCAACCACCCTCTGATACACAGTAGAATTCATGGTGGATTCTATTATTGTGAGCTGTCCAGGTTCTGCTGCTGCAAAGCAGCTCCAAATCATGACACTTCCACCTCCATGCTTCACAGTTGGTATGAGGTTCTTTTCCTGGAATGTTGTATTTGGTTTACACCAAACATGTCCTTTGTTCTGGTGTCCAAAGAACATTATTCCAGAAGTCCTGGTCTTTGTCTACTTTCTCTCTTAGAGAGCAAAGGTTCATCCTTGCACACCTCCCATGCAAGTTACACTTGTGCAGTCTCTTTCTGATTGTAGAGGCATGCACTTTCACAGCAAAAGTAGCCAGAGCCTGCTGTAGGTCTCGTAATGACATGTTAGTGTGTTTGGAGACCTCTTTTAGCATCTTGTGGTCTGCTTTGGCGTGAACTTGCTTGGACCACCAGACCTAGGCATGTTAGCAGTTGTTTTGAAAGCCCTCCACTTGTTGACTATTTTCTGGACAGTGGAAAGGCTGATTTCAAAATCTTTTGGGATCTTTTTAAATCCCTTACTAGACTCATAAGCTGCTACAATTTTCTTTCTGAAGGCCTCAGACAGCTCTTTTGCTCTCACCATGGTGCTCACTCTCACTTCAACTGTCAGGAGTACACCAAACTAAATGTCTGAAGTTCAAATGGAATAAGCTTCATTCAAAATGTGCACCTGGTATGATACACCTGTGTGTGAGTTGAGCCATTTTAAGTGGGAATAAATGTGAGGGTGTCCTAACTTTTTCTTCAGTTAGAATATACATTTTTGTAGAATTATATTTACAGAAAATCTTAAAGAATTTTCTTCAGTTTTAATTGTTTAGTTGTATTCCTATAATCTCTTGGTAAATATTCAGATTAAATATCTATATACCCAAAAATATACAGGCTTTCATATGGTGTCCTAACTTTTTCACATGACCGTGTCATCTGTGACTGAGCAGTTTTTTCTTTCTTGTTAATAACTTTTTCAGTTTTGGCATAGCATTAGCATATTTTATTGTCTATTCAACAGTATGTGTCTTATCAGGTGAGAATCTCCAGATAGTTTTTTTATCTAGATTTTCTGCATTGCTAGCTTGATCATTTCAACATTAAGGTTTGAATTTCTTTTCATCTTAAATGTTGATGATGTGTCTTTAACCCATGTAACCTGTGGTTGATGGTAGTTGTTACCATTCATATAAAGTTGAGACCTTTGTTTCCCTGCTTTTCTGTTAGGTGTGATCTTTTCCAGTGTTTCCTCTTTCTTACTGGCATTTGTGGTCTGATTCAGAACATACATGATCTGTTTTCCCAGTGATACCTATTGTTCTGGATTCCAGATTTCATATTTGGTCAGATCCTTTTCTTTATCTGTTTTCACATCATTTTGTCACTCAGATTTTATTTTTCTTTATTTTCATGGCTGGATATTATATGAACCTATGTGGATAAAAACAGTTTTATCTTCTATATTTGTCATGGTGTACCTGATTCCTGCAACTTACTATTATTCGAGTGAAAATGACTTTATTCAGTTAGGCAGCTTTCTTGTCTTTTGCTTTCCTCTTCTCTAACATTTTTATAATCTTTCCTGCTGGTGTCTAGTTGGTATCATTCTGACTTGCATTTTTTGCTATTTTTTCTAATTAATTTCAAATAACTATCCACTGAATACAAATCTCTCTTTCTCTCTCTCCACTTTTGTTTTTTTTAAAGATGAAATGACAATCTGGCAAAGTCAGTCTTGAGTTATTTTACCTTGACTTAACTATTTATTTGTGATCTTTTAAATTTAAAATGAAAATTCTGTAACAATAAAGGAAAACTTAGTTTATGAATAAATTAAATTTTTATGCATTATTTCCATTGTAATTATTGTGTATGTGTTACAGTTACATTGAAAATAACAGTAAAATGTTTTAAGACATAGCTAGTAAGGTGAATTAAATATAAAATTTCTAAACTCAAATTATTAATTTATTTATAGAAACAGGCCTAAACCTTCTGGATGAATACTTTCAAGAAGTTAAACCTGGACTATCAAGCTATGCTGAATCTCCATCAGAGGTGAGTTGTGGTGAAAAATACTTTTTGGAGGATTCCAATTTAAAATAACTGTTTTTGTAGCCTTCATTAACCTCCAATAATTTGTTTTAGGATTCTCAAATGTTTAGAAATAAATCAAAAGTTCTTCAGTTTAGCCAAAGGTATTATTAAGATGACAAATAAACAAAGATGAAAAGTGCAGTAAGTGACAGAGTAACACTTGAGAAAGTCTTGGAAGATTAGTTTACATAGGTATCTCGGGTGGAAGGGTAGTTTTCTTCAAGTTTCACAATTTAACTGCTGCCCATTTCAACTTTGTTTAATCACTATGAAGATTTTGTAATATTATCTGATAAATGTTGCTATTTTTCTTATTGAAGGTATTGTAAGGGTTTTAATAAATTAGAGAAATATTTTAAAGCTATTTAGTTATTCTTTTTGAACAGATTAAAATTTGCTGATAAATGCTTATTGTTAATATTTTGTATTTTTTTAATACCATCTAATCTGTTTTTAACGTCATGTATCATTAAAAAGTAAAAGTCTGCCTGTATTTAAATTTTATCATTAAATTTGAAAAAATTAATTTATCAGATTCAGTTTTATTCTTAGAATATTTGTATTTGCATTAACCTGCAAGTTCACGTTAAGATATTGTTTATCTGAGGATGTTACCATGATGTTAGATTCTTGTATGCCGATTTTTTTATTTTTTTTTAATGATCCATTTTTATTTTCTGGATTGTAAAATTGTGTCATTATGAATTGGATATAAATGTACTTGTATTTTGCTTACATCATAGTTTGTATGGTACTTCAACCTGTAGGGTCTTTTATCAAAAAGTGGTTACCACCTTTTAATATCTACAAAGTAAAATGTACATTATTTGTATTTGTGGGAACTTACCTTTTGCTGGATAAGAAATGTGAATACTAAGCATTGGCTTTGTAATATTGAACAAACATGCAGCTGTCACTTTTAAGAAGTTAAGAATCATAGTATGATTATATTAAATGCAATAAGGTATCTTTCAGGCTGCCAACAGTATTGTACCCCTTTTAGAAAAGGCTAAAACAGTGATTCCACCTGAATTGTGGAGTAGCTCCCCCTTGTGTCTGAAGGCAACAGCAGGACTGAGATTTCTACCGACTCATACAGCTGATGCCATTCTATATGAGGTTACTGGTCTTGTTTACTATACAATTACAATTTGTATTCATGAGTTCAATCAATAATTAAGATTTTGGCATACATTATCTTGGTTCATAAGTATTAAGTTTTCTGTGTACATGGTATTTAGTCCCACAGTTAATCTCATAAAAGTTAATCATGGAATAAACTTCCCACGTTGTCATATTTAATTTTACAGCTTCTTTGTTCTTCAGTATATAACACGATGTTGAGGTGAACTTTTCTCTACAGAGAATAATTAGTTTACTTTAAGACACTGAAAAAAAAAAAAAAAGATTTGTATCTCATGTTTTACAGTTATTGTATCTTTGACTCTATATTTAAATGTTTAAATTGTAAAGTACTTTTATATCAACAAACACAATAGATATTTTTGGAAATTGAAATTGAAGAATGTTACAGATACTCCACCTTATATTTTGAGTTTCTGAAACATGGTGATTTTTTTTTTTATATTGATTTTAAGAAATCATAAGTTTAGATGTTTTCATAAAGCAAATTTATCATCGTGTAGGTCGACAAAAAAATCAAAAGCTACCCATTTCTTGCTTCCAATGGTTCGGTTTCAATCATGAATGGAGATGATGAAGGTAAGAATACCATTATATACCCAGTAAAGTTTGAAAACAAAAATGTGAAGTGAATGTGACAGCAGCTTGGATGATTTTTATAGATCATATTTTAAATCATTTATTTTTCATTGTACTTTTGTGATTTTCTGTAAGTAGATAAAAAAAAAATTTTCATCATTTGATGTTATCTTTTTTTCTTCACTTAATAATTAAAATCTTTCTCTTTCTCTAGGAATTTTTGCTTGGTATACAGTTAATTTTCTTTTAGGTAAGTCTTAATTCATGGAATTTAAAAAAAATATATTATTGTAATTTAAGACCTCAAAACTTGGTTTTCTGACAATATTTTTGGGATGTATCCGTAGATAAACATCTGTTTGGACATGTATGGCAGTGATCTTTAAATAAACAAGTGTTACTGTAACAAAAGGCTCCGAGAGAAGTTTTATAATGTTACATCATATATCCTATAGAAACAATGAATAAGAAATTTAGGTTTTTCTATTCATATTTGGTGAATGAACACATGACTGAGTAAAAGGTGTCAGGAGTCAGAAAATGTCCATAATTTTTGGAAAGAACTGTTGTTGGCCTGTAAGGTATTTGGTTGTCAAATATTAATACACAAAATATGTATGGAAAAATTAATTGTGGAATAAGAAATGTGTGTACAGACACTGGTACAAGGTACTGCATATAATTTATGGAGAAAAAAAAAAGAGTTATTAAGTGATAATGTGTTAATTAATTTTATATTTTATAGGCCATTTAGGCAGTGGTTCACACACTGTTGCCACACTAGATCTTGGGGGTGGCTCCACTCAGATCACATTTCAGCCAACCAATCTGGAGATGCTGGCATCCATTCCCACAGAATACTTAGTGAAGTTAAATATTCAAGAAAAACCTGCTTTCCTTTATACCCACAGGTAACAAGCACTTAAAAAAACATCAGTTTTTGTTGGCGAGCTGAAAAACCTTTGTTAAAAGTTTTTGTGAGTATGTAAGCTATAATAGTACATAACTGTGGTACTTTTATTTCTAAATAATGAAGGATGGTGGGTCAAATGAACTCTTTTTAAAGTATCTTCCAGGATTGTTATTGATTTAGAAATAAAATAATACAGTTCCTTCACTATATTGTGTTTTTCTTACAGTTATCTGGGTAATGGACTAATGTCTGCTCGCCTCTCCATACTTAAATCATCAAGTTCTAGTGAAAGTAAGTTTTACTGGTCAGAAAAAATTCTAATTGGTACCTTAAAAGAATGTAAGATATTGGATGGTAATTAGAAATTCTGGCTAAACTGAAAATACATGTTTCAGTGTTATAAATCATTATTACATAAAATAAAGTTAACTTGAATATTCATTGTGTAACAATGTTGCTTTTGCACTGATGTGATAATATTAGGAGAGGAATTAAAGTTAGTCCAACTTAATGTAACGGAAACAATTGCACATAAATGTAGATAAGAAAATGAACATGACATTGAAAAACTTATTATCAGCTGCCTTATTTTCTTGAAAGTAACACATTATTTATTCTCTTCTATGATTTTATATTTTTTATACTTTTTAAATGAAATGGTTCACTTATTTTTTTTATGATTATCTGTTTATTTTGTTTTGTCCAAATTTGTGTGGCTTGAGGTTCTTTGTCAGCCTTATGTGTGTTCTTTTTTATTTTATTATTGTATGACAGGAATCACATTTAACAAAAATTATACCAATAGTGGGGGGCATTAAAAGTTTGTTGTATTCAGTATTGGAATTCGTTTGAGATCTTTGTTTGTTTGCTTGTATTTCTTGAGTGAATGTTGTATCTTTTCATCGTTGTTAGTTGTTCCACATATTACTTGTGATTATAATGTTTAAGTTAAAATGTGTTCAATTTTATAGAATCTGCTGATGGGAAAACCGAAATTCTGCGGAGTCCTTGCATTCATCCTCTGATTATGAAATCATGGCAACATGCTGGAATGGAGTATCTTGTAATGTAAGTACATTTTCTGTTATCATTTGAGATTATCTGAAACATAATTTCAAGCATGATTTTGTAAAGTGAATTTTGGTAATGTAGAAAAGTATGCTATATATTCCAGTGGTTTGCTTTTTTAATTATCGTATAGTTTAAGCAAAACTGAAATTAAATATTGCTACTAGTTATACTGCTCTGTGAAGCATCCCTTGAGCAACATATTTCATTTCATTTTTAAAATGTTGTATTTGATCATAGTATAAGCAATTGGTATATTAATATCAGTTGTTAGTCCTTGGAAGGTCTCTATATTGATATTCTTTAAAATAGGGGATTAGAGTCTGGAAAGTACGGGTTTGATGCCTGTGTTGACAGAGCGAAAACATTTGTTGGGAATAACATACACGTAGCAGAGGAAGTGAAGCAGAGACCAATGTATGGTATGTCCTACTACTATGACAGAGCTGTTGACTCAAAATTAATAGGTAGGATGGTATTTGATGTCTAACTATTTATAGTTCAATATTACATTAATATTTTCAGTCCTAAACAACTATTCTGCACAGCTGAAGCTACACAGAAATATTAATGTCCAATATTAATCCACTGAAGTTAAACAGTGTGTGATGTTTGAAATCTATAAACACTCCTGGTCAACATCTGTAGTTTCCCAGTTATGGCTTCTGAGGTTTATACCAACTGGAGCAAACCAACAATATAAACTGTCTTTTGGCATGTTACCTTTATTTATTAGCTTGAAAGGAAAGTTTCTGGAAATTTAAGCTAAGGCAACAGTGCTTATATTCACATACATACATTGTTGATTCTTACACTATTGAATTTTGTACAAATTCAGGGAATAATTTCACAGTGTATGTTTAACAGTTTAAAATAAGTTATATGCATTTCCAAATGTAAATTACATGGAAACAAACAATGTTAAAATGAATATATAATAGTAAATCTATTACAGTTGATGTAAGGTTGTATTTGATTAAATTAAAAGCAAAAATGCTTGTAAGAATATATATATCACTACCTAGTTTCCAAGACTTTCATGTGTTATCTGGTTTTGTTTTTTGTAGCTTAGTCTTCTAAGAAGAAATTTGCACACACAACTTAGCCAATGCTTCACTGTGAAATTTCCTTGAAAATACATCATTAAGAAACAGTTGAATTTGAAGTAAAATTTTATTCAAAAACTTTTTATTTTGTTTATTTAGCTTTCATACGTGGTATTGTTTATTTTACACTGCCGTTGCTTTTAATTCCACTGTTGTGCCGAGAAGAAAATATTTATACATTTGATTCCAAAAACTGTTCTGCAAAGTTAAACCTACCCGAGTAAATTTTATGAAGCTTAAAACTTACATTCTTTCCAAAGAAGAGACTGGTTGAGATTTTGGGACTGATTTTTTCAAAGTTAGCCTTGTAACAAACTTTTAATATTAAAAGTGGAAAATAATAGTGAAAGTTAAAAATGTGGTTTGATTACTAGTGAATTTACTTAACTAATAATTCCTTTTAAATTTATCTGTATTTAAGCCTTCAGCTGTAATGATTGTTTTTCTGTATCTTCTTTCAGATAAAGATGATGGTGGTGTGGTGCTAGTTGGAGATTTTGTAAAAGCTGCAGAAAAAGGTTTGCTTTGTAGAAATTATTTGGTCTATTTAAGCAGAGTAAGAATTATTTACTTTTGAAGCTTTTACCGACTGCATATGCTTGGAGTAGGTGACGTTTTGGTTTCTGCATGCATCCTAAAACATCTGCTTCAACACACCAAGCAAGTGCAGTTCATAAAAACTTCAGGTGTAGTATTTTTCTTTTTATTAAGCATTTTTCAAAGTTTTGTTTAATGAACACTTTTTCAAATTATTATTGAAAAATCTCCGTAAATACTCTGGTGTTTCACCCAAGTGATAATTTTGGTAGTAGGTTTTATAAAATAGCAGAGTTAAAACGAGTGTTGTTAAAAGGTTAACTACTAAAGTTGCATCATTTCATCAAATAATATTCATTTCACTCCGATATCATGAATCGTACATAAATCGGGATCTTGTGACATACGCTGTACGTATTTTATTTTCAGCTTTCTTGTTAGGAAGTAGGGATCATGCAAGCTGTATTAATTTTATGTGGTAAATTACTTACAAGATGCTTTGAGTGATTTCTTTAAGTGGAAAGTGTCTAAACATATACATTTATCAAGAACATTTATTTGAATTTAAGTAAACTATACAAATAATTAAACAGTGGCAGGTTTTGATGAAAGTATCAGATTATTTAATTTTATACAAAAAAAACATTAACTACCCTTGTTTATTTTAAATGAAACTCACTAAAGAGAATACTTGTTAAGTAACAGAATTAATTTGAATTTTTGTTTTCTTTTAGCCTGTGCTAGTGATGGTGACATCAACATGCCCTTTCTGTGTCTGGACCTAACCTACATCGGCTCATTACTCCACAACGGTTTTGACCTTCATTTAAGTAAAGAAGTTACTGTAAGTACCTTCAATTAGGTAACATAAATATACAAGTCTATCTAAGTTTATTTCAAAACTAGTTTTATAAGACTGTGGTCTATACAGTTTTTAAAATTTGCATATTTGTTAATGCTATATATTACAGTACACAAATTATCAGTATTGTAGTTTGATAATAAATATATTATTTAAACTAAGAATATTTTTATGCATTTATGGTAAGAAGAGCAGTGAGATAATATTCACCCTTTTTGTTATCAAACAGCTTATTAAAAAGATCAAGAACTTTGAGACAAGCTGGGGTCTGGGAGCAGCCTTCAGTCTTCTAGCCTGAATTTGACGAACTTATGATAAACCTTACAAGTGTTAAAACATCACTATAGCTTTGTTTTATTACAGAATCATAACAAGATGTCATAAAAAAAATGGTGTTTTGCATCAAGCTATAACTTTGTAACAAACTGAGAAATTATATGAAAAGTTTTCGTTGTTACGCGAGGTAGAAATACATGAAAGTTATGTGAGAAGTTACTTTTGTGAGATTTCAAACCAAAGACATGTTTCAGTATTTAACAAGTTACCAAAAATATTTTAAGAAATATATATATATATACAAAAAACATTATATATTATATTATTGTAACCCCCTTGTTTATTTGTATCTTCCAAGCATGCTATTAGACTTTGCACCCTAATTGATCTTTGTTTAAAGCAAGTTTTAGCTTAGTTGTTGAGATGAGTTTCTTTAAACTTGTTAAAAGGTTTCATTTACGTTTCTAATGTTTTGTTATGGTTGAGGTATGTTACTTGTAGCAAAACTTCAAATATACACTGAAAAAGAATGCTTTACAAAAGTATAGGACAAATAATTATCTCTCAGTTTTACTTATTATGTATGTTGCTTAAGTAAAATTAAAAGCATTTTATCTGTTATAGCTATACAATTCTTCATTGTGTTAAGTGTTGTGAATACCAAAACTAAGGCAACTAGAAATAAAACTATTTTAGTACAGCTGTTTGTATGTAGAATTACTGTACATAAATAAGAAGTGGGACTTCTCTTCCCATCATTTCAGCAGTATAGTTGAGATGTTATATTTTATTGAAAAGGTGACGTAATTTATAAATTAATTATTTGCACAAACAATAACATATCTAAATCATAAACTTGACAGTGATTCTAACCACCAGCTACTTGTATGCAATAACAGTTCTGGAATCGGAACAAACAGTGTAAGGGGTACAACAGTATACCAACATGTGGCAATGTACTGTAAACAAGTTTCACTTTCTGTAACTTTGTTACAATGAGAGTTTACTGTAAAGATTGAACATAAGTTGTAGGGACCAAAGAGAATTGTTCATTAAAAATGGAGGGCGGGTTAGTTGGGGCGGGCAGGGGTTTAAAGTGTTGTTGACCATAATTGTTGTAAAAACACTGCTAGGCTAATCTACTACCCCATCTGCAGTCCGCTATTTCTCAAGTGTAAGATTTTGATGGTGGCACCCCAGATTGTTGCGCGGAGACTGACTAATTGCACTTGCTAGCGGCGTAGCTGGTGGTCAGCAGCGGTGACAATTAATTTAGGGAAGAAGAGAAAAATAAATATCTGTACCTGGTTCGATACAAAGGATGTAATATTGATTCTTTTCACACCCTAGTGACTACAATTATACATCGTTACAAGCCTACACTTCGATACATGCAGTTCGGTTCAAGGGGCTTTTGTTACTATGTGTTTATATGGACAGTTGGCTGGACCAGTCAACAACTTTGATACAAGTGATATATTCGGTTCTAGCGACTTTGAAACAATGAGTTTACTGTATATAATTTCATGTTCCACTTGCACACCAAACCCTCCTGAAGGTCTTCTCTTGTAGTTACTACAGCTAACTAATTCAATAATTTTCAGTATCAAAATGGAATAAATTGCTATGAGTTAATTTCACAATGGTATGCTTTGTTCATCACTGTTCATATCTCCTGGTAGATTTTTCAGTTTTAAGATACATCTAATTAACATTGGCAACATACAAGGGAAAATTAAGTTTCCTTTCTTTGTATGATTGCAGTTAAGCACAATGTACTATCTGCACTCTTGCAACACTTGGTATTGAAAATCCTGTTTCTGGCTTTGCAAGTCTGCAAACATGCTTCTGTGACACTGGGGAGTCACTTTCATTAACCTAATGTATATTTAGACATAGGCTCGTATCTGGCTACTGAGAAAGTTGCTAGATTGAGTTCAAATGTAAGACAGATATTCAAACATTTTGTTTTTAACAGTCACTAATTACAACTATAAATCATAAAACATGCCTCAGACTGATAGATTTGTGGCCTAAGACTAAGCCTTACACGTATAATTGTCATGTTTTCACACTATTTACTTTATACTGTGACTACCTATTTTCCAAACATGTTTGTTAGTACTTGTTTCTTCTATTTTTGTGAACTCTCAGTATTACATCCACGTACAGAAGGAAACTTGCCAGAGAAGTAAGACTTCATTAATTATATTATCCAGAGATAACAGGATAATATTTTTTCATTAAATAAAAACACAATACCTTGTGATAATCAGAAAAACTTTCTGGCAAAGCAATGACAATTAACATGTTCAACATTTGTATTTGAGAATTACATTAAGGAATATTTATTCAAACATAGTTGAAATAATCAGAATTAAGATTTTTTTAAAATTTGAGATCCACTGGATAGGGCAAGGTTAAAGGTTTGATTGAAAGCTATAGCCACGATCTGACAAAAAGAATAGAAGCAATGTTTCAGAAAGGTTGACAGTATTGTAAAAGTAACCAACTGATTTTTATCTGAATGGCCAGGTGCACCTCTTAAACTTTTAACTTTACAAGGCAGAGCATGACTGGTATTTTCAGTTGTTGATGATTGTTTTATTCAGTTAAAGGTAATAATGGTACAAAAATAGAATGAACTGTTTCATTCTTATAGAAACAGCCAATCATAAAGCTACTATTTAGTAATTAAGTTCTTCACCAATTATCATATAACCTTATTGTTTGAACTCTAGAAAGACCATATTTACATGGATACGAATATGCCCTTGTATTTATCATGAGAAAGGTTACCTGTTATAAAGAAGTCTCTAAGTAGTAAATACACGTAGAAGATCTTTCAAAAGATGGTACCAATGTCTCACTTGCTGTTCAAAGTCATGTGCCCCAAAAGTTAAAACACTTGCCACCACTATTAATTTTCTGAGAGAGGACAGAAGCCACGAAGAAAACCATTAGATTACATATCTGCTTGATGTACCTTCAAAATAATAGTTCTCCCAAACAATATGAGAAAAAATTACTTTATTATTGTTTGCATCATATTTAACAAGTAACCACCAATAAAACACACCAGAAAGTAGATTACCTGATGTTTAAATATTATAAAGCAGCTAAGATGGAACCAACATAAAAATTGAATAATACTATAAGTGCTACTAAATAGTTCATACTTAACAAATAAGATCTTTTAATACAGATTCTGATTTCTAATATTGTCCATTACATTAAAGACAAACCCCAATGATAGCTAGAAGTTGGGTCATACTATTAAGTAGTATGAGCTTCCAAACCCATCAAACAAAACAGCAACACCATAAATTAACCTGTACCGAGTTACCAAAATACTTCACTGGATAAAAATAAAAGTTTTTATTTTAAATTAAATGTTTTTATGATAGGTTTATTGTAATATTGCTCTCTGAACAGGAGTTCAAAAAATAACATTAAACAGGTAAATCAGTTTTAAAGTTAAAAGATGGACCAACTATTTGATCTAAAAACAGCAATGGCATGAAAAGACTGGAATCCTTCCTTACAAAACACATGCGCAAGTGTTGAAAATAACTCTGCATCTGTTATCACAGTTTGGAGAAATGTGGTGGCTTCTCCGATTTCTTGGCCACAGCTTCTGAAGCTTTTATGACATCCTCACTTTGTAGCATTGTCATATTCCAGCATTGCTGCAAGAGAAAATTTCAAACAAATTGAAATTAAAACTTGAGGCAGTTAAACAAAAAGACAATAACAGTATTAACACTTACTGCATAATAACATGATTTCTCTTGTAAATTTACAGATGAAATGTTAAAACAGAAGAGGGCAAATTATATTTATTTTGCTTGAAGCTTTCTTATTATTGGATATAAATTGATTAGGTCAGAACTATAGAGCCCATATTAGAAACAGTCACTAGTAATGTAATCTCTGATGATGAATTTTTGAGTTATTTGTTACTGGTACATGCCAACACACACAAAAATTAAACTTACCATGAACTTCAATCCTTCACTGATGGTGTGATCTCGTGAATAGTTCAGAGCTACTTTACAACCCTGAACAGCCACTGGACTTTTCGAAGCAATAGTCTCTGCCAGTTTGTTAACTTCTGACATCATGACTTCTTTGTTAGGAAAAACCTGGCTTACAAATCCCATCTGTACAGAGATGAATTAATATTTAATGAATTTTCTCCAGATGCAAAATAAGGTGATTAGAATTATTAAGTTAATACTATAATGAACAAATGATATCACAACACAAACTGTTCAGGTCTACAGCTTGAGTCGTTGTTTTTAAATAGCCTAGTATTGTAAGTAAAGATTTGCACAAATGAGCAAGTTGGCATATTTTTATATAAAAATTATAATAAATGAGAAAACTAAGACCTGAAGTAATCTGAAAATTTCTATCAATAAACTTTAATACATCTCAAAATACGAGTCTGCTTTCATTCCAATAAGAGGAAATGCAAAACATCTTACTCATTTCATAATTTTGGTAGTAGAGGATAGTAAGATATCTATTAGTTCTAGTAATCTACTAAAAGTAAAATATGATAACCAAATACCACTGGCAATAACCTGAACCATATAATTTCGTTACAAGTGGTAATTATAATTTAAGCTTACTATTAAAATATTCCAGATAATAATGGTAATAAAAAAGCCAATTTCTGTTATTTAAATTAGTGCTTCCAAAATTTTGTGCTATAGAATCTTTACATTTATTAAACAATTTGTATTTATTAAACTATATATTAATTATTAACCCTTTTGGCAAGGTTGACGACCTCAGTCGACTTGAAGGCTCAGTGCAGCAGGCGACCTTCCTTTATTCCTGTTATTCTTATGTATTGAATTTAACATATATAGTATTGGGTACAATTGCTGAATATTTCAGAGACTTTTGTTGGGTTATTATCATGATTTTAGTACTGATACCGTAATTAGTTGAAGTATCAAACATGTATATTCAACACCGTGCCAAACATTAAAAGTTATTATTCAGTGCCGAAAGGGTTGATTTGATAGATTTTTAAAATTTCCTTTTTTTTAAATACACAGTATAGCAGTAATTTCTGCTAGTGTTATTCACTAGAGTGTCACTAGTCCTACTATATGGACTTGTTTACACATGCCATGAGCTTATGAGGCACTGCTTTAAAAATAGCATTCCTTTTTAAAATATTACACATTCCATACATAAATATACACAAACCCTCATGATCCTATATATTTTGTGACTTAGTGCTATACATTTATACTACAGAAAAAACAATACCCACTCCTTTAGCTTCACCAGCTTCCATCTTTCTTGCCGTGTAAATCATTTCTCGTACCATACTGTTGTTTCCAACAGTTTTTGGAATTCTTTGGAGTGTACCTAAATCTGGAGCAAACCCTAAGTCAACTTCCTGGTGTTTGAAAATTAAAAATTTAGATTAATACTCAAATGCTTGATCCAAAATAAAAACAAACCACATTCACAAAACATAACCAGAAAAATAAAAACAAACCACATTCACAAAACATAACCTGAAAAATAAAAACAAACCACATTCACAAAACATAACCTGAAAAATAAAAACAAACCACATTCACCAAAACATAACCTGAAAAATAAAAACAAACCACATTCACAAAACATAACCTGAAAAATAAAAACAAACCACATTCACTAAAACATAACCTGAAAAATAAAGACAAACCACATTCACAAAACATAACCTGAAAAATAAAAACAAACCACATTCACCAAAACATAACCTGAAAAATAAAAACAAACCACATTCACAAAACATAACCTGAAAAATAAAAACAAACCACATTCACTAAAACATAACCTGAAAAATAAAAACAAACCACATTCACAAAACATAACCTGAAAAATAAAAACAAACCACATTCACCAAAACATAACCTGAACATATTTTAAGTTCAGTTGCACTGAACCCAAACAGAAAAAAAAAATCACTTCAGCACATAAGAAGATATTGTTAAAACATAATACATCTTACTGTGTGTCCCAAAAAACATACATGAAAACGTTTTTAGTTGTTTTTTATATTTCACATACAGCTACACAAGAGCTATCTGCACTACCCATCCTTAATTTAGCAGTGCAAGACTAGAGAAAAGGCAGCTAGTCATCACCACCCACTGCCAAATCTTGACCTACTCTTTTACCAAAAAACAGTGCTACTGACTGTCACATTATAATGCTCCCACAGCTGAGAGGGTCAGCATGTTTGGTGTGACAGGGATTCAAACCCACAACCCTCAGATTATGAGTCAAATATGCATAATTCTATAAAGAAAAATTACCAACAGATATTTATATTAAACTTGATACTGAAATAGAAAATTAATAAACATTCTGAATAATTTTTATCAGATAAATAATTTAATTTTCTTAGTGCTGAAGTGTTTTCAAAAACATATTTTTTCTAATAATTGACTTTGAAGATTTACAGATATTCTTGTTGATAAAATATGAAGCTTCTACAAACTTTAACTAGTGTCAAGAAAATACTAACCTGGACCTTTTCTCCCACATACCATTCTAGTCTTACAAGCAAGCATTATTTAAACAGTTTGTAAAATGTATCCTTAATCTTACAGCCAATAACTTAACTAAAGAATATATACATATCAGTACCATATACATACTGACATATGAAACGTTACAAGTTCCCTCTTAATTTTGCAAAAACTCAGTCTATATTAATAGATTTCAAAAATACCAGAAACTCCAGCTATTTGAAATAATTGGCTGTTCTTTCTTCAGAAGTATAAAGGTCAGTATTAAAATATAGAAAACTAGTACAACTGATGTGAATTAAAGTGTGCGCATGCCCCAACCTTCTATACAGTGCCATTCAATGTGGTATTATGAATCTGATGTGAAAGTTTTCATCTTTTCATGTTATCTTACTTTGCTGGCTTTTTTTTGTTTTTTTATTTAAGAGTATGGGAAATACCAGATACAATAGAAAGTGATATTACACAATACTTTAGATATGTATTTAGGAGATTCTGCATGTTATGCAAATTGTTTAATCGACAAAAGTATTTTTACATTTTACACTAGCATCACTTTTCACTCAGACTTATCAGAGTAACATGAAAATATTCTATAATTACTTTTGTTTTATTTGAGGGGGGAGTTCTGTGTGTTTATCTCATTTATGATGTCAGTAAAAAAAAACAGTAAAATTCCTTTCTGTGCCTGAAGGAAAGTCATCTTTTCTAAAACATACCATATTCTGATTTGAAACAATATTTTCTTTGTGATTTTACTATTTCTGTTTCAACATCATATCTTGGAGTTGTTAAATAAACATGAGATCTACCTTTACTTGGAACCATGCGTCTTGAGTACAGTACCGAACATCACAAGCCGCGATTAAGTCAACACCGCCTCCAATACACCCACCATGAATGGCTGCAATCACAGGCTTCTGGCACTGAGAAAAAAAACCCCAAAAATAAAGATTATAAATTTGGTTCTGTTAATATCCTAGAACAATAACTTCAAACACTGTAAGTAGATTTTCACGTTTTGATAAAGAAGTCTGGAATACTTTAATTACATAATAATAGAGAAGAAAAAATATACAA
Organism: Carcinoscorpius rotundicauda; assembly: GCA_011833715.1. Classification (NCBI taxonomy): domain Eukaryota; kingdom Metazoa; phylum Arthropoda; class Merostomata; order Xiphosura; family Limulidae; genus Carcinoscorpius; species Carcinoscorpius rotundicauda. Next base: position 160,058,947 of record CM022392.1, on the reverse strand, counting down.
ATGTAAACTGTCACACTTACAATTTGTATTTTTTATACTTTTTTGTGTATAAATTGGTTTTTATATTCAATCATTAGCTTCTTGAAAAATTAATTTCACACTTTGGTTTATTGAAGTTTGCCAAGTTGTATAAACTGGATTACATTTTTACAAATAATTAAGAGTTATAAATGAATTACATGCAACTTCATTGTTAACAGTGTTTACTAAATATTTATTTCAATGTTTCAATATTTTTATCCTGTATCTTGAGTTTTTTGTTATTTTCACCAAAAGCCTTTAACACATCAAACTTGTATCTCTCTTTGAAGCCTTGGTTGTAACTTATCTAAAAGCAAACATAAACAGGAATCGAAATATTGAGAATGGTAAATCTTACTCGTGTGTATATTGCATGGTATGTCACAGCATGTTTTTTCTTGTAAATGAGGTAAAGATTAATATTACTTCAAGACAAATTAAAACTATTCCAAAATCCTTCAGAACTCAAAGCAATTATCTGTTTGTAAATACAATTTTTTATTTAATTTGGGTTAATTCAGTATTACAATTTCTCATTAATATAATTTCTCTTTTGAAATACTCTTACTGATTACACATAGTACATTAATTTCGGGGGAAAAGGTACTAAATATATATATATATATATGCACATTAAAATAACATCTGTATGAATATGTATTATTTTACAATTTATTTTGTAATACACATTAATATGACTAGTCACTAGCAGACATACGTCATGGCCATACATATATAAGGACTTCATATAATTAATATTCTGAAATGTACATTCTTTGGTCCAATGATAACAAATACCCATTTTTAATGGGTGGGGATGAAACATGTCTTTACAATTGAAGTTTGTTTGTTTTTCTAACAAAGATCTAACCACAAAACTTTGAACACAATAAATTAGTTACTGTAACTGACGAAATGGACTGACATTGTTGTATATTTTTTTTTAATATTTCATCATTTCTACATACTAAAATTATTTAAGGTGTGAAAATGAAAACAATTTAAATATAAGTATTATCGAATCACACAACATTAAAAACCCTCTCAACCATAACAATTTGAAAAAAACATACAAATGTGAACTTGTAGTAATATTTCGTAACTATGACTTTACTTTTTCCAGAGCATTAAAAGACTCCTGGTAGATAGCAATTAAAGACTGTAAGTATTTTGCCCTTCTGGCTACATCAGACTTCCTTGAAACTTGTGATGTAATCAAGTCAGCCATATCACCTATGTCCAATCCTTAAAAAGAAATAAGAATCATCTAATGAGACTTGGAACTCAATTGCATGTTTTTTTTTATAAGTTGTTTAAAGATACTGCCACACCCAGCTGAAAAGTCAGAACAAGTGTTTATTATGTTATTAGTTTCAGATCATGTAAAAAATATCACGTGATACTATTTGTCAAACAGAAAACAATTTCTGAAAGTAAAATATGGTCGAATATATCATTTTTCAATCCAAATTTCAAACTTAAAATCACAAGGGGAAAGATTTCCACATAAACTAGTTGGTTTCTTACTTCAGTATTATGTAATCTTTATACATCTTTAAACTGCCCTTATTTAAGCGACATTAACATGTATGGATTCCAACCACTGTGTAGAATACACAGTTAATACTGGCGTCTGTTGACTGATATCTGTGGATCTTATTTCATCATAATTTAGGATGTGGACACTTCAGTTAAAAAGTAATTAAACTATAAAAAAATTGTTCAAACAGTTTTAGGTTAAAAAAAACATCCTACAAATAAAAAGACTGATGCCATTTATTCAATTTCTTTAACACGATACGAGTAGGGTTATGTTGGATTAACAGCTGGATGTTTAATGATACATTAGTAAAAATCCCTAAAGCCTAATATGTGAATCAATCTTACATCAATAGGCACTTAATACGATACAGAAAATTAGCTGATGGAGTATTAAAGACCTTGATGTCAGTATACATCAATTAAATGCCCTTGTGAAAAAAAAAAGTTTATAACCAGTTTGAAAAGTAAAATCACAAGAAATACTGGCAATTACTCAATGACAACTAATCGAAAAGAATGTATGCATTAAATCTAGTGCCTTAGACAGACATAAAAAAAAAAAGAAGAGAAAAAAAAAAGGCAAATAGATTGTAGGAATTACAGAGTTTTTCAAAAATATGGTAATATGGAACAGTTTCCTTTCATTACAAGTATATTATAATAATGCCCTAAACTATAGCCTACTGCATTAATATTAGGGTGAAATTCAGATTACTTTTTAAAACTGAGTTAGAAACAATAATACAGAAAATAGGGCAAGACAGAAGCACTGTTGTACTTCAGGGTACCTGAATACCACGAAATCCTCCAAGAGAACTCTAAACATTATTTTACATTTTACTTTGCTCAATATTTTGTAATTATGTAAAGTTTGTGTTGTGAACTAAAGTTTAACTATCTGCTTTTCTTGAAGTGATGAGTCTGATAAATGTTTAAAATGAGTAACAGTGTAAAGCAGATAAAAGAAAGGAATGAATGGAACAACTTTGTAGAATGACACTTAAAGTCTCTGTTAGCAAATACATTGATGTTGACCTTACTTACCTCATTACATCAGATTTATCCATAAATCTAAGCATAACACAAGATAATATACTAATAAACACACCTCATTACTAAACCACGTCAACTAATCATAGCAAATCAGATTATATCATTCAACTAATACAAAAATATTCCTTAAAATTTTCTAAGTCATTTAATAAATGTATTAACATTTCACTAACTATTCTGTTATTATGATGATACCTGCTGAAAACATTCGTCCTGCCCCGGACAGAATTACAACCCTAATGTCTGTGTCGTCAGAGATTTCTCTAAAACAATCCAGGATTTCTCTGAAAATACATTTATAATATATTAATACTTCTCCAAAATAATACAATTTATAATTCTAAACAGTATATAAAAGAATTGAATATATATAACATTAAAATAAATGAACATCATAATTACCAACAAAGTATTAAAATACAAAAAAAAGTATATTAAAATGTCAAATTTAGTTTTTAAAGGACAGACTAGTGTTTGGACCTTATAATTTTTATTTTGCCCTACAATTAAATAATTTATATCACAAGAATGCAAAATTCTAGTAATTCACTCTTCTTCATGTAGGGAGTATTTGTTAAATGAAAAGGAAATTTAGATAGTACAAAAGATTAGTTAAAAATTTTGTTTTGTAGATTTAAAACTTACAAAATAAGTTTTCATTAACAGAAGCAATAAAAAAACCAAAGTCAGCTTTTGAACTTTTATGAAGAAAAAGAAATTCACAGACTGAAGCTTAGAAGTCCTCAAGTACAATTTAATAAAACTTTGATCACAAGGAATTCAACAACTAATGATGCAAGATACGTAACTGGTATTTTGATTCTTGACAAAACAAAACCTGATCACAAAAGATTTTTATCAAAAATATTTTTCAGACTTGTAGAAAATATCTTCCAAAATAAAACTTTTTTTTTCTTCTTCTCAAATTTGCATATTTAGTAGTGTAAAAATTTTCCTTCAAAATGGAATATTTTGCTGCACACTTACTTCTGCTTAGTTTATAGGCTACAACCAATTGTAGAAGCAGATCTCTGTTGCCATGCGAACCTCCCATTTCTGGTTGATAAATCATGTCAGAAGAAGACCTCTCTACTCCAAAACTAAAAGTCCACATGTATCAACATGCACAGGAGACTAGATTATACACAGTTCTTTCTTAATCACTCATATGCATAAATGGCTCTTCAGCTGCTTCACTGTTCAAAACAAGCAAACTGATTTATCTTTGCTTGCACACCAATATGTGCCCTAATAACTGAGCCAAGAAGCAACAATTAAAAGTTGAAAGAACCTTATATTGTGCATACATTAATCAACTAGTAATGACACAGGCCTCAAAAATTAAATAATTAATAACTAGAGGCATAACCATGCTAATTTAGGGTTCCACTTATCTGTCTCATAATAAAGTTAAATTTATGGGTAGACTTGTCTTTCAAACACAGCAGTATTATTACACTTTTTCCTTATGCATTACCATGTTGTGGTGGGCTAATTAGTTCAGATTTTCAGTTAAGTATTTGTAAATACTTGAAACTATACTCAAACATATATGCTACAAAGTAAAGTAAAAACTTGTGCTTTTAATAATTATACAACCTAAGTTCATATAATTCACAAAATTTTAATTAAGTGATACCTCACAAACACTAAACCTTCCTTTTTTGTCTTCACAATTATTAACACAGCATCCTGTCTTTTTACATAAAAACTGATCTTACAGACAATTTTTTTCTCTAGAGATTAAAGTTATAAGCACTCCATATAAAAATTTTAAAACATTCAGAAAAAAATTTTTAATGAGAAAAAGAGAAGCAGTAACCATTTGATGCCAAAATTCTTACTGACCAATAACACTATGTAACACAAATTTTGTTCCTGGATAGTATGTGCTATTTCTTAATTGCTTATGTTGTAAAAGTACAGAAAATTGCCATTATTCCCTTCAAACTTTGTTTTTGTGACCTGGATAATGAAATTTAGAAATTAACTTATTTTCTATGTAAAAACAGACAAATTTGTACATTTTCATTTATATACAGTCTGAACAAAACAGCATATGAACCAAGATTTACATTTATTTACACTAAAGTTATACAAAAAGGAACAAAAATGTTTAGAAGTGAGTAGTTTTTCGAGATTTTTTAATGTAATGTAAATCACTTTCACGTATCAGCCCCCAAATACAATCTCCCATCACATTTTTGTTATACTCTCCCAGGTCACAAAAGCAAAATTTGAAGAGAAAAATAGGTCTTTTCCATTTACTTTAGACACAAACAATTGGGAAATAACACTTTCTGCACAGGAACAACAAAAAGTTAAAATTATGTCACACAGTGTAATTCTATGCTTTCTTAAAAATTTTTCTGAGCTATCAGCTTTATGTCTCAAGTTTCTAGGTCCTACACATTTGGTTTTCCCACTACATTCCATACTGGTAGACTGTTACAATCTTTAACTCATACAAGCACAATAACTAAAGAATATACATCTTAACCAACCAATCACTCAAACAGTGCATTTGTCTCTCTCATAAACTAGACTTTAAAATATATAAATAAAGACTTGCAAGCTGATACAAGAATAAAAAACTTAGAGAAAATATTGAATTGTATAAGATCTCATCACTCTTACATTCCTAGTGTCTAATCAATTAAAAATAAATGAATCATGCATTTCAGTATTATGTGTACTTTGAATGAAAATAAGTGAAACATACTTAATGTTAGACTGAACATTATACTAAACATTACTGTAAGCAAAGAGTGTAAACCAGATTATGCATCATATTATTAGAAAGAAGCGAAAATTTACATATCTTGTAAAGGATTTACTGTTATACTTTTATTTTAATATGTACATTTATTTCAGTTCCATGAATGTAATGTACATTGTTGGAAGGGTATTGCACAAGCCCCAACTATTCTCTACATTTGTAGAAGATTCTTGAGAATAAGAATCAACAATACATGTTTAAAAAAAAATAGCATATCTTTCAATATTGTTGAACTTCCAAGAATGTTGCCTCAAAGTTTAAAAACAGATTTGCCAAAAAAAAACACACTATAGCAGAATATTGTTTGCTCACTATAGCTAGTTGCACCATAAGCCTTGGAGACTAATTGTGACAAATGCTTATAAACCAAAAAAACTAGATATTTGACCAGGAATGTTTATATATTTAAAACACTACACACTTCAGTGAATTTACTTTAAAAGTTATTTTTCTGTGAGAACATTAGATATTAGGAAAAACTCGTATGTGAAGAACAGAGCTAGCTGGCATTCCAGTCAAGTGAAGTGTATCAGTGTATGAACATAAAATTAATTTACTTGTCATGGACCTGAACTGTCAACAAAATATTCAGTTCCAGACCAGATAGAAGACTAAATATTCTTTGTGAGTTTGTAAAACTTTTTTATATAAATAATTATTTGTAATAACCATCATTATAAATTGTATGTTTTTGTTTCTTTTGTATACTGAAATATATTTATGTTAAGAAAGAAAATTGTGTGTTTCAATCTTGTTGGCAAATATCACAAATTTGATGTATTCAAATTACAGGTTATTTGATGTATTCAAATTACAGGTTATTTGAACTTGTAACACGTGATGTACTTAACATAATAAATTGAAGTCTTGTCCAAAATATATTATAATAGGTAACAATCTCAAGAACAGAATAAATACAAGATTACAGTGATATTCAGATACAATTATAGCTGTTTATGAAATGTAAACATTCTGAAATGCTACATAGGAACATGTAAGAAAGCATCTGCTATAGAAAATGTCATTTACTGTGACATCATAGGAGAATTAAGATTGAGGAAAGAAATCAATACGACTAATGTCATTTACTGTGACATCACAGGAGAATTAAGATTGAGGAAAGAAATTAATACGACTAATGTCATTTCTCAACATGAGATGAAATTTATTGTATCAAACATGTACTTTATGAGAGATTAAATTTATTTTACAAATCCATAATTTAATCTGTCTGAATTCTTCATAACTGTGCACTTTTCATTGGGCTTAATGAACAGACAATAAACAGATTTGAAATACATTTATAATTATTATTTTAAGTGAATTTTATTTTCAACTTATGATTACATTCAAACAAACATCTACTGCCATCTGTTCTACCTCCAAAACACTTTGTTCATGGCATTCAACTTGTCGGGTCGGTTCATCTGGACATGGAGAATACGTTCATGTGGGGAAGTGACATCAAGAGTTTCATATGACATGGTGTATCTTGCTTTTTCAGAAAATTTTCTACTGGATACCACTCCAGCCAAAGACTGAACTGGAATTCTTGGTACTGTCCTGGTCACCACATGACCTAACAATAAATCAACAATTTGTAAGTTATGCTTAAACATCAAAAACTTTTAAAATAAGTGATGAATTTAAACAGCATTTAAATAGCTGATTACTAACATGTACATGGCAATTATATACACACATAGACAGATACAAGCAACAAGGAAATATATGTGTTTGTTAACTTTTCAATTGGAAAAATGTGGCAAAGCTTTATGTGTAATGCTGAATAATGAAAGTTATCCTCTTTAATTAAAACAGAAAATGTACAGGTATTGTTGAATTTTGTATCTACAGAAAATATTACTTTGTACTTTTATGTACGGGTTGCTCAAGGGGTTTCTATTTCTACTAATCTTCAAGAGATTATTTTGTACTTTTATGTACACACACACACACACACATATATACATACATTAATAAAATTAGAAACGCGCATCTTAGTTAAAGTTAACACTTGTATATTTCATTGTAAAAACAAAACAAGTAAACCACCTACTAGGTATTACAAATTCAGAGTACAAAAACAGTGAAATGAGAACAGGACTTGTCTATCTCTTTCACCATGTAACATAAAGTTTTTTCCTGGATAGCATGTGTTATTTCTTAATTGCTTATGTTGTAAAAGTACAGAAAATGGCCACTATTCCCTTCAAACTTTGTTTTTGTGACTTGGATAATGAAAGTTAGAAATTAACCTATTTTCTATGTAAAAACGGGCAAATTTGCACATATTCATTTACATAAGGTCAGAATAAAACAATGCACGAATCAAGATTTACATGTATTTATACTAAAGTTGTACAAAAATGTTTAAAAGTGAGTAGTTTTTCGAGATTTGTGACTGAAATGTAAATCACTTTCACGTATCAGCCCCCAAATATAGTCTCCCATCATGTTTTCGTTATGCGCTCCCAGGTCACAAAAGCAAAGTTTGAAGAGAAAAATAGATCTTTTCCATTTACTTTAGGCATAAGTAATTGGGAAATAACACTTTCTGCCCAGGAACAAGAAAAAGTAAAAAATTTATTACATAATGTTAAACATCTTGAAAATTAAAACTGGAGACTAAGACTAGAGATACTGAAAAATAAAAACGGAGACAAACTATTTATAAGTATGCTACTCACTTCTGAAAAAGTCTACTAGATAATGTGGCTTGAGTAGGCAATATTTTTTATTCTATTTAACTCATTGAAACTGTGGACAGTGTTCAACAGGCTAAAAGGAAACTCACATGATCATATGGACTTCTGCCATGTTTATATTTTTACGTTCTTAAGAAAGCATGTATCACAGTTTATACACGAATAAAGAAGCTACTATTTCTTATTGTTTACTTATACTTTATTCAAATTAGTTCAGGTACAAATTAAAAACTATATTTTGGTTTTTATTATTGTATGTTAATTATTTAACTTGCCTCAGTAAACTACAAACTTTTATCTCCTGCTTTATTATACGAACAAATACATTAACTAAAATACGGATGTCGAATAAAGTGCCACTCAATGTGGTGTTATAAAATATAAAGTTAGCTATCAATATTCCTCTATATTGTTAATTTAGTGGCAGTTCATAGTAGGGGAGAGAAAATACCAGGTATATTTTACAGGGATATTAGATATACACGTGGGAGTTGTGCAAGCCGTAATATGAACAAAACTGTTCTTCATTCCATCTGATTTTTTTTGTATACAACAGACTTGCAGTGTTTACCGATTACTAAATGATTATTACATTTAATGAAGATACACAGCAAATTTAAATTTATAGCCAACATTATTTCTGCATCATGGAACTAATTCTCACTGACAGAACCCATTCACATTCAGTTAATTTGTCCAGTTATACTTCTAAGTTAACTGTCATGACAGAAATAGTAAATTCATGTACGAACATAAAAACAAATGAAATGTTAGTAGGTCATATACCAGGTTGAGGTCAACACACAAAGCACCGAAATCAAATTGGAATATTTCAATCCATTTATCTATCCAACGAATGTTTAAATGAACTATAACTAATAGCATGTAATAAATTGTTTGGCAAAGTGTTCAAAAAACTTCAATATTTTTATCAGTGTTCTGATTCCAAAGTCTTAATGATAGTAATACCTTTAAGAGACACGACTCCTAACCTTTGTTCTCTTCTACATTTGCCAACATTAGTGCAACAAGTAGACAACAGTCAACTTTAATCTTGACAGAAAAACCATTTTCTTTTTCAAATACAAACAGTTTTCAATGAAAATGTATTCTAATTTTTGGAACAGCTAACAAATTTATTTTAAACATCCTTAACAAACTTATTACTATTTAATCTAATATTTTGGAACTGTGAAAGTGTCATAAAAACATAAAACTTGTATTCTGAAACCAGATTTGGGTACAAAAATATAAACTGTAATTTCATATATACTTGTCGTATCTGAAGTATTTCTAAGAGATGTCTTCCCAAACTATCATACATTTCATCCTTATTTTTGTATATGACATTTTCAACCAAAGCTTAAATACAATGTAAGAAAAACTTCATCCTGATGTGAATAATAGCACTTTAAAAACAATTATATCAGAGAACAAACTTATACTTAGATGTTATACATAAATGAATGAGATATCTTGTTACATATTAATGTAATTTAAGCACATCATCTTAACAGAGAGAAATGATTAGCACTTGAAGTGTTTAAGAGTAGCTTTCTCCATAAAGTGACAGTTTTTGAAATGTACAAAATAACTACAGTATGAAACTATCTTAAAACAACACGTGGTTCCAAACTAAAAGTGTAGCTTAAACTGGTCATGATAAAATACTTTTTTCTTCATAAAACATAGCAACTCTTTAGGTTCTATTTCAACTAAACCACACTCTTTAATATGGTTATATTAAATATCTTCTTACACCATAAAAATACAACTTTTCTCTTGTAGTATACCAAAGAAACACCCAATAAATACAAAGAATATTGGGGTTATATAATGTCTTGTTTAACTTCATATAAGCTTTACATTAGCTGCATCCTAAATAGTATAGTTCTAAAGTAAAATAACAGATACTAAAATGGGCATCTGCTTGCCCATTATACCTGCAATATCTAATTCTAAATGGTTTTCAACTCTGATACATATGAAATGTTATATTTCTTGTATCTTCAATATACATGTTCAGTTCTTAACGTATACACAGAATTATAATTAAAACAGGTTTTTTAAAGATTCTTTCTGTTATTGTGTTAACATGGTGAATAGTTTACTACCACCTAATCCAAACTTCCATCTGGTTTTCAAACCACTACCTGTAGATCTGTGCTAGGATCAACAGAAAGTAAAATGTCATCTCTGAAACTAGACAGAAGGCAAGAACATTCCATAAAAATAAGACAATAAAACAACAAACAGTACTGTTAAAATTAAAATCCTTTAAAATTTTTAAACCTACAGTATTTTATATTGATTTAAAAATGTCACACATACAGTATGCCATCAGTAACTTTAAAAACCCTGCTGAGGTAATACAAGCTTAACCTAAGCATGATAAATGTGTTCAATTTTTTTTAGACTTATAGAGAGAAAGAAAACTAATAATTGTTTTTCTTATACCATTAAGCTCTTCCCCCTTTCTGAATAGATTTTAATGTTCCATTAATAATATAAATTATAGCTAACATGTTAAAAATCCAAGAAAGAAATTTGATAAACTTCTCAACAAACGAAAAATTGGATACATGTATACTCAAAGCATAATTTAATCAACGATTTTCTATCTGAATATCCAAAGTAAATATTTATTTATGTCATTAACGAATAGGTTTTTTTCAAAACCGTAACAAAATACATTACAGAATATGGTAGCAGTGGCACTGAACACAAATTATATATCATTCTTTAGCATTTATTTTTTATTTCAACCAACATTTTACAATTTCAAATTAAATTTATGATGTTACAGATACTGACGACGAAGTCTGTGTTAACTAAAACCTTATCCTGAAAATTCACAGTTAATGGAAACAAAACAGCAGTTCTAAATTTTTAGTATCAAGTTGATGAAACGTAAGTGTGGAACATCACTGTATGTTTACGAACTGTTTACCTAACTTAACAATAACAAAACGAATATGACCTTTCAACGTCCTCTGAGTAAACTTTTTCAATAAGATTATTATATACATTATTCTTTTTTTAAGTCTTAACATTAAAAATGTATGTTTCTTTGCTCATGTTCACACATATATAACATTTTTTAAACACATATAAAAACGATCAAACCCTACCTATCAAACCACAGACCACGCTAGCAACCATCGTTCTTTCAAAGTTAAATATTCTTTTTCGTCAAACTTATCTCTTCCCCGAAAGAACAGCTGGCGCTCGGAGATTTCTTTACCGCTAGATGTCGTAATGGTTATGTTCTATTAAATAAGAAACAAGTGCGGTTGGCGAATAAAAATAATTCAGTAGTGATAAGCACATTTGGTAGTTAAAGCCTCGTTCGACTATAAGGAAACAACAAACATAGTAGCAGAAACAGTCAACCCACTGGTGGGTTCGTTAAGTCTAGATCTGACCGAAAATAGTTAGGAAATATGCTATGAAAATAAAAAGGAAAGATAATAAAATAATAAGAAAGTATATACAAGAGGATTATTAGGTATAAGTCACAACTGCATTTTTACAATGATGAAAAACAAAATATTAAGTTACAAAAACTGGGTACGTAATTTTATAATGATGTATTCACAACCTTTTTCATTTATTAATGTGGCAGTGTTTTTTACAATTCGAAATATACCTTAATAGGACCATAATCGTGATGACGAGGAATCCCACTTGTAGAGAAAAATGTATATGTAAAAACGGCTGGTATGAGACTACATAAAAAAAAATTCTCAACCCATACCAGCGGTTTGTACATGTATACTTAATAGGACCATGTATTGGGTTGTTTTCAAAAGGTAAATCTTCTATTTTCCTTGTTTGAAAATTAAGTTCAAAGCTACACTATAGGCTATCTGTAGTTTGCCCATCATGAGTATGTGACATTAACACCTATATTACCAAGTCTTTCCGCTACAACAGTTCAGTTGTCCCAAGAACCTGTTAACCTCTGCGGACCAGATACAGTTATCCCCTACAGGATGAATGCTGTCAAGCAGGGCACTTTTCTGCAGGATCCCAGAACTCTACAACATAAGATGAGCGTAATGCCATGTACTGAACGAATTATCGACATAACAATCATCTTTTCGCTTCTTCTTTATTGTTATGTAAATGTCGTGTAAATGTTTTGTGAGCGACAACATGTCGTGTTGTGTTTGGATTTTCATATCTATTATTTATATTTCCATATTTATATTACTCTTTCAAAGTTTAAACCAATAAAATATGTTGTTATTCATTTAAAATAATATTTAGAAATTTCTAGAATTAAGTAGACCAATCATATTTATGTAAATGAAATATTTGGCGGCCTGTTGTCTAGACGTCGAGTCTTGTGCAAAAAGTCAGACATGCGCAGACAACTCTGTGGAAGTTATGCGATGTTCGAGAAGTCTAGGCCTACAAATATATAAACAGACGAAGATGCGAGAAAGAAAGAGGAGTCAGTCATTCGTTTGAAAAAGTTTAAGTGTTTGCTGTGTGTTTATTCAACTTGAATTTGTGACTAGAGCTAGATCTACAGAAGCCATGATTTTATTTTGTCAATCTTTACGATTCATTCGAATTACTAGTTACACTGAAAGTCGACACATGTAAGATTGTTTAGGGGAGACTGGGAAAATTGGAAGGCGGCAAGTTTGAGACGTTCATCAAGAGGCACCGTAAGGAGAACTTCATCAAAGTTATCGAACTGTGAATTGTTTCTGAACTTCTCCATTCAAACTTCTGAATTTCTTCGTGGGACTAAATTCACCTCCTAGACAAGAATTTTGGATTTCTGATCTGAATTTTTGGACTTTCATTCTAGATCATTATATTGGACACAGGCCAGTAACATTTTGTATTATAATTAGCATTGAAGGTTGAAACTAGTACCATTTTGTATTGTAATTAACTTTGAAGGTTGAAACCAGTACTATTTTGTATTGTAATTAATTTTGAATGTTGAAACTGATTTGTTTGTTTGTTTGTTTTTGGAATTTCGCACAAAGCTACTCGAGGGCTATCTGTGCTAGCCGTCCCTAATTTTGCAGTGTAAGACTAGAGGGAAGGCAGCTAGTCATCACCACCCACCGCCAACTCTTGGGCTACTCTTTTACAAACGAATAGTGGGATTGACCGTCACATTATACACCCCCACGGCTGGGAGGGCGAGCATATTTAGCGCGACGGATTGAAACTGAATATCTGTCATTGTTAATATATAATTTATGTTATATCTGTTATATATATAATAGTTTAGTGTAATAAATTATACAAGCTGTTATCTGTGTCTTTCTGTTGCGTTTAGTCTACGAAAAACATAAAACATAAAAAACGTAACATTTATGGGTATTTGGATATATTGAAAAATTTGTACCCAGGAGGGTCAGGTGCGAAAAGACATCTTTCTCCATCCCCAACTGTCAATTCTCAGCTACAACTATACTGAAGTTGTAGTGCTTGAGGACCAGAATAACCCGGCCACAGCATGGACAAGCGCGTAAGGCGTGCGACTCGTAATCCGAGCGTTGCGGGTTCGCGCCCGCGTCTCGCTAAACATGCTTGCCCTCTCAGCCGTGGGGGCGTATAATGTATCGGTCAATCCCACCATTCGTTGGTAAAAGAGTAGCCCAAGAGTTGGCGGTGGGTGGTGATGACTAGCTACTTTCCCTTTAGTTTTACATTGCTAAATTAGGGACGGCTAGCACAGATAGCCCTCGAGTAGCTTTGTGCGAAATTCCAAAACAAACCAGAATAACCCACACTTACTCCGGAATTTTTCAGGGCAATGTCCATACATTGTTTACAATTATTTTTTTAAAATCTATTTGTTTAAAAATATTTATAAACTATGCATATAATACTCAATCTAAAAGTATTGTGTTTGGTGGTCTGCTTAATTTCTTTCTTAAATATATATTCATAGGAGAGAAGTACTTAGGTCTGTGTTCATCATGTACGTTGTATCTGTCGAGGTCACACAATAAATCATTTTTATGCCAATTTTTAGTAAAATGATTTAGTGTATTATGAAAGAGTCTATACGATACTTTTGTATGAATGTTGATGAAGTGCTGCGCGGTACTTTATATACTGTGGTGATGATTGAATTTTGTATTTTCTGCAATTTATTTAGTTGTTTTTGTAATATGTTTAACCAGGCTGGACATGTTTATTATCCAATGAGTCTAATGTATATTTTGTAGATTTTTATTACATTATTAGAAGTGCCTTGATATTTACCCGATAGGCTTCTTGCATAATTTGCTCTTTTTTTTAGATTACAGTCAGTAAAATTGTTAGTATGTTGTATCCAAGTTAACTTGGTATCCTAGATTAATCCTAAAAAATTTGCCGAAGTAGCAGTCTGTAAAAGTGATCTTTTAATGTATAACTTCGGTGTATATTTTTTTCAGTTTAATCTGGTGAATAGTATTACTTGGTTTTTCGTTATGTTTGTTTTTACTGCATATTTCAGACAATATTATTTCAAATTTTTCACTACTGGTTGGAGGTTTGTTGCTGCTATTGAAGGAGAGGGGGCACTTTTCCAAACTGCTACATCGTCATAAAATTGTGATGCAAAACCTAGGTTTATATCCAATAGTGGCATATTACTCACATACATGATAAATAAGATAGGGCTAACTACCCCTCTTTGCGGGACACCTGCCTCAGGTGAAAAAGACTCTTGAGTAGGCCCAATTAACATTGACATTTACAAGATCTAATTGTGCAAGAAGTTAGATAGCGAACGAATAATTCCCTTGGATACATTTATATCCGTTAATCGATATTGTAATCTGTGACGCCATATAGTGTCGAATGCTTTCTCAATGTAGAGAAAACAAGAGACAATGCATTCGTTCTTGTTAAAACTATCGGTAATTGCTTCTGTTAACCTGATTAGTTGGTCTGTAATTTGTATGGTGGTAGTTGTTTGGTTTATTTGTTGGCTTTCCTTCTTTATGAAGCATCAAAATTACAGCTTGCTTCCAAGAAGCAGGGATATATTCAGTTATAAATGATAAGTTAAACTAAGCTGTTAGGTGTGCATGTAATTTCCGAGTACCGTTGTTTAGGAGGATGGCTTGTATTCCATCTTCTCCAGGTGCTTTGTTTTTTTCTTTTTGATGGCTGTTTATACTTCTGTTACTGTTATATCTTTTATCAGCTGATGAGTGCTTCAGTC
Source organism: Carcinoscorpius rotundicauda (assembly GCA_011833715.1). NCBI lineage: Eukaryota > Metazoa > Arthropoda > Merostomata > Xiphosura > Limulidae > Carcinoscorpius > Carcinoscorpius rotundicauda. The sequence continues at coordinate 160,043,652 of CM022392.1, read as the reverse complement.
TGTTGTTTTATCTGGTGTTATTAATGTGTTTATTGTGTTTGCTGGCAATTTTGGTATCGCTGTCTGGTTCATGGTGTGTTTTCCAGGTGCTCTTTAAATATCCCTGTTTTTTCTAGGTTGGTGTAAGCTGTTCTGCCATGTGATTCTAGTGGTAGGTACTCTTTGTTTGTTTTTTCTGTGTTTGTATATCTTTTCAAGTGTGCTCAGAATTGTTTATGGATCTGTTTTATGATTTAATTTTGAGCAGAAGGTGTCCCAACTGTTTTGTTTTTGTTATCTATTTTGATTTCTTATAGTATTAATTTGTGTTTTTAGTTTAGGATTTTGATTTTATATGTACTGTCTGCGTGGTTTTCTTCTTTCATTTTTTAAGTGTATTATTTCCTGATATGGTTGCTATATGTGTATTGATGTGGAATGTTTTTGTTTTGGTACTGTACTGTTGGCTACACGTAATAGGCCCTAAGAGATTATATGACTATATTCATCTATATCTATTGGGTCTGTTGTATATTTAAGTATTTCCGTCGGTAAAATTTGATCTGATTAATTGAAATTATGGCCAATTAGTTTTTTTTTATAATTTAATTTATCTTTTACTTTAATTTTGTTGAAGTGAGGGATGAGCTTGAAGACACACCAGACTGAACGGTGGTCATTATCCATATCGTGACAAACTGAAAATTTTACGAATTTGCGACACATATAAAACGAGTACCTGCATAAGTCCAGTATTTTACTGGTGCCATGTACGTTAGAAATACGTGTCAATGTGCTACATCATTTAGTTGAATCATATTGGCGTAGGTTAGAAATTTATTCAGTATTTTACCATTAGAGTTTGTATATCTACAGCTGAAGGTGATATGTTTACTATTTAGACTTCCTGTAATTAGATATTGGGGTTACGATTATATATCTTGTTTAATAGATTGAGAGCTAAAACTTTGTTAGCAGTAAATGTCCGCCACTGTAACTTCGGTGTTATTTTGACTTCTTACATCTGTTGCTACTGATTCATTTGAGGAAGGTATTCTTACTTCCTGAACTATAACTTCAGTTTTATACAATAATAAAACAACTTTGTTAATTTTTTTATCCTTTCTATCATGCCTAATTATAAAATATCTTTTTACTTTAAATCTATGGTGATTATTGAGTCCTGTTCCAGTAATTACAAAGACATCTGGTTTCATAGTCATGGTTATATTTTCAATTTCATGTTTCTTGAAAGCAGAAGCACCCTGGATATTGACGTGTAATAGTCTGAATTTATCTACGATTGATAGCCAGGTGGGTTAAGGCGTGCGACTCGTAATCTGAGGGTCACGGGTTCACATCCCCGTTGCATCAAACATGCTCCCCTTTTCAGCCGTGGGGGCGTTATATAGTGACGGTCAATCCCACTATTCGTTGGTAAAAAGAGTAGCCCAAGAGTTGGCGGTGGGTGGTGATGACTAGCTGCCTTCTTTCTAGTTTTACACTGCTAAATTAGAGACGGCTAGCGCAGGTAGCCTTCGAGTAGCTTTGCGCAAAAAAACAAAAAACTCAATTTTTTGAGTTCATGATGTATGTTACGATCTGTGGTGGGTATTTGTGAATGTTTTTCATGAATATTTTAATGACTATTTCTATTAGATTGTTTACATTATTAGGTTTTGTGTATTCGGCCATTATTTCAGAAAAAGCAGATGTAACAGCATCAGTTGATGTATTTTAAATGTTTGCTGGTGTAAACTTGTGTGAGTCTTCCGTGGTTTTAGGTAAATTTTTACTAGTTATTGGTGTTTTATTCCTGACTGACGCAGCATGCGACTTTATTTGTGTTATTTATGGTTGTGGTGCATGTTATGTTTTCAGTTTTCCGAGTAGTAGGTAGTTTTTTTCTTTATTTGTATGTGGCGTAGACTTTCGTGTGTTTTGATTTTTAATTTCTATATACGTGTTTTAATAGATTTATATCTTTGGCAACCTTTACAGTTTGCCGTGTGTTGTTCTCCACAGTTGCAGCATTGTGATATGTGATGATTTTCTCCATTGTCCACACAACGCGCAGTTTCTCGGCATGCTGCTGCATGTCCAAACATTTGGCATTTGTAGCACTGTGTTGGCCTGGCATGGCCGAGCGCGTTAAGGCGTGCACTCATAATCCGAGGGTCGCGGGTTTGCGCCCGCGTCGCCCTAAACATGCTCACCCTCCCAGCCGTGGGGGTGTATAATTTGACAGTCAATCCCACTATTCGTTAGTAAAAGAGTAGCCCAAGAGTTGGCGGTGATGACTAGCTGCCTTCCCTCTAGTCTTACACTGCAAAATTAGGGACGGCTAGCACAGATAGCCCTCGAGTAGCTTTGTGCGAAATTCCAAAACAAACAAACAAACAAAAGCACTGCGTTACTACCACTGAGGGCGCTTTGGTCTGTTCCACTGTGTGTCGTTAATACCACAGAGTAAAACCATTATTAAAGAGTTGTGATACGTCCTGAGTGTTGTTTGCATCTACTTTACTCTCCTTGTTTGTTTGTTTTATTTTTTGAATTTCGCGCAAAGCTACACGAGGGTTATCTGCGTTAGTCGTCCCTAATTTAGCAGTGCAAGACAAAAGGGCAGGCAGCCAGTTATCACCACTCACCGCCAACTTTTTTACCAACGTAAAACCAATAGACTGCCACATTATACTGCCCACACGGCAGAAAGGACGAGCATGTTTGGTGGGACCGAGATTCGAACTCACAACTCTCGGATAACGAGTCGAGTGCTTTATCCACCTGATTATGCTGGGCCCTACAACAGTGACCTGACATTTAAAGTTTTGTAGATATAAGCACCTAATTCGACATGCTAGACACTTTGAAAATTTTCTGATATTATTATTTAATGATAACTGAGGTAAAATTCGAATACTTGTACACAAGAAAAAAGTCTGTAGCATATGGTAGCGGCACTCATATACAGGTTGGTAGACAGTGTATTTCATTATATTTTGTATAGCTAGTTGGTTGGTCTCAATGCCTCTCTTACATCGACATCACGTATGGTATAGAAGCAGTTCTTTTATTTGAATGTTCTTAAACACAGATGCCTGAATTATGAAGACTATTAAACTTTTTAAAATAAAATATGCCCAACTAATTTTAGGATTAGCTCAAATATTGCTGAAATCATAAATTGTTTTGAGAAATAAAAGAAAAACTTCATGTTATGTTTTTTTCTCTCTCTAACATATACATAGGATGTGGGTTGTTTTGGTAACCTTTACACATAACTATTATGCTTTGAAACTAGATAACACCCCATTCCCTGCTAGTACAGCAGTAAGTCTACGGGTTTACAATACTAAAATCAGGGGTTCGATTCCCCTCGGTGGATTCAGCAGATAGCCCGATGTGGCTTGGCTATAAGAAAACGCACAGATAACACCCACAAAATTTTAGTTTGATTTTCAAAAACATTGCCAGCAAAGTGATGTATTTCTTGGGTTTCTGGTGTCCCACACCCATCAGTATTAAATTGAAAACACTCTTTAGAAAAACAATTCATTAACAAGGAACTTTTGTATTTTAATAAAACAATGAGATAATTATCTTTAGGTGAAATATTGTATCATGTTTTATGAAATATTATTTTAGTAAACCACTACTGAATGAGAATACTTTAATCAAAACTGCACTTTGTTTTATTTACACTACCAAAGAAAATAATTCATAAAGTTCTTAGCACATTACATACTTTAATTTTGTAAAGTGTAGTTTTTACGTCACTTTTTGACGTATTGGTATCACATAACTGACATAGTTCAAGTGCTGAAGAAAGACACTAACAAGGCTAACGTTAAAATTACATAAATATTTATTTCAATGATGTGGTTTTGATGAATATCAAGACAAACATGTTTTCAAGAATCTATTCAAAACACAGTACAAAAATGTAATGCATAAAACATGATTCTGTTTAACAAGCATCACCTATCTGTTATTAAGTAAACTGTTTTTTAAAACAGCGTGGAAAATAAGTACACTGATCACAAATGTATACAGAAATATTGCTCAATAACAAACAAGCAACAAACTGTTACTGAAAGAAATATATATTTGCTCACGGTATACAGTATTTTGTATGTAATGTGTTGAAATTAGGCCTAACATAAAATCTTTTACGAAGGTATAATGGTACAATTGTTTGTAATTTTTTCTGGAATATGATTGTACTTTAGTGCTATTACATCCGTGAACACAAAAGATAATTTGAATACATCAGGTAACTCTTTGATGGTAACCATTATCTTTACTTTTTACTTTTACCCTAACACTCTGGTACATCAATCTCATTTTAAAAATACTAGGCTTTTGTTTCATGAATATCTTTTTCATCATGAACTACATTCTTCTATTCTAACTTGAAAATAATTACATAAGCTAATTGCACATTTGCTTCACAAATGTTTATTGATTTTCTTTTAGCTACTTAAATAAATATACTCTTAATTCTTTGTGGTGAGCTTTGATGGACAGTTAACATCCTATTTAGTTTGATCAAAGATAAGCAGTTGACAAGGACAAAGTTAACCCTAATTTAGTATTTTATTACAGATTAAGTTCTTTGAAAATTTTATTTTAAAGAAATTAGATAAGAGTGGGCATTCAGTCTGGATATCGAGCAACTGTGATCTATATTATTTTGTAACATTAATCAGGGTTTTCTGCAGAAACCAAAATGAAATTCAATCAACTTAAGTGACATGATACTGATGTGATTACCATTTGGAAAACATGGTAATTAGAAGTACACGGTTTAACTTTGTTTTCATTGAAATTCACGATATACACAAGAAAGTAACATGAAACACTGCGGCTGGAAACATCCAAGTTTTAAATACAAATGTTTTTTGTAAGTTTTGATTTGCTGTTGATGCACAGTACGTGAATAAAACTTGCATGATGCAAGTGAACAAGATGCTGCTTGTTTGGCTCAACATGAGGAGAGAGCTAACCTTTGACACTCTTATCCTGGATTTATCATCTACACACTAGATCAACCTCACATGTGTGTAGTCACCACTAAAAAATATGTTATCATTATTGATAATCTGCAAGAGAAAACATCAGGTTTATAATTTTATGAGATACAAACATAGTACTTTTCTCATTCTCTGATAATATGTAAAACAAGAATTTAACTGACATGCATTACAAAATTCTTTTGTTTTTCTTTTATACTATCCCACTAAACAGCACAAAGAAGACAGATCATTCCATTATTTACAGATAACTGCTACTGATGAGAAACTGGATAATTGGATGCATGCACTGTATGTGTTTTACTTCATTCTTTCAAGTACAAAACACTTATTTAATGATGTGGGAAGAGCGAGCTATTTCACGTCAGATATCTCAGTGTAAAGCACTTACTCACGCTACTAAATTTGCATATTAAATGAAATTTGAATACACTCCTAATTTTATTTGAACTAACAATTTATAACTTAAAACAATTATTATTTTGAAAAAAATACACCAATCAGTAATTTGTATACATGGTAACTAACATTAAACTTATGTCCAATGCAATAAATGGTTTCACTGAAAAATGCTGATATCCCAAAAGTAAAAACCTTTAAACACTGATATGACATTGAGAATATTAACAGAATCTTATGTAACAATGGATTCTTTGCCATTAATGAATTCACAGGGTTACAAATGTATAAAAAATACAAATTTAACTGGTGGTAATGTTTAAAAACATACAAAATGCCAAATTATTTAAAATTAGTCATATTACTTTGAAGATGTCAATTGGCGAAATGATAAAAATACTGAATTTTACAATATACACAAGTAAAGACAAATTTGTGAATCACAATGATTAAAAAAAGTCAAATATAAAAAATCTGGAAGTCAACTAATGTTACTTCACTCTATTAACCCTTTGACTACGGCTCCTTTAAACTTACACAGAATTTTTGCAAGCCATACGTTGTATACAATACACCCTCATTCAACAGCCGAAGGTTGACCATTTGGAAACTCAGCAGTTATTGGTTTAAAGATAACAGGAAAAAAGGAAAAAGTTATGTAATTAAAATGTTAAGGTGTAATATTTATTCTCATAAAAATAAAAAGATAGCAGTATCTCTGTCTTCAATTCATACAATGAAACATTGTAAAAGTTAAAATAATCTGAACATTTGATTGTTAATTTTTATAAAACTTCTAAAACTAGTTTTTACAACAATGAGCAAATAACCTATTCAAACATCTCTTATGTGGGGATAGTTCACACAGTAGTTTTGTTTCTATGTCCAATAAAATCAAGCCACCTCTTCTCCAACACATGCTTTATGTTCAGTTCTAACATATTTACAACTGTTTACATAATTTCTTTTCTTTTTTCAAGAGTCGTAGTTGTCTTCTTCCGTGCTTGTATTAGCGTTACACGTAGGTTCTACAACAGCAGAATGTCTGATGGAAAGTCAAAGTGTTTCACAAAAATATAACTCAGTTTATTCAATAATAAGATTTCAATAGAACTTTATCATAAGAAACTCTGTATCACTTCTTAGTGGAATAATTTTTCATAGCATTTCTTTAAAAAGAGAAAAATAAAAAATTCTCCCTGTCCTCAAAAGTTATATTGAACAAATACGTACATTACAACAGTTATTCTGTCAGCAAATACACACTAACAGGACATTTTATAATACTACAATTACAGAAAATATTAAGATACTCTTAATTCTATCTTAAAATACCCAAGCTATGAACAATGATTATCTCAATATATTATTATATGACTGAAGCTGTAAAGAAAAAAATACAGATTTTTATGTCTATAAAAGGACTTTGAAGTTTTTTTGTGTATTTAACATTTTTAGCTTAGACTTTCCAGAAGTAGGAATCATTTGAGTGAGAATATTTTTTATGTGCTGGCTGCCCTAAAACCATATCACAGCCCCAGTTTTGGAACCCTTGATTTTAAGCAGTTTAGAATCTGTATATACAACATATTACCAGTTGCAACCTAACAAATGCAACTCTTTTAAATGATGCCACCTAATAAAAGTCTTATCACAAAGATAATTTTGAATCATTTTTTTTTTCTTTTGGATAGATGTTAAGGTTTAATTTGTCATAAACATGAGTTATTGTTTACAAAAAATAGATGATACAGTCTACTTTTTTGTGGTAGCAGGAACAAGATATTACAAAGGTACTATTCCATGATTACTTATATATGAATACCTAAAGCTGCATACCATCTAAAAATTAACATCATATAATATTTTAATCAGAACTGTATGTATTCTCACACATAAACTTTTAATTTGTAAATTCCTATACTGTATAGTGATTAGGAAAAATTTTAAAAAGTATACACATTACTTACTGTGGTATAACAATGCAATATACCACACATTATAACAATGCAACATACCACACATTATAACAATGCAACATACCACACATTATAACAATGTGAAAAACCTGTTCTTTAAAGAAGGTTTAAATCAATGTAGCTGTTTTTGAGCAGTGAAAACTGGGTTTATTTACCATAATTAATAAACAGAAATTTAATAACAAAAACAAGGACTTAATTTTGTATTACAAATTTTATAATAAGCTGAGAAAGATAAACAGTAACTTACAAGTTATTAACCATGTAATATTCAGGTGGATTACTTGTAAGTTTCCAATGATGAGACATTGTCCTCTGGTTATTATAAGTATAGTCATCACTTGCTTCTCCAGAATCCTTACAGAAGAGTATAAATTAAAAAACTTAATTTTATTTCGAATTTTTAAAATGCACATGGAGAATCATACCTTTTACAACTAAAAGCAGTTTTATATGAACTACACAAATGGATGTAGGTCATATTTCCATTTCAGTAAAAAATATTACATATGTGCTACATACACTTATTGTGTGAAACATATTTTTATATACTTAAATAAAGATCCTCAAAACATAAAATATATTGATAAGAAGGTTCTCTACAAGATAGTGTAAATGTGTAAAGATACATGTTAAAAGTTAAAACAACTAACAGTTCTTTGGCACTCAGCAGGAATTAATAACATATGTAAGTATGATGGATGAAGACTTTACTATCCTGTTCCGTAATACTCCGTAATATTTCTTTTACACCCCCTATTATTTTCAAGAGCCTTATTTTCATTAGATAAGTAATCAACTAAGTTTTCATGCTGTATTTTTTAATCAACTGTCAGTTATGAAAGACAGTGAGCAACTTTCCAGCCACGGACATCTTCAATGGTTGATTTTTGATCTATATAGAAAGTTTCTCCAAACCAGCCTGTTTCCCTGAAAACATGCTGTTGTTTCAAGATAAAGACAATGTTGTTGTGCACACCAAATACAGAGAGAGTACAAGTTTTCTCAGTACACTGATGGAAAAAAAATCCTTAGATTCTACAGGAAGGATACAATCCTTCATTATTTTTATAGTCAAAGGGACAACATCTTGCTATAGAATTATCCAACTACATATGAACAATCTGTAGATCATTATTAGTTTTAAAATTGTCCACAGCCAGAATGAAGTCAGAAGTCGACTCAAATTCAATATTAGTGAGACTTGTTTGTAATACGTATCAACTAATTATGCTTTATTGTGCACCAGATGGATACTTGTTTGCATCTTTCTTCACGTTGTTCTAGTTGCTCATGTGTTGTTGCAAAGAGAAATCCTTGCTTGATAACAGACAGTTTTTTTTTTACTGGTTTTCATTGATTCAACTGGTAGTACCATAGCTGAATGAATTTCAAGTCTAGTTTCACCAGTTTTAACAAATTTCCGTTTCTCAACTTTAGTTGTCATGGAGTGACATGACTATCAAATCTCAGATTTGAAAAGTCATAAACTAGTAATCTAGACATGCAATGAAAACTTTTTTCTATTTTTTGCAAATGTATACACAAATACTTATTTAAGGTCAGCATACAAATAAAAAGTTAAAACAATAAACATCTAGTGTTATGACAAGTTACCAAATAAAATATATTTCTGGACAACTTCAGCCACAATTAGAGTCCTAAGTTTTGTTTTAAAGATTGGTTTACAATTATATTATTTTTTAAGAGTTATTCTGTATCAGTATGATAGGAAATATTTTTTGCATATCAAGATGAGATAGGCTTACATACTTTTGCAGTCGCTTTGCCTACAGAACTGCTGGTTTTTAGGCCTTACTTGCCTGAAACTAAATAACTGCTTGAATGGCAAAGAAAATAACCAAACTAAAATGTAAAAAACATCAATATATATTAATAAGCTTATTACACACATTAAATGAAGTCTTTTCATTACTTATTAAAAAGCTATGCTCATGTGTTCATGCTTGAAGTTTAAATCCATAATAAAGGAACAACAACAACTTTACATGGATACATGTTTGACACTTTCATGTGCTCTTTTCAGTCCAATGTTGGGAAAGTGAAAACATCAAAACTCATACCTATGTGAATTTACTATTGTTCTGTTTTTGTAGATTTAAATTTTTATTTTAAATGACTTTATACAGTATTGTATTTACCTACTTTTAGATACATAAATATTTTGATCGTTTTTTAGACAAATAATAAAATAACATCTTTTTTGTTGAAGTTTGGAGATGTAATTTCCTGTAAATACCATATATGAACATATTTTACTTACAGAAACTACATAATCTACAGAAGGTTCATTTCAACACTGAAACAGTTTTATCCAGTAGTTTGTTCTGCACTGTTATAAAACACACCATACAACATGTGCACTTAAACAATGCACCATATTTTAGAGTTAACAGAAACAAATACTGAGGCTGTAAAGATATGAGGTAATTGACATTGGTGAAAGTATTGTTATTGTGATGTCACATTTGTTGTTAAGTAGAAAAACAGTCTTACTTCTTCACTGCTCAGAAGCTCTTCATCACTTGCTGTTTCAGAATCTTCTGCTGTTGACTGACTTGGTCCTGCATTGCCATCTCCACCTGTTCTGTGTCTTTGTCTACCTCTAAAAAGTAGAACCAGATAAACATTTTAATCCTACACTAAATTGTTTCACAAGACACAACTAGGGCTCAAAAAACAAAGCTAATAAATCAATAAATTACAGGTCAGTGTTGCATTTTTGCTATTAAAAATTAGAAGGCACAAGAAAAAAAGGGAAATTTGTAGATTCTTAGTGTTAATAATTAATACACCCATGATAAATAAATTTCAGTGTTTCACTTGCCATTGTCATGATAATGAGAAAACAGTTTTGTAAACTTCAGGTGTTTTTCTCTAATTTCCTTTTAAACTGGCTGCCATTAGTACAAATGTTAGGCATGTTAGCTTCTGCTGCTATCTGTATTTAAACTATAACTTTTAGAAATAAAAATGTCTGTTTGTCTTTACCCAACCCTATCCATACTTGGATAATTAATTTCCTCCAGGAAAACATGAACAGAATCAAGACTTGATAAAATGATAAGAAACAAAATTGTGATTACTAACATTTGTTATACAAAATAATAAAGACACAGTAATAGTTAACTTCAGAGAATAATAATTATTTTACTAGTGGTAGTCTGAAATTTACTAGTGGAAAAAACAACAGCTGGAAAGCATTAGGTAGTGCCTTTCCAAAATTAAGGTCAAGGTCTGACTCCCACATAAAAAAATTAAACACACCTTTTAGAGCAACTAAAGATAGTCCAACAAGTTTTTAGTTCAAAAAATACCACTGTGCTTGTTTGAAAACAAAATGTTAATTCACTGCAACTTATTTATCCAATAATTCTGCATCAGAAATGAATGTCCCTAAAAGTTTTAAAAAATATATAAAAATTCTTCTGCCCAGCTACAGCAGATTAGTAAAACTAGTAATTTTAAGCTGTCGGTACGAGATCAAACACATCTGTGAAATATAAAAAATGCATGTCAAAGTTCATAAAATCAGGAACAACTTAATATAAAGGAAAATGGTAAAATGTAGAATACTTTTTATTTTAAGTACCTTGAATGACCAACTGCACAAGGAACTGTTTGCTGAGATTCAATATCACCAGCTATTGTCATTTCTTCTTCCATTTGAACATCAGGAACAGAAACAACTAAATCTTTCAGAAAATGGAGCTGGGAGTCAGCCATGATGCAGGCTTTCCTACAACATAGATAAGTTTCATTTTCTTCAACTGTTCAAACATGAATAACATAGCAAGTTCAACAGAAAGCTCAATCACTGTTACCCCATGGGTAATTTGTGTACCAAAAACACACGCATTAACAGATTAATTACATATTCTTAAAAACGTTTCTTTAAACTTAACTGGTCCAACATAATTGTCTGAATTTACTTTAGAAAAGTTTTATTTAAAAAGTTTGTTAAATCATAAAAAAATTCCTAAACATTTAACATGCTACTTGTGACTATAAACACAAAAAGTTGATGGTGCAGGTATATAAATAAATTATTAAGAATTAAAGAAACAAACACATATTTGGTGAATATTATCTCACTTTATTTCTTTCTGAATATGAATGAATTGGTCTATTTTTTTCAATTATATAATTTCCTGGCTAACAAACAAGACTTAATACCTCAAGGATAAATACTGCCAAAAATATTTATTGATTTGGAAGTGAATACATTGCCCTCAATATTGTTATCTGGAAGTGAATACATCGCCCTCAATATTGTTATCTGGAAGTGAATACATCACCCTCAATATTGTTACCTGGAAGTGAATACATCGCCCTCAATATTGTTATCTGGAAGTTAATACATTGCCCTCAATATTGTTATATGGAAGTGAATACATCACCTTCAATATTGTTATCTGGAAGTGAATACATTGCCTTCAATATTGTTATCTGGAAGTGAATACATTGCCCTCAATATTGGTATCTGGAAGGGAATACATCACTCTCAATATTGTTATCTGGAAGTGAATACATCACCCTCAATATTGTTATCTGGAAGTGAATACATTGCCCTCAATATTGTTAACTGGAAGTTAATACATCACCCTCAATACTCTTTACGAAAATGAACAAAAATACACAAAATACTGCTTTACTTGTCTACTATTGCAACAAATCTTGTTTTTAAAATACTCATGAAATCCTTTTGCAGTAATATGGAGATAAAAGCATAAAGCAAATGTTTTCTTGTTAAAAATAGAATTATTGTGTTAAAAATTATAACATGCTTACAGTTTGAGCAAAAACATCAAATTATTTTGGTTTAAAACGTTCAGCTGTGTTCAGTCTTCTTTAGATCTGTTATTGCCACTTATTCTCAACTCTATTAATTATTATAAATATCTTTGTGATAGTAACTGTGTGTGTCATCAAAACATGAAGCATAATAATGACATCTCAGGTTTATTGGCATTGTGTTATTTTTTAATGTCAGTAAAGCGTCACAGAGTAGTTGACCTCACTTACTCTTTTTCCACAAACAAGATACGTGAATATGGAAATGAGTAATGACCAATTTAATCTTAGGAATGCTGTTTTGAAAAACAGAAAGACAAGTTATATGCACAACTAACTCACAGCTGTAGATAGACACAACTTATTAATTGAAGGAACTAACGTAATGTTGACCGTTGTTTCATCAACATTAACAACATGACTCTTTTTTTTTTTAAAGTATGTCAACATGTTTATCTGACACTTCTCTTACACAATAAGTTAATCTGTTTATGAAATTCACTAATATTTAAACATTTCTTGAAAAATATTATTTTTTCATGCAACGGATAATCTTCTAAGCTCAAGTTACCTATATTTCCACCAAATCAAATTTAAGAACCACAAGAACAAAATAAGTATACAACTTTTATGGAAAAACAAATCAAGTTATGATATTTTCAAATCTCAGAACTACTTTTCTCCCTGATTCAGTACTAACTTATCCAAGAAAGGTAATCTGAAGTCATGTTTGTACTCAATTGTGAATTTTAAATTTAGTTTTTCACTGTTTTGCAACTAAAAGTTGGTAAAGGTGTCATCAAAGTATCACCTGTGAACAAAAAGTGGTTTAAAATCACTGGGATGTTTAATATAATCCTTGTTTCCCACAATAATGTAAGAACAAATTAGCATGCGAGCTAATCAACAGGAATAAAACACAAATTCGAAATGTGATTCTTTAACTGACAAAAGGATGATTAACTACTGGTGTAAGTGGATATATTCCTAGAAAACCTGTCAAATATCAGACAGGAATGTTCTAATGTGAATTAGTAGTAACTGAGACTCTGAGTCTGATGAACACGAAACTTAAGCTAATTTACAACCAACAGAATGAACTGCTTTCACTTCTCTTTAAACACTGAAAACATTTCAGGTTTTTTTTTGTCCACTTCAGAAATAAAGAAAACCTTGTGATTACACTTTAAACAATTAACATGGTCATATATAATTGTTAAACCATACATATATTTTTTACTTCTTTTAAAATGATTCAAAATAATTTTGTTCATCTTAATTCATTTTTCTGAAACTGAGATACATATAGAAAAGCACTTAAATATATGAAGCAACTTACAAGTGTGATGTGGTGAGAGTCTTAGCATTTCTGGTCCGTGTTATATCACTAGTTCGTTTGATGAGAGACTCCACAAACAGTTCTAATGCTCTTGCTAACAATGTCAAGTTGAAGAAGTGTTCAATATAATCCGTAATGAAAACAAAACACTTTAAGTTAACAAGCACAGATTTTAATGTACATTATTCAAATTGTAAAATATAGAGAAGCAATGACACAGGTCAAAAAATGTCTTACACCTGCAACTCATCCTGAAATTAAAATAATCTTTCTCTGGTTTTAATCATGTGGGATTAAGAATTTTTTCTTAGTTTTCTCATTTAATGAGCCACTGAAACCGAGCATCAATAAGATAGATGATATTTTAATTGGATATCAGATATCTGATGAAACTGACATTTAACATTTTATTTTTACATTTTAAAACTACACTGTGTACTGCATGTTTGTTAGTCTGCCCTACTTTTATACAAGTTAACATCAACACTTTTCATCATGATAGAGCTCTACATTAATGAATTACAGTGGTTGAGCATGAAAATGTTAGTTAATGTGAAAATTGCTGTTCTATACGTAGTCTTATTCACAATTCAAAAATACTGTAGACCCACCTTATTATACTCACTATAATAAAGTATTAGGAAAACATATATAAATACTGTGGTCTTTGCATTATTATTTCTCATAAAATGTATCTGCTATTGTAAAATAAATCAAATACATTTTGTATGCATTATTGTGAGACAAAGTGTATTACTGAGGAGGTAAAGGAAACTGAAGTGAAAGGTTGTTAAATGTAATAAACAAGTACAACATAAATATTGGTTTATTGTAAGTGGGGTTGAAATACATTAATGTCAAAGTACACACACACAAACAATTATTATACATTTATAGTTGAAGGGCAGTTATCCATGACTTTAGAAAAATGGAGAAAAGCAATTATGGAAGCACCTGTTTTAGAGAGATAAACATACAGAAAAGATTGCAATGTATTTGCATCTTTAACTTGCCTCCATCATGTTTAGTGAAACATACTACAATATTATTGGTGGTTCTATAAATACATACTTCATTACTTAACATTCAGTTAAATATTTACGTGTGATAATTAATGAATAATTATATTTACTGATTGATTACTTGATGTGGAAAATGATGGATGTGATTACAGTGAAAGTTACCTAAACAACAGATGTAAGTGTGATTATTATTAATGTGCTCACGTGAAACTTATTAGTTTTAAGTTTACTGACCCACAACATTCAGATACAGCATTCTGCTCTATAAACAGTTCCAGTCACTAAAAGATGTATAAGAGATGGGACCATATTTCTTAAAATACTATATTACGATGCCCATAGACCTTATAGACATGAAATGGAAATGGCTATAAAAGTGTTACACTAACGTGAAAAATTTGTGACACACAATTTACTATCATATAGTAGATGCAAAGTGCTACATCTGTCTTAGGTGAAGAATTATGAATTTTTCTTCTGATAATGTTATACGATGCTGTAGAATAGAATAGCAGTAGAAATTCAAATCCATATATTTTACCAAAGGCAATTTTAATTCATTGATAGCATTAAAAACATTATCAAATATTGCATATATATATATATATGGACTGCAACTAACTGTCAGAAGGAAATGTTTGATATCCAAAATGGCAGGTTTGAATGAAACAATTAGTTTTATGGCATTGCATGGAAGACCTCCTTCCCATTGCCTTGACTCTTAGTGACACAGGGGTAAAGCTTATAATGCTAGAAAATGGATTTTTGAAATACCATGAATCAAAACAAAAAAGTGCAAGAGACATTCTTTACACATTGGTAAAAGTACTGACCTATCAATAATCCAGTTATAGTGTATCTGAAAGTTATGCTTAAAAATGTTTTATACATTCATTTTTCCAACAGCTTCAAGAATCACCAGATCGCACATCATTAAACATATTTAACAGTGTGATTCAAATCTTGAATACTACAGCCTTACCTTCCAAAAAAATTTCTTCTGTTAGTACTGATGAAATATGAATGGTAGCACCAGAAAAGATGTAGTAATTCTGTTTCATGACATAATTTCATACACCATTTCTGTTCAATGTTATTCTTAGCTTGAGAAGTTTGAAGAGATATCAAGAATACAGATCTTCTAAACAAAGTCCACTAAAGAAAAAGAATTCTGAACTAATTTCAATTAGTTCTTGACACTGTAATGTTCAAGTCCCTTCAACCAGATAACTCTCATTTTACTCTGCTTTGAAAGTAATGGCAGACAACTCAAAAGTTTCAGTATCGGATCTATTAACAGATGAGATGTCAGTTTTCAAGAATTGTTGCTGTCTCATCATTGTCGTATGATGAAGTGTTCTTATTAGAAAAGTTATAAATATGTTTTCAGTGAGTAGCTCTTGATTTAAGTGTAACTGTATCTATAACCAACCTGCAGTTTTTCAAAGGATACAAATAATAACAGGTACTGCTGCTGCAACCTTACCAACCTCCTCATCAGTCTGCATTATCTTCTTTATTCTTGCCTGAAACATACACAAAACAGAATTCTTAATGATGAGAAACCCATTTGAAATAAATTTTTTTAGTTTTGTTTGTTTGTTGACCTGAAGATGACCTTGGAAGACTAAAACATTGTTCTCTGCTTATCAATAAAACTATTAATATCCATACCGGTCGTTCTGAGATACATGAAAGAGAACTGTTTCATAATTGAGCTAAGCAATTAATGTCTAGCTCATTCAATAATTACATCTGATCAATTAATTATTCTTGTATGATGGCTATATATATATACACACATCTGTATAATATTACAAGTTAAACAAACAAAATTTTTGACATAGCTGGAGTAAATAAAAAGTTGCTTCCTACACTGAGGATGGACTGCTAAGTCCCATGTTATCCCAGAAAAGTTATGTTAAAATGCATTTCTGATAAATACTTACCTCCTCTCACAAAATAGCAGTTCTAGTTCAGTGCTGCCCTCTATAAAAAAGTTTACTTGCCACTAGTCTTGCTATTCCCACTTAAACCCACATGCTTACACATGGTACAGCATGTAAAAGCCATCCACCAGCAGGACTGCAACACACCTTCCTGACACAGCTAATTCCATCTATACTGTAAAACCCAATCTTCACTTTGATGTTACGGAAAAAAAGAAACGAAAAAGGCACTATAATTGATAAGTATGAAGAGAAGTATGTATCTATCAGTAATTCATTTTCAGTGTAGGAAAGTTATAACTTCTGATACGGTACTTTACCTTTTCTCAAATAATAGCCACAATCTCACACTAAACTGGTAGAGGAACCAGAGTAAAATTAATCTACAAGAGCATCCTTCAGAAAGCATCCAAAAAGAACCCAAGGAGTTTGAAACCTCAATGTAGGATATAACTGTGAGAGACTGCACAACATCTGTATCAGATACACTCTTCACCTGTTGTGAAGATACCTGTTATTAAATTGGATGGAATGAATGCAAATTCAATGCATTATAGGATGTGTCAAATTGTGTACTGTTGCAAGAAAACACCAGAATATATTTGGTGGGTGGTCAACTCCAAAAAAAAGGTGAAATCAGGTATTCATCATTTGGTCTTTAGTAAGAGGAGAGTTCCCATCATTTTCACCTCAAAACTATGAAGCAGAAGGGAAATGGCTTTCATTCTACCAACCTACTCAAGGCATATGCGTGTAGACCCAGCACACAACTAACAAGAGGACACCTGGGAACTTGACATCCAGATGACAGTAGAAAGGGAAATGCAATGTTGTGAGTTAATTAAGGAATGTATGACTCATTCCATGAAAGGAAAAAGATCCCTTCCAGCCACAAGTGTGAAAACTTATGTTAGCTGGTCCTGCTTAGTTCATCACCAGGCTATCCAACAATCAACGTTTATGAAGGATGAGGAATCTCTGCTTAAAGGAGCAAACTGTATGTTGCAGATCATTTCTAGCCCTAAACCAGGTAGCATCAGAATTTTTTGTTTGTCCATTCCACAGTAGGGAGAGTGTTCACACCTTATACACCAACAGAACATCAGCACCCTACTCTCAACAAAGTGGAACTAAGCACACCTAGGAGTTGGTAATTGGTAAGGACTCCCACATTACACCTGTAAAGGACAGGGGGAATGATATGATAGGAATACAAAAGAATGCAACACTGGAAAAAGAGCAGAGGGTAACTGTGAAACTCTGTTTTTAAAAGCAACTGGTCATAACTTATTTATCCAAGATTGGAAGGATGGGTAGCTATTCTGATACAATTTCACAAGTTGGTATGGATTTGAAATCCGAAATTATAAAGCAAAACACCATAAGGAAACCTTTAGTGGTCTTATGATACACCCCAATTCAACAATGAGCATTATAAACCTAAAGGAATTTATAGTGTGGAATTACATATTAGAATACCTGGGAAGGTGCCACTTGCCACAAATGGGATACAGGTAAAATGTGTCATTGTGATGGAAAGAAAAAAACAAACAAAAAAATATTGACCCATTCATGGATGAACTAAGATGTGTAGAATGACAATGGGCAGTATTTGGTATACTGAAAAGGAAAAGATGGCCAAATAATGAAAATAAAGAGTAATGAATGGGTGTGGTATTGTCTACATGCCAGCCTAGATGAACTTTCCAAGTAATCAGGAACAAAGTGATATGAGAGATTTGGTGCAAAAGTACCTGGAAAACACAATGGGAATTGAGAGTAAAGGAAAAAAAACAACCAAGTTGGTAAATCCAACCTGTAAGGATGGCAGAGTAAATGTCTTGGGTAGAGGAAGGGTTCCAATGGAAAAACAGGAGAGAACAGAAAACACAGAAGGAAGCTGTACATACAGCATAACACAAGAGAACATGAACAAGACAGAAAAGATGATCTGCACTGGGGCAGAAATAAAAATGATAAATGGAAAAGATGGAATTAGGTGTGAAAGCAAAATCACATGTGCTATGTGATCAAGCTACAGACAAACATAGGTCAGCGGTAAAGGATACAAAAATCTACAGATCACACCTTAGGAAGATTCTTGCTGGGGTGAAATAAGTGATCTACAAAAAAATTCAGAGCACCAAGGAAGGAAATGACATACCAGTAGATGTATGCAATATGAATGGGCCTATAAGAGGAGTTCCAACATTTGAAAACAAAGCAATCTTGAACAGCTGCCTACTTTTTGATTGATATAATAACAGACAATGGTTGAATTTCAATATTAAATGTATGAAATGATCCAAAACTTGACAAACAACAAGAAGCTCCAGTGATTAACAAATCCAATTCAACCTGTGACTGCCAGGGAAATCATGGATACTCTCCAACCCATCAGAGAAGCATCTATAAAAAGAAGTAACTTAATAAGGGGAAGCAGTACATGAATACCAGCCATGGTCTTATCCCTACCAAGCCACCAGGCTAAGTTAAGGGAGGGAGGGAGAAAGGCAACAGTTCAGGGTATCCATTGGTTGTACAACATCCACTAAAGAATCCATTTCTGAGCATGATCCAAGTAAATGAGCCCCCAAGTCTCATCTGTAGTGAGACAGGGAGAAGTCAATGTTGTTTTGAATTAAGCATAAAGCTAAACAATGGGCTATCTGTGCTCTGCTCACCATGGGTATCAAAACTTTGTGTTTAGCATTGTAAGTCCACAGATATACCTTTGAGCCACTAGGAGCAACAGAGAGAAGATCAAGCTCTAAGAAATAACTTCTCTGTCAACCGCAATCAGAGAGGAAAAGGCAGGGTTGTCACATGCTTATTTGATTGCTATTGTACAGCAGTATTACGTGTAAACGCATGGAAGTAGGTGAGGGTATCGAGACTACAGGTGAGTAAGAAACTGCACATAAAAAGGGCAGCAGGGAACAAGAACAGGTAAGATGTTATACCAGGAAATCAACCTTCAGTAGAAATTTTTAAAAATAATCTATTTACTGTTTAGAAATTGCTGACATCAAATATTAAAAAAAGCATTCATGCAGAACAGTTTTGCATTTTTTAATGTTTGAGGTGAGAAATGTTTAAAATAAGTTCACCATCTTAAGAGCTTTGATATTATTTTATATTTTTCTATGGACATCAGTATTGTTTATAAAGTTTTATGGATGTTTCAATATGATCTGAACATTTTTTTCTTTCCAACAATGGAGGATGTATTAAATTAACTAACACCTCATATAGGCCAACTGTCAAAACTAGGTTTTTCAAAAAATTCTTTATCTGTAATTACTTTTAAGGTAATAAAGTTTATTAGTCTAATAAAAAAGTAGTCTGAAAATGCATTTTAAGTATCTTCAGAAGTGCACTATGTTCTTTAAATGATGTACTTCATAAATTGGTTATATATACATATATCAGAAAACAATAAATATAACAGACTAGTAAGTGTAATAGTACGTATAGGTTAACAAAAGTTACATACATACATTTAGTTTTTGTGGTTGAGTTTGCTAATTTTATATTAATACAACTGTATGAAGCCAATCAGTCATGTAATGGTGAAAACTACATTTAAACAATGAAGCACATGGATACTTTTAGTGTGCCTACAATGCAAAATGGTACAATAAATTTAATAGCATTGCAACTATCACTTGTCAAACGTACAAGAGAATAAAATTGTCAGTGGGGGAAAAACTACATCGTTACTTTGTACACAACAACATTTTCGTGCAAAGTGAGAAAACAACTTAACATTTTGAAACAGCAAAATGCAGATACCATGTAACCCTAATTCTCTATTGTTATGTATTTATTTTTCATTATATATTAAGCCTGAAAAATAATAATTATGTTTATGAAAACACTGCCAAGAAACATTTAGATAGGCTGGATTTTCTTTTCAATTTTTCTCTATTAAACATTGTTACATTGTAAAACATATGATAGCCAGAGTTGTGAATATTTTTCATGTATTCTATAAAATTAAGAATGAATTACTTTCAATTTCACTTCTGTTCTTTTAGCAAATATTCTTTGTTTTTTTATCACATTATAGCATATTTACTTCTTATGAAAACTACAGGTCAAGTTGAAATTTTTGTTTCTAACACAACTGCTGGAACAGAATTTCAAATAAATTGTGTTAGGGAACAGTTAATAGTTGATCTATATACACCATGCCAAATCATTTTCTTAATTCTAGAAAGAACTATTCAAAGTCATTATTGTTCTTTAACATACATTATACATAACAATAACATGTTTTTCACACAAACTCCCAAATTCCAAGTTAATAAAACAGCAATTATGAAGTTCAGCATATTAAGTTAATGATGTATAGATTGTGAGTTGTTTTTTTTTTTTTTACAGGAATATGGTAGACAATTTAGAATATCCAAAGTCCAAATTGTAGTGACAGAAATATATATTGTTTAAATTATACATACAGTTACACACTTTTAAAACCTTTTATACACAAGATAATAGTTTTTCAAACTTTCTACACACAACATGTCATTTCCAGATATAGAACCATCTGCAGAACACTGTTTTCGAAACTTAACAGCTGAATCCTTTCACAGAGTATATCAAGTAATTGTATACACTTGGTTCTTTTTAACAATTTTGAAATGAAGAACATTCCTTTGTAAGTCTTCATAACATACCAAAGCACAGGAACATGAAATTCATTAATACTTGCACCTTAAATTATTTCTCTTAATAAGGAAGCCCACGACTTGGAAAACTAAAAAACACACGTGAAACGTGTTAAGTGTAACTAATTCTGTGACTTAGGAAAACAAACACGAAAATTTTCTCTCACTAAATTGTTCAAAAAATAATTTATGTCACAATTAAATTATGTGTCTGACATTTAACAATTTAATCTTAACTCTAACTAAGCAATGTAACTGATTTACATTTACAAAAGTGATCACACAGTTCTAGTGCTAAGTAGTGTACACTCTCTGTACAGTTACAGTCACTACAGATAAAAAACTGATATTTTACTCCAAATAAAAATCAAACCTTTAAATATTTACATTTTTAAATAATATTTCAGTTATATAAGGCTGAGAAGGGTCACCAGTTTTGTTGTATTTTTTCTTTTTATTATTTGCTCGACCCAATGCTCCCCACCTTCCCCAAAGGAGCTAAACACGATATCAGCTTCAGGCTTCTAACCCACAGTCACATAGACTCTACACAATAAAACTGGGTGGATGTGATTTTCGACTTCATTAATATTGCGGATTGTTAGGCCTAACTTGTTTAAACGTAGGTACTTTATTCATCACACTAGTTATTTATTTTGTAAGCATCATGCAAGAAAGAAAAAGGGGTAAAGGTAAAGCTAAACCAAAATTACTTACAGGAGGAAATCTCGCATTATACTTTTTCTTTTTACTCGGCATTTTGTTAATTTAAATTAAAAATATATATACGTCTTCTAGCCTAACCTACGCTCCTTTTGTCAAACGATAAAAAACATAATAGTTTTAATTAAAACTAGTTCAAAAAGAACAAACAATTGAAGTTATAAAATAAGCGTACCCTGAACTGATTTACTCATTTTATAACACATAAAAATGTATTGCTAATTAAAAAAAACATTAAATGCAACTGATGAGATGTGTTATTTTATTTTAAGCTGAATATTTCAATAATTCTTTGAAAATAAGTAGGTTATTTAAAATATATGTATGATGTTTGCTTGTTTGTTGGGTTTGAATTTCTCACAAAATCATACGAGAGCTATCTGCGCTCGCTGCCCCAACCACCGCCAATTCTTGGGCTGCTCTTTTACCAACGAAAAGAGAGATTTATCGGACATTATAACCCTCCCATGGCTAAAAAAGCGATCATGTTTGGTGTGATATAGATTCGTAACCGTGACCTTCAGATTACGGGTCGAGCTCCCTAATCACCTGATAATGTATTATGTAACTCTAATAATTAATTTTACGCTACAACACATTAGAATATCTTTGGTAGCAATGGCTCTTTCTCTCAAACAGATTTTCGCTTTGTGTACTTTTTCATTTGTGTAATTATGCTGAACTTCAGTCACAAATAAAAACCTTTAGTTACATTGGAAACAAAAATTTAGCACTAAAAGAGAATCTGCTCGTTTAGTAGTAATTGAAGTCTACTGAACACATACTTGACAGAAGAAATTCCTTAAACAAAATCTGTTCCTAGGGGAAAGGATTGGAATATTGAAGTTAGCTTTGGATTATTTTTGGACTGCGCTCTTTTTTTGTTCTTTGGGGAACGCAAAGCTACACAATAAACTATTTGTGTTATACATTGCACATGTACTGAAACAAGATTTTTAATGTTGTAAGTCCAGAGACTTACCGCCTGGTCACTGGGTTTTTTAAAACTGTACTAGAGTGTTATTTTTTTCTTAGAGTCCACCTTTAGCAAATTTCATGAAACTATTTTTAAGTTGTTTGTTGTTTTTTTGAAAACTACAAAGTTCTTCTGTATATAAAACAAAAACAATTAAAAATCTGCACATTATCGCAAAACCTATCCTATTGTCCTATCATTTAGCCGCAATTTCGATATGGTTTCATGTCTATCATACATGTAAAGGCACTAACTAAACTAAACTAACGTGGCAGGGGTTCAGTTTAGAGAGAGAGAAATCAGAAGAGTTCTCTCTCCAACTGGGGTGTTCAGGAGCTTTTTAGTTCCTCTTCTCCCCTTTCGTGAGAAATTTTTGAAATGCCCGTGGAATTATTTTATTTTTAATATTTCAACACTGGAGTGGGGTATTTGTGAGTGAGAGGAAGGACGGGAAACCTGGACGAGAGCAGCGAAAGTGATGTGAGCCAGACCTTGGCTCTAGGACGGAGTACGCTGGCGGATTAATCTTTAAAATTTACGGTGATTTTTCTAGGTGACGCGGTAAACGGCCCTTTTCAGATGCGGCTGGGACCTACAGGTCCGATGCCAGAGATTTTGCTGTGGGGGGAAACGGGAGTACCCCGAGAAAACCCACTTTCACGGCCTGGGCGCCAAATGATCTTCCCAGACCGTGCCCGGAAGTAGCTGGGAATAGAAAATAGAAAGTTAAAATAAAATAAAAATTGATGGACTTTGTTGGTGGTTTTCGAGAAAATGTTTAGCTTAGTCTTCTATGTCAGGTGGTAACTTCGTCTTGAACGTGTTTATACACTTGAAACCCATTGGTGCGACTGAAAAGCGTGGTCTCGGTGGTGGAACTACTGGTTGTTCTTCGCTGGTCTGTGATGCTTTGTTTCTTCTCGGGAATTTGGTTTGATATTTCTGCGTGGAGGTGGTTTGTTTTTCAGTTTGTACTGACGCGTCGGTGATTGTCTTGGTAGTGGTTTGGGTCTGGCAGGTTGTTGAGTTCTGGGAAATTGGGATTGAGGTCTGGCATGCACTGTCCTTTTTCTTGCTTGATCTGCTGGAACTTGGCGTGATTCTGGCCATGGGAGTTTTTGTCATCTGTAAAGGCACTAGTTCATTTGATAATTTATATAGGTACATTTTAAACTGCGTAAAATGGTATTTATACTTTGCTTTGTTAATGCAAATCTAGGCAAAGCACTATGTGCGCTCTGGCTACGTGTGGAATCTAACCCAGGATTTTAGTTTTGAAAGTTTGTAAACTTACTGCCAGCTTACGAGATAATTAATAGAACAGTGAGATGGAAATATCTAAAACAACTAAAACGTTTTATGAAAAAATTACAGCAGGTTCTTTCTCTTTACGGAAAAGTCGGCCAACTGGAGAAAGTGATTTTTGATATCAGTTATAGGACAGAGAAAAAGTAAAGATGTAACTTGTCTATTTGCAATAACTGGTTTTCTTTGTTTTTAGTCCAAAGCTATACAATGGGTTATCTGCACCCTGTCCAATTTGAAGAATCAAGTCTCAGGACTTAGCCTTGTAAGAACGTAAAGTTATTGCCAACTTACCAGGAGACAACTGCAATCATGACTACTTGACGAAAAACATATATTTAATTTTTTAAAATCTCACAAACTAAACATTACTTAGATTTTGTCTCCAACCTTGAGAAGAAGAGCTAGTTTCATGGTTTCATGCTTGGCTCACCAAGCACGAAAAATTCTATTCACACTTCTACCGTTGTGAAGGCTTAAATCGGAAACTGCAAAAATACTGAAGAGCGTTGCTACAGAATGAGTATGCTTATTTGTTTATTCACCTTAACATTGTTTTATGGGTTAACCATTCAGGTCAGGGATCCTAACTTTCAACTGCAGATAAGATGAAAGGCAATTAGTTGGCAGTATCTACCACTTGAAGCAACAACTCTTAACTAAATACCAGGAATTACTTTGATTCTTATAATTCAACGAAGGCTGAAAGTTAATGATGAGTCTCAAATCACTATATGAGTACCGTATATACTCGTTTTACCGCCCGATCTTGATTAAAGGCCTGTTTGAATAGCTGCTCGTGTGAACAGAACATAAAAATAAATAAGGGCCCGTGCTTGAATACCCGCCCGGGCCCTAATCATAACTTTTAGGAAACTTTGTTTTTCAGTATGAAGATGTCAATTTATGATAATGAATCACACACGATATTAAAGCATATCTTCTTAGCTTTCATTTGACACATTGCTCGTTAAAATCCAATTTGGGGAAGCTGAGAACGACAGCCCGAAATTTTCCCATTATTTTCGCCTATCATCGCTGTAACAGTTTAATTGTTGACTCATTTGGCTACAGCCGCTTGCACTTGGCCACACATCCGGTGACGAAACCCTCGTATCACCTGACAATTGCACGCGTGCGCGTCTTGATTCGAATCTGTAGTGCAGCGCAGTGTATGGCCGCGCGCGCGTGCAGTTGTCGGATGATACGAGGGTTTGGTCACCTGGTGTGTTGTCAAGTGCAAGCGGGTGTAGATGATATGGCGAGCAGGTAGACAATAGGAAATGAGAAGCAGCTATGAAGCGCTCGTGCCACAACGCTATCGAATTTTATGCGCTGGTCGATAACACTCACGCCTTAGGCGTCCAATTGCATAGCAGATAGCATTGTTCATAGCGTGTGACCAGGAAAATGGTGAAAAGAGAAGCACTGAAGATTTTCTCCAATGAAGGTGGTCAAGACTATGATAGCAACCCCGAGTTCGTTGCCAGCAATGGCTGGTTGAGAAATTTCTTCAATCGTCACAGGATCACCCTAAGACAAAAGACGACTGTTTGCCAGAAGCTTCCAGATGTCCTTGCCCCCAAAGTCAGCTCCTACCTACTAACATAAAGACTGGGTACAGATAGACATATTTATTAATAATTCGTCATGGAAAAATTTGCGATCAAAGGCCATATGCTTCCCAATTGAAAAAGATTAATGTCGTGAAATATTTGTCTTCAACGATAATTTTTGTGCATACCTAATTTTACTTTGAAAATAACAAGCGCCCGTGCTTGAATAAGAGCCCGTTTGAATAAGGGCCTGGTATTGAGTTTGGTTGAAAAAAATAAGGGCCCGGGCTATAAAACAAGTAAATACGGTAAGTGCTTTTGCATGATATTGTTGCGAGTGGTTTGTAGTTATATTTTATAAACAGCTAAAATTTGAGTGAATTTTTGGGTATTCTGTTTTTTAACTTCGTGGCATAGAAAATCCACTAAGACAGTACATCAGAGAAAAACAGAAACCATGCACTCTTAAGTGCAATATACGTGTTAATCAGATTGTTTCGAAAGTGTTTATAATAATACATCAAATAACATATTCTAACAGAAAGTTTAGCTCAAAATCAAACTATGGACATGAATTCAATAAGCTTGGTAACACTGTTTTTCTTTGGACCTAATTGTGCATGCTTTGCTCATATACATGTGCTTCTATCAAGTAGGAATCTATGAGTCTGGCACTCGACCTACACGAAGGGTATCTGCGCTAGCCGCTCTAATTAATTCATATTAATCTATCTTTGTGTAAAAGTGTCGAGAATTCTTTATCTATAGGACCAGCATGGCCAGGTGGGTTGAGGTGTTAGATTCGTCATCCGAGGATCGCGGGTTCGAGTCCCCGTCACACCAAACATGCTCGCCTTTTCAGCCGTGAGGATGTTATAATGTTACAGTCAATCCCACTATTCGTTGGTAAAAGAGTAGCCCAACGGCGGTGGGTGGTGATGACAAGCTTTTTTCCTTCTAGTCTTACACTGCTAAATTTGGGACGGCTAGCGCAGACAGCTCTTGTGTAGCTTTGCGCGAAATTCAAAAAACAAAGCAATCAAACAAGGAATCCATAATATTAGTAACTCTCAGCTTTTTTAACAGTAGCAACAAAATTAACCACTCTCTATAAGCAAAATAAAGGCGATTTCACTTACAAGTTGTTGCCGACAAATATGCTGTAATCTTTGATCATTCACCATTGTTGTTAATGTAAAGCCATTTGTGTGTATAGGTCACTCTGTTTATTTGTTTCAATAAATATTTTTTGCAAACTGGATAGCTGTGCCATCAATGGTATACAAAATTAATTTTGATGTATTATAATTGGTTGGAAACTTGCATCAATCTCCGCATGCTCAGCAAAAGATTTTGCATTTATCAGGGATTTTGAAAATCCTACGTCAGCCTGCGGAGTGCAATAGTGTTTAATTTATATTTCAATAGCAGGAATAAATCACCCGGCAGGGCTAGGTGGAGCAGGAATAAATCACCCGGCAGGGCTAGGTGGTCAAGGCACTCGACTCGTAATCTAAGGGTCGCGGGTCTCAATTACCGTCACCCCAAATATGTTCGCCCTTTTAGACGTGAGAGTATTCATTGGTAAAAGAGTAGCCCAAGAGTTGGCGGTGGGAGGTGATGACTATTTACCTTCCCTCTAGTCTTACACTGCTAAATTAGGGATGGTTAGCGCAGATAGCTCTCATGTCAAATAGAAAGGAGCTTGAAATTAACTAGGTATTGAAAAGCTTGGTTAATAAAAAACTCTTGCACTTTTCGGTTTTTCTAAACTCCAGTTAATTATAGATCTAGTACTCTTCAGTTGCAAAGAGTCCATTTATTGAATTTAATTCCACAGGATGCTCACGTGTTCATGGACTATAAATATGACCATTTTGTGACAAAGACAACTTGTCTATGCCAAGAAAATGCATCCTACATTATTACTTTTTTTTCCATGCAAGCTGAATAGTAGAAATTATGTAAAAGTGGTAAAAAGCTATATGCGATTTTCAGAAAATTTTGACAGTGGTCTAAAGCTTTATAGAAATTTTAGAAAACTTTGATTCTTCTATCTTCAAGAATATGTTTTACGGAGAGTATTCAGCTACATGGCTATTTTGATTGACTGACAGCCAGTCATGATGGTCCTTGCACTACAGGAATGCTTTTCTATTGACACCTAAAGTTTTATAGATTGGATAACAACTACCAACATTTACTTTACAAACTGTTCCTCTTGAAATCAATGTTTTAAATCCAGGGCTAATGTCTTCTATCAACTGCAACATTGTTGAATGTTGAGCTTCAAGCGTTTACTAAGTACCATCTGTTCCTGTGATGGAGTTGCTTTCACACACAACTTCTACCAGTTGCAGAATTTTGAGATGCTATCAAACTATACAGACTCATAAAATGATTCTTTGACCTTCCAGCCAGCTTCATAGATTTTGCTTTTAAAATTCAAATTAAATTTAAAGGTAGCCACATTTTCACCCATCCCAGTCGTAATGAAGAACATCTAAACTTTTTTAAACTATTTATATTCAGACAATAATCAAATGAAGTAATAGTAATAAAAAATCCCCTCCCCAAACAAATAATGATAAACATTCAATGGGATTTCTAGCTAGTCTAGATGTATATATTAACATACAGAAGAAGAGCCACACTGAGTCTCCTCTTGATAAAAGAAACCAAAACTATTTGCAACTCAAAAACTTTCAGGAAGAAAGGTTTATTACTTGTAGTTTTATTTTTCTTGGTCGTGCATCCACAATAGTTTATCTATGCTATGCCCATCACGAGTATCCAGACCCAATTTCGAGGATAGATAAGAAGGAATGCTAGTTAACAGCTCTTGGACAATTCTTATCTGACAAAATAGTAGGATTTTACTGCTATCCTTTTAACACACCCACACACATCTCCAAGATAAAGATCCTGGTGGAGACCAGTGAATGCAAACCACGATCTAATTTATAGTCAAATACACTAACGATTAGGCCACATTCACCACCTAAATACTTTATTTTTGGACAGTTCTCTCAGAATATATTAGTCTTTGGATTATTGTGTAAGTGTTACTATCGTGGTGCTTGAAAAAGTACTTTTTATTCCTTTTACAGTAGACTATTAAGTTAACTAAAGTTTTCACCATTTTTCAGATGTACACCTTACAGATTTTTCAGCACAATAACTTCATCTTATGCATTACTGTCCTTATTTTATGTTCCAATTACACAAGATCACGTTTTGTGTATAAAATATATTTTCTTTGTTTTTATCCAGAATTTCACCTGAAAAGTCCATTATCTTCATCTTTTGTTTATGTAAATATTATTTTTCTCTTTGTTTCACATAAGGATTAATTTATCTTGAACTCAATCGAGTCAAAATTTCAGTTTTAGCTACATGGTTCTTATGCTGTCTGAACTTTTGGTTATCTGTGGTGCTATTTTTTACTTGTAAGGTCCTCAGTGAACCTGAAAATACCATGTTAGGTGAATCACGAATAGATTTAGAGTATATAAGTGTTAAAGAAAGTGTGTGAAAGGCTTTTCATACCATCCCAGTGTTGTTGTCCAGATACAATAACAATAGCCCCCCAGTGGCTCAGCGGACTTACACCTTAAATCTGGGTTTCGATACCCGTGGTGGGCAGAGCACAGATAGCCCATTGTGTAGCTTTGTGCTTAATTCAAAATAACAAAAAAATGCAATAACAATAATATATTTTCATGATGTACCTTCATCGTACGCTGTAAGCCATGGTTTATGAGGGTTAAAGACATTACGTAATTTACTGGATTTTCCATTTGTTTCTAACAAGTAATACCAACAAAGGATCCAATCAAAATGGTTTACCTATTCTCTACTTTTGGCATAGCAAATAAGTTTTCAAAGTTCATATTACAAAACAACAGTACGTCAGTACAAAGGTTGAGTACATTATACTAAGATGATTTTGCAATCTCTTTACCTCCAGCCATGTTTTAGCAAACACTGTTCATTTGCAACAGTTTATACTGCTAAAAGTGCCATTATAAGTCTGTCATGTCCAAAGCACATTATTTATCCTTGAAAACTTTCAATTAACCACCCAATATATGATGACAATAGTTTCTAAGCATCTGTTTCAAGAGACCAATCATATATAAATTTCAGGCACTGCTCTTGGCAACTGAAGTGGTATGGAATAGCACAAGTAATGCTTTCATTCTGCGTTTCATTGAGGTATGTAATGGTTGAATGAACATGTCATGAAATCCACTTGTGCACATGTGAATATTGCTTTTCCAGATAAAAACCTTTATGTTGATAGAGACACGTGCATCAATTTGTTTTTGGATTTTCATCTGTTAGTTTTTAATTTTCGCACAAAGCTACTCAAGGGCTATCTGTGCTAGCCATCCCTAATTTAACGGTGTAAGACTAGAGGGAAGGCAGCTAGTCATCACCACCCACCGCCAACTCTTGGGCTACTCTTTTACCAACAAAAAGTGGGATTGACCGTTACATTATAACGCCCCCATGGCTGGGAGGGCGAGCATGTTTGGCACGACTCAGGCGCGAACTTGCGACCCTCAGATTACGAAGCGCACGCCTTAATGCGCTAAGTCATGCCAGGCCCTTGTATTTTATGAATATAAGCTTTTTGAATACATTGTTTAATTTGGTCAGATCAAAAACAAAATACAAATTAATGCACTGAAAAGTAAAACTTACAAACCAAACTTAAAATGCGTATTAAATCTTTAAGGCATTGCTAATTTTTCTGATAAACTTTTGATATTCAAATTTTGATGTTTCATGAGTGATGTAACTTATCATCTCAATATAATAATTCCATTTTAGATTTTACATTCAGCTTCTGTTTCTTAGATTCTTGAACGTGATTCTTGTAGATTTCACAAAAAAAAACGTCATCACAAATTTAATACTTTTACATTGATTTTTGAAAACTAATATAAAGTAATATTAGAGCTTCTTCAGTACACGTAATTGTTATATGTTAAAAAGCACATACGACTTAAATTAATACGTACATATGTCTTGTACCAACCACGTTTCACACTTATCATCCTGCAGAAACGAAACTTGAAAGCAGCATTTCACCTTTGTGAAAAGGTAAATTGAGTATCCCACATTTAACATTCATTCATTTCTATACTGGTAAAAACACATTCAATGAAATACATATACTATATGGTATTCATCAGCAACATTAAACCAGAAAGCTTGCCAAATGGTGAAGAACTGTAAAAGAGAATTTATGCCTGATGTACAGTTACGACAGAAAGTGTTCGTATCCCCTCCGTTGTGAGTAGTTTTTTCCTCATAACTTAAAAAGTATCACGATTAGGATAATGAAAGTAGGTTATAATATAAATATTATACTAACACACATCTGCATAATTTTTTATATAAATTGAACGGTAAATAAACTGTTTATAAACAAATAACCAAACATTGGAGGGGCAGAAAGTGTTCGTGCGTCCAGTTTAATGGTCAGTTGTGCAGTATTTCAGGTGAATTACTTGGCGCAGTCTCTCCTCGCAGCCCTCCATGATCGTTTGACAGTGTTCGACTGGTATTTTCTTCTATTTTTCTTTACAGAAGGCCTCCAACTCTTGCAAGTTTTTCGGATGACGCTGATGAACTCTGGTCTTCAAATCATGCCAAACGTTTTCAATTGGGTTGAGATTGGGTGACTGCGATGACCACTCCAGAACGCTTATCTGGTTCTTCTGTAACCAGGATTGCACATATTTCAATGTGTGTTTAGAGTCATTGTCGTGCTGGAAGATCCAACGACGCGCAAGCTGTAAGTTTTGAGCATCAGTCTTGATATAAGTGCCTAATATATCAATGTACTCTTCTTTTTTAATGCTTCCGTTGATGCAATGAAGGCTGCCTACACCAGAAGAGCTGAATAAATCCCATAGCATGATCGAGCCACCTCACTGTTTAACTGTAGGGACACTAATCTTTGGAAGATTTCGTTCCCCCTTCTTACAGAAAATATAGCGAATATCATTGTGGCCGAAAAGCTTGATTTTAGTCTCACCTGACCAAAGAATACTCTTCCAATAGGTAAAGGGTTTATCTACATGCTTTCTTGCATACCTCGATACGCTTTCAATATGGAGTTCTAAGAGGATGACATGCTTTGAACCCAGAAGAGCATAACATGTTCGTAGCTGTATAGGTGCTCACTTCAATCCCAGTTTCTGTATATCATTACATGTTAAACGAGGGTTCCTACTAACTTTTCTGAGAACCTTCCTCTTGGTTCTCTCTGGAAGTTTGGTGGGGCGTCTGGAACGAGGGAGGTTAGCAATTGACCCAGTAAGCTTAAACTTAGCAATTATGCTTTGAACATTAGATTTCGATACATTAAATTGTGTAGCAATACCGGAAAGAAATACACGGGACTTATATTTTACAATAACTCGGTTATTTAAATCACTGGACAGTTGTTTCCTGTTCGCCATCATGAGGAAGCAGATAATGATGGAGATGGCTTTAAATTGCTGGAAGTACATTTTCTGCTGGCTAAATTCCAATAATTATGAACCCAGTGTCTAGTTCTGAAATGGTATAATGTAGTTTATCCACCAAACTAAACATTTTTACGCAAATATCAGTTTTTTCACACGTTCTGAAATGTACGAACACTTTCTGCTCCTCCTATTTTTGGTTATTTGTTTATAAACGGTTTATTTGTCTTTTAATTTACATAAAAAATCATGTAGATGTGTGTTATTATAATATTTATAACATATTATACTTTTATTAGCCTACTTATGATACTTTTTAAGTTATGAGAAACAAACCACTCAGGACGAAGGTGTATGAACATTTTTTGTCACAACTGCTAACTACCCTTAGTAGTTGATCTTTTGCTTGTTTGTTTGTTTGTTTGTTTTGGAATTTCGCACAAACCTACTCGAGGGCTATCTGTGCTAGCCGTCCCTAATTTAGCAGTGTAAGACTAGAGGGAAGGCAGCTAGTCATCACCACCCACCGCCAACTCTTGGGCTACTCTTTGACTGAACATTTCTACATAAATTTAATCCAACAAATAACTGAAAATATTTCATGCGATATCTTCAGAGTATTAGCTATGCATCTGTAAGTCTGACACAGGATCTATTTTAATTTGCGATTGATTTACTGTCACTTATCTGTTTTAATATCAATGTTCAAGTTAAATTTATATTTAGAAATGTTCGTAACTCATACTGTTAAATCTACATTCCAAAATTCCCGCTAATTCACTAAAGTTTTAGAAGTTTCTCAAGTGTAACAATCAACAAATATATGTAAGCATGTAAACAACAGTGTATTGTTCTGCAGACTAAACTTTCTGGAAACTATCCTCACAAGTATCATAAACTGAATTCATAGACATATAACTTATGAAATAGAATTTAACTTAGTTTTAGGCCATTTGAAATTGTAATACATAATACACTGAAATAATTTTTTATAGCAAATCTTTAGATTTCTATGCTTTATCATACGGAATCAACAAAAAGCACATCTAAAGATTTAGGTTTAAAAAATTGCAGAAAACGTTGAAACACTGAAAACAAATTTGAAAGTTTAAAATTTTATAGGGTTGCTTTAAATTGAATGTTTTTCGTGTCTTTAAAAAAAAAATTCATATTTTTCCTGAGGTTACATTTATATCCTGTCTATTTTAAATACAGTTTGATTGGAATATGAAGCCTGAAATATTTAATTTAACTGTTTATGTCCAAATGCTGTGAAAATGTTAAAATAGTCTCTCATATAAAATCAGGTGAAACTGTGCTTTGTGGTTTATGTTATCAACATCAGTTCCATACACACAAAATTAATATGCTAGGCTGTCAGTTTCCTTGGTATTACTCGTTAATTTACAATCCTCAATTTAGAAAATGAAAATTTGTATCTCAGAATGGCCAGTTTGGATATTAACACTTATTGTTAAGTAGAAAACAATGTTTCAACCTCCTTTGGTCATCTTCAGGTTAATGTTCTGAGATGCATTTTTATTTCAAGCGAGTTTCTCGTCATCAAGGACATTGAAACTTTTCACCATATTCCGGTTATTTAACCTTTGTCATCAATATAATCAGACCTTAATAACTACAAGAACCTGAAAAGAAGCATTTCTTTAATTGACAATAAAGCATTACAACACTACAAAAGCTTTTACAACAGTGGAAATTGAATTCAACTATACTGCACTGGTGGAATGGTACATGTAAAATGTTACCTCTTCAATCTACTAACATAAACCAGTAATAATAATTTTGAAGTTTTAACTGTAAAATCAAATTACGTACATTCTTGATATCATAAAATAGTATGTATGTGCAGTGTTCCTACTTCATTACCACTCAAACAAAAGTCACAATAACAAACATTTACTATAAAATTAATATATTACTGGGATATTTGACATATGCAGAGATACCAGCTTTACATCACAAGAAAGGAGAGATTAACCACTGAAACTAGTTATCAGAACAACGAAAATACTCTATTAATTTCAACATTACAGTTCAAACACACATTCAAACTAAGATATCCCCCTGAACAAATGTTAGCCATTCTTAATTTAAAAAAAAAACAACAACCACTAATTACTGTTTTGTATAAAGCAAAATCAATAGGCTATATATACTGCAAACATTTGACCAGTTGGTTACATACATCATAAATAAAGAGACAGTTTACCAAGGCAAGATAAACAAGCAAACTTAAAGTTTGGGCAACAGAAGCAAACTGATAAATGTATAAGTTATATTGATAAGAATGATTGAATTCACAAGTGAGAGTTTCTTTGCAATTTTTTATCCAAGAAAAATAGTGAAATTTCTAGTAAAAATGCCCAATGACTTATGATATTAAACAGATACTGAATAGAATGGAAGGTTCATTGATAATTAGTAAATGAAGCTAATTCAATTAAAACCTAAGAGCTACTGATGCCTCCTTTCTCTCTTATAAATATTATAAGTCTGTCATGTCCAAAGCACATTATTTATCCTTGAAAACTTTCAATTAACCACCCAATATATGATGACAAAAGTTTCTAAGCATCTGTTTCAAGAGACCAATCACATATAAATATGTATAATTTGTATTATCTAAATTATGTTTATGTTAAATATCTAATCATTCATTCTGCTTTTTGATAAAGAAAAGTTTTTAAATACCCAGTGTAGAGAAAACAAAATAAAATCAGTCAAAAAAAGAGCATCTTCATCAAATCACCTTCAGAAATAAACAATTTTTAATTCTTTAGTTTAAGAACTGAAAAGTAAATACAATGGTTTAAACAAGGGATAATAAATGTAAATTTAGCTTTGAATAAACAGGTTTTGTCCTTATAAATTATCCACTTTCATGTGGAAGAGAGAGAGAGTTTTGATGACAACTTTAATTTTTTATCAGTCAAAAGGTTTGTGGACAAAAGAATAAATTGCCCAAATTCCTGTATGGTTACTAACTGTATATATAACATTTCCTCTGGGGAAGAAAAAAAATTTATTACACTTTTTTTGGTTTCTAACAGCAGCCAGAGCCTTGTGGCTTCACAGGGGTGCTGGGATTAATCTTATCTCCAGGTCGTATTGCATCTCCACCTGAAGTCATTGGTCCCATCCGGTTTTTAATCTCGGCTGCCATAGTCATAAAAGCCTGTTCTACATTTGTTGCATTCTTTGCACTTGTTTCCAGGAAGGGGATGCCTAGCTGGTCTGCAAATTCCTGATAAGGGAAGTAAAAGGAAATTTTAAAATACTTAAAATGATAAGAAACCAACAAATGAGTGGCCTAATTAATTAATTAACAAACTTAGAGAATAAAATAAAAGTACTGTATATTTCACATCAGCCATTCATAGTCAGGTCATAAGCTTTTCCTAACCTACTAATTGATTAAAATGAAAATTATATAAGAAATATCATTCTAACTTAAATATATATATTTTTTTTTACAAGTTAATACAATATGACCCTGAAAACAATAAATACACTTCTTTAAAGTATTTTGTTAGTATGTAGAAAGTAATACTTTTTTAAAAGTTGATTTAATGGCATGTTTTAGAAACAAACCTTTGCTGTGGTGTAATCCACAACTTTTTTTGTTGTCAGGTCACACTTGTTCCCGACCAAGAGTTTGTTTACATTCTCACAGGCATACCGATCAATCTCTTGAAGCCATTGTTTTACATTATTAAAGGATTCCTGGAAATGACACAGTGATCTTTTAAACATTCCTAAATAACAGCAACAAAAGTCAAAATATTGGAACTTTGAACTTCTTACACTGTGAAACCAGTACGAGTTATCTCTCTACATATCATTTAGCTTTTCAGGCAAGATTAACACCAGCAGCCAACTAAAAGTGAAATCATGTTTACTACAGATTCAATTGCATGAATTATTTATTCACACTAAAAAAAAACTAGAAGTTGATTTACCTCACATTTTCTGTAAATTAAAATCACAATCATGGACACTTTTGGGCAATAGCCAACAGGAATAAAGTCCTGAACCTATTCTATGAAACCCCAGTTGTCTG
Source organism: Carcinoscorpius rotundicauda (assembly GCA_011833715.1). Lineage (NCBI taxonomy): Eukaryota > Metazoa > Arthropoda > Merostomata > Xiphosura > Limulidae > Carcinoscorpius > Carcinoscorpius rotundicauda. The sequence continues at coordinate 160,007,335 of CM022392.1, read as the reverse complement.
AGTTGTTTGTGAGACTATAATACAAGAGCTGTAAACATATTCGTGAGGATGAACTAAACACGTACCTCAAGATAACTGATATGGGTACAAACACTTTTACTAATAAAGCAGAGAACAACATTTTGACATTCTCTGCTTTCTGAGTACGTTCTATGGAGCACGTGTTAGCAGTAAAGGGACACAAACATCCAAGTCACATCTGGCCTAAACAACCTTGAACAAAATTCTAGAAAACAATATACTTTTTTTTCTAACTTGTACATACTTTATTCGACAGTAAACACACATAAAGTTAATCAAGTATGTCAGAGTACATACCTTTTAAAAACAAGTCCTTAAAGTTTAAAAACTGTTGGTCAATAAAAGTAATTGATTTCTCAGACTGAGATCTGGATCTCAGTTAATCAAGTATCTACAAGTATGTCAGAGTACATACCTTTTAAAAACAAGTCCTTAAAGTTTAAAAACTGTTGGTCAATAAAAGTAATTGATTTCTCAGACTGAGATCCAGATCATTCTGATAGTTAGCAGTGTCTTAATTCAAAGAACAAAATGATTTTATTTAGTTATACTTAAGTTCTCAAAAGTAGTAGTATAGAGTAGTTTAGGTAACAAAAAATACTTTTTTTTATCTGTAAGTTTAAATACTGTGATCAAATAATACACTGTGTTATAGCTGAATGAGAATGGTATAATCAGTGATTAAAATTCAGATAAATTTGACTATATTTACAAATGCGAAGAAAATTAAAGAAACAATGACATGCATACAAAAACACACAATTTCTGACTTTTCAGCACATTATGTCACCTCAGTCATATTTTATGATAATTTTGAAGATATTTTTGAACTGAATTAGAATATTTATATTACTTAAAAGTGAAAGACTTATCTTCACAGTTTCTTAAAGTTGTTTGTGTAATTAGTAACAGTTTTCTTTCATATATGTAATTAATATCCAGTCATAATTCCAATATTAAACAAATTTATCAACTTTGTTATCACACTGCTTCAATGTAAAAGATGATCTAGATATGTAAAACTTGGGAACTTTAAATCAGAGGAATGTTTACTAGATTAACTATACATATCTTGTTAGAATAATACTTAATTCCAAGTACCAGACAACACAAAAAGTTTAGAATTACAATAAATATTTTGTAACTTTTGAAATCCTACTGGGACACTACTATTCAACTGCTATTCAAACTACGTTGTTCAAACAGTTTTCCTCAAAACGAATTACCAATTCACCCATTTTGCTTGCAAACTTGTATAATATTTTAGATATTTTTTAAAACAAACTGATGATGAGTTCCTACAATGAACTAAGCTAAAAAGGTGAAGGTGTGAAACACATCAAGAAAAACTTACCTGATCTGTGACATCATAAACAACAATAATTCCATGAGCTCCTCTATAGTAACTTGATGTGATAGTTCTGAATCGTTCCTGTCCTGCTGTGTCCCACTGAAACACAAGCCTAAGTTACTCAAAACATATATTACAGTAAAGTGTTATTTAACATACCACATATTCTCAGAACATGAAATTTTCACTTTAACGATTACAGAACTTAGGCCTAACCGAAACTGAAAAAATAATATTCTGAATCATGGTCATACATTACTTTTAAAATACTATGTAGAAGTGAAATCAATACTATGGACATTTTGGTAATTTCTTACTCTAAATTTCTGACAAACTTTTGATGTAATGAGATAAAAATGGTTTTCTCATTATTTATCTAAAAATTGATGCTAAATGTATTTCAGACAATGAAACTGCCATCTATACATTGAAATATCAAAAGGAAACAATGTTTTATAATATTTGAAACAATTACTCACGATTTGAAGCTTTATTGTCTTCCCATCTAATTCTATTGTTCTAATTTTCTGTGGTAATAAAGACAAATATGAGAATATTATAATGATATACTGAGAAATGCTATTTTAAATTTTGATCACAATGTTAACATATACAAATTTCCAAAAGGTAAATTAATATAAAAGCCATTACATAAAAATACAAAAAACCAAGTAAACACACACAGTCAGTCTTGTATGAAATTTAGTGTTTCAAACACCAAATCACAAAATCTCAAATGTACTGATCGTTATTATCTGTATCTGGAGATAAATTATTAAACAGTCCGAAAATCCAGACTTGATTTACTAATATTCTCTTAAAACTGGGAAAAAACAGGGTTCTTACAGACTTTACAAAATAAAATTATCAGGACTTTCCAGAATTTTCCTAAGATTGTTGAATCCTGCAAACAGGAATAAACTTGCATTTTTCAGTTAATAAAATGTCTGCCAGCAAAAACTGCATATCTCTGATCTTGGGAGGCACGAAATTCACAATATTAAGAAAATATAAACGAATGACTTTAAAAGCTAGGCATTTAAAAAAAAAACAAATAAAGTTCGTTATTTCATTTTTTTTATCAAAACTTCTTTACGATCAAGACTGAAAACAAATAAGACAATTTCTGGCATTTACTGTACTGTTATCTTTTTAAGGCTAATTTACCATGACTTGCAGATTTCAAAGGACTGTGAACCATGAAAAGCTAATCTGAACATTATAACAACAGCCACTTTAGTTGTTTTTTTGTCAAAATTACCGTACCTGATTTTAAAAACTAGGGAAACACTAACAACACAAGTAATGGCAATAACTAAGTAAACGACATCAAACATTATTTTAAAATCCTCCAGAAAAATGGATTTCCAGGTTCGCTGGTGCAAATACAACTAAATTAACTTCAATTACAAACCTGCACTTTAGGGTAAAGTTTAGCCTAGGATATCAATACCACTTCAAATATTTTTATTTTTACTTTCTAAATAAATCACAATACAAATTTTTGTTAAAAAGCTTTATCAAATTAAATAGAGATTAGTGTGTGTAGTCTTGACAAAAGCTGTCTGTGAATTCATTGAAAATGCTTCATTTTTATTATAACAATTATCTTTACTGTGCCCTAAGGCTTTACAAATTGTATATCTAATATCCAAATCTTTGAATTAGCCCCTAGAAAATATCCTAAAAATTACTTACAAAATCTACTCCAATTGTGCTGATGTAACTCTCTGTATAGGTGTCATCCTGTATAAAATAAAGGCACTAATCATTTATTGTTTCTGAACAGAATGTGCAAAACACTGAAGACAAAATAAATGTTTTACAGACATGCACAGAACAAAGTAATAGGCAACGCACAATAAAAAATAAAGACTATGCTTAGTGTCTAATTAACTGTAAAACATTTTTATACATTAATTTTACCATATTCTCTCCTTACAATGCAGCACATATTAAAAAATAAAACTGATAGTATTAAAAGCATGTCCAAGAAATGGTAACAGAAAAGACCAATAGATGCAAAAGAAAATTTTATTAGCAGATGTTTCAACTTCCACTCTTCTTTGCAGATTACAGCTTTTAAAAAGAGGGTTATATTGGTAAGTGTAATAACTTCCAAGTACTTAAAAGCTTTGATTATGTTAACAATGAACAATTACAAAAACTTGCACATTTGGAACATGCATGAACTGAAGCTAATAATCACTGCTGATAGTGAAAATAATTACACAGTTTATGCATTTGTTTACAAATAGCGTATTTACAATATTATAATTCGTATACAAATTGAATATCATGTGAAGTGCTGATGTTACTTTGGTACTGCTGTGCAGCAGTATTTAAAAGTCAATAAACTGGTTGTGATTCAGTCTCTTCAAATAGTAACAAAACTGAACACTTTACTCAGCTTGAAAAACATCTCAAGTTCCCACAGACATCATACACTCAAGAGACTATTTGATTAAGGATGTCTCCTTTATGTATGTTTTTAAGAAAAAGTAAAGACTCAAACACACGTTACTTTTAAGGAAATCACAAATTCCTCTTTTAAACTCTTGTAAAGTGTCAGCCTATACTAATGCTGATAGCTACTCATGCTATAAGCCAATTATCTTTATATATATAAGAGTGTCTTAACTGGAAAGTTAACGTATTCCTAAATTGAAAACATATTTTCCAATAATACTAATCACCACTGAATATAATTATTTCTCGACATTGGCTTGATATATCTAAGTACTGGTCTCGCATGTTTCAGTCTTTTATAACCCACTTAAATGCCCTTGGCAATAATCTGGTTTGCAAATCTCCTCACCCATATCAGTGCACTCTTTATCCTGGCACTGCATATAAGCACTTCACTTAGATAATGTAATCCCATTTTTTTGAGACTTGCATCATCCTAGTTACTAGCAGAGACTCTTAATGGGGAGAAAGGATGGAAGGGTGTCAGTGGGGTTAAAAGTACATTATCAGTTTGGAAAAACATTAGCTTCCATAACATACTTATCGCTGACAATATAGCTTGGACCCCACACTAGAATGTGTACAGAAAACATCTACATAGATCAAGGGCATACTGAGATAGTGGTGCATGAATGGGAGAAACACACTACATCCAAAACAGGTAAACTCTTCACCTGGAGCACAGTTCTTGCATTAAGGGGGGAAAAGGTACAAGTGATTATCACTATAGGCCAACCCCAAGAAGACAGCAGAGGTTCTACTACTCTGGGTTGGAATTACGTGGTCTTTGGTGTCTATATCTCATGTTGATAGCTAGTGCAACTGGACTGCTATATTAGATATAAATGTGTGTGTTTGGATCCAAAGCTGCAGCCATAGATTGAAGCATCTCAAACCTCCTGAATTACAATGAGAAAATAAGCAACACTCAAGCACACAAACATTTTCATTGACCAGAAAAAGTTTGAAAGACAACACACAATTGGAATGCCAGGATTACGCGTGCCTTACTCAACAAAATGAAACAAACTCATTCATCTGGAAATTATGAACATTCATTCTCACTATCTAATCAAGTGAGCAAGAAACATTACACTTGCCTCCCAGAATTATAGAAGATGTGGATTACATTGCTCAACCAAGACACAAGAATGGGAACCACTATGCATTCAGAATTATGAGGAATTGTTGGATTTCTTCCATAAACAATATACTAAATTGACATTGATAAAAATGAAAGACCATGCACACCCCAACCAGATAGTATGGCATTAAATATGAAATAATATGTTAAGCAGGCTATCATGGAGGTTAGCACTTCTCTTACTAAGATTTGGAAAAAAACATCTTTACCCTCTTCTCAGAGGGTGGGGGAATACACTCTAACACACTGGAGGAAAAGCCTCTCTACTGCCACAGAATCTGGAAGTGGTAAGGATTCCCTAGTTCCAATCAATCCAATTATTAGCAGCAACAGGCAGAATCCCCTTTAGCTTTACTTATGATAATCCATGATAATATGGTAATACCATCTGGTAAGTACCAAGATTGTCTTATCGAACACTTCATTTCTACAGAGCCTGTTGCAATCAGTAATAAGAATAGTCAAATCAGTTGCTAGTGTGGAACTGGAATAATATAAGCACATCTATCTGGGCAACACTCACTGGAGTTATGTCTGGTGAAATGAGGATGTAAGGAATCATGGGTGTGGAGGTGAAGACAAGAAGATAACAAAAGTACACCATCTTCCTCAATCTAGCAGATGTTAAAATGGGCCTGGTGGGTAGTGGAAAACCATACGAAGAGAGGGAAAAAATCCTCCAAACATATAAACTTCAACCTATGCCAACAGTCACAAACCTACTAAAGGAAAAAGTGATACATGGTACATGAGAATAAAGGCTCAAATGGTTAATCATACAAGCCAAGTAATACTACCCTAATACTCTGGTCAATTAACCAAAAAAGCCATTTCAAAATAATGCTTGGTATCACTAAAGAATCCAAAACCTTCTGTCGTTTAGAATAACTAAAAATAGTTGTAAAAAGTTATCTAACCTAAATGACATGGAGAAAATCTCATGAGGATATTTCAATGCAAAAGATCTAGACCACTAATATCTATTGGGCAGCAAAATCTAAATTACTGATGTAGAACAAAGATATTCCCTTCAGTTAATCCAGTTGATTCTCAGTAGACATTTACACACACTGATATATATATGTATGTATATATAGATACACTAATGGCACAGTCGACCCATTTACCTCTTAGAAACTAGATGTTGTTCCTAATAAAAAAAAAATGAACGATCCAGTGGACTGAAGTTTTAGATCCATTAGTCACCCTTAGACTACTGATGGGATAGCATGCATTCTCATCACAACAAATCAGAAATTTGAGGGAAGCTCACAAATGCAGAGATAGAACCATCTCTATAAGTAAGAGCCTAACTGTCCATCCCATAGCCTGGAGCAAGATGGGAGGTGTCAAGTCTGGCTTAAAACATGGTGAAAACTTGTACAACCCAGCAGAAGACAGTGTTGTTGTTAGAATAAATGCTAGACCCCTGAACTGGAAAACCTGATCCCTGAAATTTAGCTGAAGGCAAAATGAATGCACTATGAGGATATGGAGAAATGCCTTAGTAAACTAAACCTGGTGAAGAATACCAAGAGGGTGTGAAAATGACATTTGAGGACCTGGAAGAATCAAAGTATGGGCTAAGGTAAAGAATGACAAACATCTACCAACTTCCTTCTGTTCCAGGCATAAGAAAACAGGAATAACATTCTGAAAGAATGGGATCAACTGTCCCTACTACCCCCATGACCAATACCTCTGACAACAATGAAATGAAAATCCACAATCCCCTGCTCAGGTTGGGAGAATTGAACAAAAAATCACCTTCAGTACCAGACCCAAAAGTACCCATGGATCTTCAAAGAAGGAATACCAGGTGTCTATTAACAGTTGTAATTCGTTCTGACTCCCCACCACCATTTAGGCAAATGCCAATGCCATTAATGTTGGTTGGACTCAATGGGGAAGTCTTGAAACTAATGTCTGAATCTAGTTAGTTGCTGGAGCCAAAGAAAGTCTAGAAGTCAACAGAAATGAAAGGCATACAGACACGAATTTCCAATACAAATGTCTTTAGAGCATCTGCAAACACCAAGAGATGAAAAAAAGCCGTATGTAACGCCCAAAAATTACAGCAGGTAAATAAATTCCCTTCACCAACATATTTCTGCACATGGAACAGAAGCAGTCAATCTATCCAAGATGGAAGTCATTAGAATAAGTGGAAATGTGATCTGCTCAAAGTGATCAAATAAAACATCATGGAACCACAAACACTGAATAAAAAAAAGCACTTTTAGTCTCTGGAATAAAAATACATGTTCACCAAGCAAAGGTACAAGATCTTTCTATCCTGTCAATTAAGAGTTTCTTAACACAATAAAGAATTTAAAGACACAGTAAAAACACTAGTCTCTTTGTATTTTAATACAATGTCAAACAATTTCCTTTGTGTTTAGTTCACATTTACATGTAATTAGGTGTCATCCTATTACAAGCCATTATATATTTTTGATTTTGTAAGTTTTTATTACACTACAACATTTATGAAATACTATTAATGTTTGTTTTGTTTTATCCCTAAATTCAAGGGCCAAAGAGTACCTCTTTTAATTAGCAATTAGTATGTCTATATATATAAAACTTTAAAGTCTACTAGATGCAGTATTAGCAACACATCACTTTCTTGATGGCTAAACTAATTTATTTGCCATTTTTCCAAGATCCTTTTTTTCCATTAACTATTCATTGAGTTCCCATCAATATTAGATAAATAATCCAAATACATTTAACTATAATTAATGGTCATTTGACAAATTATCCAAATAACTAACTGATCTACATTATTCTATTTTTTTGTACCCCCAATATAACTAGAAATACCAAAGAGGTTACATAATCTACAAACTTTACTAATTTTATCTTCTTCAAAATCTTTAATGTAACTTTGAAAAACATAGGTCCAGATACTAACTCTGAAGTTGCTCCATCTTTAACACTGGCCCAGTTTGGCTGGACTAGACTTATGGATGAAAACAACACTAACAGTGAGGGTAGCCAGCTGATGAAGCAATACATTGTAATATTGTAAGCAACATAAGAAGAGTATATGAAGTTAACTTAATTCATGACAGGTTTTATTTTGAGATTTTATTCAAGTGTGTAGTTTGCTTTGATCAGATGTTAATACCAATAATAATGCTTTGCTTTCTCTTATCCACACACACACAAAATCAATTTTTTTTAAATAAAATTTATTTCCTAAAGATCTGTATGTGGATTTAAAAAACCTTTATTGACTCAGTCTGAATTCAAAGCGATTTTCTTATTAAGAACCAAAATTTTGTTATCATAAATTTTACATTTCATTTGTATAACCTCTAAAGACTTCCAAATGTATCTCCAAAGTTTTTAAAATAAAACTCTATGTTCTATTTATTTTCTCCACCTTAATACCAGCTGCAGGAAATCAATAGCTCCTGATGAAGCCATAATATAAAACTATTGAGAGCTAATAAAGTTACATTCTGGAGATATAGATCATTATTTTATTTATAATTATAAAAATGTCTTGTAATAAACTCCAGTTTGTGTTAAACAAAGTAAAAAGTAATTTATTTAAATATTGTTTTTTTAAATCAAAACTCAGATAACATAAAACTGAATTATAAACTATATTCTAATGCGAGTTTATTGCTAACAAAGTTGATTAAGTAAATTTTAAATGTTACTCTGTAAAAATATCATAACATGTACACTTTGACACCTGTTAACATATGAATAATACATTTAAATATTCTTGCTATTAGTTTTAACATCATATGCATGCTTTACATAAGCTCTCCTGGATTTCCTATTTTTCTTTTCCAAACTTATCCTTAAATATCCTACTGTTTTGTAAATCAATCCTATTTGTCAGTTTAAACTTCTTAAATGGATTTACATCAATGTTTTCACTTTTATGTTTTAAATGTACCAACCAAGTTTGAATTTTCCATGCTATCCTTTTCTTTTTACTAAAATGCCTTCCTTAGACTAAAATCCATTTAAGTTTTAAAGAAATCTCAAATTTGTGACACAAACTTTGAATGTATTATTCAATTTGATGATGCTAATATTTTCAAGTTGAGAAATCATGCCCACTTTATAAATTACATTAGTTGTGAAAAGTGGTGAGTAATTCTCGTGGTCTGCAATTAGGTTTACTAGAGAAACAACTGATCATCGTTAGTTTGAATATAAAAATGATTGAAAAATATCTTTCAGCAGTTATAAAAGTCATAACTGAAGAGCTACGAGAAAGTCTAAATGAAATTCATATTCAATACTAACAACAAAACAAGATTATAAAGTGCAAACAAGAAGAGATGCTTCTTTAAAAACAAATATTTTCAGATGTATGTAAAATATTACAAGTGAAAAAAAACCAAATTGTTTTAATGCTTAAAAAAATAAAAGTATACTCACAGCAAACCTCAAGAGTAAACATGACTTTCCAACACCAGAGTCACCAATCAGAAGCAGCTTGAACAGATAATCACTAAAACAAAGAATATTAAAAAAATGATTCAGTCAAACCTTTTATTATTTACACAAGTCATTGATGAAACATACACTTTTGAAGGAAGAGCAAAGTGGGAAAGTTTTCTTTATCATTCAAACAGTAAATACGAATGAATGTCTAACAGTCAACGAAATGTGGAAGTTCTTCAAGAGTTAAACAGACAAGATTTCTTCATTAAAAACAGCAAATCTTTCAAGACTAGAAACTACAAAATAAGAACTATTTTTCACATCAAGAAAAGTAATCAGAAGGAATCATGCTTTAGCTAAGACAGAATTGATTTTTCTTTAAGACTGTGTGATTAACCATTAGAACAGGTTGCTTTTTCTTTTAGACTGGATGATTGGCCATTGGAACAGGTTGCTTTTTCTTTAAGACTTGGTGATTGGCCATTGGAACAGGTTGCTTTTTCTTTAAGACTTGGTGATTGGCCATTAGAACAGGTTGCTTTTTCTTTAAGACTTGGTGATTGGCTATTAGAACAGGTTGCCTTTTCTTTAAGATTTGGCAATTGGCCATTAGAACAGGTTGCCTTTTCTTTAAGACTGGGTGATTGGCCATTGGGAACAGGTTGCCTTCAGATGTTGAGATTTCAGTTAAATTAAGAAAGTTTAAGAAAAATGCTCAATAAATATTTGAATGGTAGTACCTGGCTTTGAGTTTTTAATGTTTTGTTTAATTTAACAGCAGATTGACTGAAAGATCCTCTGTTGTTCTTTAATGTTACATAAAAATTAATGAAGAGTTTTTAAAAACCTTGAAATAAAGATTCATACTTAGCAATTTGAGAATGGATATATATATCCAAAGCATACAATATTATTAACTAAAAATACAGTTTAATATAAATCAATTAAAATTTACAATAAAGATTGAATCTGTTTAAACTACAGGGTGGTTTCTAGAAAAGCAGAAAATTTGAGGGTCAGATGAGATCATGAATAAAAGGCGTGCTTACTCATTTCTATTTTGATTTCTAGGTTAAGACGCTGCTCTGAAGTGCACGGACGACATTTTGAGCATCTATGAGTGTAATATAACATATGCCTTTAAAAAACTTTGTAAAAATAAATAGCTGTTTGACAAATTTTCCGCTTTTCTAGCGACCACCCTGTAGTTTAGAAGCATCATGAGAAAATCCTGACATACAATGTACCAGCTTAAGACAGTATCACTATGCTCCATTTATCTCAACTTTATAACAAATCAGGATAATTCTAAATGCTCTCATGATAAATGTTTTTAATGAACTCTATTTTACTATTTTCTTATTATTCATAAACACGATTACTTTGTCATGAAGCTGACTGTTTTACCATAAATACAATTTTAACATGTATCCCTTCCACCTTCGTTTTTCTTTCTAAAATATATCGAAAACATTACATCAGTACAAATTTTATTTACAACTAAACTCAAGCTTCATGAATAAATAGTAAAAACTCATTTTGGTGATATTAAATGTGATAAAAAACAGCATATTTCTCTCTTCAAAATTACTTATTAACTGCTAATCAAGAGAACAACAAAATATCACTTTCTCAGTAGAAAATGACGTACAGCATACTAGTCGTTATTTTTTTATTTTTGGTAGTAATGTCTTCCTTAAATTACTATTTTACCTACAATTATTTTTAAACATCATAATTTCAAATCTTGATATATAAAAAACACAACTTAATTTAAATCATTTAAGAGATACAAGGTTATCAAATCCTGCTGTCTTAAAGCTTCAAATTAAATGGAAAACAATATTCTATTTAAAGTACATGCAACATAAATAAAAGATGAAAAAGTATTTAAAAACAGCCATCTGTACGCATATCACATGTAAAGTAACAGTAACTAAAAATTCATCACTGCTTTATCAGCTATTTTAATGCTACTAAGGGAACTATTTTCAGCACATTACATGTGCTAGTCTAGAAGTAATAATAAAATAGACAAATATTATTAGTACTTATATATTTATTACACTAAACATTTATAATCTGCTCTATTTAACAAGTACACATTCAACATAACAATACCTTATAAATATATTACCATGAACTTTACATTTAAAGTTACATACTAACTGTGATATACAAGAGTTGTTAATGGCAGATGTATGTAAAAAGAACCGGGCCAAGTTTTTATTTTGGCTATTAAGCACAAAGTTACACAGGAGGCTATCTATTCTGAATACACTACAGGTATTGAAAAACTCACTGTTTAGCATTATAAGCCTTCAGATTTACTACTGAGCCATTAGGGCAACAAATTTTATTATGCACGTCACCCATTAACTTTTGTATCTTTGTTATCCACATTAACAATATCATGACAGGTGAAGGATAACGTGTGTTTTTGTGTTTGTTGACTTGTATTCAAAATTTTATTTGACTACTATTTTATAAACTTGCGTCATTAAGTTTGGTATCGAACCATAGATAGGAATTCAGATTTTAATATTATACTATAAATTATTTAGTTTCTTAATTTAAAAATCAGATCCAAACAACAATTTTTGTGTGTCGTGTTACGTTGAATGCAGCACAGGTTGAAACAAGGTATATTTGACGTCAAATTAAAGTTTTTACAATATTTAAAAGAATATAAAATAAAAACTTCCTACCTTTTCTACATAAGATATCACTAATTTACTGAACCACACACTGAATCCTGCTTACCTTCTTTGATTTTTTGGAAACAGTCCCTTATATACATTCTACACATGACAGGAATAACCAATTGAAAGCTGAGAATGTCCAACAAGTGGCTTTCCCAGCCATTTTAAAATACAAGGCAACATTTATATCTTTTGAGACAAACTGTCATGCTGGTAGTCGAGTTTTTAGCCTATATGAAATTTATTTTTTATCCATGTACCGCTCCATTACAAAACCTGATAAATTATAATGGATATTTATTATTTTTTGATTATTCAAATGTATATATAAACTGGAAGAGAATTATTTCATTTCACATCCTCGACCTGCAAAATTGTTTTAAAACTTAGCAACCTGTGACAAACAGCAACTGAGTGCAATGGTTGTAACTAGAAGAGATCAGTTTCCTTTACTTTAATGTTCTATATTAAGAAAATTAAGTTTGAAAATCCCATTTACAAATAGTAATATTGTTTATACATAAATACTGGAAATTTGATCATACTTTACAAAGTAATAGTCCTCTTAAGTAAGGTCACTATGCAAAGACTAATGGCCAAGTTTTATATTCTTAGATACTGTAATATGAATGCACATGGATTTCATCATTAGAACTTCTATATTAGCCATTAATGGTCAAAAGGTCATTATAATAAAAACAATGTTATGACATTTAAGCTATTTTGATTAACCATTTGAGTTATCATCTGTAGTAATCATGGAAAGACAAAAGTGCAATTTATATTTATTTCCTTAAAAAAAACATTTGATAATTATTTGAAGATTATAAAGATTTCACATGTGTAATTTAAAAATTGCTTCACTCATAAAAATATTTTAATTTTAAAATTAAAATTACTCTGCAAGTTACCCAGTCAACATTCTGAAAAACACTTAAGCAAAAATCTCTAAAGTATATTAGTACATAATTTTAAAACCTGATAGTTTGTGCATAAAAGCTTTCCTTATAATGTTTAATAATAATTTATAACACTTTGTAAATAATGTACATTATCAAAAATCATAGTATGATTACTCTCAAGGATACCTTCAGGGTTACGGATTCCACCAAACTCATTATAACATTTTCACAACAGACTAAGTAACCATTTTGTGCTTGTTAAGGTTTTCATACACTTTTGATACAGATAAATCTTCATGAAATTTGGTAGATTATTATTATTACATATAACAAAGTTTTAATATACAAAATACCAGATTTTTAAACTAAGTTTCATATTTTATTTTATAATATGAACCATATGACATACAAGTAATTTTAATTTTAAGATTAAAAATATCTTTATGCATCAGAAGAGTGTAAAATTTTATGAAATTTCTATAACCTATTAACATCCAGGTTCTTTTTCAGAAAAACTTCATATTTTATCTTACTTTCTCTATCTTATATCTATACAAGTTTGGTTGAATTGACCATAAACTATTTGGAAATATGATTTAAGTTGCACTTTTCTGATCTACAATTATAACATAAAACTATAAATGTTTATTCGAAATAGCTTACATTTTGTAAAATTACTGATATTTATTATTTGTAATTTACTGAATCTTTAGCCATAATATTGGTGTTTACAAAGTTATCTGTTTTGGCTTTGTTACAGTGAACTAGTAGCTTGTAAAAAGGGTCATATTTATGGTTTTATAAGCCATATTTTCAATGTTCTGAGGCTCCTGGTTGTGAAAAACCAATCAAAAGAAAAGAAAAACACATCAAGAACTGCAAAATGGAATGGAAACACAAGACTAATCTAATCTAATAATGCTTCTTCTTCTGATTAAGAAAAATATACCAATTAATGAAAACTTTAAAATTGTTTGTCAGGAATATAAACACAGAAATAAAGGAGGCTATTTCAACTGTGGCATTTGTAGATGCTACTTACCTTTGGATTCATGCTCGAATTACACAAATCATAGTAATTAGAAGTGAAGAAATGATGCTGAAAATGGAGAAACAATAGTGATGAGAAGGACAAGTGACCTGAGAGGTCAAAATTGAATTATATTAGAAGAAAGCAAGGTGGATGATATTGATTCTGAAGAAGATAGAACACTGAAGCCTTTAAAAACATTACAGCTATATCTCTTTTCACACTTCATGGAATTTAAATATGAAAAACCATTCTGAATAGTAGAGTCAAGTGGGTTATTTCTACCAATAAGCACATTCTGGGACATAATATTTCCAAATTTGATGGAATGACCAGAAAGTTCAGTTTATCATGATCAGGGTATTAACTTAAATGTTTGCTAAAGGGTGCTAAATGTTAAAATCAAACAAGTTTATACGAGTATTCTCAGAACATCTAAAAAGTTCATGATGATAAGTATTGAAAATCCACTGATATCTGTGTAAGGGTACCATGTTTACACACACAAGTAATCAATGAAATTAACAAAGTGGTAGAACCTAGAATCAAGTAGTTGCTAATCAAAAGAAAAATGAAGTTTATTATGAATTGAGGAAAATTCTGTTTAAACATTATTGTACAAGACTTACAACAGTTTCAGTGTTTGTAAACTTGTCATAGTGAACATACCCTGTAGTAATGTTAGTGAAGAAATACATTTTCATCAATATATGGACTGCACTTTATGTTTTTTGCAAAATAATCCAGAAAAAACGAGTTTCCAATACAAGTGTTAGATAAGCATTGCAGATTTAACAATAGGCACAGTTGCTATTATTAACATTAGGAATGACAAAAGGAAAATGGATGAGTTCATAGCTCTAAATGTTCTTTTCTCTCTAGGTAAGTGCAAAACGTAATTGTACTGAAAGCTAGAAAATTATCTGGATGGAATGTTAAGATGAAGGCCTTTTATTTCCTTCTGTAGAATTCTAAGAATACATGGACACAGTTCAAGGTTTGGAAAATTCGGCTTTATTTTTTTTTTAATATGACTACTATTTTAAGAAATGCACTAACATCAATAACAACAGAGGCAAGCACCTTCAAAAAGGAAATCAATTTTTTTCCTAGGAGCAAATTTTCAAGAACAGCCTCGAAGAACAATATAGCCCCCTTTTCTATGCCTTATTTCTTTTCTACATTAATATAATTTGAAAAATGGAAGGGTAAAAAATGTTTGTAAGACTAAAATTAGTTTGTATTTATCAGCTAATTTGGACATTTTTAGACTTATGTTGAAGTTCTACATAACTTATTACTTTTCTTGGTTTTGAACTTATAAATAAAGACAGCATAAAAATATTTAATATTATATGAATGTATGAAATGGTTATAAATGCATAAATTCATATAATACCATTAATACTACTCTCTACTATGATAATATATGGAAAAGCAAGGTGACACAAGACCTTTTGGCCCATTGTATAAAGTATAGTATGGAAATATACACAAAAATAAATGAAACTTATCTTTAAATTTCATAATACATGAGAGCTATTCAGAGTGATAACCCACAAAATACCTTCAACTGAAAGGCAGTGAAAACTTTCTTTTTAATCATGTTTAAAGTTCTTACACACACAATTTTTTGTTTATTTAGATTATCCACACTACTAGACAACTAATCTGCTTTAACATGTATTAACTTGTTAACATAGAGGACTTGTCCTCTGAACTACAGTCTTTCACTTTTTTAAAATGTGGTTTAAAGTAATGTAGACTTGTATCTATGATGTTTAAAGTAGATAGTTTTGGATCAAAAAAGTTTAATAATTCACTTTAAATCAAATTATGCAACATAAAATTATGTTTCAGCCTACAAGCATAACATTCAGAGCTTGATCTACCACTTAAAATAGATGAAGTACTTAGATATTAGCTGTAGGTTTGCAAATGGTTAGTACACCTTGCAGTTTTCTCAATATATAAATAGCCAACTTAGAATGCTCAGTCATTTACAGTTACTTCCAATTAATTTGAGTTTTAGCTCATTTGTTTTCTACATGAAACATGTCAGTGGTACCTGATATATCTTTCACAACGTGAATATTTTAATTACATAAATTTGTGGCTACGTTTTGTGGTGTTTGAGCTATATTAACGAACATAAACTTCTAAAACATGCCGACCCTTTTATATACTGGATTCAATGAATTTTCATTCTTAGGTTTTGTGGATGGTTATTAGCCAACTAATACTACTATTAACATAGTACCTAATACTAAAGTAATTAATTTGGTATAAACTTTTTAACAATGCTTCAATTTTCAAGTTAATAAAATGTTTTTGTTGAAAATCGGTTTTAGAAATCTTGCATCAGGCCGATTTCACTTTGTTTTTTAAAACTATAGGGTTAGGTTTTACTATAACACTAACACTATTATTATCATTGATATAACTTAAAATTAAATGTCCAGTTACTGAGTGAGAATGTAACTTTAGATCGTGGTCCACACAAGCCACACAGTGATTCAGCTTCGTCAAAAAGTAAAAGATATACATTATAAGTCACAGAAAACTACCATTGGTGCTACACCAACGTTAGTACTAACCAGCGTAATAGGAGTACTTACTATTCGGGATTCATGGTGGACATATCTTTTAAATGAAATCTAGGTCACAAAAAACAAAACAGTAAAACTAATTAACGTTAAATGTTCTTCTTATTAGTATTAATATATTACAATATCTCCAAATTAAGGCTATGACGAGCCAAAATTCCAATGTGAGATTTTGGCTTGTTTAGCAATGACGTAATAGTCTCGTGACGTGTCACAATTGCAGCGCCACTTATAGGAAGCGACAATTTTAAAACTGTGTTTGTTTTCATCTGAAACAAGAAAATGTTAAAAGGTAACTTTTCTAATAAGAGATGAAGACCTAATTTGAGCAACATGGAATAATTTTTCCTTCCAATGAAGTCCTTACACTCGAATTCTATAATATGGGCTTTCATAACTAGATTCAAGACAGTTATTTAAATTTTAACAGTTGTTTTTAAAGGAAGTACCCAAATACAATAGACACAGACAAAAGTTTTGCTTGTTACAGGTATTAATACAAAGTATATATATAAACTTCTCACCAACTCGTGCTTAAGTTCACTTATTCTTCTGAGTAAACCAAAGTGTATATTACAATATATAAATAATATTTAATTTTAACCAAGTCTACAAGTTAAAAAAATTGAACAAAATGACCTATCTCGAATGTAATTATACAAACAAAACCAAACAAAAATAGCAGCTCTAGGTCGCCCTCCATTGGCTTAGTGTTATGTCTAAGAATTTATAAGAACAGAGCACAAGTAGGCTATTGTGCTTTGTGCATATGATGAAATGTTAATCTTGTTTAATTTATATAAATTGACTATTCCAGCATCATGTTAGATTTCGAGATGAATGCTTTTCATTTTATGGGCCTTACAACTACATGCTATTATGTTGGTATCTAAAATTACCAGAGCTTTCACTATTCAAGTGACTTTATCCAACTTACCACAAATGAAAATATTGTCCTTGAAATGATGGTGTAAGCTACTGCAATTTTTATCCATTGAGTGATATTAACAGAATAGGAGTCTAACTTTTGATTTCTTATTCTGTATTGTCCAGTTCTTGAAAATAAATAAGGATATGTCAGTTTACTTGTCATGTTTCTGAAACATATACGTATATAAACTACATGACCAAAAATATCTGGCCACCCGATCATCATACCCACATGTGCTTCTTGAACATTTTATTCCAAAACCGTGGGCATTAATATGAAGTTGGTCCCCCCCCCTGCTGCTACAAAAAACAGCCTCCACTCTTCTGGGAAGGGTTTTCATTAGATTTCGGAACATGGCTATGGGGATTCGCTCCTACTCAATCGCAAGAGCATTAGTGAGGTCGGGCAAGAAGGCCTGGCTCGCAGTTGGCATTCCAATTCATCCCAAAGGTGTTCGATGGGGTTAAGATCAGGGCTCTGAGCAGGCCAGTCAAGTTTTTCCACGTCAATTTTGGCATATCATGTCTTTATGAACCCCGCTTTATGCAAGGGGGCATTGTCATGCTAAAACAAAAATGGCCTTCATCAAACTGTTGTTTCAAAGTTGGAAGCACACAATTCTCTAGAATATCTTTGCATACTGTAGCATTAATATTTACCTTCACTGGAACTAAAGAGCCGAGCCCCAAACCATGAAAAACAGCCTTAGACCATTATTCCTCCTCCATAAAACATTAGAGTTGGCACTCTGCATTCAGGCAGGTAGGGTTTTCCTGGTATCTGCCAAATCAAGATTCGTCCGTCAGACTGCCAGATAGTGAAACGTAATTCATCACTTGAGTGGACTTGATTTTACTGCTCCAAAGTCCAATGGCGGTGTGCTTTACACCACTCCAGCCGAAGCTTGGAATTGCGCATGGTGCTCTAAGGCTTGCGGGCACCTGTTCTGCCATAAAAATCCATTTCATGAAATTCTCGACGAGTAGTTCTTATGCTTATGTTGCTTTCAGAGGCAGTTTGGAACTCGATAGTGAGTGCTGCAACTGTAGACAGACTATCTTTACGTGTTTCAGCACTCGGCAGTCCCGTTCTGTGAGCTCGTGGCTTAGCTATTGTTGCTCCAAAACGTTTCCATTTTGCAATAACAGTACTCTCAGTTGACCGGTGCAGCTCGAGCAGGGCAAAAATGAGACGAAATGATTTGTTGGAAAGGTAGCATCCTATGGTATTGCTATGTTGAAAGTCACTGAGTTCTTCAGTACGACCCATTTTACTGCCAATGTTTGTCTATGGAGATTGTATGGCTGTATGCTTGATGTTTATGCACCTTTTAGCAATGGGTGTGACTGAAATAGCCGAACCCACTAATTAGAAGGGGTGTCGACACACTTTTGGCCATGTAGTGTATATATATATATGTGTGTGTGTGTGTATTTGTTTCTGGGTACATGAGAATCTAGCTGATGATTCCATGCTTTATAATCTGCGGGCTGATGTGATCGAAAACCTTTGCTGGATAAGTTTCACCCTTTCAGCCGTGAGGATATTATAATGCGATGGTTAAGTCCACTATTCGTTGGTAAAGAGTAGTTCGAGAGGTGGCGGTGGATATTGTTGACCCTCTGCCTTTCTATAGTTTATCATTTTAAAATTAGAGACGGTTAACGCAGGCACCTTTGGAAGAGTAGCTTTGCGGGAAATTCAAGTCAAAGTTTTTAGAGGAGTCACTTGTAGCAAATTCGCAACATCTGACACCTTCCGTCAAAAAATTGTTAATACCAATATTTGTGTCCATTAGTAAAATTTGAAGATAAAGAATTGTTTTCCATGATGTTATCTTTGTTGTACTAAAATAATATTTATAACATTTTGGCCGTTCACTTGCTACATAGGATGTTACTACTCAACCTAAGTAAATGCCTGGCCACGCATGGCTTTGTAGTTATGTTTAGTATACCATGACTGTGAATCCAACGTCCTTCGTTACAAAAGTGCACTCGATATTTTAAGTCTATAGAAAGTAATAGTTAGATCCTATATTCGGTTAGACAAAAGCAGCCCAAGAGTTGTCAGAAAGATCTGTTGACGATTTTTCGTTCTTATAGTCAAGAAGTTTAAAATTAAGATTTATTTGGTTGTTGCTAAATTTATACAGTGGTTATCTGTGTTCTTCTAACTACGTGTATTGAAACTGGAATTTTAAAGTAATAAGCCTTCAGACGTACGGTTGAGCCATTGGGGAAATGAAAATTAAAGATGGTTATGTTCGGATATCCCTTTTGACAACTTTGCGAAAAAATTCTAAAACAAACGAACAAATAATCTTTGTAATGTGAACGGAAAAGAATTCATCTTAATGCATGAGAAGGCTCGACATGGCCAAGAGTGTTAAGGCGTGCGACTCGTAATCTGTGGGTCGCGGGTTCGCATCCCGGTCGTGCCAAACATGTTCGCTCTTTCAGCCGTGGGGGCATTATAATGTGAGGGTCAGCCCCACTATTCGTTGGTAAAAGAATAGCCCAAGAGTTGGCGGTGGGTGGTGATGACTAGCTGCCTTTCCTCTAGTCTTACACTACTAAATTAGCGACGGCTAGCACAGATGCCCCCCAGTGGCTCAGCGGTATGTCTGCGGACTTACACGCTAAAATCCGGGTTTCGTGGAGGGCAGAGCACAGATAGCCCATTGTGTAGTTTTGTGCTTAATTCAAAACAACAAAATAACAACAGCTAGCACAGATAGCCCTCGAGTAGCTTTGTGCGAAATTAAAAAAAAACAAAACAAACTAATATATGAGTAGTAGGGATTTTCTATCTGTTTATTCATTTACTGTGAAAACAATATAACAGTTGTTGGTATGACGCTTCCTATGGTCGTTCTATTGGCAGTAGAAAAACAATGGTAAACTCAAGGTTTATAGCGATAAAAAAGTGGAAGTAAAAGAATTCAAATCAAACCAAACTCAGGAGCACAGCGGTAATTTTGCGGTCTTGTACCACCAAAAAAACAAATAAAAACGCTGTTCGATACAGCGGTGGGCACTGTACAGGTAACTAATTGTGTAACTCATCTATACACGAAAACAAAATATTATATTCACGGAAGTAACAAGATGCATCTTTCTAAAGTTGTACAATAAATTTTATGTTATCACGTTAGTTGCTCGGATATTTCAAAAGCTGACTTAGATATTCAAAATCACTAAAAATGACCGATTGTTCTCATTGTGTCTCTGACAAAATACAGGTTTGAAACGTGAAAGATGATCACCACTGATTTTAATTATAACAAATAAACGAGAGTTAGTCAATGGTGTTTCATGGTAACACATAAACAAGTGTTAAACATTCGTATTTCGTGGAAACACGTAAACAAGTGATGACTTTGATTCTGGTCCTGTCACTATATCATTAATTTGGTCATAAATAATACTGGTGAATATACACTTCAATTCTCACTTTAAACCGCAACAACTGCTGAAAAACACATCTTTATAATATTTTCATTATTTTCTTTATTTCTTTATTTTTCTCATTTCCAGCCAACCGTAAAGTCTCTTTTATTGGTATAGAAACTGTACATCAGAACTTGTTCGATACACATTGTTATCAAACGTTAAACCCGTATTTGGAAACAAATAAAAAGTGTTTTTGTAATACCTACATATATATATGTACATCCGAAACCTCAAAACGCGTACTTTATAAGTGAGATTAATGTGTCTCCAGAAAATTTCAGCTTATCTAATCCATGGAACCCAAACCTAATGTTTGCTTTCCTTGGCATTCTTCTGTTGCGAAGAAACCATTTAAAAAAAAATAATCTTGTTCAGTTTTAACTTGTGGCACAGTAACTGCCAATAGACTGACTTTTGATGTTTTAGAACAGAGGGATTTAGGATATTTTAAAACACAAACCATCTGGTAGTTTTGGCTAGTGACAGACTAAACACTCGTACGGCACTGCAAATATTTTCTTATTGCAACGCTAAAACTGTTTTAGTTTGTTTGTTTTGAATTTCACGCAAAGCTACTCGAGGGCTATCTGCGCTAGCCGTCCCTAATTTAGTAGTGTAAGATCAGAAAGAAGGCAGCTAGTCATCACCACTCACCGCCAACTCTTGAGCTCCTCTTTTACCAACGAATAGTGGGATTGACCGAAACATTATAACGCCCCTACGGCTAAAAATGGGCGAGGATCTTTGGCGCGACGGGGATGCGAACCAGCGACCCTCAGATTACCAGTCGCACCTTTGGTCATGCCGGGCCATAGAAATAGAAAAACGAAAAAATAATTTATTGGCTTTTTTCTCTTGCAAAAACGGTCTGAAAACTTTTATTTCAATTATAATAACTTTAATTTTTATATATTGTTTACAGCACTTATAAACCTCATGAAACATGAAATTGCTTTAATAATATTATGCTCTGCTTCTACTGGCTTATCTTGTTCTTATTCTATTTTTGTCCGGTATAAAAGTATAAATAATGGTTGAATGTTTGTGCTTCTAAAGAACTTGCAAAGCTTGGCACCAGTGACGTCAGGTACGGAGGGAGTAGACTTGTTTGGTCAGTGACATCCTATTAAAGTGACTGACCTCAAACAGCGCGTGTCTCAAGGCTTTGATATATTTCATTGTGTGTAGAATGTGCCAAATATTTTATCAAAAAATCAGTAGGTTCACGGCTGCATTGGCTTGTATTTGAAACAATAGGTCTAATTGAATAACCTTCTTAGTGGGCTTATGGAATGGTTTATAAAATATGTGGATGACAAGCCGGTGGTCTTGTTTACAATATTCTGTGTCAATAAGTTATTCTTGTTTTATTTTTAACAATTACTTCTCCAATTTAGTTTCCTTGTTTATTTATTTAAGATACACTTGTGATTTATCAACTTTAATAGTAGCATTCACAAATATTCTTGAGCTTTAGATTGTAGTCACATTTGTTAAGATTAATCATCATATACCCTTCAACAGTTTTTCCATTAATAACATTTCCTTTCTTACATATCTCACGGTTTTAAGCTCTTACTTGGGTTTTTATGCTGCCAGAGAATTCATAACAGACCATTTTTTCTCTTTAGATGCTCGCTTTAACAACTGTTCAAATAGCAACATAACTTTCCAACTTGAGTCACAGCGATAAGTCTCGCCCGCGTCGCGCTAAACATGCTCGCCCTCCCAGCCGTGGGGGTGTATAATGTGACGGTCAATCCCACTATTCGTTGGTAAAAGAGTAGCCCAAGAGATGGCGGTGGGTAGTGATGACTAGATGCCTTCCCTCTAGTCTTACACTGCAAAATTAGGGACGGCTAGCACAGATAGCCCTCGAGTAGCTTTGTGCGAAATTCCAAAACAAACAAACAAACAAAAGTCTTCGGATTTACAACGCAAAAATCAAGGTCTCAATTCTCCTCAGTAAACACACCAGATAGCTCGATGTGACTTTGCTATGAGAAAAATGCACATACATACAACCATTGAAAGTGTAGTAAACGTGAAATTACGTGACAAACTTTCTATTTCTGTTTAATTTAAGACAATCTTAATCTAAAACAAAAATAAAAAAATTCCATCAAGATGCTCTACAAACACATTACCATTTATTGTCTTTTCAAACGATTCAGTTTATCCAAAAGCTTCTGTTTACATTTAAGTAACATAATTTATTATTTTATATATTAAACCAATTACTTAATTCTACGCTCCCTGCTAGTACAGTGGCAAGCCTTCAGATTTACAACGCTAAACTCAGGGGTTCGATTTCTCTCCATGGGCTGAGCACACATTACTTAATTATATGTAGTTAGTCTATTTATCAGACTTATTGTTCAGAAGAGAAGCTTTTTAGAGACTAACGTTTCGTTTTCTTTCGGGCTTTAACTCTTTTTGTTTGGTTTCAAAACTTAATAGTTGTGTTCCATAATTTTTTGATGTCGTGCTTAAACTTTTGTAGATTGACTTTTACCATGTTCCGTGTACAATTTTACAGTTTTCATTAGTTTTGATCTTTAAAACGTGTTCGCCTTTACAGCCGTGGGGGCGTTATAATGTTACGGTCAATTACACTATTCGTTAGTAAAAGAGTAGCCCAAGAGTTGGCGGTGGGTGGTGATGACTAAGTACCTTTCCTCTAGCCTTACACTGCTAAATTAGGGACGGCTAGCACAGATAACCATCGAATAGCTTTATGTGAAATTAAAAAAACAAACAAACAAACACTAACGATGGTAGAGATAGGTAGATAGATATTTTCGAAACCTAAGGATAAATTATATCACAAAACAGATGATATCTCACGTTTTGTAGTTTAATGTCGAAAAATCGCAAAATAAAAAATAAACAGACAACTTATCACTCTGTTTTAAAGTCAGAGGGTCATCAAACGGTACGTCCATACTCTGAAATAACAAAAAGTGTTTTGGAAACAGCATAGGGTCAACATAATGAGATGATCGTAAAATTAGTAAATCATAATCAAAATTAATATCCAGGTGATTTAAAATACCAAAATAATCAATTACATAGAACATAAACCAACGACACTTATATTACAATGACAACCACATCAACATAAAACTAAAACCTTCTATCAATAAAAAAACAAAGATGTTGTTTTGAATTAAGCACAAAGCTGCACAATGAGCTATCTGTGCTCTGCCCACCACGGGTATCGAAACCCGGATTTTTGCGTGTAAGTCCGCAGACATACCGCTGAGCCACTGGGGGGCAAAAAAACAAACAAAAACGTACACAATTAATCAAACTTCCTCTATAGATTACGTGACTTTAAACAAAACTCAAATTTTAAGGTACATATCTCACGAATTTTTACACTTTGCGCAAGTTAATAATCTGTATGGTTTTCAGTGTAATAGTCCTTAACGCTGAACCACCAAGGAAACAACTATTTATACGTTTAATGAATAATTTACTAAAATATTTATCTTTACCCACACTATGTGGCTGTACTAGTCTATGATCTCACTCATAAAGTTTTAATTATTTGTATAATATTCGTTTAATAAATCTCATGTTTTGATTTACTTCTTTGTACAAAGCTACATAATAGGCTCTCTGTATCGTGCTTACAACAGGTATCGAAACACTATTTTTAGCGTTATAAACCTTCAGAGTTACCACTGAGCCATTGGAAAGGCTTTGGGTTATTTTTTTTAATTTTCTCACTGTGGTACATTTTGTACTTACGAGATGGCGCAACAAACTTTGTTCTTCCGATAGTGTTGTTTGAAGTTAAGTACAAAGCTTCATAATTGTCTGGCGATTTATGCTCTGCTAACCACGGGTATCGAAATCCGATTTTAAGCGTTGTAAGTCCGAAGACATACTGTTGTGGCACTGGGGTCAGTTTTTAGTTTTCTGATTTGAAATTGACAGAAATTTTCCGGAAGGTTTGTATCACATCATAAATTCAAATATTTCCCCAGCATAATATCTAAAAGAAAAACAATGTTTTTAGCGATTGTTTCCCAATTTAGCACTTTCAGATCAAGAAGTTATAAGGTATATCTAAACTGGAAAATAAACGACGGAACAAAACTGAATAATGGCATTGATTATTTTCAAGTGCTATTTATTATTAGGTATAAAGCTCCACAAGGGCGACCTGTGCTTTTCTCACCACGGGTATCGAAAACCGGTTTCTAGTGGCATAAGTCTACACAAACTCTGCTGTGTCAGTGGGGGCTTACTTTTAATATCGAAGCCATTTCTCGAGAATTGTTAAGGTAGGGACCACCCAATAGCTCAGGATTGAGTGTTATGACTTATAATATTAAAAATCGGGTTTCGATTCTTTTGATGAGCACAACATATATAGGCTGTTGTGTAGTTTTGCTCTTAACAACCAAACTTAAAGAGGCGCTAGCATTACGAGTCTACGATTGCCTAAAAGCTATACGAAAACTTTATGAGTTAAGTATACGTCTCCTCGCTGGTACAGCGATAAGTCTATGGATTTATAACGCTAAAATCAGAGGTTTGTTTTCCCTCGGTGGACTCTCCAGATAACCCAATGTGGCTTGGCTGTAAACAAAACACATACACACTTGAGTTTATGTTTAACTTGTGTTATTCTTCATTATCAGTTTTATTATTTATCACCCTACATGTTATCTATTAGTTGCATGATACAGTTGATTTTACTGTCTAGCTCTAGGCCTAGTCAGTCCTGGTGGTCAGAGTGCTCAGTTTGCAATATAGGGACAACGGATTCGAAACCCAATGTCGAACATTCTAGCTCTTTTAGTCTTAGAGACGTTATAACATTAAATTTTCAATCCCATTATACGTTAGCAACGAGTATCCCAAGAGTTGATAGCGGCTGTTCATTATCTTTACCACACTGGCTGTTCATTATCTTTACTACACTGGCTGTTCAACTGTCCATAGTTGCCATAAAGAGACAAACACTCTTTAACTCTTGATTTGTCTCTGCACTTTGTGGCTCAGCGGCAAGCCTGTGTTCTTCTAACGCTGTATTAGGCGTTCGATCTATGCAGTGGATGTAACAAAAAAAGAAATAAGCTGATAACTTGTACTTTGACATGAATACAAACATACTTTATAAATTGTCAAAAGTCAAATGGTATTGACACTTAAGCTTAATAAATATTTTCGGTTGTAATTTGTTTTTTAGGCTTCTTTTATTTTTTGTCACCTGGTGGGACAGCGTTAAATCTTCGAATTTACAACACTGGACACAGCAGATAGCCCGATGTGGATTTACTGTAAGAAAAAGACAAACATGCACTTTTCTCGTTTGTTTTCCTTATCTCTCTTTTTTGCAATTTTTCCAATTTTTTGCGTTTAAAGTTTAGACAAAACGTTTTTGTTATCTCATGCATGCAGCTATTTTCAGATCTAATTCTAATGGATTTGAATCACAAGTTAATTAATTAATTATACATATAATGTATCATAGGTAAGGCGTGTGTGTGTTTTCTTACAGCAAAGGCTCAGCAGGCTATTTGCTGAGCCCACGGGGGGGGGAATCGAACCTCCTGAAATCAGTGTTGTAAATCCGTAGACACACCGCTGTACTAGCGTGGAACCTATATATAGTTAAAGAACGAAAGTATAATTTTTTCTGAAGACGTTCTAAAAATTTTTGTTTGCTTGTTTTGGAGGAAGGGGGATAATTTTACTGGGTAGGAATGAAAAGTCCAGAAAGGCACTTCTGTCTGATTCAAGATTGTATTGAGGTACAAAAGGCTATGTAATAGAAGGCAACGAGTTTCTTCTCGGGATACAATTATATATATCTAAATCATACAACTTACGACAGTAAAAAGTAAAAAATAAATACCATTGATTCAAACATCTATTAAAATTTACATGTATGTTACCGAACATCAAATAATGATCGTTTGTTCAAAAATGCACATTTCTTTGCAAAGAGGTCCGGCATGGCCAAGCGTGTTAAGGTGTGCGACTCGTAATCTGAGGGTCGTGGGTTCGCATCCCCGTCGCACCAAACATGCTCGCCATCCTAGCCGTGGGGGCGTTATAATGTTACGGTCAATACCACTATTCGTTGGTAAAAGAGTAGCCCAAGATTTGGCGGTGGGTGGTAATAACTAGCTGCGTTCCCTGTTGTCTTACACTACTAAATTAGGGACGGCTAGCACAGATAGCTCTCGAGTAGCTTTACGCGAATTCAAAACAAACAATTCAATGTGAGAGCACGAGGTTAAAATCATTGCGATCCATTACTGATAATTTACTGCGGATTCAAGTTAACATAAAAACATGTTTAAGAGATGTACACACACACATAAGTACATATTAACATAAAACACTTTTACCGTGTTCCACGTACAATTTTACAGTTTTCATTGGTTTTGATCTTTAAAACAAGCTCGCCTTTTCAGCCGTGGGGGCGTTATAACGTAACAGTCAATCCCACTATTCGTTGTTAAAAGAGTAGCCCAAGTTGGTGGTGGATGGTGATGACTAACTGCCTTCCCTCTTGTCTTACACTGCTAAATTAGGGACGGCTAGCTCAGATAGCCCTCGAGTAGCTTTGTGTGATATTAAAAAAAAACAAAAACAATCTTGGCAAAGAAACATAACATTCCAAAGCTGTAGGACAGGGCGTCACTTCAAGCGTTTATGATCCAGTTAAAAACTTCATTCCAGCACATTTCTGCAATTAACGGAATTTGTGTTTAAAAGCCCTTTTGGATTAAGGTCCTCGTCCTGTTCATACCTAAAAAAACAAAACGAGAAACTGAAGCACGTGGTATTCTAGTCCAATAGCTTCATTGGTTAAAGACCAGTTCGGCAAGGTGGAATGCGGATTCTAATTCTATTAATTGAAGTTCT
This sequence comes from Carcinoscorpius rotundicauda, assembly GCA_011833715.1. Taxonomy (NCBI): domain Eukaryota; kingdom Metazoa; phylum Arthropoda; class Merostomata; order Xiphosura; family Limulidae; genus Carcinoscorpius; species Carcinoscorpius rotundicauda. Next base: position 159,979,414 of record CM022392.1, on the reverse strand, counting down.
ATTTCACAAACAAATTAAAAAGGAAAAGTAGCAGAAGATGATACGTTTAGTATTTTGAAACCAAATGAAAATTAACATCTGTGCATGACACCAAAGTAGATACTGAATGTAAAGGGCCATTGGATGTGAATTTACCTGTCAACGTTGAGGTAGGAGTATTATGGATCGATTATTTTGTGTATCGGTGTACGTGTATCAAACAACAATAAAAACAAACAGTGGTAAAGCCTGAGAACACATTTAGTATTGGCAACGTTGTCATAGCAACCTGTAATAATGGAATAAGGTTAAGCTGTCTAAAGCGCGTGGAATGACCCATAGTTGCGCATCTTGTACATTTGGTTGTCGTCCACCAATAGTCTACTTTGAGACAAAAAGTTTTCGTCATTCCACTCCGTTACCAGTTGCAAATCATAAAATAGAAAGTAAACGCGTCTTCTACTGGGTCTTTCATATTACCGCAATAATCAATACAATGACTGTGAGGCTAATAAAGGTTTGTTTGATGAAGCTTTGTAGAATGGACGGCAACTGCCTGTTGTGGAGACATAAGCTTGTAGAAGACAACATTTCGAAAGTCTTCCACCTTTCGTCTTCAAAGTTTTCTCATGAATACTCTTCCTAAGCAATCTATCAAAGAAAGTTTGTTTGTTTGTTTTGAATTACGCGTACAGCTAGCTATACGAGGGTTAGCCATCCCTAATTTCGTAGTGTAAGATTAGAGGAAAAGCACCTACTCTTTTTACTAAACAAATAGTGGGATTGACTGTTATATGGTAACGTTCCTGCGGCTGAAAGGGTCGAGCAAGTTTGGTGTGACAGGGAAGAGAAAACGTGACCCTCAAATTACGACTCGAGTGCCTTAACCACCTGACCATACCGGGGCACTCCAGTAAAGGACAAAGAAATAAATAATGAACCAGACAAACAACAAGCGCTTTTGCGATAGGAAGTTAACTGGAAAGGCGTTATGGAAGAGGTCACTGAACCTGACTCAACGTTCGGCTTTCGTGCAGAGACAGCAAACAGGCAATATATATATTACATAATACCTAACGACCTCTAAAATTTTTGTTTTTTGATGGGGAGATAACAGGAAAGAGGTTAAATAACCAGCTCATATGCTTAGTTTGGTTTTGTTTTGAATTTCGCACCAAGCTATACGAGGGCTATTTGCGTTAGCCCTCACTAATTTAGTAGTTTAAGACTAGAGGGAAGGCAGATAGTCAGTGATGTCGAGAAATCCACTTGTTGAGAATTTTATATGCAAAAACGGCTCGTTTGGGTTCAGAAAATATTTTAAATAGAAGAGCGAACAACGTTTCGACCTTCTTCGGTCATCGTCAGGTTCACAAAGAAAGAGGTAACTGACCGGAAGCTGACCACATGTTTGGAAGGGGTTGTGTAACTGAGTGTCGCAATGTAGAGGGCGGGGTTAGATGTTTGAATATATAATTTTATCTATAATATTAATATAGGTATAATGGCGTTCCTTTATATTGGTTTATTTTGGGTTTAAGTTGTTGTATAAGTAAGGCTTCTTTAATTTTGCGTTTGTTTATGTTTGTTTCTTTATTTAGTATTTTAGTGTTTTCTATGGTTATGTTGTGTCCATTTGACTTGCAGTGTTCGAAAACGTGTGAAGGTGACTTTTTATGTTCTTTGAATCTGGTTTCCATTTTTCTACTTGTTTCTCCAACATAGAAGTCGTAGCAGTTATCACATTGTATTTTATAAATAATGTTGGTGTGGTGTTTGTCAGTGTAGTTCTTACATAGTATAGACCTTAGTTTTGTGCCTGGTTTTTGAATAAATATAATATTAACTGGAATGTTATATTTTGTTACTAGTTTTTGCCAAATGTTGGTTATTTGTTTGCTGATGTCAGGAATATATGGTATACAGCAGTATATGGTTTCGTGATTTTTTGATTCGTGAAATATATTTACTTTTCTTGGTTGATTTTGCTTTCTGTCTAGGTGTGTGCGTATAATGTTTTCTACGGTTTGTGGAGGAAACTTATTGATGTTGATGAAGTATTGTTTTATTTTGTCTAATTCATCGTTAATTTTATCTGGTGAGCATAGTTTTATGGCTGTGTTTATCTGGTTTCTTAGCATGTTGAGTTTTTGTTTTGTTTCATGTGCTGAGTCCCAAGGAATGTATAGTTCAGTATGGGTGACTTTTCTGTGGATTTCTGTTTTGAATTGTGTGTCGGTTCTTATAATTTTGAGGTTAAGAAATGATATTTGATTGCTTTCTTCCCGTTCACATGTGAAGTTAATGTTGGGATGTATAGAGTTAATGTGAGTGAAAAAATTAAGTATGTGTTCTGTAGATTTGAATCCCGCAACCGTGTCATCTACATATCTGTACCAGTATAGTGGTGAATGTAATGCTGTATTAATTGCTTGTGTTTCAATTTGTGTCATAAAAATATTGGCTAGAACTGGTGATACTGGGTTGCCCATGCTTAGGCCATTTGTTTGTATGTAGTTTTGGTTGTTGAACATGAAGTTTGTCTTTATTGTGGTGAATTCTATGAGGGTTGCTAACTGGTTACTGGGAATGTCTATAATTGGGTTAGGGTCTCGGATATAGAGTTCTAAGGCTATCTTGCAGGCTTCTGTTGTTGAAACTTCTGTAAAGAGGGATATAACATCGAAACTGGCCATTAAAACTTTATGATTAAGTTGATTTAGATTAGACTTGAAATTAAAAGAGTCTTTGATGAATGAGCTGGCTGATGTTGCATATTTGGAGAATGCCCATGCTTTGTATTTACCAAGATTGTAATTAAACGATTCATATGTTGACATTATTGGTCGTAATGGACAATCTGGTTTATGAGGTTTGGGGATGCCGTATATTTGTGGTGTGCGTGAGTCGGTTTTACGTAGGTAGGAGTAAAGTGTTTGTGAAATTGTGTTGGCTTTTTTTATTTGTAGTAGTAATTTGTTCAGTTGCGTCTCATGTGTCTTTGTTGGATTTGTGTGTATTGGTTTAAATTTGTTCGTGTCTGATAGGATGTTATTCATATTTTGTATGTATTCATTCGTGTTCATTATTACTATAGCGTTACCTTTATCTGCTTTTAGAATTTTTATGTTTCTGTCTTGTTTTAGGTTTTTAATGGAATTAAAGTCTCTTTTTGTAAGGTTGTTTTTTAGTTTTCTGTTTTGTGAAATTATGAACCGACAAACAATTCAAAACAGAAATCCACAGAAAAGTCACCCATACTGGACTATACATTCCTTGGGACTCAGCACATGAAACAAAACAAAAACTCAACATGCTAAGAAACCAGATAAACACAGCCATAAAACTATGCTCACCAGATAAAATTAACGATGAATTAGACAAAATAAAACAATACTTCATCAACATCAATAAGTTTCCTCCACAAACCGTAGAAAACATTATACGCACACACCTAGACAGAAAGCAAAATCAACCAAGAAAAGTAAATATATCTCACGAATCAAAAAATCACGAAACCATATACTGCTGTATACCATATATTCCTGACATCAGCAAACAAATAACCAACATTTGGCAAAAACTAGTAACAAAATATAACATTCCAGTTAATATTATATTTATTCAAAAACCAGGCACAAAACTAAGGTCTATACTATGTAAGAACTACACTGACAAACACCACACCAACATTATTTATAAAATACAATGTGATAACTGCTACGACTTCTATGTTGGAGAAACAAGTAGAAAAATGGAAACCAGATTCAAAGAACATAAAAAGTCACCTTCACACGTTTTCGAACACTGCAAGTCAAATGGACACAACATAACCATAGAAAACACTAAAATACTAAATAAAGAAACAAACATAAACAAACGCAAAATTAAAGAAGCCTTACTTATACAACAACTTAAACCCAAAATAAACCAATATAAAGGAACGCCATTATACCTATATTAATATTATAGATAAAATTATATATTCAAACATCTAACCCCGCCCTCTACATTGCGACACTCAGTTACACAACCCCTTCCAAACATGTGGTCAGCTTCCGGTCAGTTACCTCTTTCTTTGTGAACCTGACGATGACCGAAGAAGGTCGAAACGTTGTTCGCTCTTCTATTTAAAATATTTTCTGAACCCAGACGAGCCGTTTTTGCATACAAAATTCTATAGAAGGCAGATAGTCATCACCACCCACCATCAACTCTTTTATCAACGAATAGTGGTATTGACCATAATATTATAACGCACTCACGGCTGAAAGGGCGAGCATGTTTGATGTGACGTGGATTCGAACCTGCGAACCCTAGATTACAAGACGAGTATCTTAACAACCTGGTCATGCCGGACCTTCATTTGTTTGCGAAATATACAAGTACATATAAAATATTCACGACTTACTTAGAATGAAATCACCCAAGAATAAGTAACTAAATGTTGATAAAAAAAAAGTGCTAATAAACATGTTTATTAATTTTGTGATTTTTATTTGTCATTTATGGAATAATTTAATTCTTAACCATAACGGCAAAAAAGGTAACTTTTCTTCAACTATTTGAACATGGAATTTGTGAGGGTAATCACATAGTAAAGACAACGAAACCAAAACAGAAGGCTAAAATAGATTCAGTTAATCTTGGAATAAATCTTGCTTAATGGTTCTGGAATTTTTAGAACACTTAAAACTTTGACGCACTTATGGAGTTAATACAACTTCAGTGAGATTGGGTCCGGCATGGCCACGTGCTTAAGGCACTCGATTCGTAATCTAAGGGTAGCTGTTTCGAATTCCGGTCATACCAAACATACTCGCTCTTTCAGCCATGGAAACATTATAATGTTACGGTCATTCCCACTATTCGTTGGTAAATGAGTAACCCAAGAGTTGGCGGTGGGAGGTGATGACTAGCTACCTTCCCTCTGGTTTTACACTGCTAAATTAGGGACGGCTAGCGAAGATAACCCTCAAGTAGTTTTGCGCGAAATTCAAACCAAACCAAATCATTGAGGTTACCATATCATGTCCAGACTGTGAGAGAATCATAGACAATTATTCAGGCTGTCAATTAACTTGCATAATACCAACGTTCCTTAAGGCATAACTTCAGAGTAGGCCGTTGAATGTTATTCGCACATGGTTAATTTTCTGTACACCCACACGTGAGTGTAAGTGACGAACTTGATGTGAAGAGGTTACTTTGAGACACCACAAAGTCTTTTTCCAAGTCGTGTTCATAAACGTTTTAAAGAGTTTCTGTTTAAAGATAGAATCCGTACAATTTTCTTTCCCATATATTTACACGTCCTTTATGAATAAGGGATTTGCGAGTTCCGTATTGTTGTTTGTTACTTATGATATGAAATTTTAAGACTGAAAACTATTTCGTCAGGCAAGCGGTATGTCCCAGTGATAGGCGTGCCAGACTGTTGATCGGAAGGTCCAACAACTGAGCTAGGATATACTGTTGATCACGCTCTGCAGTTTTAGCTGTGACATCACCTTTGTCGTCTGGTTAATGTCAGTTGCTGAGGTGTCGCGTGCTGCTCACTCCTACCCTTCCTTCCCATTCTTAATCAGATATAACAACATTAAAATTCTATCATCGTCTAGGTATGTTTCAGGTTGAAAATACCAGATTTGTAGCGACGCAACAACGTGGTAAACACTTTTAGGTTCTTTTTTAAACTATTTTTTCCCCTGTCTTTTAACGATTCATTTAATATCATTTTTCTTCATTTCTGTGCCATAAACTGTTCATAATCTTTTCTTAGACTTTTCCATGTACATAAATACATATCTTTTCTACTTAAAAATTTTCTGACTCTATATAAAACTTAAAAACCGGGTTTCGATACTCGTGGTAGGTACAGCACAGATAGCCCATTGTGTTGCTTTGTGGTTAATTCAAAACAAATAAACGATATAAAACTACCTGTAGCAGAACCGATGACTAGGACTAGGACACAGCTTGAAAAGTGTTAAGTTTAATTTAAATAAATACGAGAGTCAAAACTGTTATACATAGATCAACTGTGAGGAGTCCAACAGTCATACTTTTACTTTATTTTGGAAGCGCTAATATTTTGTAAATGTTGTTGTTGTTGTTTTGAATTAAGCACAAAGCTACACAATGGGCTATCTGTGCTCTGCCCACCACGGGTATCGAAACCCGGATTTTAGCGTGTAAGTCCGCAGACATACCGCTGAGCCACTGGGGGGCTTTTGTAAATGTTTATGTAACATATCTTCACTACTGTCTACAAGATGTGTGAAATAAAGTACTTTCAAAGTCCGTATAAGTAACTTTTAAAAAGAACAAGAAAACATCAGTGAATATTTATGCAGTTATAGTGACGAGTTAGTAAATACGCAGGTGCTGTGCTTAATGTTGTTTGTAGTTAAACACAAAACCACACAATGGGCTGTCCGTGCTCTGGCCACCACCGTTACACCTGTGCTTAATGTTGTTTGTAGTTAAACACAAAACCACACAATGGGCTGTCCGTGCTCTGGCCACCACCGTTACACCTGTGCTTAATGTTGTTTGTAGTTAAACACAAAACCACACAATGGGCTGTCCGTGCTCTGGCCACCACCGTTACACCTGTGCTTAATGTTGTTTGTAGTTAAACACAAAACCACACAATGGGCTGTCCGTGCTCTGGCCACCACCGTTACACCTGTGCTTAATGTTGTTTGTAGTTAAACACAAAACCACACAATGGGCTGTCCGTGCTCTGGCCACCACCGTTACACCTGTGCTTAATGTTGTTTGTAGTTAAACACAAAACCACACAATGGGCTGTCCGTGCTCTGGCCACCACCGTTACACCTGTGCTTAATGTTGTTTGTAGTTAAACACAAAACCACACAATGGGCTGTCCGTGCTCTGGCCACCACCGTTACACCTGTGCTTAATGTTGTTTGTAGTTAAACACAAAACCACACAATGGGCTGTCCGTGCTCTGGCCACCACCGTTACAACTGTGCTTAATGTTGTTTGCAGTTAAACACAAAACCACACAATGGGCTGTCCGTGCTCTGGCCACCACCGCTAACGAAACCCGATTTCTATCGTTGTAAATTGGAAAGCATGCTGCTGTGCCATTGAGGAATTGTTTATACACAAGGGGTAAATATGTTTACACAAAGAGACGTTGTTTGTATCCCTTTTTATTTTTATAAGCATGTTTCATACACTTGTGGTTTCTATTATTTTCAAGCAAGATAATATTTCAAAACTTATACGAAGTAGAAAAGCCCGGCACGGCCAGGAGGTCAGGAAGTTCTACTCTATACACTCGACTGTTTATTTGATTTTCAAATTTATTTTACTCTTTTAAATGGCCCTGGCATGGTCAGGTGGACAGAGAGCTCGACTCCCAGTAGGAGGGAAGCAGGTTAGAATCCATGTTACACCAAACATGCTCGCTCTTTCAGCCGTGAGGGCGTTATAATGTGACGGTCAATCCAACTATTTATTGATAAAAAATTAGCCCAAGAGTTGGTGGTGGGTGGTGATGACGACTAACTGCTTTACCTTTGCTAAATTAGGAATGGCTAGCGCAGATAACCATCGTGTAGCGTTGAGCGAAATTCAAGACAAACTAAACCAAGAGAAAACGTTAAGAAATACTTTTCATATCCGAGTCTGTCCTTACTACTTAAGCAGTTTCATTTTTATCGAAGGTAAAGAAACTAGTGAAGAGGGCCTGAAAAAAACAGAACATAAAAAGCAATGAGGTGCACGATACTGACCGAACTATGTGACAAAATGGTGAGTAATTTATACCGAAAAACATATTCAAAAAAGACCTCTTTGACTAACCTACATTAATTTAGGTCAACTAAATTATATCAGATTTGGTTGTTAAATCTGTTAATTACGTTAAGAAATGATTACATTTATTGCGATGTTTAACATACGAGATAAACTTTTAGAAAAGTTTAATGTCCCCTGCTGGTACAGCTGTAAGTCTACGGATTTACAACTAAAAAATCAGCGGTTCGATCTCCTCTGTGGACTTAGCAGATAGCCAGAAGTGGCTTTGTTATAAGGAAGCGCGTCCACACACACACTCACATACATACAAAAGTTTGAATGCTGATTTAAAGACCGCGACATTCGAGTATCTTAAATTCATGTATATTACAAAATTGACAGAGAATGTTTAGTAATATTTTGTTCTTGATGAATTTAGCATGCGTTGGTTTTGAATACCAGCTCCTAACACACGCGATTCACTCGCCATCACAACGAACGGAAACCCACTAGTACGTAGCTGTACCGTCACCAGTATCACAGCAGGCAGCATGTGCAGATTTACAACACTAGAATCCGAGTTTCGATACCCATGGTTGGCAGGGTCAAAGTATATTATTTAGCTTTGTTTTTAATTACAAACAAAAAATAAAAGAGTATTAATAGAGGAAAGCCTAACTTCTAATAAATTAGATGGAGAGGGTGCGTATAATAAGTGAGAAAAATAAAATTATTATTAGATAAATAATGATGCTATAACTGCTTTATTGATACACATACATAGATATGTATATACATACAGTATTTGATTAAAACTTATTTCAGCTAAAACTAGCTATCAGAAAATGAGAAGGAAAGGATTTAATACAGCGTCATCAGAAGCTCCCCCTTCATATGGATCACTCTCGAAAGGAGGGGAAACACATATTATTCAGATAAACTCGATTCGTTCCTTCTAGCTGCTTACAATTCAAATAGGAAACAGATTACGTGGTTGTGAGTCATCAGAAAAACCTTCAATTACACAATTCCGAAAAACAAATCTGGGAACAGTATCACGTGCGGTACTTGAAAAAGGACCAGAAGAGATCGTGTCTTGTAACAACCTCTTCGACCGTGAACAAAATGGACTGACACACCTATATAACTATAGGAAGTTTGACATTTGTTTCTGTTCTTCACAAGACCTCTGCGGATTTCGACAAGTAAAGATGAACTATTTTGATAGTGTCTTAGCATTAGGTGCATCAATTTCACCTGTGAATTCGGACAGTACCCTAACGCTATATCGTGGGTTTTCACAAGGTACTTACAGTACTGTATTAACGGTTTCTCCAAGAAATAAATACTGCTCAGGTGGATAAAGAAGTTAGCTCTGATATTTTCAGGCGCCACGTTTTGACACGTGTCCTTAACTTGATGCGTAAATCATTTGGCGTTTCAGCTGTGACAAATACAATTTGTGATGTTATTTGTTAAAACAAAACAAAACGGAATATCATACATGAGTTATTCTAATATATTCGGATTTATAACGCAGTCTCACTCTCTCTATATCTATCCATACTTACACACACATAAAATAACCACCTCACTCCCTCAAACAAGTGGATGTTGAGAGAACAAACAGGTGTTCTAGCTACTGGTGGTCTGGTTCTCACCTATAACATGTGTGTCCCAGACTCAGGTCAACCCTTGAATGATGTTTGAGAACGTGTTCTATAGTGGGTGGTCTAGCTGGAGGTAATTCCTTATTCTACATGAGGGTCAGTGACTTATAAATGTTCCCCAGACAGTTCTGACGAAGTGCTCATCTGTATAACATGTTTTTCTAACTGCGGTAGGCTGAGTGCCGTTTTTCTTATGTATTACTTTTCTTCAACACGGCTTCTGTTTGAGTATGATTTTCTCTGAATTAACTTTATTTGTATGTTATATTAAAATAGACTGAATGTGGTTAATTTTATTAAGAGTTGTGCAATATCAAGGTACGTATAAATTCTGGATGTAGGAAATGCTAGATATTTTCCATCTTCAATATTTAATCAGTGAGATTTAATCTGTCCATAAAACAGTGAAGTTTTCATGATAATTCAATGAATAGTTTTAATGGAGCTGGAAGCAAAGGAAATTTTATGAATAGAGTGTTCCCTCGTGTATCGCGGTAGATGCGTTCCAAAACCCCCCGCGAAAGGAGATTTTCCGCGAAGTGGGATCGCCGATTTTTATGTATATATTTATGTGCATTTAGACTTTTAAAACCCTCCCTGTACAACTATTTAACCCTCCCATTGCAATACTGTTCATTATTGCTGAAATAATAAGAACAATTATTAAGATATTAAGCCTTAAAATTAAAAATTACATATCTTCAGCAGGTGATGTCTTTTCGGGGGACACCACTTCCTCTTCTGTGGAAGGTGAATCGGTAATTTCTTCGTCAGTCGTTACAACTTCAGGAACAGTACTTGCCACCGGTACCCTTTCTTTCTTGCTCGGCTGGAAAAACATTGTAATTGGCAGTTGTTTTCTCTGCCTCTTTAGCCTATCGAAAATCATTTGATAAGGAATCATCAGTTCTTCTATTTTATTGCAAAATTGCACTGATCGAACCATATCGTTGTCCCATTCCTGTGAGCACTCCTTCACTTCGTTAATTAGTTTCATTAGTTTACCTAACCGCTCTAACGACCATCCACTTTGCTCGATTGTTTCCTCGGCTTCTTTCGGTGTTTCCTCTTCGTCGTCTTCCTCGGCAGCAGACTTCGTCAGTGCTTCTAAATCTTGGTCGGCGAGTGGTTCGGATTCTAAGTCAATCAGTTCATTTACGTCTTCCTTCGTCATATCGGCAAATCCTTCACCTTTGATTGACGAAGCTAATTGCACAGCTTTTTGAACAGCCGAGTGTTGGATTTCTTCAGGCGTGAATCCCTTGTCGTCGTGCACAACCTCAGGCCACAACTTCTTCCAGGTTGCATTAACGGTGCAGGGCTTCATCTCTTGCAATGCCTTATGAGCATTTTGAAGACATGTAGCAATGGTGAAAGACTTCCAGTACTCCTTCAGGGTGAACGTGTCGTTTTCGGCTTCGGTTTCGGTGGCATTATCAAGGCTACGTGCGAGGTTGGACACGGTATTCCTTATGTATAAGGCCTTGAAAGCCCTGATAACTTCCTGGTTCATCGGTTGTATAAGGGACGTAGTGCTGGCTGGCAGAAATTCAACCCTAACGCCTTCATGCGAAAGATTTCTTGCGTGGCCACCGGCATTATCCAAAAGAAGAAGGACATTGAATGGCAAGCCCTTCTCTAATAAATAAAGCTTAACTTGAAGAATGAAACTCTGATGGAGCCAATCAGAGCTCAGAGGCTTCGTTATCCAGGCAGTAGGAGTGTGCATCCAATGGACCGGTAGCAAGTTCATGTTCTTATTCTTTAAAGCTTTCAGACTTGTAAATTAATGTCGGCTTCAACATAAAACCAGTAGCATTACCAGTCATTAAGAGGGTGAACCGGTCTTTATGAGCTTTAAAACCAGGGGCTTTTTTCTCATCTTTAAACAGGAACGTTCGGGGAGGCATCCTCTTCCAAAAGAGGCCAGTCTCGTCCATGTTGAATACCTGTTCAGGCCTATATTCCCCTTCAGCGATTATTTCTTTAAAAGTGTCCCAAACGTAAGCTTCACCAGCCTCCTTGTTAGCCTCTCCATGTAACGATACGTTTTTCAGGCCGTATCGTTGCTGAAATTTCTGAAACCAGCCTTTGCTTGCAGAAAACGGTTTCTTAGGCTGGGAATCACTGGATGTTCTTGGCTGTGGGTTGTCTACGTCTTCTTCATCTTCATCCTTTTCCGCGAAATTATCATACAACATCTTAGCCTTCGTTGTGATAATGTTAGTATCCAAGGGAACACCTTTCTTACGGCAATCAGCTATCCATATGGCCAAAGCAGCTTCCATCCGAATGATACTCTTATTACGAGATGTTACAACCCTCTTAGCCGTTATATTAAAAGTAATAGCAGCAGTCTTCCTGATATTAACTTCGTCCTTCTTGGTGTAGTGAATGGTGGATTCATTCACTCTGTAATGGCGGGCTATGTACGCATAAGAGTTTCCTTCTTTTACCATATCTAATATCTTCACCTTTCCGGCGATGGTCATCATTTTCCGTGACCGTTTAGGCGTAGAAGCATCCTTAGAAGTATTAGCACGTTTGGGAGCCATTGCAGGGGCTTTAAATACACACAAAAGTTCAAAGATGCTGCCGTGGATGAAATCACCAATCACAGGCCAGACATGAATATTGACAGCACCAATCACAGGCAATCAAAATGGGTAGCTGTCATTGGCCGTCTTCCATTTCTCCACCAATCATAGCCCGTCTTGCACATCGGTACGCCATGAAGCTGATCTCGCGTAGCCTTTGCAGACGCACAATGCGTACATCTATAGCCTTTCCAGTTGGTTTTGTTTCTATTTTAACGCTGTTATAAACTCAAATATATGTTTATATCTTAAAATATACCTGTTTTTTTCCTTTACACTATTAATTATATTTATTTTTAATATTTTAATGGTATTTAATGCTATATTTTAGATTTAATGTTTATTATTTTATATATACATGTATGTATATATATGTGGGGGTCGGCCGAGCCCGCGAAGTGGTAAGGGAACACTGTATTATAATACATATTTTCAATTGCATTCGATGTAGCAAACATTGTGAAGCGTAAAGTAGGACAATTCACTGACAGTGCTCTGGAATGAGTGTTGTTCAACAGGGACGTGTGAAGAGAAAAACTTAGGGTTTAATTCCATTGTAACAGAGGCTGTCGTGCATCGCGCCCGGCAAGGTTAGGTAGTTAGGGCGCTTGACTCGTAATTTGAGGGTCGTGGGTTCGCATCCCCGTCGTGCTAAACATGGTTGACCTTTCATCCGTGGGAGCGTTATAATGTGACGGTCAACCCCACTATTTGTTGGTAAAAGAGTAGCCCAGGAGTTGGTGGTGGATGGTGATGACTACCTGCTTTCCCTGTAGTTTTACGGTGCTAAATTGGGAACGGCTAGCGCAGATAGCCCTCGTGTAGCTTTGCGCGGAATTAAATACAAACAAACTTCACTGTCTCGCGAAGGGCGCACGTTCGAAACGTTGCACAGAATAAACTGCAATGAGTTTTTATTTGAGCGTTTCATTTAGTTAATTAAATAATCTGTACTTTAGCCGTCGCAAGTATCGAAACACGAACCTTGGCGTTATAAAGCCATTGACTACAGCTGAGCCACTAGGGGGCTACCTGATGGAGACGTGGGAGGACGAGTGAACGAATCTTTGGTATGTTGTTCCTCTTACGCACAAGTCTTGAGGGTAATTCTATTTCTATTTTAAGAAGTGTGTTACGTAAAAAATGTTTGTATTAATATTGGAGTTTGATAACCAGAGTATTTATGAGATTTCTTTTTATAATGTATGCATATATAAAGTTAGTCCTTTAAAAATGTTCTTTGCGTTTAGTCTTATATTAAACCCATTAATGATCTTTTATGTTAATGTATACATATGTGTGTGGTGTATGTTTACATCTCTTAAACATGTTTTTATATTAACTTAAGAGCCTGGCATGGCCGAGCGCGTTAAGGCGTGCGCTCGTAATCCGAGGGTCGCGGGTTCGCGCCCGCATCGCGCTAAATATGCTCGCCCTCCCAGCCCTGAGGGTGTACAATGTAACGGTCAATCCCACTATTCGTTGGTAAAAGAGTAGCCCAAGAGTTGGCGGTGGGTGGCGATGACTAGCTGCCTTCCCCCTAGTCTTACACTGCTAAATTAGGGACGGATATTACAGATAGCCCTCGAGTAGCTTTGTGGGAAATTTCAAAACAAACAAACAAACAGATATTAACTTAAATCCGCAGTAGGTTATCAGTAATGGATCGCAATGATTTTAACCTCGTGCTCTCACATAGAATTGTTTGTTTCGGAATTTCGCACAAAGCTACTCGAGGGCTATCTGCACTAGCCGTCCCTAATTTAACAGTGTAAGACTAGAGGGAAGGCAGCTAGTTATCACCATCCACCGCCAACTCTTGGGCTACTCTTTTACTAACGAATAGTGGGATTGACCGTCACATTATAACGCCCCCCCAGGGCTAAAAACAGCGATCATGTTCGGCTCGACGGGGATGCGAACCCGCGACCCTCAGATCACGAGACGCACGCCTTAACACGTTTGGTCATGCCGGGCTAATTTTTTTTTTACTCTGAAAAACGCAAATTATATTTTTAAAATGTCGCATAATTAGTAAAAACTTCTTCGACCTACCTAGAATATTTTACTCGCGTTATACGTTGCTATATACCATGCCGGGCCCACATAGAATTGATCGCGTATAGTTTTCAATAGTTCATAAAATATCTTTGAAAAACCTGACGGATATTAGTAGCACGTGGTTAGCTGAAGAAGATTACATGAAAATAATTTACTCGTTTACTTCAAAACCTGGTTCAGACCTTCGACAACAGGTATAGGAACTACAATATCTCAGTATGTAACAGGTATAGGAACTACAATATCTCAATATGTAACAGGTATAGGAACTACAATATCTCAGTATGTAACAGGTATAGGAACTACAATATCTCAATATGTAACAGGTATAGGAACTACAATATCTCAATATGTAACAGGTATAGGAACTACAATATTTCAATATGTAACAGGTATAGGAACTACAATATCTCAGTATGTAACAGGTATAGGAACTACAATATCTTAATATGTAACAGGTATAGGAACTACAATATCTCAATATGTAACAGGTATAGGAACTACAATATCTCAATATGTAACAGGTATAGGAACTACAATATCTCAATATATAACAGGTATAGGAACTACAATATCTCAGTATGTAACAGGTATAGGAACTACAATATCTCAATATGTAACAGGTATAGGAACTACAATATCTCTATATGTAACAGGTATAGGAACTACAATATCTCAATATGTAACAGGTATAGGAACTACAATATCTCAATATGTAACAGGTATAGGAACTACAATATCTCAATATGTAACAGGTATAGGAACTACAATATCTCAATATGTAACAGGTATAGGAACTACAATATCTCAATATGTAACAGGTATAGGAACTACAATATCTCAGTATGTAACAGGTACAGGAACTACAATATCTCAGTATGTTGGGCTGTAGACAAGTTAATAGATCCCTTCTCCAAATTTCTCTTAATGTGGCCATTATGGCTCGAAATCAGAGGTGTAGGAAAAAAAAAGTCACTTACAGTTAACTTATTTCTAAAACAATTTTTAGACCTATTTTTTTTCCAATATTTCGCCGGCTTTGGGGACCGGATATTATTTTCTTACGAAAATATACATTTTTGAGATAAAACAAATTAATGTTTCTTTCAAGGTAATGATAAAGCTACGCAATACTCTTCCGACCACTGGTATCGAAACCCAATTTATAGCGTTGTATGTCCGCTGTGCTACTGGAAGTGGCAACAAATAAATGATTGGGAACACATTGCACTGGAAAGCTGAGCCCGAGGTTTTCAACGAATCCTTCAAGGAGCAAGATAAAAAAGCAAGGATAAGTTTAATGTCCAGTCATGATCTATATAGAGTAAATTAAGTAATTGTAATGTCTAGTCATGACCTATACGGAGTAAATTAAGTAATTGTAATGTCCAGTAATGATCTATATAGAGTAAATTAAGTAATTGTAATGTCTAGTCATAATCTATTCAGAGTAAATTAAGTAACTGTAATGTCGAGTCATGATCTATACAGAGTAAATTAAGAAATTTTAATGTCCAGTCATGATCTATACAGAGAAAATTGAGTAATTGTAATATTTAGTCATGATCTACTCAGAGTAAATGAACTAATTTCTGTCGATTAGAAAAAAAAAGTGTAGTGACCTAAAAGTGCTCTATCTTTTTGTACAATTGTTTGTCGCGTCAGCTCCCTTGTGGTAGGATATGGAAACAATAAATAACAAATTTGCACTTTAACCCTAGATTGGATGCGCTTATCTGGTCTCTAGGTGGGTGGTGTTGTTAGTTCGGTATTATGTGTTCTTCTTGAAAAATAACTCTAAACCATTTAATTCATAAGGAAGTCTCATCCAAGATTCAAAGCAGCTTAAAAAGTATTATTTCTTTTTCGTAAAGTAAGCTTTAAAAACCGGACTTTTGCTTCTAAGGGAATCCTCGTATGTATAACTAAACCTAACATCCAATCACGAAGTTTCACTTGGTTTTAAACGATAGTTTAAACCTTATAAAGTTGATATTTTTAATTTTTACAATATTATGGGATGCTGTTTTTTGTTGTTGTTGTAAAACCAGGCCTGATATCTACTTCATTCGTTTATTGTGTCTATCTCAGTATCTTCGTCATTAAACCGGTTTGGGAACATATAATTAACAAATATTACATTTAGAAAAAAAAAACATCAGAAAAATTATAAATATGCCCTTGAGACAGTCTATTGTTTCATAAAAAGAATCAATCTTCACCTTTACCTGTACACTGTGTTATTTACCACAAGCTACGCGTAGTTTAACGTACCAAACAGCGGACATAAAGTGCAAAGTTCGAGTTCGTAGGGTGTCACTGATTAAGCTTCCACTTTTCGCTGTGGAAGTGCTTTATAAACGATGGAAGTACAATAAAAAAGATAAAAAATCCATATATTTAGTTAGGAATAGTAGCACAAAAGGCCAAGCTGCTGGTTGATTATTCCATTTCTGGTCAGAAGTTTAAAATTAGGGATTGCCATAGAGGGCTGTTGGAAATACCAAATAATGTAATATTTTTTACTCAGCCATTCAGTTGTCTTCGACAATAGGTTTTAGTAAATTCGTATAGAATACAAAGAATATGATATATATAACAATGAATTATATATAATATTAGACATATTTAAAAGAATAGGATAAAGAAGTGAAAATACTGGGAAATAAAATCCCCACAAACGTGCAGAAAGAAATATTTTTGCAGGAAATTTTGAAAGGAATTTAAAATTGTTTGTTATTGTACCTGATGAGTTTGTTTTGCTTTTGTTTTAAATTTTGTGCAAAGCTACTGGAGGGCTATCTGCGCTAGCCGTCCCTAATTTAGCAGTGTAAGACTAGTAGAGGGAAAGCAGCTAGTCATCACCATCCACCGCCAACTCTTGGGCTACTCTTTTGCCAACGAATAGGGGGATGGATCCTTACATTATAACGCTCCCACAGGTGAAAGGGCGAGCATGTATGGTGCGACAGGGATTCAAACCCGCGACCCTCAGATTACGAGTCGAAGGCCTTAACCCAGCTGGCCATGTCGGGCCTTCACCTAATGGGATTTAAAATAAATAACGTTTACAAGTTCCGGTGCAACACCTGAGGTTTTTAATAACGTCTACTCTTTGTTTTTAGTCTTCCATATCCTGGTGTAACGGCGGTAAATTTATGGAATTACCACGCTAAAATCCAAGGTTCGATTCCCCCGCAGTGGACACGGCGGATAGCTCAATACAGGTTTGCTCTAAAACATTTCTAAATCATTTCTGCTTACTAGAAGAACTTTTGTTTGAAGTGGATCTCGGTTTATGAATTACAAGAACACTAAATATGTCATAAGATGAACCTTTTAATTACAGTTAATATCTGAGGTAAATTAAAAATCACATACGTTCATATGAAAACCATTTTTAAATTTAACCAAAACAACCAAAATTTAAAAGAACGATCTTTTGTACACAAACAGAAGATTTTATGCAACAAAAAATAAAGATCAAGAGTGGGCGGTGGGTGGTGATGAATAGCTACCTTCCCTCTAGTCTTACACTGCTAAATTAGGGACGGCTAGCACAGATAGCTCTCGAGTAGTTTTGTGCGAAATTTAAAAAAAAAAGAAAAAAACTTTTTTCGGATGAAATCTTGTTAAACATAACTTAAAATATCTTCAAATGAAAAAAAAAAGTTCATTTCGAACTTAGTCGATACAATCGGAAAACAGCAGATATTCGATGTGTCTTTGCTATAAGAAAACACACACGCAATCAAAATCGGAAAATGCTATCTGTTCGGCACTACCACGTCTGATCCAATATTTCTCATGCTTCTTTGTTTCGCACTTTTAGATGACATTTAAAGTTCAAATTTAAAGTTTATTGACACTGGTGATCGTATCTCGTTAAGTGTCTGTAAGCCTACCGACAAATTACTGTTAGTGTGTGTTGTGCTGTGGATTGATACTTATTGTCAAAAATGGCTAACTCTCGTCAACTCTCACGTGAACGTATTGCACTCGTTCTTCGGAACTTGAGAAAATTCTTGACAGAAACACCTACTGATTTATCACCACGATTAAAACGTGCGTGTCCGGTTCTGTTGGAAATCACCGCTTTGTTGCTTTACCGTCTTTAATTTGGGACCATGATTGCAATAAAAAAAGAAAAAATGAAAGTTTATAAATCTTCATATCTCTTCTGTATTTGTACAATAAGAAACACTTGAAAGGTCATAAGGAAGGTTATTTTCGGCGCTTTTTAATGCAGTGTAATAGAACGTTAATAATAAAAAGTAGAACCTTCGAACTTGGAATCTACTTTGCATATAATTTTTTTCTTGTATTGGGTGAATTTAGGACACAGCTTAAGGGCTTAATAGTTGCTATTAAACTTGTACCATTCCAATGCTGAAACAGAACACTGGTTAGTTTAGTTTGAAATTCGCGCAAAGCTACACGAGGGCTATCTGCGCTAGCCGTCCCTAATTTAACAGTGTAAAACAAGAGAATAGACAGTTAGTCATCACCACCCAACGCCTATTCATGGGCTACTCTTTTACCAACGAATAGTGGTATTGATCATACATCATAATGACCCTACAGCTGAAAGGGCAAGCAAGTTTGGTGTAAGGGAGATTCGAACCCACAACTCTCATATCACGAGTCGAGTGGCCCAACTACGTAACATGCCGAGCCTAGGAAAAGTGGAATTCAAATTGTTCCTCCTTACATTTGTTGCGTTACTTCTTTAAACCGATGAGTGTACAGGCTTAAAAAGCAAAAGATTTGGGGCTCGATGTTCCCGCTAGGGACATTGTATATCAGCTTCACACTAAGTAAACAACACCAAATCTTGTGCCTAATATTTAATGCTATACAATCGTTGTTAAGGTATCCGACTTCCAAGGTGCACTGGAATAATACTATAAAGAAAACAATTTATTGAACAGCTGAAGTAATATCTGTCGGGCTTCCAATCTGCAGGTGTACCTCTTAAGCTGAATGTGTTCTGGTTGATAAGAGGTTAAATACTTTCATTCGTTTGGAATTTCCAGTATTAGCGTGGAAGTGGGCAACACACAGGTTTTAATTTTGGTGTGAAACCAGGTACACAAGTTAACTAATTAGTACAGCCTGAAATATTTGCAAAACAGAGTCGGAGAAAAGAAAGATGAAGATTTAGTGTTTAATACGTAATATCAAATGTATTTCACATTCAAATTTACTGAAATATGAGATACATTACACCAGTATTAGCACCATTTTATTTTCCTAGAATACTTAAGTGATTTTTGGTATTTAAGATTTTAAGTCAGGTGTCTCTCAGCGGAGGATGTTTAGGTTAATTTTTTATTTGTAATCGCGATTTCTGTTTCATTAAGTTTCTTTTATCTGTCATAAATATCATGGTTATTGAAGTAATAATATTAAATAAGAAACAAAGTTTCAAACTGGTGAGCCCTGGTAAAGATTTAACGAGCAATGATTCGCATCTTCACGTCATAAAATCGCATACCTTACTTTAGTGCTGTGAGTACATTATATAATGACCTTCAAAATTCACAGTTTGATTTGAGTAACTCAGTAATTGATAGTGGTAATCTCACGACTAGTTTTCTTTTCTTTAGTCTGGTAGTTCAGCACTAGAACTGTTAGTGTAAGTAGTTACCTTCTGGCGTTTTGCATGAGTTTCCGAAACAAATTAAACTGAAACGAATAATAAAAGATTGTTTTATCTCAGTAGAATCATCATAATAAGAGCCACATATAAATAAACACACATACATAAAACAAAATAATTTTTAAAAGCTTAAAAATTTGGTTTCAGCCATAAAACAAACAAAAACAAACAAAAACTAGCCGCTTGAAAATCTCATGTTTGAGACAACCATTATTTTGAAAATCTCGTGTTTGAGACAACCATTATATTGAAAATCTCGTGTTTAAGACAACCATTATATTGAAAATCTCGTGCTTGAGACAACCATTATATTGAAAATCTCGTGTTTAAGGCAACCATTATATTGAAAATCTCGTGTTTAAGACAACCATTATATTGAAAATCTCGTGTTTAAGACAACCATTATATTGAAAATCTCGTGTTTAAGACAATCATAATATTGAAAATCTCGTGTTTAATAGAACCATTATATTGAAAATCTCGTGCTTAAGACAACCATGATATTCAAAATCTATTGTTTAAGAAAATCATCATGTTGAAAATCTCGTGTTTAAGACAACCATTATATTGAAAATCTCGTGTTTAAGACAACCATTATATTGAAAATCTCGTGTTTAAGACAACCATTATATTGAAAATCTCGTGTTTAAGACAATCATAATATTGAAAATCTCGTGTTTAAGACAACCATTATATTGAAAATCTCGTGTTTAAGACAACCATTATATTGAAATTCTCGTGTTTAAGACAACCATTATATTGAAAATCTCGTGTTTAAGACAATCATAATATTGAAAATCTCGTGTTTAAGACAACCATTATATTGAAAATCTCGTGTTTAAGACAACCATTATATTGAAAATCTCGTGTTTAAGACAACCATTATATTGAAAATCTCGTGTTTAAGACAACCATTATATTGAAAATCTCGTGTTTAAGACAACCATTATATTGAAAATCTCGTGTTTAAGACAACCATTATATTGAAAATCTCGTGTTTAAGACAATCATAATATTGAAAATCTCGTGTTTAAGACAACCATTATATTGAAAATCTCGTGTTTAAGACAACCATTATATTGAAAATCTCGTGTTTAAGACAATCATAATATTGAAAATCTCGTGTTTAAGACAACCATGATATTCAAAATCTATTGTTTAAGAAAATCATCATGTTGAAAATCTCGAGTTTAAGACAACCATTATAATGAAAATGTCGTGTTTAAGAAATCATCATATTGAAAATCTCGTGTTTAAGACAACCATTATTTTGAAAATCTCGTGCTTAAGACAACCATTATATTGAAAATCTCGTGCTTAAGACAACCATTATACTGAAAATCTCGTGTTTAAGACAATCATAATATTGAAAATCTCGTGTTTAATAGAACCATTATATTGAAAATCTCGTGCTTAAGACAACCATGATATTCAAAATCTATTGTTTAAGAAAATCATCATGTTGAAAATCTCGTGTTTAATAGAACCATTATATTGAAAATGTTGTGTTTAAGACAACCATGATATTCAAAATCTATTGTTTAAGAAAATCATCATGTTGAAAATCTCGAGTTTAAGACAACCATTATAATGAAAATGTCGTGTTTAAGAAATCATCATATTGAAAATCTCGTGTTTAAGACAACCATTATTTTGAAAATCTCGTGCTTAAGACAACCATTATATTGAAAATCTCGTGCTTAAGACAACCATTATACTGAAAATCTCGTGTTTAAGACAATCATAATATTGAAAATCTCGTGTTTAATAGAACCATTATATTGAAAATCTCGTGCTTAAGACAACCATGATATTCAAAATCTATTGTTTAAGAAAATCATCATGTTGAAAATCTCGTGTTTAATAGAACCATTATATTGAAAATTTTGTGTTTAAGACAACCATGATATTCAAAATCTATTGTTTAAGAAAATCATCATGTTGAAAATCTCGAGTTTAAGACAACCATTATAATGAAAATGTCGTGTTTAAGAAATCATCATATTGAAAATCTCGTGTTTAAGACAAGCATTATAATGAAAATCTCGTGTTTAAGACGATCATCATATTGAAAATCTCGTGTTTAAGACAACTATTATATTGAAAATCTCGTGTTTAAGACTACCATTATTTTGAAAATCTCGTATTTCAGACAATTGTTATGTTGAAAATCTCGTGTTTAAAACAACAATTATATTGAAAATCTCGTGTTTAAGTCAACCATTATATTGAACATCTCGTGTTTAAGACAACCATCATATTGAAAATCTCGTGTTTAAGACAATTATTCTATTGAAAATCTCGTGTTTAAGACAACTTTTATGTTGAAAATCTCGTGTTTAAAACAATCATCATATGGAAAAACTCGTTTTTAAGACAACTATTATATTGAAAATGTCGTGTTTAAGACAACCATCATATTGAAAATCTCGTGTTTAAGACAATTATTCTATTGAAAATCTCGTGTTTAAGACAACTTTTATGTTGAAAATCTCGTGTTTAAAACAACCATTGGATTGAAAATTTCATGTTTAAGACAACCATTATTTTGAAAATCTCGTGTTTAAAACAATCATCATATGGAAAAACTCGTTTTTAAGACAACTATTATATTGAAAATGTCGTGTTTAAGACAACCACTATATTGAAAATCTCGCGTTTAAAACAACCATTATATTGAAAATCTCGTGTTTAAGACAACCATCATATTGAAAACTTCGTTTTTAAGACAACAATTATATTAAAAATCTCGTGTTTAAGACAACCATTATATTGAAAAACTCGTATTTAAGACAATCATCATATTGAAAATCTCGTGGTTAAGACAATTATTATGTTGAAAATCTCGTGTTTAAGACAACTATTATATTGAAAATTTCGTGTTTAAGACAATCATCATCTGGAAAATCTCGTGTTTAAGACAACCATTATATTGAAAATCTCGTGTTTAAGACAACCATTATATTGAAAATTTCGTGTTTAAGTCAACCATTATATTGAAATTCTCGTGTTTAAGACAACCATTATATTGAAAATCTCGTGTTTAAGACAACCTTTATATTGAAAATCTCGTGTTAAAGACAACCATTATATTGAAAATCTCGTATTTCAGACAACCATTATATTGAAAATTTTGTGTTTAAGACAACCATTATATTGAAAATCTCGTGTTTAAGACAACCATTATATTGAAAAGTTCGTGTTTAAGTCAACCATTATATTGAAATTCTCGTGTTTAAGACAACCATTATATTGAAAATCTCGTGTTTAAGACAACCTTTATATTGAAAATCTCGTGTTAAAGACAACCATTATATTGAAAATCTCGTATTTCAGACAACCATTATATTGAAAATTTTGTGTTTAAGACAACCATTATATTGAAAATCTCCTGCTTAAGACAACCATTATATTGAAAATCTCGTGTTTAAAACAACCATTATATTGAAAATCTCGTGTTTAAGACAAACATCACATTGAGAATCTCCTGTTTCAGACAACTGTTACATTAAAAATATCGTGTTTAAGACAATTATCATATTGAAAATCTTGTGTACAAGACAAATGTTATGTTTAAAATTTCCTGTTTAAGACAACCATTATATTGAAAATCTCGTGTTTAAGACAATCATAATATTGAAAATCTCGTGTTTAAGACAACCATTATATTGAAAATCTGGTGTTTAAGACAACCATTATATTGATAATTTCGTGTTTAAGACAACCATTATATTGATAATTTCGTGTTTAAGACAACCATTATATTGAAAATCTCGTGTTTAAGACAACCATTATATTGAAAATCTCGTGTTTAAGACAACCATTATATTGAAAATCTCGTGTTTAAGACAACCATTATATTGAAAATCTCGTGTTTAAGACAACCATTATATTGAAAATCTCGTGTATAAGATAATCATCATATTGAAAATCTTGTTTTTAAGGCAACTGTTATGTTGAGAATCTCGTGTTTAAAACAACCATTATATTGAAAATCTCGTGTTTAACATAATCATCATATTGAAAATCTTGTGTTTAAGACAACTGTTTATTGAAACTCTCGTGTTTAAGACAATCATCATATTGAAAATCTTGTTGTTACGTATTTTGTATGTTTTAAGTTCTTCGTAGATTAAACGCAACAGAAAAATACAGATAACAGCTTGTATAATTTAATACACTAACCTATTAACAAATATAACAGATATAACATAAATTATATGATAACAGTGACAGATATTAAGTTACAACATTCGAAATTAATTACAAAACAAAATAATACTAGTTTCAAACTTCAAAATTAATCACAATACAAATCGGTACTGGCCTGTATCTAATACAATGATCTAAAATGAAAGTTTCAAATTCCAGTCTAGGGTGTGAATTTGGTCCCACGAAGAGATTCCGAAACAGTTCACAGTTCAATAAATTCGCCGTCTCTCAGAACAAGCAGTAATTCAGATGTATCGTAGAGATTGACGAAATAAAATCACAGCTTCCGTAAGTCTAACTTCAATCACAAAACCAAGTTGAATATTCACAGCAAACACTTAATCTTTCTCAAATAACTAACTCTTTTCTTTCTCTTCGAATAATAACTGATTTTTGAATCTCTCTCACTTGTTCTTCGAATAAAACTAATGACTGAATCTATCTTCTTTTTTCGAATAAAAACTGATGACTGAATCTCTTTTAATCAATCCTGTCTCTCGCATCTTCGTCTGTTTATATATTGTAGGCCTAAACTCCCCGAAAGACCGCGAAAGTTCTACAGGTCTCCAGCACAATCCACGCATGTCCGTTCTTGCACGAGACTACACGTCTAGATACGTAGTCACCAGCACACATTTACAAACATATGATTGGTCTACTTAATTCAAGAAAATTCTAAATTACCCTAAATAAATAACAAAATATTAGTTTAAACTTCGAAACAATAATATCAATATGGAAAAATGAATAATAGAAATGAAAATTCAAACACAACACGACATGTTGTCGTTAACAAAATATTTACACATATACATTACACTCTCCCCTTTAAAAGTAAAAAAAAAAAAGTTTGAGCTTGCGAAAACTTTTTTTTTGTTTATTTGTCTTTTTAAATCAGCTTAAAAGGGTTAAATCCAATGGATTCTTTAATACTCTCATGAACAGCAAACAATGACAAGGGAACACCCTCAACCCAGTTCTTTGAGTGTTTGTGGCAGTAATTTGGTGGAAACGATCAAAAATACTTTGTGACTCAGGATGGTATGCACTGGATGAAACTTGATGGACGTTTAATTCATGTATGGCTTTTTTCAAATAGTTTGGACATAAAATTTGTGTCTTGATCTGATTGCACAACTTTTGGAATTCCGAACATGGTTAAGGATTTGACAAGAGCAGTGATTTTTCTCAAAGGAATTGCCTCAGGGAAACGTGTAGAAGCACACATGATCGTTAAGAGGTATTCATTTCCTGTTTTGCTTTTTGGCATTGGGCCAACACAGTCGATAATGACCCTTGAGAAAGGTTCTTCAAAGGCAGGAATGGGCTGCAGTGGTGCTTTTGGAATCCCCTGATTTGGTTTTCCTGTCATTTGGCAAAAATGGCATGTCTTACAAAAGTCAACAACATCTCGGCGCATCTTTGGCCAATAGAAATGTCGTCGGATACGATCTAGGGTCTTTCTTACACCTAAGTGTCCCGACAATACATGGTCATGAGCGAGACTAAGAATATCATTCCGATAGCATTTTGGAATGACGATTTGGTGAATAACATTCCACTCTTCATCAGCAGCAACGTCAGGAGGTCTGTATTTTCTCATTAGCACACCTGATTTCTGATAGTAACAAATAGGGACAGTTCCTATCTCATTTTCATCAACAACCAGTTGTAGAAGAGAACGAGTTTCAGGATCATTGTCCTGTTCCTCAATAAGTTTGTTTCGATGAAGAGAGTCGAAAAATGTCTTAGAGTCATCAGTAGAACTTAAAGTTGAGTCAGAAATCTCATCGATGTGAGACATGAACGTATCAGATAAAGAGAAATCCTCTTTGGATTCCTGAGAACGTGTCTGAGAACGAGTAACAGCACAGGCGGGAAAAACATCAGGAAACTCTTCAACGAGTTGCTCTGTACTGGGGCTAATAACAGGTGCTTCAACAACACGAACTTCTGGTACCACCTTAATACCAGCCAATTCATTCCCCAAAAGCATAGACACACCTTCAACAGGCAATGAAGCTTTAATACCCACAGTCACTGGGCCTAAAACTAAGTCCGAATGTAAATCTAATCTATGAAGAGGAATAGAAACGACGCCACCTTCTACACCAGAAATGAGCACACTGGCCCCAACGGATGACTTTTCAGAAAACGGAAGTACACTTTCCAAAATAAAACTCTGAAAAGCTCCAGTATCCCGCAGGATTTTAATTGGTTGTAGACGTGAATCGCCAACAAAAGAAACAAAACCTTCAGTGATGAAAGGGTTAAATTTGTCCTCAACAATATCTTCAGGTACATCAATAATATTGGACTTGGAATCCACAGTGGACTGAACAGGGTCAAAATAATTGGGAACCAATGATATATCAAACAAGGGCGAAATGAAACTATTGGGTGATGGCTTGTTTTTGAGCTTATAGCACTCAGAAATCAGATGGGCAGGTTTCTCACAATAAGCACATGTTTTGGATGAGAATGACACGTTTTGGGTAGATGATGAGCTTATAGAATAAGATGGAGTCTTCGTTTGAGAATTAAAAGTTTGCTCTTTTTTGTCTCTGTCGACATTTGCATAATATTTGAATGAGTCATTGGGTTTCTTTGCTGTGTGATTTGTTTTGCTTTTATATAAGAAATCTTTGTGAGTCAAAGCATACTCGTCTGCCAAGACAGCAGCATCATGAATTTTGGAAGCTTTCTCTTCATCATTATAAGTTTTTAGCTCTACGGAAATACATCTTTTAAACTCTTCAACTAACATGAATTCTCTGAGTTTTGTATAATCCTCTTTGATTTCTTTGGAATCACACCACCTGTCGAACAGAGTTTCTTTTTCACGAGCAAATTCGACATAAGTTTGGCTGTCAAACTTTTTGTAACCACGAAATTTTTGTCTATATGCCTCTGGCATCAATTCATATGCATTCAAAACACATTTTTTGACGTGCTCGTAATCATAACTTTGCTCGGCCGTGAGTTTGGAAAAACTCGTCTTTAAGACAATCATCATATTGAAAATGTCGTGGTTAAGACAATTATTATGTTGAAAATCTCGTGTTTAAGACAACCATTATATTGATAATTTCGTGTTTAAGACAACCATTATGTTGAAAATTTCGTGTTTAAGATAACCATCATATTGAAAATCTCGTGTTTAAGACTACTATTATATTGAAAATCTCGTGTTTAAGACAACCATCATATTTAAAATCTCGTCTTTAAGACAACCATTATATTTAAAATCTCGTGTTTAAGACAATCATCATATTAAAAATCTTGTGTTAAAGCAACTGTTATATTGAAAATCTCGTGTTTAAGACAACCATTATATTGAAATTCTCGTGTTTAAGATAACCATCATATTGAAAATCTCGTGTTTAAGACTACTATTATATTGAAAATCTCGTGTTTAAGACAACCATCATATTTAAAATCTCGTCTTTAAGACAACCATTATATTTATAATCTCGTGTTTAAGACAATCATCATATTAAAAATCTTGTGTTAAAGCAACTGTTATATTGAAAATCTCGTGTTTAAGACAACCATTATATTGAAATTCTCGTGTTTAAGACAACCATTATATTGAAATTCTCGTGTTTAAGACAACCATTATATTGAAAATCTCGTGTTTAAGACAACCATTATATTGAAATTCTCGTGTTTAAGACAATCATCATATTGAAAATCTCGTGTTTAAGTCAACCATTATATTGAAAATCTCGTGTTTATAACAACCATTATATTTAAAATCTGGTGTTTAAGACAACTATTGTATTGAAAATCTCGTGTTTAAGACAACCCTTATATTGAAAATCTCGTGTTAAAGACAACCATTATATTGAAAATCTCGTATTTCAGACAACCATTATATTGAAAATTTTGTGTTTTAGACAACCATTATATTGAAAATCTCCTGCTTAAGACAACCATTATATTGAAAATCTCGTGTTTAAGACAATCATCATATTGAAAATCTCCTGTTTCAGACAACTGTTATGTTAAAAATATCGTGTTTAAGACAATTATCATATTGAAAATCTTGTGTTCAAGACAAATGTTATGTTTAAAATTTTCTGTTTAAGACAACCATTATATTGAAAATCTGGTGTTTAAGACAATCATCATATTGAAAATCTTGTGTTTAAGACAACTGTTATATTGAAAATCTAGTGTTTAAGACAATCATCATATTGAAAATCTTGTGTTTAAGACAACTGTTATGTTGAAAATCTCGTGTTTAAAACAACCATTATATTGTAAATTTCGTGTTTAAAACAACCATTATATTGAAAATCTCGTGTTTAAGACAATCATCATATTGAAAATCTCGTGTTTAAGACAACCATTATTTTGAAAATGTCGTGTGTAAGACAATCATGATATTGAAAATCTCGTGTTAAAACAACCATTATATTGAAAATCTCGTGTTAAAACAACCATTATATTGAAATTCTCGTGTTTAAGACAACCATTATATTGAAAATCTCGTGTTAAAACAACCATTATATTGAAATTCTCGTCTTTAAGACAACCATTATGTTGAAAATCTCGTGTTTAAGACAACAATTATATTGGAAATCTCGTGTTTAAGACAACCATTATATTGAAAATCTCGTGTTTAAGACAACCATTATATTGAAAATCTCGTGTTTAAGACAATCATCATATTGAAAGTCTCGTGTTCATGACAACCATTATATTGAAAATTTTGTGTTTAAGACAATGTTCATATTGAAAATCTTGTGTTTAAGATTAGCTTTAAAATCAAGTTTCATTTGTTTTATCACTTCATAGATTAAACTAGTTCTTACACGTTTGTTGATAGTGAAAAGCTATTAGAATTAAAGGGTTTCCTTATCGACATACTGATTATGAAAGTGTTATCTGTTTACACAGATTATTGGAACATTGCGCACAGTTTTAGTCATCTTATCTTAGAAGAGCATGATGGCTTGTTGGAGAGGTCTATAACTACAGGGTAATTTGAAGGGAAAAAAAGAATTATCTAATAAGGTCAGGTTAAATAAAATATCTTTCGTTTGAAAGGGATAAAGGGTAACAGGTGATGATAGTAGAGATTACAAGATTATATGGGATATCGGTAAGATAAAGACTTTCGACTTTTATGTGGTATATTTTGAATATAATAGGATAATAGGACACGATTTTAAGATCTGGAAGAAAACAGGCTAGGCTCAAGTTTTATTTACTTATGGGGGGTGGGGACGGGTATATTTGCTTACGGAATGCACTGCTGTTAGCAATAATGGAGGCCAATACCTTACGGGAGTTTAAGAGAGAATGTTATGGAAAACATTTTTTAAAACTGTTTCTCAACTGCAAGGTGAGCAAGAGAAGTCTTGGGATGCCAAACGGTTTATTGAGGTCCATATGTTGTCTTAAAATTAAGCTGACAGGTTAACTATCCAGGCCATAATAACAGGAAGTTCGAAGTGATTCGAGTGCCATTTATGGAATTTCGCGCATAACAACTATAGAGTTTTTTGCGTTAGTCATCCTTAATTTTGAAGTAACGAACTAGAAGGGAAGACAGTAAGACAACACCACCAACTCTTGGTCTACTACTTTATCAACAAACAGTGAGATTTAATCTTCATGGCTGAAAGTGCGTGAATGTTTAGTGAGGGTGTTCGAACCCGCGACCCTCATACTGTGAGTTGAGTATCCTGACTATTAAGCCATGCCAGAACTATCTGCCCCTCAGTGGCTCAACGGTATGTCTGCGGACTTACATCGTTAAAATTCTGGTTTCGATACCCGTGGAAGACAGAGTACAGAGAGTCCATTGTGTAGCTTTGTGCTTAATTCAAAATAACAACAACAACAATAGAACTATTCGCAGAGTAAATCAAATTCTAAACACGAAAATCTTTACTTTGAGCAAAAACACTTTATTTCAACACCACACACAAACATAGGATTATAAAATTTACCTTTCTGCAGGTTATGGAAATAAAAAACACAAAACAATTAAATCAACATGCAGCATAACACGAATGTTTTTTTTAAGGTTTGTTTAGATTATTTATACGAATATAATAAACTAATTACACGAGATACACTGAAAAACAAAAGTTCTACTGAATTTCAGTGAGAAACTTATTGACTGTTAGGTAACGATTTTGTATACACTTAAAAAGCTCTCATTTTAAGAAATAAATGAAAACGAAAGAAACAAAAATTCCTATTCACAGACACTTCTAACACTAAAACATGTTAGATACCATAGTAAGAGAATGGATATGTTTTTTTTCTTGGTTGATTGTCTTTAATATTGTAATATCAGATCATCAGAAATGAAAGAAACAATAAATACCACTACGTTGAGTGTTGCAATACATACAATAATTTCTTCACCTCTGCCCCCCAGTGGCTCAGCGGTATGTCTACAGACTTACAATACTAAAAACCGGGTTTCAATATCCGTGGTGGGCAGAGCACAGTAGTTTTGTGCTTAATTCAAAACAACAACTTCTGCACCTCTACAAAAAATAAAACGTAATCTTAATATATGTTTACGAGATAAAGTTACATGTGAACTATGAAACAATTTCTGTTCCATAAATATTCATACTAACACCAAGTGCCTTGAACTAATGTAATATCAGTGGTATACAAAATGTAATGACACGCCGGATCGTACAGTTGTGTATTACACAAACCGAAGTAGCACTCATAATTTAGTAATTATACAGGCGAGTTTAGCGTTCTTTGCTGTAATTAAAGAAAAATAGAAATGTCTTAATATATCATGTTTGAACATAAGTATTTACAGTACATAACCTCCGTTATTAGGAACAGTTATTTCATTTCCCATATAATTTCTTTCTTCCCTAGAGATGGCCTCATGGTACAAAACTCCAGTTCTGAGTCCACCATACACTATAATTTGTTATATTGCAATAAACAACTTACTCCTAAAGAACAAAAACAATTAAAAACTTTCACTCGGAAGGGGCAAAACAACACAGTTTGTTCCACCATTTTTTGTTACTTTTCCTGCAGCTCGAACTTGAAACGAGAGCGATTTTTGGAGGAGATTTTTTTCCCGCTCTTTGCCAGTTCTTCGTGCTTTTGGCTCGGGCACAATGTACAGTATCTTGTCTGTGATTTCTCAGACCCGCTAGAATGGCTGTATCGAAGACTTCTTTGACATTTTCTTTAGTCAGTGCAGAACACTCCAAGTAAGCAAGTGCGCCAATATGCTGCGCAAGTTTCCGGGCTTCGTGCACCGGTACTGGTTGTTCTCCGAACTGGGCAAGTTCCAGTAGGGTCTTTACACTGAAACGTAGATCGCACTGGGTACCCACCAGGATCACCGTAGCTTGAGGAGAATAATGACGAATTTCTGGAAGCCAACGATCTCTGAGGTTAAAAAATGACTCAGGTCTTATTACACTGAAGCACAGTAGAAATACCTGGGTGTGAGGATAGCATAGCGGTCGAAGAGAATTAAAGTCATCCTACAGAATGATACATAGAATCAAATAAGTATTAAAAGCTATCACAAGTATAACATTTTTATTTAATATTGAAAATATATGATAAAACCACGGTAACCTCACCACCTAAGTATCAATAATAAAAGATCCTAGTAATTAAGTTATTTTTAGCAAATCTAAAAACGATGCAGTGAAATATCCTTAACACCGATGACTTTTTTTTTCTTCTACGTTTATCCACGAGTCTTGTGAAAATAAGTTATAATTAAAATATTAGAATTTCCAAGCCTGCAGGTACACTTTACTATCTACAAACCAACTAATTTTAGTAAAGGTAACTAATAAAATATAGTTACTGAAATACGTAATATAAACACCAAAATTACATCATCCCTGGTAACTAATAATAAAATATAGTTTCTGAAATACGTAATATAAACACCAAAATTACATCATCCCTGGAAACTAATAATAAAATATAGTTACTGAAATACGTAATATAAACACCAAAATTGCATCATCCCTTTCTTCTTGTAGATACAACAGATGTACGTTGATTAAAAAGAAAAGTCAATACACAAAACTACATATCTAATTGGTTACCCTTTAAAAGTAAAAACCCTTCGAACCTTTGCTGTGTTTTAAACTCGGTGCTCGGCATGGCTAGATGGGTTAAGGCGTTTGACTCCAAATCTGAGGGTCGCGGGTTCGAATCCCTGATGTACCAAACGTGCTCGCTCTTTCAGTCGTGAAGACATTATAACGTTAGGATCAATCCCACTATTCGTTGGTAAAAGAGTAGCCCAAGAGTTGGCGGTGGGTGGTGATGACTAGCTGTCTTCCCTCTAGTCTTACACTGCTAATTTAGGGACGGCTAGCACAGATAGCCCTCGCGTAGCTTTGCGCGACATTAAAAAAAAATACAAAAGCTTTAAACCCCCTCCTGATGGTCCAAACGTAGTAACTTTTATTAGTTTTCATGTTTTCCATTGTTATCATTTTCCATTTTTATACTTCACAAATTTATACAAGTGGTGAATGACAGTTTTGGATGCAAAATTGTTAAGGACAACTGTATCTTTTTCAAAACTGACAAATTTTAATTTCATTCCATGTATGAAGTTTACATATATATATTAAATGTAACAGAAAGTGAATCGCATTGGGTGAAGAAGTCTTATACTCTTCCGGATTCTTCTATTAAAATACATTTGACCATTGTCAGTCCGAAGTTTGTAGCGTACTTTTATTTGTCTGTCTTATAATATGTGCGATGCTTTGTGTTTTTTTCTTTAGGCCTAATTGTTAGTAATTGTTTAAAATTATTTAATTATCTGTCTATCTACCAGAATTAAATAGTGTAACGAAATTCATTCGTAAATAAAGAAAAAGTAGACACTTAAACTACAATAAAATAAATTATTAACAAAATAAACATAGAAAATAAGGTCATTTAAAGAACGCCCAAAAACTTGCCAAGTTGCTTTGGGACGAAGCCTCTTTCTTTATGTAGCGACAACAGAATGAAAAAACACTGATGTGTGCCATTGATATCATAAATATCCGTCTCTTATATGTATATGAAGTCATTGTACATTCAAACGACACTAAGAAGTCTTTTTCTGTATTATTTTGCTTAATAGAACAGTGAACTGCTTAAGTTATTTACGTAAAAAAACGCCTTGTTTTCCAGATAAGCTTCCTTTAAAACTGGTTACGTTCTTGATAGGTGTCACAAGATTGGTAGGCGTAGAATTTTAAAGTGATAATTATGACAATGGGAGAGATGTCCTTCTTACCCTACACACACACACATATATAAAGTTACAGAATTGATTCCCAGTCATGTTCTCAAATAATCCTGCTAAAACTTAGGGCAAAATAAATTAATTTCATACCACTTCAAGGAACCCGTTTGGCAACCTAAGGAAATAATGCATATTTTATTAAGAAACATGATCTAACTTAAATACTTTATATTGCAGTAAAATAATGTCTCGAAAAAAAAATGAAATTCTTCACTTATGAACAATGGGCTTAAAAGGTAAGTTAATGCAAAAATAGATGATTAAATAAATAATAAATAACGTTTTTGAAAATAAATAACTTTAAACGTTTTAGCTTTTCTTCTTCAACTTTTTCCTTTTAATTTTGGCTCGACGTAGCCAGGTGTAACGTCAGGGTGCTTGACTTCTAATATGAGAGTAGCGGGTTTGAATCCACGTCGCAACAATCATGCTTACCTATTCAGCCGTGGGGGCATTATAATGTGACGGTTAATCTCATTATTTGTTGGCAAAATAGTGATCGTTGGTAAAAGAGTAGCCCAAGAGTTGGCGGTAGGTGGTGGGACGGCTAGCGCATATAGCCCTCGAGTAGCTCTACGCGAAATTCAAAACAAACAAACAAATTGTTTAAAAATATCTGATGTACTTTTATGAATTTTTAGATTTAATTTCAAGTTGGGTGACGTATGAAATTAGGTATTGGTAAATAGTCTGCTTGTCTATTCAAAATGTAATTTATTTGAATTTCTATAATTTTAATTGCTTGTTGGATACTGGCTTCTGGCAGCATCTTGTTTATTTTTCAATAATTTTTGTTTTCTGAACAGACAAGTGTAATTAAAATAATCTGAGTATTTCTAGCACTTGTTTATGGAACTACAGCTTGCACGTTTTTCATTAATTAAACTAAGAATACAAAGTTGGTTTGTTTTGAATTGCGCAAAGCTACTCGAGGGCTATCTGCGCTACAAACAAAGTTAATGAGACCGACATTCAAGTGTGTGTGTGTGTGTTTTTTTTATAGCAAAGCCAAATTGGGTTATCTGCTGAGTCCACCTAGGAGAATTGAGCCCTTGATTTTAGGGTTGTAAATCCCCAGACGTATCGCTGTACCAGCAGGGAACCTAACATTCGAGGGCCTTCGAGTAGCTTTGCGCGAAATTCAAAAAAAACAATCTTTTAAATTTTACTGCAATATCCCATGAACGAAACACAGAAAATACACGACAAAAGGATGTCACGTGCGCTTGATAAGGTTAAAACAGTACATAAGAAGAATAAAACAAAAGTAAACAAAAACGAGACATTTAGAGAAAAAATGAAATAATAATTAAAAAAGTGAAACATAAAATGATATAAAGAACGCGAAAAGAAATCATATTATTAATTAAAAAAATGATATTAAAAATAACAAAATACATTTTGTTCGTTTTTAATTTCATTATAACTGTAGTCTATGATTCTGACTGATTGATGTCATTAATCTTCGCTGAAATTTTAGAGTAAATCAAACATAAAATTACATCTCGTGTTCATCATTGCTCTATGAGTATTTGGTCATTGCACGCGACCTGGAAGGGTCAAGTGTAATCGCACTTCTTCATTTGTCCTTTAATGTTGTTTACGAACTTCCAAATGCTGTACAGTTATTCAAGAAATCGATGAGCACTTGTGTAAAACACTGATTTACACTTCCCTCTTCAGGGTCGTGTTCATGAATAAATTTATATCATTTAGTGCTATTTTACTATTATTCTTAATCTGGTTGCATATACTTGAAAATAGTTTGATATGATGAATTCTCATCATTTGGTCGTGTACACTCACAACAGTTCCAGAGCAAAATGTCACTCTTTTCACAAGAAATAACTATCAGTCGCGTATTTCTTATGTAAAAACTTTTAAATTCAGCAATCGATCACCCGGTATGGTCAGGTGGTTAAGGCACTCGACTCGTAATGCAACGGCCACCGGTTCGAATCCCTATTATACCAAACAGGCTCGCCCTTTCTGCCGTGAAATAATATTACGGTCAATCTCGCTATTTGTTGTTAAAGAGTAACCCAAGAGTTGGTGGTGGGTAGTGATGACTAGCTGTCTTTCCTCTGGTCATACAGTGCAAAATTAGGAATGGCTAGCGCAGATAGCCCTCGTGTAGATTTACGCGATGACCCCCAGTGGCTCAGCGGGAGGTCTGTGGATTTACAATGCTAAGAACCGGGTTTCGATATCTGTGGTGGGCAGAGCACAGGTAGACCATTACGCGAAATTAACACAAACTGATACTTAATTCTGAGCGATATGTTTATATCTAGTGTAGGTGTTCTACTTCTTAAGTAAAAACAAAGTGGGGACAGATGTTTAGGGCTGTCATTGAAGCTACAAAATTCAGAAAAAAACCAATAACTGTACGTTTCACACACGTTTCGTTCTTTACAGACGTAAAAACTCCTAAAAATTGTTCTTAGATTCTGATTATTCATTTAGTTTTTCAAGAGGGAGATGTATCATAGTAATTACTTTAAAATACTCAATGTAGTGAGCATCTTCTCTGAGTCACCAGCTATTGTTCTGTCTTGATCTTCAGTAATGTACTACATAAGTACGTTCAGAGAGCTACAGCTGGTTTCCCCTCAATCAGTTTGGTTCCAGTCGCCACAAATAATATAACAAACATTTTAATGTTGAGGTAAAATTTCTGCTAGAAGATTGGCTGAGTTAAACATCACCAAATAAATCAGAATAATGACTTCAAGGTGTTTTATTTCCAAATGTTTCACTTATTTAAAAGTTTATTTAGTTTTCCGATGCTCATAACTCTTAATGTTGTGTCTAGGAAATCTCTATACACCGCGTATCAAAGTTTGATTTTTTGAAAATCCACCACCATGAGGAATACAATGGTGCGAACTTTTCTTTATGTTTTCTGTTCTTAATTATTAGTTTTTGTTGTTGTTTTGAATTAAGCACAAGGCTACACAATGGGCTATCTATGCTCTGCCCACCATGGGTATCGAAACCCGGTTTTTAGCGTTGTAAGTCCGCAGACTTACCAATGAGTCACTGGGGAGTTATTTATTAGTTAATAAACTGTTTTATAGGTTTTTATGATTTTTAAATACTTTAAAAGAAAAACTCAGTAAGTTACAACATTGACTAGCGATCCCGTGAGCCTAAGGTCCACATTTATAGGGCTAATGCTCGAACAACTATTTCGCATGTTTTTGAATTTAATGATCATTGCCACAAAAATGTAAATTATAATGGCTAACTTATTTAAACCAAGCTATGAACAGTAATTGATAGGCCTAAGTATTTGCACTCTCTAATGTAAATCAGTGCCAAATATAGGATCAGCTTTTGGGGGAATCCACGTGAAAGTTTTTAGCAAAAAATCCTGATTTCATAAGGGGTTGGGTGAAAAAGTTTCATCTTTCGCAAATCTCGTAGCTGAGAGGATTCTTTTAACACCATTTATAAATTGGTCAGTTACAGCAGTTCAGCAGAAAGGTTTTCGGAGAATCTCCTGGTTCCCCAAGGGGTAGGGTAAAACATTTTACCTTTGAAAAAACCTCAAGACCGAGACACTTTGTTTGGTATCATTTAAAAATCGGTTCAGGAGTTGCTTTTTTGTTGTTGTTTTTTTTTAATTTCGCACAAAGCTACTAGAGGGCTATCTGTGCTAGCTTCCCTAATTTAGCAGTGTAAGACTAGAGGGAAGGCAGCTAGTCATCACCGCCAACTCTTAGGTTACTCTTTTACCAACAAATAGTGGGATTGACTGTAACATTATAACGCCCCCACGGCTGAAAGGGCGAGCATGTTTGGCGCGATGGGGATGCGAACCCACGACCCACAGATTTCGACTCGCACGCCTTAACACGTTTGGCCATACCGGGCCCAGGAGTTACTTAATTACTAATCTGGTTACCCGAGTGTAATTTTTAAACACTAATAACGAAAAGAAAATGGAAAATGACCCAAAAGTATTTACAAATTTACAGTTTAATCACCACCACTGTTGAAACGTTAGAAACCAGCAGGCCTGAAATATAATATAAAAATAATTTTAACTGCATATGTTTTTTTTCTTCCATATTCCCTTTAATTCACTGCCCAAGAGGCCTTTCGTAAAATTCCAGGACTCGTCAGTTGGATTGGATGACAAGTGACAAAAGATTCTCTGAAACGCTATTTACGTAAACACCATAACGCTTTAAGAGCTGGGGTTTAAACGCTGAAGGATAGCAAAGCGTTAGAAGTCAATAGGCCTAAAACTTGTGATAGATGTATGCGTAGCTTTGCTCAAAATTCAAAACTTACTATTGCAAAACGTGACTTCAAAAGAAGAAAACAATGATATAACAAAACAGTAGCAATACGACTGTCTTCCAAACCACCACACATGAAAAGAAGTCCAGGAGTGTGCAAGCCAAACAGTGGTAGGATTCTCTGTTTAAAGGGCAATGCTGACAAGATGCATTTTGCCAGGAGGTTATTTGTGGGATTAAAACAAGTAGAAGTACAGAAACTGCTTGTAAAACATATTTCTATAAATATTACAATGCACGTCTGACCAAATTATAATCACTTTGTTACTAACCCTAACACTGCCAGTACTAAAACTTTTGTACTGTTTAGTTGATTCTAAAATTTAACTGTCAAGGGTTTGGTTGTCAGTACAGCTCATATAGCAACGTATAATGTGAATAAAACATTCTAGGTGGGTCGAAGAAGTTATTACTAATTTTGACATATTTTGAAAATATAACTTGCGTTTTTCAGATTAAAAAAAAAAATGGCCCGGCATCGCCAAGCGTGTTAAGGCGTGCGACTCGTAATCAGAGGGTCGCGGGTTCGCATCCCAGTCACGCCAAACATGCTCACCCTTTCAGCCGTGGGGGCGTTACAATGTGACTGTAAATCCCACTACTCGTTGGTAAAAGAGTATCCCAAGATTTGGCGGTGGGTGGTGATGACTAGCTGCCTTCTCTCTAGTCTTACACTGCTAAATTAGGGACGGCTAGTGTAGATAGCCCTCGAGTAGCTTTGTGCGAAATTCAAAACAAACCTTCAAGCCTAAAATACAGACATCTTTTGACATCACACGCATTTTTATATTTTCGTTAGCTGCTGGTCAATCACGCTTTTGAAATAACTAGTAGTGTAAACTGTCTTAATTTTTAAAATTTATTTTTTTACGACAGTAAAATGTTATTATTTTTGAATCATAATTTAATTGTTGAATGCCATTAAGCACAAAACTATAAAAAGGGATGTCTGTGTTATCCAAGATCGTAGACAAACCAGTGTGTCATTGGGGGGATCATATATGTATTGGTTTCAGAATACCTTTGATGTATTTCGTCATGTATGCGAACCTACTGGACTTGTTTAGTTTTAGGCTATACAGTTAAATAATTATCTATAAATTTAAATCAATACATCAAAGCCAAATAAACATAATTACTCCATATAGCTTTGCACAGTCGATTATAAGTTGACTGACCTAACTTGACAGCAAAAATGTTATATTGTTAAGCCTAAATGCGTTATTAGACGGAATTTAATTGCAATAATAAGGCCTTTTTAATGATGTAATAAAATACTGTATAGTCACTAAAATGGCAACAGAATTACTTCTAAACAATAGTTGACTTGAAGTTAAAGCAGTATTTCATATTTGATGTTTTAGTATTTATAAACGATTAGATAACCCACTGCAATCTCGTTTTCGTGATAAGAAATTATTACCTCAGTAGGTTATTTTTTTCATGTATTCGAACTGGAACGATATTCAAAGAATGGCAAAACGTGGAATGTTGTATCTCAGATAAAGCGGTATTATGTATGTTATAATTTTCTGAAAGGCTATATGTTTACTTAAAAAATAGGGTAATTCAAAACTACTTTAACTTAAGTATGGAAAATGTTAATTCTTTTATTTGTATGTTTCAGAATTTCAGGCAAAGTTGCAGAACGGTTATCTACGCTTACCAATTCCGAATTTTGAGTTGATAGACTAACCCTATTTCAATTGGCGAGAATCTTTTTGGCGTTATGTTCACTCCTACATTTCAAATATTAAAATATAAGAAGAAATAATAACTAAAAGAGGAAAAACTTGTGTTTTGTGTGCAGAACATTTTTTTAGTTGGTTGTGAAATTTTGTACTTAAATGCATGAGGTTTATAAAAGGATAGTACTACATATTTAAAATAATTAAAACAGCTAAGTGACCTGCCGAGACAACTTACGCATGAGGTTAGATACAGAAAGCTCTGAACAAATTGAATGGCCGTAAGGGGCGTTTCAGTGACTGTGGGGTTAAATATAAGTGGGTTAAACCTATTTTAAGCACGTGATACACACCTAGCATATTATTTTACTCAAATAATTTTTAATGACATTTTAGAATTATATATTACCTATTAAAGTGAAGTTCGCAAAGAAAAACGAAAATAAAAAGATATAGCTTCGAGGACTGAAAGCAACAACAGATTTTTATTTAATAAGAACGTCGTCTCTTGAAATAATTCGTATCTTGTCACGTGGTTTTCTCTCAGTCAGTGGTTTGATTATTCTAGTCCTCGGTTCCATATTTTATGACGTGACAGCTTGTGGTATGACGTATCACTAATGAAGCTCAGCTTTCGAAACAGCTAAAAATGAATGAGTAACAGATTGTAACCTATCTATATTAACACAGTAACTATAGTATTTTCTGCACCACTTTGTGTTTTGTCGATGCATTAAGTACGTGATAGATATGAACAAGGGATTATATTACAAAGTTTATAACTGTTAGAAATTTGAAACATACCAAAAGGCCTGGGAATGTTTTTTTTTAGTTTGTTTTGGTGTTATTTTATTCATAAACTATTTTTATATTTAAGTATACCTGCACGAAAAGTACAATAATTTTATTTTATAAGAATACATCATATTAGTTTGTTAGGATTAAAGGGTACTGTAGGAAACAACAAACCACTTGGACGAAATCAAATGTTTTTTGTCGAATAATATTGCTACATTTGTGGTAACAAAATAACACAAAAACGATAAAATTATTTATGGAAAATAAAATGCAAAGCGACCTTTATTAAGAACACTGAAAAGAACATCAGGATGACCAGGTTAACAAAGCTTGAAAGGATATTAAGAGTTTCGATTTTTTTTTCGGAACAGTGTCTCAAAAAAATTAAAATATCACAACCTAAAAATGACATTAAATCAGTTTATATGGCTTTTTTAAAAACAGGAAATAGATACTGTTTCGTAAACGTATGGTGAGTTTTTTAAATATTCTCACTACGAGAAGGAGAAAAAACGCCAGTGAATATAAGTGACAATCATCCAGCGTGAACGTAATCTGAAGGTCACGGGTTCGAATACCCGCCTTACCAAACATATTTACCCTTTCAGGCGTGAGGACGTTATAATGTGACTGGTCAATTACATTATTCTTTCGCAAAAGAGTAGCCCGAGAGTTGGCGTGGGTGGTGATGACTAATTGCTTTCCTCGTAGTTTTTCACTTCTAAATTAGAGGTGGTCGATACATCGTGTAACTTTACGCGAAATTCAAACCAAACCAAAATCCAATCTGGCAATAGAGTCAATTCTAAACTATAGTTGACTTGAATGCCCCCCAGTGGCTCAGCGGTATGTCTGCGGACTTACACGCTAAAATCCGGGTTTCGATACCCGTGGTGGGCAGAGCACAGATAGCCCATTGTGTAGCTTTGTGCTTAATTCAAAACAACAACATAGTTGACTTGAAGTTAAAGTGGTATTTCGTATTTGAATGTTTTAGTATTTATAAACGATAAGATAATCTACTATTCAGTTGCCTTGTCTGACTGAAGGGGAAGTCTTTTTTTTTCAATTAGTTATTTAAAAGACAAGAATTAAGGTGTCTAATGCATCAATTGGCATTGTATGGTACTTAACATTGTACTCATTTGTTGATAAATATATTTTTCCAAGAAATTTCTCACTTGCTGTTAACTTTATAAACACAAAATGAGGGCGAAACATAAATAACTTAAGTTGTTCAAATTACTTTTGAAGTTTGCACAACAAGCTTTGTATCATTTACCATAACGAGGTAATTGTATGTATTTATGCTTGTTATCAGACAGGTAACTGCAATATATTCAAAATCAACAAACGATTGACTTACTTGTCCAGCAGTATCAC
This sequence comes from Carcinoscorpius rotundicauda, assembly GCA_011833715.1. Classification (NCBI taxonomy): domain Eukaryota; kingdom Metazoa; phylum Arthropoda; class Merostomata; order Xiphosura; family Limulidae; genus Carcinoscorpius; species Carcinoscorpius rotundicauda. Next base: position 159,938,001 of record CM022392.1, on the reverse strand, counting down.
AGAGTTGGAGACGAACAGGTAGGTTATCTACGGTGACTACAGCTGAAACAAGAAAACGTTATTACAATACTTGACCAGAACAATTCTGACGAAGTGCTACACTATTTGGCTACTTTTTGTTTTTTAAAAACCCCTACATTTGTAGAATGTTTTATGTATTAGTATATGCAAACCAGTAGGATCATGCAATGTGTCAAGTGATTATTCGAGTCCTTATAATTGTGAGTAAGAGTAAAATTCTATCCGATTTTCAACGGACCATGATAAAATCTTTTTGTCTGGTAAATATATTTCAACTGAATTTTGTTAAGTAACTGTTATCAGAGTATCAGCAGTGGCAATCAAAAATGTCAAATATGTGACTATGAAGATATCAGGTCATCCCATAAGTAACGTCCGAAAATGTAACACAGACAGTGCATCATTATTTCTGTCTTTGTAGAAGGTTTAAATTTAGTTGTAGGATGTGTATACAAATGTTCATACAAATAAAAGAAACTAACCCAACTCTACTTTTTCAGATCATTAATCAAATAATCCCTTATGAAGATTGATGTGTCTGAGGAGCACATTAGGCATATAATAATTCGGGATGACGAGAAAACCTACTTGTAGAGAAAATTATATGTTTAAAAACGGCTGGAATGTATAAAGAAAGCACAAATAAAATACAAAGTGATAACTACCACGACTTCTATATTGGAGAAACAAGTAGAAAAATATAAACCAGATTTAAAGAACACAAAAAGTCACATTCACGCGTTTTCGAACACTGCAAATCAAATAAACACAACGAAACCATAGAAAACGCCCAAATACTAAATAAAGAAACAAACGCAAAAGTAAAGAAGCCTTACTTATACAACAACTCAAGCCCAAAATAAACCAATACAAAGGAACACCTTTATACCTATATTAATAAATATAATCAAACATCTATGAACGCCCTCCACACTCCTGCACTCAATTATACAACCGCCTTCGAACATGTGATCAGCTACCGGTCTGTAACCCTTTCTTTCTTTGTGAACCTGACGATGACCGAAGAATGTTGAAACGCTGTTCACTCCCCTATAAGTGCCGTTTCTACCAATTACATCCGTTTTTAAATATGTAATTAGCCATATAATGTTTTATGACTTTAATAAATGTCCTCTGCTAGTACAGCGGTATGTCTTTGGATTTAACGTTAAAATCAAGGGTTCGATTCCCCTCGGTGAGCTCACCAGATAGCCCGATGTGGCTTTGTTATAAGAAAACACACATATTTAAAAAAAAAGGTAATAATGCAGCAGATACTACACAAAACATTCAAGGTGTGTATGGTGTGGAGTCTCTCAATGAAAGAAAATGTAGAAGTTGGTTAAGAAGTTCAGATCAGGTGACTACAACTTAAGTGATGCGCTACGTTTAGGTCGTCCTGTTGAGTTAAATGGTGGCCACACTTGATGAAGATTGTGCTGTAACAGCTTGAAAAGGTGTCAGAACTTGAAGAATGGGTACCCCATTTGACAGAAGCCAACCTTAGAGCAAGAGTGGGCATTTGCACTTCTCTGCACTCTCGTGACTGTAGATGAAAAATGAATATTTTATGAGAATGTTAAGTACAGGTAAACTGGCTAAAACACAACCCAAAATGGACCTCCACTCTAGGAAAGTTTTTTTAAGCGTTTGGTGCGATATTGTTGGTGTGATCCACTTTAAGTTTCTGCCACATCAAACTTCTATTGTCAACAGTTAGAGTGCTTGAATGTTGTACTGAAAGAAAAGAGGCCTGCTTTGGTCAATCATAAAGATGTTGTCTTACACCAAAATAGAGCACAGCCCCACACAGCAAGGATCACATCTGCAAAGATTGAAGAGCTTGACTGGGAAAAACGTTCACATCCTCCTTATTCTCCAGACCTTGCCCCATCTGATTATCATCTATTTCGAAGTTTCCAGAACTATCTTGATAGAAAAAAAGCTTGGAACACATGAAGAAGTCAAAACTACCCTTTCTACATTCTTTTCCTCCAAACCCCAAGAATTTTATAAAAGTGGCATTCAGAAGCTTGTGAATCATTGGCAGGAAGTAATTTAAAATAATGGAACATAGATTATTCATTAAATAACATTAAAAGTGTTTGAAATCCTTTCTCTTTTTTTGAACCTAAAATCGGACATTACTTAAGGGATGACCTGATATCTTGTTACTAACTTACTGGTAACGAAACAAGGAAAACAGACAGCTGGTTATTTAAAATTGAACAGATATCAGGTTGTGTCTTAATGCACTCACATTCTTTCAACGGAAGTGAAGATCCAACCATATCATTTGAGGAACATTACAGAAACTGTTTATTTCAGATGCTAAGAGCGCAATTGATATAGAATTTGGACAATAAAGGATTACTAATGGGTTATATAGAATCCTTTATGGAGGAACAAGAGAAATCTTGGTCTTGCTTCTGTGAACGTTTCACAATTTAAGTATCCTGGTGATCTCACAATAATCATATGATATCGCTATATGGAATACTGATACTGCTGGTAGCTACTCTTCATTCTTCGTATAAGAACTCTTTCAAAAGACAAAACAAAACCAAATTTAAAAGTAGTAGAGGTAACGTTTTGTTTCATTAAAGGCATCAAGTTCGTCAGAGAAAACAAGATAACGAATTAAAGGCATTAAAAATTGATGTTACCAGATAAGTTTTATAAACGTTTGAGACACATATCACGAAGGCGGTTGGAATTTAAATAAATAACAACAACAGTGTTCTTATGTCGAGGCTTCAGAAATTGCCTTTCGTCAGGTGGCGTAACCTTAGCGTAGTAACTGAGAAGAAGGAAGAGAAACGATAGAAAATAACGACTACCTAAAAACATAACGACTACCTAACAAACATGGCTGCATTGAATGTCAGGCTGAGTTACCAGCTCTTAGGGGCATCATATGATTTTATGATTCACTTCAGGAAGTCGTGAAATAAATATTTGGGAAGGGAAGAACAACCGTAAACTCAGTGGGGTTACCTTGAAGGAGGGGACGCCTCATATCTCCAGGTTAATTTTAATTTTTTGGTCTGGAGCCATGAGAATGATTAGTACACCCCCAAACAGAATTATCTCAAATTTGAGCGTCCATTACAGCGTCCATAACTATATTCGTTACGAAGAAGCCCTTGAGTCACTAGCCATGTCATTGTCATCTCTTCATTTACGCAGGGGCCCGTAAGCGTACGACTTGTAATCTGAGGGTCGCGAGTTTGCATCCCCGTCGCGCCAAACATGCTAGCCCTTTCAGTCGTGGGGGCACTATAATGTCACGGTCAATCCCACTATTCGTTAGTGAAAGAGTATCCCAAGAGTTGGCGGTGGGTGGTGATGACTAGCTGCCTTCTCTCTAGTCTTACACTGCTAAATTAGGGACGGCTAGCACGGATAGGCCTCGAGTAGCTTTGCCCGAAATTCAAAACAAACAAACAAACAAACAAACTTCAAATACACAAAGTTCGGCAAGATATCGCATTATGTTGTATGGTGGTTGTATTTTCTTTGCCATTTTTGATTTGAATTTATGTCTTTATAAAGCGAGAACTCAAAAGGAAAAATATCTGTTTTTGTTCCTGTATTTTGTATTGCCTACCTAATTTGTCTCTTACAGGTGAAAAAAATCGCCTGGACAGTTCGTGCTGTCCCTTTCAGCAGAAGCCAATAAGGGATAACAGAGAAACTGCAGGGTTGTTTTTTTTTCATAAGAATGATGGGATAACAGGAAACGAAACGTGCGCTTTAACTTAGCTACTTTTTAATGTTTCACAGAGAGTGTTTCGTTTTTTTATATTTGCTCGATAAAGAACGGTTACACTAGAAACACTGCTATAAAACTGAGCACTGCCCAGAAAAATCGCCCCCCAGTGGCTCAGAGGTATGTCTGCGGACTTACACGCAAAAATCCGAGTTTCGATACCCGTGGTGGGCAGAGCACAGATAGCCCATTGTGTAGCTTTGTGCTTAATTCAAAACAACAACCCAGAAAAATCAATACCTTCATACTATGGTTTAAGTGAAGTTAGAGTAATTGTATTCAAATTAACGGGGGGTTTGGGGCTCTGTTCTTTTTGTAATGTATATTCTTTCATAAACAAACAGTTCAAACATGAGAAAATTGTGTAAATACTAACCAGAATAGTTATCGAAGGCTGTAGGTACGTATTCTGAAGGGTATTTATCTATGGTGTAGCTCACAACAAGGCTTGTCTTCCCCACCGCTCCGTCTCCTATCAAGACACATTTCACCTGGCTCGTGCAGTCTCCTGCGCTATCTTGATCTGACAGCAAACTGGTAACCTGGTCACGCGCTAAAGGAGGCATGGTGAACACAGACCAACGTTAACTACCGAGCCTTAGCAAAATGCTTCGACCACAGTGGAGCTAAACAAGAGTTCGTTGGAGTTCTTTTATCATTCTATCAAACGCATGGTATAAAGTACTTTGTAACGAATATCAGTATTGTCCTTCATACGGTCTGGAGCACAGGGTTTCTGGTATCGCTTTGTTCTCTTTCTGTTTGCTCGCACACACGCACACACACCAGCCGATTAACAAGACGTAATCGTTTCAGACACGAAGTGACGTCATGATGAGCAGCCAATGGATGTAACGTGCTGACGATAACCGAAAACGCTAGAACAGTTGCAGGTGGGCCAACACCTGAGGCACTAGAGACAACGCATTCACGAATTAATTGCTAAAACAACAGGCTTCGTACTTAAGGTTATTTCAAGTACATACAGTGCCGAATTGTTTCCATAATTTTCATGTTTTGTTTTTATGAGAAACAGAATGTATTATGAAATTTTTGTGACATTGAGGCAGGTCAAATAATTTTGTCGTAAATATGTTAATGATGATAAGTGTGATATATATATATATATCTTGCTGTTGTAGCCCCCCAGTGGCTCAGCGGTATGTCTGCGGACTTACACGCTAAAATCCGGGTTTAGATACCCGTGGTGGGCAGAGCACAGATAGCCCATTGTGTAGCTTTGTGCTTAATTAAAAACAACAACTGCTGTTGTAATTTTACATAAAATTATGACAGTGTATCATATTAGTTACAAACGTAACTAATAGTTGTTGTCGGCAACTACATAACAACAACGTATATTTGAAATTAAGGAACAAAGCAACATCATAGGTTCGTCTCACCATGGGTATCGAAACCTGGTTTCTGATGTACGGTAATCCGTTAGGGGGCTATTCAGTGCAAATAACAAAAGTTACGCCATCTCTTGACTGTAAATTAAATTTCTAAAACTAGAATATTTACAGGTTACATGAGGGATATTAATGACCTGCCGTGACCTATGTTAGCCGTCGCTGAGTTTGGTGTTTAGCACCAGAAGTTCTCTGTGTTATAATACAACCAATATTATTTCGCTATATAGGAAGGTTTGGATAGCACACAGAAATACCTGCACTAACATCTTGTTCTTAACCAGTTGCTAAACGGACCAATCCTCACCTGACTGTCTACCTTGCTGTTCCAGTGACTTCTTAAACATTCGATCCGTATTACTTAAGCCGGTACAAGGTATATTCCACGTTGGTTGTCAAGCAACATGGGAACGAATTGTGAATTAAATGACCTTCAAGGAGGACAGAATGTAAGAGCTGATTAACAGGTGTTTTAGTGACCTAAATTTGACAAATTCTCGATTCCGAAAGAAGAGAGCAATATGGCGATTATCTCATATTACATTTAAAAAAAAATGTAACGATTTTGCATTCTTTGGGAAATTAATGTAAGTTTGGAAGTATCCATAATCAATCAAAGACTAGAAGCGGTAATGAACACCTGATAAAGTTAGATTTATGTATCTATACTTACGTCTTATGCATTAAAGAGAATTTTAGCACGAGTTGAATAACAAAGATAAAACATCTGAATTTTTGTTTATAGAGAACGAAACAGGCATTTCCTATTTGTTGAAAACTACTTTGTACAGCTCATGATTTTAGCTAAGCTGCTTCCACCTAGCGCTAAAATGAAATACTAATGTACGACAACAAACCGTCTGTTAACATGTATTGTGCAAACATTTATTTTTTACAGTTAAAATACATATAAATTATATTTGTTTGTTTATGTTTTGAATTTCCTTCGAAGCTACTCTAGGGCTATCTGCGCTAGACGTCCCTAATTTAGCAGTGTAATACTAAAGAGAAGGTAGCTAGTCATCACCACCCACCGCCAACTCTTAGGCTACTTTTTTTACTAAAGAATAGTGGTAATGACGGTAACATTATAATGTTCCCATGGCTGAAAGAGCAAGTACATTTGGTGTGACCGGGATTTGAACCCGTGATTCTCGGATTTCTCATCGAACGCCTTAACACGCTTGGCCATGCCAGGCCCCATTACATTTGCAAGTGTATAAAACAGTTCTTTATATTCAATTATTTGGAGCGCCAGTCTACGAAAGTTTAGTACAAATGTTATATAGTTTAATTTGATGTTTTGAGTTTGGTGTCTTTTACCCACCTGATAATTCTATACTTCCATAAATATGTGAAGAATCATTGATGTTAATAATTCATTTTTGTAAAATCTTCAGTCGAAAAGCTGTTTACAATACTGAAAACTAAAGGTGACTGAATTATACCGGAGTCGGAGAATCACACTCTTCAGTACCAATCCTGGATACGAGGGTCGCAGGTTCGAATCCGCGTTACACCAAAGGTGCTCGATCGAAAGAATAAGACTCAGGTTCAAGAAAATGGGCAGAGTTCTCCGAAACCGGAGTATTTCAGTGACAAGTTGTAAATCGAATGATAGACTAGGTTTCTATTTTTTTCTTTGCATGAATTGCTTTAGTACTGTGAAGTATAACTGTACAGACAAAGAATCGTCACACATAAAACCGTATTTGATCCTATTGTCAGAATAAAAGAAGCAAAAATGAAAAAAAAATCTTTATAAGTTTTTCGCTTATCATTGAATTAGACAAAATAAATGGCAATGCCTGTAAAAAATAATAAACTCTTTGGATTACCTCTTTTTATAAACCGGGAAATTCAAGTCTTATAAGTGTTAACGTTGTGACAGAAAACAAAAAGAATGATACCACACATTTAAAAATGAAAATAAATATTTAATCAAAACAACTTATTACTCTATAGATTTTACTGAACAATTAGACCTTTACAAAGCGTTGAATAAAAATTGCTTTATGATTTCGATTATTTGATTTTCTCAGCGACAGGTAACATTTTTGAAGAGGTTACAACAACTAAGGTGTACAAGATTTCAAAATATGTTTTTTTTTAAAAAAAACCTTAATGGCATCTTTTGTGTACAGAGTCGCTGGTTCGAATTCCCTTCCCACCAAACATGTTCGTCCTTTCAGACGTAGGGGCGTTATAAGGTGACGGTCAATCCCACTATTCGTTGGTAAAAGAGTAGCCCAAGAGTTGGCGGTGAAATAAATACATCTTTTAGTTTCAAAGTTATTCGCTTGAAACCTTTTTAAGTTTATTTTCGAACTGACTTTCTACATTGTAGTCTGACCATGAAGACGCAAACAAATGGAAAGAACCAAATTTAGTAGTGAGAAAACAAAAATGTCTCCATAACAACCACATAAATTCTAACTATCCATTGGATATTAATCCAGCTCAAACACCACTCTGGTTTTTAAATTGCCTACTCTCTGAAATTGTGGTTTCACGTATCGCTACCCTTAATAACGTTAAAACAAAACAAAAGCTTACGTGCCCTCAAAAACGTGTTTCCGATCTCCAACTTATGCGAGACGATAAATGGACAATGCTAGACTGAGCAGGGCAAAAAGAAGTCACTTTGTTCCTAGAACGAGTTTCTGTTATTCAGTTTTTCTGGTTACAATTATGAATGTATTGGAAATGAATAAAGAAGCAAATATAATAAAGAAATAGACCGCTGTTTGTTACACGCGTTCTAACAAAACCGACGTGAACTTCACTCGTCTAGGTTTCTTCCAAAAATAAATAAAACTGTCTAAATGTTAATCTTTTTACTTGCATGATATAAAACTTGAAACATACAAGATTCGTGCATTAATAACATAACAAACGCGGTAATGCCTTTTATAAATCAGCATCGGCCTTAACATAAGTTTTCCTATTAACGTTATATTCTGACACTTGCTTTTCTAAAATCACGATTTTACATCTTTTAAAATATTGTTAAATAAGTTAAATAAACGTATCATTTCATAACTGGAAATAAACAAACTCACAACAGCATTAGTTTCAGTTTGTGTTTAGTGAAAGCTTCTCAAATAAAAACAACATACTGTCTTTCATACACCATTATTCACTACAAAAATCAAATAATAATTTCGCTGAATTTATAAATAAATGATCTTATAACATCAAAATGTTGTTTTTATTTAACTGACCACTCAACGTTTCGCTTTACAGTTTTTTTCAGGAGCCTTCTCTGAAACACAAACTGAAACTGAGAGTATAGAACTTGACCCGGCATGTCCAGGTGGTTAAGACACTCGACTCGTAATCCGCGGGTTCGAATCCCGGTCACACCAAACATGCTCGTCCTTTCACCTGTGGGGGCGATATAATGTGATGGTCAATTCCACTATTCTTTGGTAAAAGAGTAGCCCAACAATTTGCAGTAGATGATGATTACTAGCTGCCTTCCCTCTAGTCTTACACTGCTAAATTAGGGACAGCTCGCGCAGATAGCCCTCGTCTAACTTTGCGCGAAATTCAAAATAAACCAATTACAAAACTTTAAATGGTTTAAATAAGGTCGTTTATTTCTAAATTAAGAAAGCTTCTTTGATAATAGTAGCCATGCTAGTATGCTACTGTAGCATATTATTATAAAACATACACACAATTAAAACGAAAAATAATTTAGTGCGTCATAGAAACATATTTCTGAACACATTTCAAAACATTGATACGTCATTAGTTACGTTCCTGGTTCACGTGTCCTGTTTCATGAATGCATTGCCGTTTCGGCGTATTCTACATCCAGAAATATAGTTACATCACCATTTCCTTTTCAGTTGTAGTAACTGTTATCTTGCCATTTCAAAACAACGTGGGCCTGGCATGGCCGAGCGCGTTAAGGCGTACACTCGTAATCCGAGGGTCGCGGGTTCGCGCCCGCGTCGCGCTAAACATGCTCGCCCTCCCAGCCGTGAGGGTGTATAATGTGACGGTCAATCCCACTATTCGTTAGTAAAAGAGTAGCCCAAGAGTTGGCGGTGGGTGGTGATGACTAGCTGCCTTCCCTCTAGTCTTACACTGCAAAATTAGGGACGGCTAGCACAGATAGCCCTCGAGTAGCTTTGTGCGAAATTCCAAAAAAAAAAAAAAAAAATCAAAACAACGTTGCATGCTCGATAGGGTGGCAGTTTTTGGAAATGTCATATGTAAAACAATGACTTGTGCATTGAGAACTACCCTGAAGAACTACTATCAAGATGCATGGTCGTTAGAAGTGTTATGACCGGATGTTATAACAGGATGTTAAATCGTTTTAATATTACGTACTCAATTCTGTATAAGTTTCAACTGGTTTAAAACTTTAGTTGACACAGTTTTATGAAACTAGAGCTTGTGTTTGAGTTTATGAGGAATCACTGTTGAACCTTTTAATTTTGATAAGATAAAATCAAAGAAGTCAATGCGTGTAAAGGCTGGAAAAATTGCAAGTCTACGGAACGGATACATTTCTATCGTATTATAACGGAGTTTCTCATCATATTGTCAAATTTATACTGTAGTACATCAAATTTGGGTAACGTAATACACAGATGTGATTATCTTTGATTGGTTTTTGCATGTTTCAGATCCACAAAGTTTAGGCCAATACTTCAAACAAGATGTTCATACTGCGAATTTGTTAAGCCTAAATATTTATCAAAGTATTTTTAGCCTTTATTGAATTGTCTCTTGCTAATAAAATATACTAAAATTGTTTCCATTACACGTTAATTAAATACTTTGTAAAGAAATAAATTCTCCCTTGTTTGGTTATTTGAATTTATCGCCTTGAATAAATATTAATGGACAAGGTATGTTATTTTGCAGTTAAAACTTAACACTAACTCACTTTATTTTTTACACGCATAAGTTCGTTACGAGGAAGAGAACCCATCCTAGTTCTCGTCATGGTTTTAAAATGAAGAAACGTAATAATATCTGGTTGGTAATCACGTGATAGTTAGAAAGATTTCGTGTTCTTTTGAGCTCATTAGTCATGGAATCAGTGGTAAAAAAAATAACGATGTTTGTTCGTTTTGTGAAGTCTCTTCAAAATTCTGTTATGTGAAACGAATGAAGTTGGAAGATGATGTAGGTTACACGAGTTTGTTAGTAGGAACGAGAAAATTCAACCAAGTTTCAATCAATGAAGATACGCAGTGAATATTAAAATGCTGTAAAATTACAAATGTATTGAAACGACAAGTATCGAGACGTCAGGCTATGAGAAGAATAATGAAAAGGCCCCTAGTGGCACAGCCGTATGTCTGCGAACTTAACACTAAAAAGCAGGTTTCATAACCCGTGATGAGCAGAGAGCCCATTTTGTAGCTTTGTACTTAATTCTAAACGAACAAAAATAATGAAAAGTGTTTTAAAACTTCATAGTAGCTTTAGCACAATTATTATTATTTGCACGAAATGCTTCGAATGAGTTTAAATAAACTCCAGTGACGTGTAGCAGAATCACTTTTTTAAGCCAGTGGTGTAGGAAGGTTAGGGCTGGTTTGAATTTCGTTCAAAACTACTCGAGGTGGCCCGGCATGGCCTAGCGCGTTAAGGCGTGCGCTTCGTAATCAGAGGGTCGCGGGTTCGCGCCAAACATGCTCGTCCTCCCAGCCTTGGGGACGTTATAATGTAACAGTCAATCCCACTATTCGTTGGTTAAAGAGTATCCCAAGAGTTGGCGGTGGGTGGTGATGACTAGCTGACTTTCCTCTAGTCTTACACTGCTAAATTAGGGACGGCTAGCACAGATAGCCCTCGAGTAGCTTTGTGCGAAATTCCAAAACAAACTACTCGAGGTCTATTTGCGCTAGCCGTCCATAATTTAGGCAAGATTAGAGGGAAAGCAGCTAGTCATCACCATTCACCGCCAACTCTTGGGCTACTCTTTTATCAATGAAACATACAAATGTAAGTAGATGGTTAACAGTAGACCAGAGACTAAAAATGGTGCAAAAATGAAGGCAATAAATGAGAGTGAGTTTTCTACATTCTGTAGTTATATAAACCAGAATGTTTAAGATAGTACAAAAAGTTTGGTGTGACTTTCGGGGCAAAATCTGAAATATTTACATTTTTCTATGTATGAACAAGTGACACATAACATTTTGTGACTTTAAATATATATATGACGTGTAATTTAGCTTGTGAATTGTAGTATGTATTGTGATGTGTAATAGGCGCTGTGATATGTAATATAGCTTTTGACATGCAATATATTAGTATATTTTGTGAGTTACAACATGGCTTGTAACTTGTAATGTATATTGTGGTTCTATAACATGGGACATAATGATCCATCTTTCCTGGCCCATCTTCTAAACTAAGTTAAAGCTATTGATAAATACATTTCAAAAAAATCTTAAAACCAGCCCCTTGGAGTTTTTTCCTATCCCTAAAATTATGCGAACAGTCTCACAAACACATAGTAGCACTTCAAGACACAAATCACAGACAAGTTTATATCTAGTGTTTTCAATGTCAAAGAAGATTCTGAGTTAGCAGCTAGGCTATATTAGCTTTAAAATTGTTTTCGTTGATGTTTGCCAACAAATGATGTTTTTAGTTCAAAAATATTCATATAAAGATCTTTCAATAATAAAAAAAACCTTTTTAATTGAGTATTTTTTATGGATAAAGCGATATCACGCCTCAATAACTGATTGTTTTCCATTATTCTTTTGTTAACACTTCAAAAACATAAAGAATGAATAATAGTCTATGGAATCCTTTACAATACATTTACTTTAGACGTTCACATAGATAGATTAACAATCTAATAAAACTTATTTTGTTATTGTTGTTGGCTGTGGAGCAATCCCTAGTTACGAATTTATTCTACACAAAAAAGTTACCAATGTTGGGTTAAACTCGCTAAAATTTACTGTGTCCTCAACATCTGAAAGCAACCCATTTTAAAGCCAACTACCTTGTCAGAAGAATAAAACTGTGTAAGCTGAAGATGACATCCACCCTGCCAAAATTTTAACTTAGTCCTACTGTACATGAAAATAGGTTGTGTCAACACTATCAGTTTTCTTAACAATCCAACCTCAGATGGATTGCCCCTATCTCCTCTTTTATCAACAGAAAACAATTCAATAACTCGTAACCTTTCCTTGTATTACAACTCTCCCATTCCAGTCGACCTTCTCTGAACTTTATCAAACAATTCAATATCCTTCTTAAACCAGAGAGCTGAAGCTTAACATACTACTCCAAATGTGGCTTAACCAGTGACAAAAACAATGAAATTATAACCTCTTTAGACTTGTATCCAACAGTTCTGTAGATGCAACCTAAAATCCTATTTGCCCTACCACCAGCAACAACACACCATTTAGAAGGATGAAGACACTGGTCAACAACTACACCAAGATCCATTTCTTTCATAAAATTGTTAAGTTTGATCCCATGCAAATTATACTTATAATTCAAATAATGATAGCTTATGTGCATCATATAACATTTGTTATACTTAAACTTATCTGTCATTTTTCACCCAACTTACTAAATGATCTAAATCATTTTTTAAAGCAACAGCACCCAAAATCTTAAAATTATCAGCAAATTTAAGTAATTTATTGACCATTTCTTCATCTATGTCATTAATGTAAATCGAAAAGAACAATGGTCCTGAGGTACACAACTTGTATCATTAATCCAATATGATTGAACTCCACTAATAACAACCTTCTCACCACTTGTATCATTAACTCAATTTGATTGAACTTCACTTATAACAACCTTCTCACCACTTGTATCATTAACCCAATTTGATTGAAGTTCACTTATAACAACCTTCTTCTCACCACTTGCATCATTTATCCAATTTGATTGAACTCCACTTATAACAACCTTCTCACCACTTGTATCATTAACTCAATTTGATTGAACTTCACTTATAACAACCTTCTTCTCACCACTTGCATCATTTATCCAATTTGATTGAACTCCACTAATAACAACCTTCTCACCACTTGTATCATTAACCCAATTTGATTGAAGTCCACTTATAACAACCTTCTCACCACTTGTATCATAAATCCAATTTGATTGAACTCTACTAATAACAACCTTCTCACCGCTTGTATCGTTAATCCAATTTGATTATTGAACTCCACTTATAACAACCTTCTCACCACTTGTATCATTAACCCAATTTGATTGAACTCCACTAATAACAACCTTCTCACCACTTGTATCATTAACCCAATTTGATTGAAGTCCACTTATAACAACCTTCTCACAACTTGTATCATTAACCCAATTTGATTGAACTCCACTAATAGCAACCTTCTCACCACTTGCATCATTAATCCAATGTGATTAAACTCCACTTATAACAACCTTCTCACCACTTGCATCATTGATCCAATTTGATTGAACTCCACTTATAACAACCTTCTCACAACTTGTATCATTGATCCAATTTGATTGAACTCCACTTATAACAACCTTCTGCTTCCTTCCATCAAACCACTCTTCTATCCAGTTAGTTAACTTATCCCTCACATCTAAACAGATAAGTTTCTTTACAAGCCTTTTATGTAGCACTTTGTGAAATGCTTTCTGAATACTCAGATACACTAAATCTATAATCCTTACCCAAGTTACCATCATCAACATAGGCAGTAACTGTTTTAACCTGTTGAGTGCCAAGCATATCAGCTGCTACGGCGACTCCGAACCAAGTTCAAAATACAACTCTAATACTTCTTCATTTTATAACTTTTTTCGTGACGCCATTTTGGATCGAAAGTGAAATAATTTGTAAGTAGGTCAAATGAATGTATGGTGCTGACATTTAGCGTTGAAGTTAGGTGTTATTGAGAAAGAATTAACTCGTCCGTGGCACTGTGTTACCGATCGGCTTGGACGAGTTATCTCATCTACGGCACTGAACAGGGTAAAGAACGTCAAAAGATTTGTAAGGCAAGATTTTCTCTTATTGAAACCACGTTCTCTCTCCAATAAAGGTCTAAACTTTGTAAAATGGCTCTTTTCGGATCTTTCCCATAACTGATGCAAGACTAATGAGTCTATAATTACTGAGAAAATTTTTATTACATTTCTTGAAAAGAGGAGTTACAACAGTTAACTTTTAGTTCTCTTCCAACTGCTTACTATTCAAGGACTTACAAAATAGATAGAAACTGGCTCACGTATGAAACCAAATAAAGTTGGCCTATGATTTTGTTGGAGACGAAAGCTATCCTTGCTAGCCCTTTCAGCTGTGGTGGCATTATAATGTTATGGTCAATCTCACTGTTCGTTGGTTAAAGTGTAGCCCAAGAGTTGGTGGAGGGTGGTGATGACTAACTGCCTTTACTCTAGTCTTACACTACTAAATTAGGGACGGCTAGCATAGATAGCCCTTGTGTAGCTTTGCGCAAAATTCAGAAACAAACAAAAAACATATTTTGGTTGCTGTTATATTAAATACTTTGAAGAGTCACTTGAATATGATCAAGTGTTTGTCAAATTTATCTTTGGACTCTCATGACAAATTCAGAGTCAATACGTTAAAACTTTATTAAATCGTTGGTTCAAAGTAGGTGTATTAAGGACCTTTTTATGTGTCACAATTGATAAATTATTCACGAGGAGGTTGTAGTGATTAATCTGAGTGACACAGGTATACTCATCTATAATTTGATTTAAGAGGCCATGTGGAAGTGACGAAATAACGAAATATTACACAGTATTTGGTGTTTATCTACTAATACAGATAATAAAAAAACATTTTGGCTACCAACTACATTAAATACATGTTGATTTCATGCGCGTGAGACTACGATAAAAGGAAACAGTCGTATTTAGGTCCCATGTTCGGGAAGGCTGGTTGTAAGTACCAGTTACAAGATCATATCGATAAATATTGATTTTTTAGCTGTATTGAACACATCATCTATGTCTGCATGAAGTGAGAGAAGAAGGGACATTTAAATGTGACACAAACTATTTGAATTTCGCGTAAAGCTACACGAGAGCTATCTACGCTAACCGTCTCTAATTTAGCAGTGAAAGACTAGAGGAAAAGCAACAACCATCACTATCACCTGCCAACTCTTTATTTACTCTTTTATCAACCAATAGTAGGATAGACTGTAACATTATAACTCTACCATATTGTTTTTAAAGGGTGAACATGTTTGGCGGGACGGATATTTGAACTCGAGGCTCGGAGGTTGCGAGGCGAGTACCCTGAACATCAAGGCTTTTTCAAGAACAAAAAAGACGAATCAGGCACGAATATAACATTTATAGTGTATAAGGGAGACACAGAATGCTTGTTTGGTTTTCAAATGTAATGGACAAATAGCTACGTCCAGTTTGATGTTGTTTGTTTTGTTGTTGTTGTTTTTGAATTAAGCACAAAGCTAAACAATGGGCTATCTGTGCTCTGCCCACCACGGGTAAAGTTTGATAGCAATATGCTTCCTCTGTCACTAGGATAAATAGATCTATAATGTAAGAATATCGATTAATAAAATAATGGTGGCAAAAGTGTAAATATTACGCATGTGCAAACACATGACAAACAAAACACATTATTTGTTTATGCTTACCCATGGAAACGATAAAATACCACTCACCTGTCGAAAGTTAACGTGTTTAATCCATTATCCGAAGTTTTTCACGTGAAACTTTGATGTGTTTTTATTTTGCGATGTCAGTGAAGGTAATCACTAAATTTACGTAAGTTCTGTATATATCAGAAAGTTAAACTTCAATTTGCTGAGCAGAACTTATGGTACAATTTACACTATAAATTTCATTACCTAATGAACTGAGACTCATTTGTTCCAGATTTCTTAGGCTTGTTCGTCTTCTTCAAATATCAATGGAATTAGCGGTAGTGATCTAAATGATGCTTTTTATCCACATTCATGCTTAATCAAACCAGACTGAAAAAGCCTTAGCGTTTAAGACGTGACATCAGGTCAACAGGCAATAGCCACGCTAAGTGTGTTGTGTACCGAAAACAACTGATTGTTGTATTGAATTGAGTACAACGAGATGATTCTAAGGAATGCACCAACAGGTGCCGACTCTTGGTGTGGAATCTGGATGTCTCACAAGAACTAAAATAGTATTAGGAACAGATCGCACCACAATCTAGAATTGGATATAAAATATCAGATGTTATTCTTTCCTCTAGAACAAGTGTAAACATCAACCTACCGAAGAATCCAATCATTCGATATTATCGCAAAAGCGTACTGGATGGTAGAAAGAGCAGATGGCTAGATGAAACAATGGAAGTCACTGGACTCGGTGTTTTCTAATCTCTAGACACTTTTCTAAGGAACATTATGTGAGGTTTGTCAACAAAGTTCAGTGTAGGAAAGTTTGGTGCAGTGAATAGAACGTACGTAATGATAACTACAATATACTGTGTTCTGACTACGAAGGTTTTAAAATATCACAAGTCTATCTTCAACATTAACAGAGTATTAATCTTTTTTATCTATGAACGCATTCTATCTGAACTTAACTGATATGAGGGGATTTTAATGTAATTTACTGGTTCTTTTTTTATCTCTATCATCACGACCGGATGTATTAAGACAGGGAAACTTCGGAAATATACAAAACAAAATAGAATTAAATGTTTTTTGAAAAACAGATGGAGCCACTAGCAGGCCGTGACAAGTTTCATTTGGGCTTTGTGTAAGCCCCTTTCTTTCATCGACGCACTTAATACATTTTTGTCGTTGTCATTTTTCTAATTTAAAAATGTTCCAGCTCTTATATACATTAATATATGAAAACTGTTACCTGATAATTTCCGAGTTTGTTGACTAGTGTTTATATTCGAAGCTTTATTATTTTATATGGTTCATGGAAATAATTGGTCAGCAAGTGTCTCCCTCTATTGGTCATTTGGTTTTCCACATTCGACTTTGTAACCATTCTTTGAAGACGATTTGTTTGTTTGTTTTGGAGTTTCACGCAAAGCTACTCGAGGGCTATCTGTGCTAGCCATCCCTAATTTTGCAGTGTAAAACTAGAGAAAAGGCAGCTAGTCATCACCACCCACCGCCAACTCTTGGGCTACTCTTTTACCAACGAATAGTGGGATTGACTGTAACATTATAACGCCCCCACGGCTGAAAGGGACGAGCATGTTTTGCGCGACTGGGATGCGAACCCGCGACCATTGGATTACGAGTCGTATGCCTCAACACGCTTAGCCATGCCGGATCCAATTTGAAGACGAAAGACAGAAGACTTTCGAAACATCATTCTCTACACTTGTGTTTCCACAATAGGCAGTTGGTGTTCATTCTACAAAGTTTCATCACGACTGTGTAACCACTTTGCTCATAAATGTTCCACAAAGTTCTGACTTAGTTTACTATTAACCATCTGGATGATATCGGTGAAGTTTGTTTGCTCTTCTTTCGACGTGTAATTGAAATGAAAGAAGAACAGAACGTAGTTTTACATAAAAAACAACACACAATAAATAAATGTTAACACTGTTTGTGTGTTGTAGAGCAAAGCCACGCTGGGATATTCACCGTAGGTAGTAGGACTTTGAAGCCTATAGACCTAACAGTGTCAAATTGGAGTATGTCAGTTGTGGCGCAGCTAAATAATTGCGAAACATGAATATAATATTATATTTTATATATTGGTGATTTTTAGGTTGAACATGTTTCTTCTAATTCAATGTCTCGTTCATTTAAAGGACTGGAACTTGAACAGGATTTATCATGATATACCAAAACTATTCTTCACTGTGTATTTTTTTAACCAAACGTGGTGACATAGCACATCTGTCATTATTGTTACATGTTTAAACAATCGTGATTACACGAATAGTGTCTGTGATGATACTGTACAAGTGTAATTCTTGTTACATGTTTATTACGGAGTATTTTTAAACCATCGTGGTTACATCAGTAGTGTCTGTAATTTCAGTAATCAAATCGTATTCGAAAAATAATAACAACAACAGGAAACGAATGAGAGTCGCTGTACAGAGTTTCGATACACGTGCGGGTACTAGAATGAATCCGGAAAAATCGCATAGCTTCATATTAAAAGTGTTTCCACATGTTTTCGTCAGCGAAAACCATAAACATCTAAGAAACAGAGGTATAGTATATATGAAATAACATTAAAATATTTTGTTAATAGAGCATTTCGATAATTATGTGATAGTTTTCATTAAAAATAGAGTAATTCCAGAGAACAACAGTAAATTTGACTATGATATTTTTTTTTATGAAACAGACAATAGTAAATTATAAGCCAGATTTGATTATCAGACTGACTGTAGGATTGCTAGCTAAAAGTTGAACTGTATAGTCCTCATTAGACGAGAGAATAGTAGTCTTAAAGTTTCACCTGAACGTATAAGAAACTTTTATGGATATTACGGTTTAGTTTTATAATATTACAAGAGAATGAAAACTAAACAAAACCGCATGCGACTCTCCACAAACAGACAGACGTACACTGGATTTTAGTATAACAACCGAGGGCCGTAAAATAAATTTTTTGACTATGTTTAGGAAATTACTGAATAATTTTGTTTGTTCTGAATTTTGGGAAAATCTACACGAGGGCTATCTGCGCTAGCTGTCCCTAATTTAGCAGTGTAAGACTAGAGGGAGGGTAGCTAGTAATCACCACCACCGCCAACTCTTGGGTTACTCTTTTATCAACGAATAGTGACCATCACATCATAACTCCCCTATGGTTGAAAGGGCGGGCAGGTTTGGCGTGATGGGATTCGAACCCTCGACCTTCGGGTTATGAGACGAGTGCCTTAACCACCTGGCCATGCCGGGTTCCAGAAACGTTGGATCATTTGTGTTATCGTTTCTGGAACCCGGCATGGCCAGGTGGTTAAGGCACTCGTCTCATAACCCGAAGGTCGAGGGTTCGAATCCCATCACGCCAAACCTGCCCGCCCTTTCAACCATAGGGGAGTTATGATGTGATGGTCAATCCCACTATTCGTTGATAAAAGAGTAACCCAAGAGTTGGCGGTGGTGGTGATTACTAGCTACCCTCCCTCTAGTCTTACACTGCTAAATTAGGGACAGCTAGCGCAGCTAGCCCTCGTGTAGATTTTCCCAAAATTCAGAACAAACAAAATTATTCAGTAATTTCCTAAACATAGTCAAAAAATTTATTTTACGGCCCTCGGTTGTTATACTAAAATCCAGTGTACGTCTGTCTGTTTGTGGAGAGTCGCGTGCGGTTTTGTTTAGTTTTCATTCTCTTGTAATATTATAAAACTAAACCGTAATATCCATAAAAGTTTCTTATACGTTCAGGTGAAACTTTAAGACTACTATTCTCTCGTCTAATGAGGACTATACAGTTCAACTTTTAGCTAGCAATCCTACAGTCAGTCTGATAATCAAATCTGGCTTATAATTTACTATTGTCTGTTTCATAAAAAAAAATATCATAGTCAAATTTACTGTTGTTCTCTGGAATTACTCTATTTTTAATGAAAACTATCACATAATTATCGAAATGCTCTATTAACAAAATATTTTAATGTTATTTCATATATACTATACCTCTGTTTCTTAGATGTTTATGGTTTTCGCTGACGAAAACATGTGGAAACACTTTTAATATGAAGCTATGCGATTTTTCCGGATTCATTCTAGTACCCGCACGTGTATCGAAACTCTGTACAGCGACTCTCATTCGTTTCCTGTTGTTGTTATTATTTTTCGAATACGATTTGATTACTGAAATTACAGACACTACTGATGTAACCACGATGGTTTAAAAATACTCCGTAATAAACATGTAACAAGAATTACACTTGTACAGTATCATCACAGACACTATTCGTGTAATCACGATTGTTTAAACATGTAACAATAATGACAGATGTGCTATGTCACCACGTTTGGTTAAAAAAATACACAGTGAAGAATAGTTTTGGTATATCATGATAAATCCTGTTCAAGTTCCAGTCCTTTAAATGAACGAGACATTGAATTAGAAGAAACATGTTCAACCTAAAAATCACCAATATATAAAATATAATATTATATTCATGTTTCGCAATTATTTAGCTGTGCCGCAACTGACATACTCCAATTTGACACTGTTAGGTCTATAGGCTTCAAAGTCCTATTACCTACGGTGAATATCCCAGCGTGGCTTTGCTCTACAACACACAAACAGTGTTAACATTTATTTATTGTGTGTTGTTTTTTATGTAAAACTACGTTCTGTTCTTCTTTCATTTCAATTACACGTCGAAAGAAGAGCAAACAAACTTCACCGATATCATCCAGATGGTTAATAGTAAACTAAGTCAGAACTTTGTGGAACATTTATGAGCAAAGTGGTTACACAGTCGTGATGAAACTTTGTAGAATGAACACCAACTGCCTATTGTGGAAACACAAGTGTAGAGAATGATGTTTCGAAAGTCTTCTGTCTTTCGTCTTCAAATTGGGTCCGGCATGGCTAAGCGTGTTGAGGCATACGACTCGTAATCCAATGGTCGCGGGTTCGCATCCCAGTCGCGCAAAACATGCTCGTCCCTTTCAGCCGTGGGGGCGTTATAATGTTACAGTCAATCCCACTATTCGTTGGTAAAAGAGTAGCCCAAGAGTTGGCGGTGGGTGGTGATGATTAGCTGCCTTTTCTCTAGTTTTACACTGCAAAATTAGGGATGGCTAGCACAGATAGCTCTCGAGTAGCTCTGCATGAAACTCCAAAACAAACAAACAAACAAATCGTCTTTAAAGAATGGTTACAAAGTGGAATGTGGAAAACCAAATGACCAATAGAGGGAGACACTTGCTGACCAATTATTTCCATGAACTATATAAAATAATAAAGCTTCAATTATAAACACTAGTCAACAAACTCGGTAATTATTAGGTAGCAGTTTTCATATATTAATGTATATAAGAGCTGGAACATTTTTAAATTAGCAAAATGACAACGACAAAAATGTATTAAGTACGTCGATGAAAGAAAGGGGCTTACACAAAGCCCAAATGAAACTTGTCACGGCCTGCTAGTGGCTCCATCTGTTTTTCAAAAAATATTTAATTCTATTTTGTTTTGTATATTTCCGAAGTTTCCCTGTCTTAATACATCCGGTCGTGATGATAGAGATAAAAAAGAACCAGTAAATTACATTAAAATCCCCTCATATCAGTTAAGTTCAGGTAGAATGCGTTCATAGATAAAAAAAGATTAATACTCTGTTAATGTTGAAGATAGACTTGTGATATTTTAAAACCTTCGTAGTCAGAACACAGTATATTGTAGTTATCATTACGTACGTTCTATTCACTGCAACAAACTTTCCTACACTGAACTTTGTTGACAAACCTCACATAATGTTCCTTAGAAAAGTGTCTAGAGATTAGAAAACACAGAGTCCAGTGACTTCCATTGTTTCATCTAGCCATCTGCTCTTTCTACCATCCAGTACGCTTTTGCGATAATATCGAATGATTGGATTCTTCGGTAGGTTGATCTTTACACTTGTTCTAGAGGAAAGAATAACATCTGATATTTTATATCCAATTCTAGATTGTGGTGCGATCTGTTCCTAATACTATTTTAGTTCTTGTGAGACATCCAGATTCCACACCAAGAGTCGGCACCTGTTGGTGCATTCCTTAGAATCATCTCGTAGTACTCAATTCAATACAACAATCAGTTGTTTTCGGTACACAACACACTTAGCGTGGCTATTGCTTGTTGACCTGATGTCACGTCTTAAACGCTAAGGCTTTTTCAGTCTGGTTTGATTAAGCATGAATGTGGATAAAAAGCATCATTTAGATCACTACCGCTAATTCCATTGATATTTGAAGAAGACGAACAAGCCTAAGAAATCTGGAACAAATGAGTCTCAGTTCATAAGGTAATGAAATTTATAGTGTAAATTGTACCATAAGTTCTGCTCAGCAAATTGAAGTTTAACTTTCTGATATATACAGAACTTACGTAAATTTAGTGATTACCTTCACTGACATCGCAAAATAAAAACACATCAAAGTTTCACGTGAAAAACTTCGGATAATGGATTAAACACGTTAACTTTCGACAGGTGAGTGGTATTTTATCGTTTCCATGGGTAAGCATAAACAAATAATGTGTTTTGTTTGTCATGTGTTTGCACATGCGTAATATTTACACTTTTGCCACCATTATTTTATTAATCGATATTCTTACATTATAGATCTATTTATCCTTGTGACAGAGGAAGCATATTGCTATCAAACTTTACCCGTGGTGGGCAGAGCACAGATAGCCCATTGTTTAGCTTTGTGCTTAATTCAAAAACAACAACAACAAAACAAACAACATCAAACTGGACGTAGCTATTTGTCCATTACATTTGAAAACCAAACAAGCATTCTGTGTCTCCCTTATACACTATAAATGTTATATTCGTGCCTGCTTCGTCTTTTTTGTTCTTGAAAAAGCCTTGATGTTCAGGGTACTCGCCTCGCAACCTCCGAGCCTCGAGTTCAAATATCCGTCCCGCCAAACATGTTCACCCTTTAAAAACAATATGGTAGAGTTATAATGTTACAGTCTATCCTACTATTGGTTGATAAAAGAGTAAATAAAGAGTTGGCAGGTGATAGTGATG
Source organism: Carcinoscorpius rotundicauda (assembly GCA_011833715.1). Lineage (NCBI taxonomy): Eukaryota > Metazoa > Arthropoda > Merostomata > Xiphosura > Limulidae > Carcinoscorpius > Carcinoscorpius rotundicauda. The sequence goes on along the minus strand of CM022392.1, from coordinate 159,915,113 downwards.
GTTGTTGCTTTTCCTCTAGTCTTTCACTGCTAAATTAGAGACGGTTAGCGTAGATAGCTCTCGTGTAGCTTTACGCGAAATTCAAATAGTTTGTGTCACATTTAAATGTCCCTTCTTCTCTCACTTCATGCAGACATAGATGATGTGTTCAATACAGCTAAAAAATCAATATTTATCAATATGATCTTGTAACTGGTACTTACAACCAGCCTTCCCGAACATGGGACCTAAATAGAACTGTTTCCTTTTATCTTGGTCTCACGCGCATGAAATCAACATGTATTTAATGTAGTTGGTAGCCAAAATGTTTTTTTATTATCTGTATTAGTAGATAAACGCCAAATACTGTGTAATATTTCGTTATTTCGTCACTTCCACATGGCCTCTTAAATCAAATTATAGATGAGTATACCTGTGTCACTCAGATTAATCACTACAACCTCCTCGTAAATAATTTATCAATTGTGACACATGAAAAGGTCCTTAATACACCTACTTTGAAGTAGGTTTTAACGTATTGGCTCTGAATTTGTCATGAGAGTCCAAAGATAAATTTGACAACCACTTGATCATATTCAAGTGATTCTTCAAAGTATTTAATATAACAGCAACCAAAATATGTTTTTTGTTTGTTTCTGAATTTCGCGCAAAGCTACACAAGGGCTATCTATGCTAGCCGTCCCTAATTTAGTAGTGTAAGACTAGAGTGAAGGCAGCTAGTCATAACCACCCTCCACCAGCTCTTGGGCTACACTTTAACCAACGAACAGTGGGATTGACCATAACATTATAATGCCACCACAGCTGAAATGGCTAACAAGGATAGCTTTCGTCTCCAACAAAATCATAGGCCAACTATATTTGGTTTCATACGTGAGCCAGTTTCTATCTATTTTGTGAGTCCTTGAATAGTAAGCAGTTGGAAGAAAACTAAAAGTTAACTGTTGTAACTCCTCTTTTCAAGAAATGTAATAAAAAATTTCCCAGTAATTATAGACTCATTAGTCTTGCATCAGTTATGGGAAAGATCCGAAAAGAGCCATTTTACAAAGTTTAGACCTTTATTGGAGAGAGAACGTGGTTTCAATAAGAGAAAATCTTGCCTTACAAATCTTTTGACGTTCTTTACCCTGTTCAGTGCCGTAGATGAGATAACTCGTCCAAGCCGATCGCTAACACAGTACCACGGACGAGTTAATTCTTTCTCAATAACACCTAACTTCAACGCTAAATGTCAGCACCATACATTCATTTGACCTACTTATAAATTATTTCACTTTCGATCCAAAATGGCGTCACGAAAAAGTTATAAAATGAAGAACCATTAGAGTTGTATTTTGAACTTGGTTCGGAGTCGCCGTAGCAGCTGATATGCTTGGCAGTCAACAGGTTAAAACAGTTACTGCCTATGTTGATGATAGTAACTTGGGTAAGGATTATAGATTTAGTGTATCTGAGTATTCAGAAAGCATTTCACAAAGTGCCACATAAAAGGCTTGTAAAGAAACTTACCTCTTTAGGTGTGGGGGATAAGTTAACTCACTGGATAGAAAAGCGGTTTGATGGAAGAAAGCAGAAGGTTGTTATAAGTGGAGTTCAATCAAACTGGGTTAACGATACAAGTGGTGAGAAGGTTGTTATTAGTGGAGTTCAATCAAATTGGATTTATGATACAAGTGGTGAGAAGGTTCTTATAAGTGGAGTGCAATCAAATTGGATTAATGATACAAGTGGTAAGAAGGCTGTTATAACTGGAATTCAATCAAATTGGATTTATGATACAAGTGGTGAGAAGGTTGTTATAAGTGGAGTTCAATCAGATTGGGTTAATAATATAAGTGGTGAGAAGGTTGTTATTAGTGGAGTTTAATCAAATTGGGTTAACGATACAAGTGGTGAGAAGGCTGTTATAAGTGGAGTTCAATAATCAAATTGGATTAACGATACAAGTGGTGAGAAGGTTGTTATAAGTGGAGTTTAATTAAATTGGATTTATGATACAAGTCGTGAGAAGAAGGTTGATATAAGTGAAGTTCAATCAAATTGAGTTAATGATACAAGTGGTGAGAAGTTTGTTATAAGTGGAGTTTAATTAAATTGGATTTATGATACAAGTGGTGAGAAGGTTGTTATAAGTGGAGTTCAATAATCAAATTGGATTAACGATACAAGTGGTGAGAAGGTTGTTATAAGTGGAGTTCAATCAAATTGGATTTATGATACAAGTGGTTAGAAGTTTGTTATAAGTGGAATTCAATCAAATTGGGTTAATGATACAAGTGGTGAGAAGGTTGTTATTAGTGGAGTTCAATCAAATTGGATAAATGATACAAGTGGTGCGAAGGTTGTTGTAAGTGGAGTTCAATCATATGGGATTAATGATACAAGTGGTGAGAAGGTTGTTGTGAGTGGAGTTCAATCATATTGGATTAATGATACAAGTGGTGTACCTCAGGACCATTGTTCTTTGCGATTTACATTAATGACATAGATGAAGAAATGGTCAATAAATTACTTAAATTTGCTGATAATTTTAATATTTTGGGTGCTGTTGCTTTAAAAAATGATTTAGATCATTTAGTAAGTTGGGTGAAAAATGACAGATAAGTTTAAGTATAACAAATGTTATATGATGCACATAAGCTATCGTTATTTCAATTATAAGTATAAAATGCATGGGATCAAACTTAACAATTTTATGAAAGAAATGGATCTTGGTGTAGTTGTTGACCAGTGTCTTTATCCTTCTAAATGGTGTGTTGTTGCTAGTGGTAGGGCAAATAGGATTTTAGGTTGTATCTACAGAACTGTTGGATACAAGTCTAAAGAGGTTATAATTTCATTGTTTTTGTCACTGGTTAAGCCACATTTGGAGTAGTATGTTAAGCTTCAGCTCTCTGGTTTAAGAAGGATGTTGAATTGTTTGATAAAGTTTAGAGGAGGACCACTGGAATGGGAGAGTTGTAATACAAGGAAAGGTTACGAGTTATTGAATTGTTTTCTGTTGATAAAAGAGGAGATAGGGGCAATCCATCTGAGGTTGGATTGTTAAGAAAACTGATAGTGTTGACACAACCTATTTGCATGTACAGTAGGACTAAGTTAAAATTTTGGCAGGGTGGATGTCATCTTCAGCTTACACAGTTTTATTCTTCTGACAAGGTAGTTGGCTTTAAAATGGGTCGCTTTCAGATGTTGAGGACACGGTAAATTTTAGCGAGTTTAACCCATCATTGGTAACTTTTTGGTGTAGAATAAATTCGTAACTTGGGATTGCTCCACAGCCAACAACAATAACAAAATAAGTTTTATTAGATTGTTAATCTATCTATGTGAACGTCTAAAGTAAATGTATTGTAAAGGATTCCATAGACTATTATTCATTCTTTATGTTTTGGAAGTGTTAATAAAAGAATAATGGAAAACAATCAGTTATTGAGGCGTGATATCGCTTTATCCATAAAAAATACTCAATTAAAAAGGTTTTTTTTTATTATCGAAAGATCTTTATATGAATATTTTTGAACTAAAAACATCATTTGTTGGCAAACATCAATGAAAACAATTTTAAAGCTAATATAGCCTCGCTGCTAACTCAGAATCTTCTTTGACATTGAAAGCACTAGATATAAACTTGTCTGTGATTTGTGTCTTGAAGTGCTACTATGTGTTTGTGAGACTGTTCGCATAATTTTAGGGATAGGAAAAAAACTCCAAGGGGCTGGTTTTAAGATTTTTTTGAAATGTATTTATCAATAGCTTTAACTTAGTTTAGAAGATGGGCCAGGAAAGATGGATCATTATGTCCCATGTTATAGAACCACAATATACATTACAAGTTACAAGCCATGTTGTAACTCACAAAATATACTAATATATTACATGTCAAAAGCTATATTACATATCACAGCGCCTATAACACATCACAATACATACTACAATTCACAAGCTAAATTACACGTCATATATATATTTAAAGTCACAAAATGTTATGTGTCACTTGTTCATACATAGAAAAATGTAAATATTTCAGATTTTGCCCCGAAAGTCACACAAAAATTTTTGTACTATCTTAAACATTCTGGTTTATATAACTACAGAATGTAGAAAACTCACTCTCAATAATTGCCTTCATTTTTGCACCATTTTTAGTCTCTGGTCTACTGTTAACCATCTACTTACATTTGTATGTTTCATTGATAAAAGAGTAGCCCAAGAGTTGGCGGTGAATGGTGATGACTAGCTGCTTTCCCTCTAATCTTGCCTAAATTATGGACGGCTAGCGCAGATAGACCTCGAGTAGTTTGTTTTGGAATTTCGCACAAAGCTACTCGAGGGCTATCTGTGCTAGCCGTCCCTAATTTAGCAGTGTAAGACTAGAGGAAAGTCAGCTAGTCATCACCACCCACCGCCAACTCTTGGGCTACTGTTTTACCAACGAAAAGTGGGATTGACCGTTACATTATAACGTCCCCAAGGCTGGGAGGACGAGCATGTTTGGCGCGAACCCGCGACCCTCTGATTACGAAGCGCACGCCTTAATGCGCTAGGCCATGCCGGGCCACCTCGAGTAGTTTTGAACGAAATTCAAACCAGCCCTAACCTTCCTACACCACTGGCTTAAAAAAGTGATTCTGCTACACGTCACTGGAGTTTATTTAAACTCATTCGAAGCATTTCGTGCAAATAATAATAATTGTGCTAAAGCTACTATGAAGTTTTAAAACACTTTTCATTATTTTTGTTCGTTTAGAATTAAGTACAAAGCTACAAAATGGGCTCTCTGCTCATCACGGGTTATGAAACCTGCTTTTTAGTGTTAAGTTCGCAGACATACGGCTGTGCCACTAGGGGCCTTTTCATTATTCTTCTCATAGCCTGACGTCTCGATACTTGTCGTTTCAATACATTTGTAATTTTACAGCATTTTAATATTCACTGCGTATCTTCATTGATTGAAACTTGGTTGAATTTTCTCGTTCCTACTAACAAACTCGTGTAACCTACATCATCTTCCAACTTCATTCGTTTCACATAACAGAATTTTGAAGAGACTTCACAAAACGAACAAACATCGTTATTTTTTTTACCACTGATTCCATGACTAATGAGCTCAAACGAACACGAAATCTTTCTAACTATCACGTGATTACCAACCAGATATTATTACGTTTCTTCATTTTAAAACCATGACGAGAACTAGGATGGGTTCTCTTCCTCGTAACGAACTTATGCGTGTAAAAAATAAAGTTAGTGTTAAGTTTTAACTGCAAAATAACATACCTTGTCCATTAATATTTATTCAAGGAGATAAATTCAAATAACCAAACAAGGGAGAATTTATTTATTTACAAAGTATTTAATTAACGTGTAATGGAAACAATTTTAGTGTATTTTATTAGCAAGAGACAATTCAATAAAGGCTAAAAATACTTTGATAAATATTTAGGCTTAACAAATTCGCAGTATGAACATCTTGTTTGAAGTATTGGCCTAAACTTTGTGGATCTGAAACACGCAAAAACCAATCAAAGATAATCACATCTGTGTATTACGTTACCAAAATTTGATGTACTACAGTATAAATTTGACAATATGATGAGAAACTCCGTTATAATACGATAGAAATGTATCCGTTCCGTAGACTTGCAATTTTTCCAGCCTTTACACGCATTGACTTCTTTGATTTTATCTTATCAAAATTAAAAGGTTCAACAGTGATTCCTCATAAACTCAAACACAAGCTCTAGTTTCATAAAACTGTGTCAACTAAGGTTTTAAACCAGTTGAAACTTATACAGAATTGAGTACGTAATATTAAAACGATTTAACATCCTGTTATAACATCCGGTCATAACACTTCTAACGACCATGCATCTTGATAGTAGTTCTTCAGGGTAGTTCTCAATGCACAAGTCATTGTTTTACATATGACATTTCCAAAAACTGCCACCCTATCGAGCATGCAACGTTGTTTTGATTTTTTTTTTTTTTTTGGAATTTCGCACAAAGCTACTCGAGGGCTATCTGTGCTAGCCGTCCCTAATTTTGCAGTGTAAGACTAGAGGGAAGGCAGCTAGTCATCACCACCCACCGCCAACTCTTGGGCTACTCTTTTACCAACGAATAGTGGGATTGACCGTCACATTATACACCCTCACGGCTGGGAGGGCGAGCATGTTTAGCGCGACGCGGGCGCGAACCCGCGACCCTCGGATTACGAATGTACGCCTTAACGCGCTCGGCCATGCCAGGCCCACGTTGTTTTGAAATGGCAAGATAACAGTTACTACAACTGAAAAGGAAATGGTGATGTAACTATATTTCTGGATGTAGAATACGCCGAAACGGCAATGCATTCATGAAACAGGACACGTGAACCAGGAACGTAACTAATGACTTATCAATGTTTTGAAATGTGTTCAGAAATATGTTTCTATGACGCACTAAATTATTTTTCGTTTTAATTGTGTGTATGTTTTATAATAATATGCTACAGTAGCATATTAGCATGGCTACTATTATCAAAGAAGCTTTCTTAATTTAGAAATAAACGACCTTATTTAAACCATTTAAAGTTTTGTAATTGGTTTATTTTGAATTTCGCGCAAAGTTAGACGAGGGCTATCTGCGCGAGCTGTCCCTAATTTAGCAGTGTAAGACTAGAGGGAAGGCAGCTAGTAATCATCATCTACTGCAAATTGTTGGGCTACTCTTTTACCAACGAATAGTGGAATTGACCATCACATTATATCGCCCCCACAGGTGAAAGGACGAGCATGTTTGGTGTGACCGGGATTCGAACCGCGGATTACGAGTCGAGTATCTTAACCACCTGGACATGCCGGGTCAAGTTCTATACTCTCAGTTTCAGTTTGTGTTTCAGAGAAGGCTCCTGAAAAAAACTGTAAAGCGAAAGGTTGAGTGGTTAGTTAAATAAAAACAACATTTTGATGTTATAAGATCATTTATTTATAAATTCAGCGAAATTATTATTTAATTTTTGTAGTGAATAATGATGTATGAAAGACAGTATGTTGTTTTTATTTGAGAAGCTTTCACTAAACACAAACTGAAACTAATGCTGTTGTGAGTTTGTTTATTTTGTTTATTGTAAAATCGTGACTTTAGAAAAGCAAGTGTCAGAATATAACGTTAATAGGAAAACTTATGTTAAGGCCTATGCTGATTTATAAAAGGCATTACCGCGTTTGTTATGTTATTCATGCACGAATCTTGTATGTTTCAAGTTTTATATCATGCAAGTAAAAAGATTAACATTTAGACAGTTTTATTTATTTTTGGAAGAAACCTAGACGAGTGAAGTTCACGTCGGTTTTGTTAGAACGCGTGTAACAAACAGCGGTCTATTTCTTTATTATATTTGCTTCTTTATTCATTTCCAATACATTCATAATTGTAACCAGAAAAACTGAATAACAGAAACTCGTTCTAGGAACAAAGTGACTTCTTTTTGCCCTACACAGTCTAGCATCGTCCATTTATCGTCTCGCATAAGTTGGAGATCGGAAACACGTTTTTGAGGGCACGTAAGCTTTTGTTTTGTTATAAGGTTATTAAGGGTAGCGATACGTGAAACCACAATTTCAGAGAGTAGGCAATATAAAAACCAGATTGGTGTTTGAGCTGGATTAATATCCAATGGGTAGTTAGAATTTATGTGGTTGTTATGGAGACATTTTTGTTTTCTCACTACTAAATTTGGTTCTTTCCAGTTGTTTGCGTCTTCATGGTCAGACTACAATGTAGAAAGACAGTTCGAAAATAAACTTAAAAAGGTTTCAAGCGAATAACTTTGAAACTAAAAGATGTATTTATTTCACCGCCAACTGTTGGGCTACTCTTTTACCAACGAAGAGTGGGATTGACCGTCACCTTATAACGCCCCCACGTCTGAAAGGACGAACATGTTTGGTGGGAAGGGAATTCGAACCAGCGACTCTGTACATAAAAGATGCCATTAAGGTTTTTTTAAAAAAAAACATATTTTGAAATCTTTTACACCTTAGTTGTTGTAACCTCTTCAAAAATGTTACCTGTCGCTGAGAAAATCAAATAATCGAAATCATAAAGCAATTTTTATTCAACGCTTTGTAAAGGTCTAATTGTTTAGTAAAATCTATAGAGTAATAAGTTGTTTTGATTAAATATTTATTTTCATTTTTAAATGTGTGGTATCATTCTTTTTGTTTTCTGTCACAACGTTAACACTTATAAGACTTGAATTTCCAGGTTTATAAAAAGAGGTAATCCAAAGAGTTTATTATTTTTTACAGGCATTGCCATTTATTTTGTCTAATTCGATGATAAGCGAAAAACTTAGAAAGATTTTTTTTTCATTTTTGCTTCTTTTATTCTGACAATAGGATCAAATACGGTTTGATGTGTGACGATTCTTTGTCTGTACAGTTATACTTCACAGTATATAAAGCAATTCATGCAAAGAAAAAAATAGAAACCTAGTTTATCATTCGATTTACAACTTGTCACTGAAATACTCCGGTTTCGGAGAACTCCGCCCATTTTCTTGAACCTGAGTCTTATTCTTTTGATCGAGCACGTTTGGTGTAACGCGGATTCGAACCTGCGACCCTCGTATCCAGGATTGGTACTGAAGAGTGTGATTCTCCGACTCCGGTATAATTCAGTCACGTTTAGTTTTCAGTATTGTAAACAGCTTTTCGACTGAAGGTTTTACAAAAATGAATTATTAACATCAATGATTCTTCACATATTTATGGAAGTATAGAATTATCAGGTGGGTAAAAGACACCAAACTCAAAACATCAAATTAAACTATATAACATTTGTAGTAAACTTTCGTAGACTGGCGCTCCAAATAATTGAATATAAAGAACTGTTTTATACACTTGCAAATGTAATGGGGCCTGGCATGGCCAAGCGTGTTAAGGCGTTCGATGAGAAATCCGAGAATCACGGGTTCAAATCCCGGTCACACCAAATGTACTTGCTCTTTCAGCCATGGGAACATTATAATGTTACCGTCATTACCACTATTCTTTAGTAAAAAAAGTAGCCTAAGAGTTGGCGGTGGGTGGTGATGACTAGCTACCTTCTCTTTAGTATTACACTGCTAAATTAGGGACGTCTAGCGCAGATAGCCCTAGAGTAGCTTCGAACGAAATTCAAAACATAAACAAACAAATATAATTTATATGTATTTTAACTGTAAAAAATAAATGTTTGCACAATACATGTTAACAGACGGTTTGTTGTCGTACATTAGTATTTCATTTTAGCGCTAGGTGGAAGCAGCTTAGCTAAAATCATGAGCTGTACAAAGTAGTTTTCAACAAATAGGAAATGCCTGTTTCGTTCTCTATAAACAAAAATTCAGATGTTTTATCTTTGTTATTCAACTCGTGCTAAAATTCTCTTTAATGCATAAGACGTAAGTATAGATACATAAATCTAACTTTATCAGGTGTTCATTACCGCTTCTAGTCTTTGATTGATTATGGATACTTCCAAACTTACATTAATTTCCCAAAGAATACAAAATCGTTACATTTTTTTAAAAATGTAATATGAGATAATCGCCATATTGCTCTCTTCTTTCGGAATCGAGAATTTGTCAAATTTAGGTCACTAAAACACCTGTTAATCAGCTCTTACATTCTGTCCTCCTTGAAGGTCATTTAATTCACAATTCGTTCCCATGTTGCTTGACAACCAACGTGGAATATACCTTGTATAGGCTTAAGTAATACGGATCGAATGTTTAAGAAGTCACTGGAACAGCAAGGTAGACAGTCAGGTGAGGATTGGTCCGTTCAGCAACTGGTTAAGAACAAGATGTTAGTGCAGGTATCTCTGTGTGCTATCCAAACCTTCCTATATAGCGAAATAATATTGGTTGTATTATAACACAGAGAACTTCTGGTGCTAAACACCAAACTCAGCGACGGCTAACATAGGTCACGGCAGGTCATTAATATCCCTCATGTAACCTGTAAATATTCTAGTTTTAGAAATTTAATTTACAGTCAAGAGATGGCGTAACTTTTGTTATTTGCACTGAATAGCCCCCTAACGGATTACCGTACATCAGAAACCAGGTTTCGATACCCATGGTGAGACGAACCTATGATGTTGCTTTGTTCCTTAATTTCAAATATACGTTGTTGTTATGTAGTTGCCGACAACAACTATTAGTTACGTTTGTAACTAATATGATACACTGTCATAATTTTATGTAAAATTACAACAGCAGTTGTTGTTTTTAATTAAGCACAAAGCTACACAATGGGCTCTCTGTGCTCTGCCCACCACGGGTATCGAAACTCGGATTTTTGCGTGTAAGTCTGCAGACATACCTCTGAGCCACTGGGGGGCGATTTTTCTGGGCAGTGCTCAGTTTTATAGCAGTGTTTCTAGTGTAACCGTTCTTTATCGAGCAAAAATAAAAAAACGAAACACTCTCTGTGAAACATTAAAAAGTAGCTAAGTTAAAGCGCACGTTTCGTTTCCTGTTATCCCATCATTCTTATGAAAAAAAAAACAACCCTGCAGTTTCTCTGTTATCCCTTATTGGCTTCTGCTGAAAGGGACAGCACGAACTGTCCAGGCGATTTTTTTCACCTGTATAGACAAATTAGGTAGGCAATACAAAATACAGGAACAAAAACAGATATTTTTCCTTTTGAGTTCTCGCTTTATAAAGACATAAATTCAAATCAAAAATGGCAAAGAAAATACAACCACCATACAACATAATGCGATATCTTGCCGAACTTTGTGTATTTGAAGTTTGTTTGTTTGTTTGTTTTGAATTTCGGGCAAAGCTACTCGAGGCCTATCCGTGCTAGCCGTCCCTAATTTAGCAGTGTAAGACTAGAGAGAAGGCAGCTAGTCATCACCACCCACCGCCAACTCTTGGGATACTCTTTCACTAACGAATAGTGGGATTGACCGTGACATTATAGTGCCCCCACGACTGAAAGGGCTAGCATGTTTGGCGCGACGGGGATGCAAACTCGCGACCCTCAGATTACAAGTCGGGCTTACGGGCCCCTGCGTAAATGAAGAGATGACAATGACATGGCTAGTGACTCAAGGGCTTCTTCGTAACGAATATAGTTATGGACGCTGTAATGGACGCTCAAATTTGAGATAATTCTGTTTGGGGGTGTACTAATCATTCTCATGGCTCCAGACCAAAAAATTAAAATTAACCTGGAGATATGAGGCGTCCCCTCCTTCAAGGTAACCCCACTGAGTTTACGGTTGTTCCTCCCTTCCCAAATATTTATTTCACGACTTCCTGAAGTGAATCATAAAATCATATGATGCCCCTAAGAGCTGGTAACTCAGCCTGACATTCAATGCAGCCATGTTTGTTAGGTAGTCGTTATGTTTTTTAGGTAGTCGTTATTTTCTATCGTTTCTCTTCCTTCTTCTCAGTTACTACGCTAAGGTTACGCCACCTGACGAAGGGCAATTTCTGAAGCCTCGACATAAGAACACTGTTGTTGTTATTTATTTAAATTCCAACCGCCTTCGTGATATGTGTCTCAAACGTTTATAAAACTTATCTGGTAACATCAATTTTTAATGCCTTTAATTCGTTATCTTGTTTTCTCTGACGAACTTGATGCCTTTAATGAAACAAAACGTTACCTCTACTACTTTTAAATTTGGTTTTGTTTTGTCTTTTGAAAGAGTTCTTATACGAAGAATGAAGAGTAGCTACCAGCAGTATCAGTATTCCATATAGCGATATCATATGATTATTGTGAGATCACCAGGATACTTAAATTGTGAAACGTTCACAGAAGCAAGACCAAGATTTCTCTTGTTCCTCCATAAAGGATTCTATATAACCCATTAGTAATCCTTTATTGTCCAAATTCTATATAAATTGCGCTCTTAGCATCTGAAATAAACAGTTTCTGTAATGTTCCTCAAATGATATGGTTGGATCTTCACTTCCGTTGAAAGAATGTGAGTGCATTAAGACACAACCTGATATCTGTTCCATTTTAAATAACCAGCTGTCTGTTTTCCTTGTTTCGTTACCAGTAAGTTAGTAACAAGATATCAGGTCATCCCTTAAGTAATGTCCGATTTTAGGTTCAAAAAAAGAGAAAGGATTTCAAACACTTTTAATGTTATTTAATGAATAATCTATGTTCCATTATTTTAAATTACTTCCTGCCAATGATTCACAAGCTTCTGAATGCCACTTTTATAAAATTCTTGGGGTTTGGAGGAAAAGAATGTAGAAAGGGTAGTTTTGACATCTTCATGTGTTCCAAGCTTTTTTCTATCAAGATAGTTCTGGAAACTTCGAAATAGATAATAATCAGATGGGGCAAGATCTGGAGAATAAGGAGGATGTGGAAGTTTCTCCCAGTCAAGCTCTTCAATCTTTGTAGATGTGATCCTTGCTGTGTGGGGCTGTGCACTTTTTTGGTGTAAGACAACACATTTATGATTGACCAAAGCAGGCCTCTTTTCTTTCAGTGCAACATTCAAGCACTCTAACTGTTGACAATAGAAGTTTGATGTGGCAAAAACTTAAAGTGGATCACACCAACAATATTGCACCAAACGCTTAAAAAAACTTTCCTAGAGTGGAGGTCCATTTTGGGTTGTGTTTTAGCCAGTTTACCTGTACTTAACATTCTCATAAAATATTCATTTTTTATCTACAGTCACGAGAGTGCAGAGAAGTGCAATTGCTCACTCTTGCTTTAAGGTTGGCTTCTGTCAAATGGGGTAGCCATTCTTCAAGTTCTGACACCTTTTCAAGCTGTTACAGCACAATCTTCATCAAGTGTGGCCACCATTTAACTCAACAGGACGACCTAAACGTAGCGCATCACTTAAGTTGTAGTCACCTGATCTGAACTTCTGAAACCAACTTCTACATTTTCTTTCATTGAGAGATTCCACGCCATACACACCTTGAATGTTTTGTGTAGTATCTGCTGCATTATTACCTTTTTTTTTAAAATCTGTGTGTTTTCTTATAACAAAGCCACATCGGGGTATCTGCTGAGCCCACCGAGGGGAATCGAATCCTTGATTTTAACGTTGTAAATCCAAAGACATACCGCTGTACTAGCAGAGGACATTTATTAAAGTCATAAAACATTATATGGCTAATTACATATTTAAAAACGGATGTAATTGGTAGAAAAGGCACTTATAGGGGAGTGAACAGCGTTTCAATCTTCTTCGGTCATCGTCAGGTTCACAAAGAAAGAAAGGGTTACAGACCGGTAGCTGAAGGCGGTTGTATAATTGAGTGCAGGAGTGTGGAGGGCGTTCATCGATGTTTGATTATATTTATTAATATAGGTATAAAGGTGTTCCTTTGTATTGGTTTATTTTGGGCTTGAGTTGTTGTATAAGTAAGGCTTCTTTACTTTTGCGTTTGTTTCTGTTTGTTTCTTTATTTAGTATTTGGGCGTTTTCTATGGTTTCGTTGTGTTTATTTGATTTGCAATGGTTTATATTTTTCTACTTGTTTCTCCAATATAGAAGTCGTGGTAGTTATCACTTTGTATTTTATTTGTGCTTTCTTTATACATTCCAGCCGTTTTTAAACATATAATTTTCTCTACAAGTAGGTTTTCTCGTCATCCCGAATTATTATATGCCTAATGTGCTCCTCAGACACATCAATCTTCATAAGGGTTTATTTGATTAATGATCTGAAAAAGCAGAGTTGGGTTAGTTTCTTTTATTTGTATGAACATTTGTATACACATCCTACAACTAAATTTAGTCATTTAAGCCTTCTACAAAGACAGAAATAATGATGCACTGTCTGTATTACATTTTCGGACGTTACTTATGGGATGACCTGGTATCTTCATAGTGACATATTTGACATTTTTGATTGCTACTGCTGATACTCTGATAACAGTTACTTAACAAAATTCAGTTGAAATATATTTACCAGACAAAAAGATTTTATCATGGTCCGTTGAAAATCGGATAGAATTTTACTCTTACTCACAATTATAAGGACTCGAATAACCACTTGACACATTGCATGATCCTACTGGTTTGCATATACTAATACATAAAACATTCTACAAATGTAGGGGTTTTTAAAAAACAAAAAGTAGCCAAATAGTGTAGCACTTCGTCAGAATTGTTCTGGTCAAGTATTGTAATAACGTTTTCTTGTTTCAGCTGTAGTCACCGTAGATAACCTACCTGTTCGTCTCCAACTCTGTGATACTGCTGGACAAGTAAGTCAATCGTTTTTTGATTTTGAATATATTGCAGTTATCTGTCTGATAACAAGCATAAATACATACAATTACCTCGTTATGGTAAATGATACAAAGCTTGTTGTGCAAACTTCAAAAGTAATTTGAACAACTTAAGTTATTTACGTTTCGCCCTCATTTTGTGTTTATAAAGTTAACAGCAAGTGAGAAATTTCTTGGAAAAATATATTTATCAACAAATGAGTACAATGTTAAGTACCATACAATGCCAATTGATGCATTAGACACCTTAATTCTTGTCTTTTAAATAACTAATTGAAAAAAACGACTTCCCCTTCAGTCAGAAAAGGCAACTGAATAGTAGGTTATCTTATCGTTTATAAATACTAAAACATTCAAATATGAAATACCACTTTAACTTCAAGTCAACTATAGTTTAGAATTGACTCTATTGCCAGATTGGATTTTGGTTTGGTTTGAATTTCGCGTAAAGTTACACGATGTATCGACCACCTCTAATTTAGAAGTGAAAAACTACGAGGAAAGCAGTTGGTCATCACCACTCACGCCAACTCTCGGGCTACTCTTTTGCGAAAGAATAATGTAATTGACCAGTCACATTATAACGTCCTCACGCCTGAAAGGGTAAATATGTTTGGTAAGGCGGGTATTCGAACCCGTGACCTTCAGATTACGTTCACGCTGGATGATTGTCACTTATATTCACTGGCGTTTTTTCTCCTTCTCGTAGTGAGAATATTTAAAAAACTCACCATACGTTTACGAAACAGTATCTATTTCCTGTTTTTAAAAAAGCCATATAAACTGATTTAATGTCATTTTTAGGTTGTGATATTTTAATTTTTTTGAGACACTGTTCCGAAAAAAAAATCGAAACTCTTAATATCCTTTCAAGCTTTGTTAACCTGGTCATCCTGATGTTCTTTTCAGTGTTCTTGATAAAGGTCGCTTTGCATTTTATTTTCCATAAATAATTTTGTTGTTTTTGTGTTATTTTGTTACCACAAATGTAGCAATATTATTCGACAAAAAACATTTGATTTCGTCCAAGTGGTTTGTTGTTTCCTACAGTACCCTTTAATCCTAACAAACTAATATGATGTATTCTTATAAAATAAAATTATTGTACTTTTCGTGCAGGTATACTTAAATATAAAAATAGTTTATGAATAAAATAACACCAAAACAAACTAAAAAAAAAACATTCCCAGGCCTTTTGGTATGTTTCAAATTTCTAACAGCTATAAACTTTGTAATATAATCCCTTGTTCATATCTATCACGTACTTAATGCATCGACGAAACACAAAGTGGTGCAGAAAATACTATAGTTACTGTGTTAATATAGATAGGTTACAATCTGTTACTCATTCATTTTTAGCTGTTTCGAAAGCTGAGCTTCATTAGTGATACGTCATACCACAAGCTGTCACGTCATAAAATATGGAACCGAGGACTAGAATAATCAAACCACTGATGAGAGAAAACCACGTGACAAGATACGAATTATTTCAAGAGACGACGTTCTTATTAAATAAAAATCGATTGTTACTTTCAGTCCTCGAAGCTATATCTTTTTATTTTCGTTTTTCTTTGCGAACTTCACTTTAATAGGTAATATATAATTCTAAAATGTCATTAAAAATTATTTGAGTAAAATAATATGCTAGGTGTGTATCACGTGCTTAAAATAGGTTTAACCCACTTATATTTAACCCCACAGTCACTGAAACGCCCCTTACGGCCATTCAATTTGTTCAGAGCTTTCTGTATCTAACCTCATGCGTAAGTTGTCTCGGCAGGTCACTTAGCTGTTTTAATTATTTTAAATATGTAGTACTATCCTTTTATAAACCTCATGCATTTAAGTACAAAATTTCACAACCAACTAAAAAAATGTTCTGCACACAAAACACAAGTTTTTCCTCTTTTAGTTATTATTTCTTCTTATATTTTAATATTTGAAATGTAGGAGTGAACATAACGCCAAAAAGATTCTCGCCAATTGAAATAGGGTTAGTCTATCAACTCAAAATTCGGAATTGGTAAGCGTAGATAACCGTTCTGCAACTTTGCCTGAAATTCTGAAACATACAAATAAAAGAATTAACATTTTCCATACTTAAGTTAAAGTAGTTTTGAATTACCCTATTTTTTAAGTAAACATATAGCCTTTCAGAAAATTATAACATACATAATACCGCTTTATCTGAGATACAACATTCCACGTTTTGCCATTCTTTGAATATCGTTCCAGTTCGAATACATGAAAAAAATAACCTACTGAGGTAATAATTTCTTATCACGAAAACGAGATTGCAGTGGGTTATCTAATCGTTTATAAATACTAAAACATCAAATATGAAATACTGCTTTAACTTCAAGTCAACTATTGTTTAGAAGTAATTCTGTTGCCATTTTAGTGACTATACAGTATTTTATTACATCATTAAAAAGGCCTTATTATTGCAATTAAATTCCGTCTAATAACGCATTTAGGCTTAACAATATAACATTTTTGCTGTCAAGTTAGGTCAGTCAACTTATAATCGACTGTGCAAAGCTATATGGAGTAATTATGTTTATTTGGCTTTGATGTATTGATTTAAATTTATAGATAATTATTTAACTGTATAGCCTAAAACTAAACAAGTCCAGTAGGTTCGCATACATGACGAAATACATCAAAGGTATTCTGAAACCAATACATATATGATCCCCCCAATGACACACTGGTTTGTCTACGATCTTGGATAACACAGACATCCCTTTTTATAGTTTTGTGCTTAATGGCATTCAACAATTAAATTATGATTCAAAAATAATAACATTTTACTGTCGTAAAAAAATAAATTTTAAAAATTAAGACAGTTTACACTACTAGTTATTTCAAAAGCGTGATTGACCAGCAGCTAACGAAAATATAAAAATGCGTGTGATGTCAAAAGATGTCTGTATTTTAGGCTTGAAGGTTTGTTTTGAATTTCGCACAAAGCTACTCGAGGGCTATCTACACTAGCCGTCCCTAATTTAGCAGTGTAAGACTAGAGAGAAGGCAGCTAGTCATCACCACCCACCGCCAAATCTTGGGATACTCTTTTACCAACGAGTAGTGGGATTTACAGTCACATTGTAACGCCCCCACGGCTGAAAGGGTGAGCATGTTTGGCGTGACTGGGATGCGAACCCGCGACCCTCTGATTACGAGTCGCACGCCTTAACACGCTTGGCGATGCCGGGCCATTTTTTTTTTTAATCTGAAAAACGCAAGTTATATTTTCAAAATATGTCAAAATTAGTAATAACTTCTTCGACCCACCTAGAATGTTTTATTCACATTATACGTTGCTATATGAGCTGTACTGACAACCAAACCCTTGACAGTTAAATTTTAGAATCAACTAAACAGTACAAAAGTTTTAGTACTGGCAGTGTTAGGGTTAGTAACAAAGTGATTATAATTTGGTCAGACGTGCATTGTAATATTTATAGAAATATGTTTTACAAGCAGTTTCTGTATTTCTACTTGTTTTAATCCCACAAATAACCTCCTGGCAAAATGCATCTTGTCAGCATTGCCCTTTAAACAGAGAATCCTACCACTGTTTGGCTTGCACACTCCTGGACTTCTTTTCATGTGTGGTGGTTTTGAAGACAGTCGTATTGCTACTGTTTTGTTATATCATTGTTTTCTTCTTTTGAAGTCACGTTTTGCAATAGTAAGTTTTGAATTTTGAGCAAAGCTACGCATACATCTATCACAAGTTTTAGGCCTATTGACTTCTAACGCTTTGCTATCCTTCAGCGTTTAAACCCCAGCTCTTAAAGCGTTATGGTGTTTACGTAAATAGCGTTTCAGAGAATCTTTTGTCACTTGTCATCCAATCCAACTGACGAGTCCTGGAATTTTACGAAAGGCCTCTTGGGCAGTGAATTAAAGGGAATATGGAAGAAAAAAAACATATGCAGTTAAAATTATTTTTATATTATATTTCAGGCCTGCTGGTTTCTAACGTTTCAACAGTGGTGGTGATTAAACTGTAAATTTGTAAATACTTTTGGGTCATTTTCCATTTTCTTTTCGTTATTAGTGTTTAAAAATTACACTCGGGTAACCAGATTAGTAATTAAGTAACTCCTGGGCCCGGTATGGCCAAACGTGTTAAGGCGTGCGAGTCGAAATCTGTGGGTCGCGGGTTCGCATCCCCATCGCGCCAAACATGCTCGCCCTTTCAGCCGTGGGGGCGTTATAATGTTACAGTCAATCCCACTATTTGTTGGTAAAAGAGTAACCTAAGAGTTGGCGGTGATGACTAGCTGCCTTCCCTCTAGTCTTACACTGCTAAATTAGGGAAGCTAGCACAGATAGCCCTCTAGTAGCTTTGTGCGAAATTAAAAAAAAACAACAACAAAAAAGCAACTCCTGAACCGATTTTTAAATGATACCAAACAAAGTGTCTCGGTCTTGAGGTTTTTTCAAAGGTAAAATGTTTTACCCTACCCCTTGGGGAACCAGGAGATTCTCCGAAAACCTTTCTGCTGAACTGCTGTAACTGACCAATTTATAAATGGTATTAAAAGAATCCTCTCAGCTACGAGATTTGCGAAAGATGAAACTTTTTCACCCAACCCCTTATGAAATCAGGATTTTTTGCTAAAAACTTTCACGTGGATTCCCCGAAAGCTGATCCTATATTTGGCACTGATTTACATTAGAGAGTGCAAATACTTAGGCCTATCAAGTACTGTTCATAGCTTGGTTTAAATAAGTTAGCCATTATAATTTACATTATTGTGGCAATGATCATTAAATTCAAAAACATGCGAAATAGTTGTTCGAGCATTAACCCTATAAATGTGGACCTTAGGCTCACGGGATCGCTAGTCAATGTTTTAACTTACTGAGTTTTTCTATTAAAGTATTTAAAAATCATAAAAACCTATAAAACAGTTTATTAACTAATAAATAACTCCCCAGTGACTCATTGGTAAGTCTGCGGACTTACAACGCTAAAAACCGGGTTTCGATACCCATGGTGGGCAGAGCATAGATAGCCCATTGTGTAGCCTTGTGCTTAATTCAAAACAACAACAAAAACTAATAATTAAGAACAGAAAACATAAAGAAAAGTTCGCACCATTGTATTCCTCATGGTGGTGGATTTTCAAAAAATCAAACTTTGATACGCGGTGTATAGAGATTTCCTAGACACAACATTAAGAGTTATGAGCATCGGAAAACTAAATAAACTTTTAAATAAGTGAAACATTTGGAAATAAAACACCTTGAAGTCATTATTCTGATTTATTTGGTGATGTTTAACTCAGCCAATCTTCTAGCAGAAATTTTACCTCAACATTAAAATGTTTGTTATATTATTTGTGGCGACTGGAACCAAACTGATTGAGGGGAAACCAGCTGTAGCTCTCTGAACGTACTTATGTAGTACATTACTGAAGATCAAGACAGAACAATAGCTGGTGACTCAGAGAAGATGCTCACTACATTGAGTATTTTAAAGTAATTACTATGATACATCTCCCTCTTGAAAAACTAAATGAATAATCAGAATCTAAGAACAATTTTTAGGAGTTTTTACGTCTGTAAAGAACGAAACGTGTGTGAAACGTACAGTTATTGGTTTTTTTCTGAATTTTGTAGCTTCAATGACAGCCCTAAACATCTGTCCCCACTTTGTTTTTACTTAAGAAGTAGAACACCTACACTAGATATAAACATATCGCTCAGAATTAAGTATCAGTTTGTGTTAATTTCGCGTAATGGTCTACCTGTGCTCTGCCCACCACAGATATCGAAACCCGGTTCTTAGCATTGTAAATCCACAGACCTCCCGCTGAGCCACTGGGGGTCATCGCGTAAATCTACACGAGGGCTATCTGCGCTAGCCATTCCTAATTTTGCACTGTATGACCAGAGGAAAGACAGCTAGTCATCACTACCCACCACCAACTCTTGGGTTACTCTTTAACAACAAATAGCGAGATTGACCGTAATATTATTTCACGGCAGAAAGGGCGAGCCTGTTTGGTATAATAGGGATTCGAACCGGTGGTCGTTGCATTACGAGTCGAGTGCCTTAACCACCTGACCATACCGGGTGATCGATTGCTGAATTTAAAAGTTTTTACATAAGAAATACGCGACTGATAGTTATTTCTTGTGAAAAGAGTGACATTTTGCTCTGGAACTGTTGTGAGTGTACACGACCAAATGATGAGAATTCATCATATCAAACTATTTTCAAGTATATGCAACCAGATTAAGAATAATAGTAAAATAGCACTAAATGATATAAATTTATTCATGAACACGACCCTGAAGAGGGAAGTGTAAATCAGTGTTTTACACAAGTGTTCATCGATTTCTTGAATAGCTGTACAGCATTTGGAAGTTCGTAAACAACATTAAAGGACAAATGAAGAAGTGCGATTACACTTGACCCTTCCAGGTTGCGTGCAATGACCAAATACTCATAGAGCAATGATGAACACGAGATGTAATTTTATGTTTGATTTACTCTAAAATTTCAGCGAAGATTAATGACATCAATCAGTCAGAATCATAGACTACAGTTATAATGAAATTAAAAACGAACAAAATGTATTTTGTTATTTTTAATCTCATTTTTTTAATTAATAATATGATTTCTTTTCGCGTTCTTTATATCATTTTATGTTTCACTTTTTTAATTATTATTTCATTTTTTCTCTAAATGTCTCGTTTTTGTTTACTTTTGTTTTATTCTTCTTATGTACTGTTTTAACCTTATCAAGCGCACGTGACATCCTTTTGTCGTGTATTTTCTGTGTTTCGTTCATGGGATATTGCAGTAAAATTTAAAAGATTGTTTGTTTTGAATTTCGCGCAAAGCTACTCGAAGGCCCTCGAATGTTAGGTTCCCTGCTGGTACAGCGATACGTCTGGGGATTTACAACCCTAAAATCAAGGGCTCAATTCTCCTAGGTGGACTCAGCAGATAACCCAATTTGGCTTTGCTATAAAAAAAACACACACACACACACTTGAATGTCGGTCTCATTAACTTTGTTTGTAGCGCAGATAGCCCTCGAGTAGCTTTGCGCAATTCAAAACAAACCAACTTTGTATTCTTAGTTTAATTAATGAAAAACGTGCAAGCTGTAGTTCCATAAACAAGTGCTAGAAATACTCAGATTATTTTAATTACACTTGTCTGTTCAGAAAACAAAAATTACTGAAAAATAAACAAGATGCTGCCAGAAGCCAGTATCCAACAAGCAATTAAAATTATAGAAATTCAAATAAATTACATTTTGAATAGACAAGCAGACTATTTACCAATACCTAATTTCATACGTCACCCAACTTGAAATTAAATCTAAAAATTCATAAAAGTACATCAGATATTTTTAAACAATTTGTTTGTTTGTTTTGAATTTCGCGTAGAGCTACTCGAGGGCTATATGCGCTAGCCGTCCCACCACCTACCGCCAACTCTTGGGCTACTCTTTTACCAACGATCACTATTTTGCCAACAAATAATGAGATTAACCGTCACATTATAATGCCCCCACGGCTGAATAGGTAAGCATGATTGTTGCGACGTGGATTCAAACCCGCTACTCTCATATTAGAAGTCAAGCACCCTGACGTTACACCTGGCTACGTCGAGCCAAAATTAAAAGGAAAAAGTTGAAGAAGAAAAGCTAAAACGTTTAAAGTTATTTATTTTCAAAAACGTTATTTATTATTTATTTAATCATCTATTTTTGCATTAACTTACCTTTTAAGCCCATTGTTCATAAGTGAAGAATTTCATTTTTTTTTCGAGACATTATTTTACTGCAATATAAAGTATTTAAGTTAGATCATGTTTCTTAATAAAATATGCATTATTTCCTTAGGTTGCCAAACGGGTTCCTTGAAGTGGTATGAAATTAATTTATTTTGCCCTAAGTTTTAGCAGGATTATTTGAGAACATGACTGGGAATCAATTCTGTAACTTTATATATGTGTGTGTGTGTAGGGTAAGAAGGACATCTCTCCCATTGTCATAATTATCACTTTAAAATTCTACGCCTACCAATCTTGTGACACCTATCAAGAACGTAACCAGTTTTAAAGGAAGCTTATCTGGAAAACAAGGCGTTTTTTTACGTAAATAACTTAAGCAGTTCACTGTTCTATTAAGCAAAATAATACAGAAAAAGACTTCTTAGTGTCGTTTGAATGTACAATGACTTCATATACATATAAGAGACGGATATTTATGATATCAATGGCACACATCAGTGTTTTTTCATTCTGTTGTCGCTACATAAAGAAAGAGGCTTCGTCCCAAAGCAACTTGGCAAGTTTTTGGGCGTTCTTTAAATGACCTTATTTTCTATGTTTATTTTGTTAATAATTTATTTTATTGTAGTTTAAGTGTCTACTTTTTCTTTATTTACGAATGAATTTCGTTACACTATTTAATTCTGGTAGATAGACAGATAATTAAATAATTTTAAACAATTACTAACAATTAGGCCTAAAGAAAAAAACACAAAGCATCGCACATATTATAAGACAGACAAATAAAAGTACGCTACAAACTTCGGACTGACAATGGTCAAATGTATTTTAATAGAAGAATCCGGAAGAGTATAAGACTTCTTCACCCAATGCGATTCACTTTCTGTTACATTTAATATATATATGTAAACTTCATACATGGAATGAAATTAAAATTTGTCAGTTTTGAAAAAGATACAGTTGTCCTTAACAATTTTGCATCCAAAACTGTCATTCACCACTTGTATAAATTTGTGAAGTATAAAAATGGAAAATGATAACAATGGAAAACATGAAAACTAATAAAAGTTACTACGTTTGGACCATCAGGAGGGGGTTTAAAGCTTTTGTATTTTTTTTTAATTTCGCGCAAAACTACGCGAGGGCTATCTGTGCTAGCCGTCCCTAAATTAGCAGTGTAAGACTAGAGGGAAAACAGCTAGTCATCACCACCCACCGCCAACTCTTGGGTACTCTTTTACCAACGAATAGAGGGATTGATCCTAACGTTATAATGTCTTCACGACTGAAAGAGCGAGCACGTTTGGTACATCAGGGATTCGAACCCGCGACCCTCAGATTTGGAGTCAAACGCCTTAACCCACCTAGCCATGCCGAGCACCGAGTTTAAAACACAGCAAAGGTTCGAAGGGTTTTTACTTTTAAAGGGTAACCAATTAGATATGTAGTTTTGTGTATTGATTTTTCTTTTTAATCAACGTACATCTGTTGTATCTACAAGAAGAAAGGGATGATGCAATTTTGGTGTTTATATTACGTATTTCAGTAACTATATTTTATTATTAGTTACCAGGGATGATGTAATTTTGGTGTTTATATTACGTATTTCAATAACTATTTTTTATTAGTTACCTTTACTAAAATTAGTTGGTTTGTAGATAGTAAAGTGTACCTGCAGGCTTGGAAATTCTAATATTTTAATTATAACTTATTTTCACAAGACTCGTGGATAAACGTAGAAGAAAAAAAAAGTCATCGGTGTTAAGGATATTTCACTGCATCGTTTTTAGATTTGCTAAAAATAACTTAATTACTAGGATCTTTTATTATTGATACTTAGATGGTGAGGTTACCGTGGTTTTATCATATATTTTCAATATTAAATAAAAATGTTATACTTGTGAAAGCTTTTAATACTTATTTGATTCTATGTATCATTCTGTAGGATGACTTTAATTCTCTTCGGCCGCTATGCTATCCTCACACCCAGGTATTTCTGCTGTGCTTCAGTGTAATAAGACCTGAGTCATTTTTTAACCTCAGAGATCGTTGGCTTCCAGAAATTCGTCATTATTCTCCTCAAGCTACGGTGATCCTGGTGGGTACCAAGTGCGATCTACGTTTCAGTGTAAAGGCCCTACTGGAACTTGCCCAGTTCGGAGAACAACCAGTACCGGTGCACGAAGCCCGGAAACTTGCGCAGCATATTGGCGCACTTGCTTACTTGGAGTGTTCTGCACTGACTAAAGAAAATGTCAAAGAAGTCTTCGATACAGCGATTCTAGCGGGTCTGAGAAATCACAGACAAGATACTGTACATTGTGCCCGAGCCAAAAGCACGAAGAACTGGCAAAGAGCGGGAAAAAAATCTCCTCCAAAAATCGCTCTCGTTTCAAGTTCGAGCTGCAGGAAAAGTAACAAAAAATAGTGGAACAAACTGTGTTGTTTTGCCCCTTCCGAGTGAAAGTTTTTAATTGTTTTTGTTCTTTAGGAGTAAGTTGTTTATTGCAATATAACAAATTATAGTGTATGGTGGACTCAGAACTGGAGTTTTGTACCATGAGGCCATCTCTAGGGAAGAAAGAATTTATATGGGAAATGAAATAACTGTTCCTAATAACGGAGGTTATGTACTGTAAATACTTATGTTCAAACATGATATATTAAGACATTTCTATTTTTCTTTAATTACAGCAAAGAACGCTAAACCCGCCTGTATAATTACTAAATTATGAGTGCTACTTCGGTTTGTGTAATACACAACTGTACGATCCGGCGGGTCATTACATTTTGTATACCACAGATATTACATTAGTTCAAGGCACTTGGTGTTAGTATGAATATTTATGGAACAGAAACTGTTTCATAGTTCACATGTAACTTTATCTCGTAAACATATATTAAGATTACGTTTTATTTTTTGTAGAGGTGCAGTCAATATGTTCCAAGAAGGTTCCCCAGTGACACAGCGGTATGTCTGCAGACTCACAACGTTAAAACCGGGTTTCGATACCCATGCTGGGCAG
Organism: Carcinoscorpius rotundicauda; assembly: GCA_011833715.1. Lineage (NCBI taxonomy): Eukaryota > Metazoa > Arthropoda > Merostomata > Xiphosura > Limulidae > Carcinoscorpius > Carcinoscorpius rotundicauda. The sequence continues at coordinate 159,890,040 of CM022392.1, read as the reverse complement.
AGTACAGATAGCCCACTGTGTAGATTTGTGCTTAATTCTAAACAAACAAACATACCAAGAAAAGCCCCGGATCCTTGTCACTCAGCCTGAATCTTTCATCTTCCATTTAAGTGGCGAAAACCTCTGTTCACGATACATTAGATTCCCATATTATTTTTTATAATTTGGCTGCTTATTTTTAGCTATAGGTGGTGCTTATGTCCATAAACTACGTGATAACAAGGGTTTCCGAACATAGTTCTTATGGGCTCAATGACTCTATTTTAACGCACATATCTGTTCTAAGAAACAAGAGCTACAGTAGTTATTTGGACTGAAAAGTTCCCATCTCGTGACCTTCTGTTTACAGATATTCTCCTCCCACAAGTTCGATAAACAGTTTACAGTTTGGTCGACGTCTTGACCACCGACTAATCACAACCTGCTTCTGAAGAAAGATATCCAGAGTTGCTGGCCAGAGGTGCTATAATTTAACGACCTTGTACACCATAGTTTACTTTATACATTTGGTACCAAACCATTGATGTCGCCAACAGCCTACAGAACATAATACGAATACATTCTGGTAAAGACCACCCCTATCATATCCAGAGAGAACAATTAATGATCTAACTGGCTTCTCATATGATTGGTGAAGTAGTCTAAAATGCTTTCCTCATAATCAAGACATCTCAACCCCAGACTGAAGCATCTACGAATTTGTTATGTTCAAAAGTACTCATATACGTTGTAAACTCTTAAGTTGATGTACAATTATTTTTATTTTGGCAGTATATTTGTGTTCGCTATAGGTGTTTGTTTCTGCTCCCCAGTGACGCAATTGTAAGTTTGTAATATTAAAGGTCGGGTTTCGATTTATGCTATTGTTTCATGTTTCCAATTTTTACAGAAATTATTGCGTATGTGTTTCTCATAATTTGAAAACATCGTAATTTGAGTGGCGAAGGAACGGCTTGTTTTGATAAGCACATCAAGCTTTAGCGATTTAACACTCAAGTCTTTTAAACTCGAGTATAAAATGGTATTACCCTTAATACCCTAGTAATGTGAATCAGCGCATACTAATAACGTAAACTCAAACCGTTCAAATATATAAACCAACAGGACGTTTCAACATTTACAGTATATATTTTCAATTCTGATTTTATTCGATGTCTTTATAATTTACCTTCATTCTTAAGATCCCCAATGGCTCAGCGGTATATCTGCGGACTTACACGCAAAAATCCGGTTTTCGATACCCGTGGTGAGCAGAGCACAGAGACCCCAGTGTGTAGCTTTGTGCTTAATTCAAAACAACAACAACTTCATTCTTAAACTGTCTAGCTTTATTTTATTTTCAAACTATTAATACATGACAATATTCAGACTGTTAATTTAGCACTTTATTACCTCCCGCTATAACAGCGGTAAGTATACGGATTTACAACCCTACAATCAGGGTTTCGATTCCCCTCGGTGGGCTCAACGGACAGCCTGATGTGACTTTGTTATAAGAGAAAAGAAACAGACAAAAACACAAAGCAATATATTGAATTCGACCTGTGAAATTTATTGTTTTTTGTCGCACAATTCAGTTATCTCGTTTTAAGAACAGAGTTTGTTGAGAAGTGAGAAAGCTTAGCAGGCATTCATTGCGAGTCTCTCATAGCTAATAACCTATATGATCATCTAAATATTACTATCAGCTAATAGCCTTTTTCTTAACTAAGAACATATTACTTATTAACTGGTTTTTATCTTATGTTTCGGTTGCTATTCTGTTGCCATTTCTAGAAAAGCCCCAAGAAAGACGATTCCAGTGCTCGTAGTGCTGTTATTCTTAAAAGACGTCTGTCTGTTTGATTTTGGCTAAGCACAATGGACTCTCTGCGCTCCAACAGTTGCTGGCATTGAAACCCGACTTCAGCGTTATAAATTTTAAAACTTACATCTGAGACACTAGGGGCGACGTAAGCCTGGTATGTTACCCACTAGTTATCCAAGACAAATGGAATTAGCTATTACCTATTTGAGTGTTTTCAAAAGAGGTACCCAGATTTTATAAACTTCTAGACTGACCGAGTACGTGTGTTATCAGTTAGGCGGATGTTGAAAGCTTATTACATTTTTATCTTGTGTGGTTCATATTTCATAATTTTATTGAAATGAGATGAAAACCCTAAAACTTCAGCGTTTTCAAAAGGTGAACCTTCCTTCTTCAGCAGCAAACTGGGAGTTTTTATTATTATTACATTTATCGTATTACTTCTCTGTCTTGATGGACTGGTACTAATGATTCCTAAATCATTACGTAGGTTAGTAACCATAACAATAAATTTTAGTACGATACGTATGTATTATCTTTATGTAAATCAGTGTTACGACTAAGCTTTATAATTTTAAGTATGAACATGTTTACCATATCAACCAAGGTAGGGATATATATTTTTCCTTCGGATGTTAGAAATAAGTTATGCATACATATAAATAAGTTATATATATATGTAAAGGTATAAATATATATATATAAATACACACACTTGTATTACACAATTCCTACCACCTTCGTATGAACGCTACAATGTTTGATAATAAGGTTGCTTGTTGGTAATGATTCGATTTATAGTAAGGCAGCTTGACTTAAGTTTGATTAATTACTTAATTAGACTGATATTAAATAATTCACATACGATGTGATAAAGCATGTAATTTTATAAGATTAACCTTACTGTCGATCAGACCATTAGAGTATTGGAGAAGTTGGATCTGTAGCTTAGAAACAGTGATGCTGTTAGAAATGTACTTTATGAACCTGTCTATACACGAATCTGTATCCTTATCAGTGACAGAACTTATTACACGTGTTTAACATCAGGGTGAACGTGGAACATACCCAGATCTTTAGGTAACTGTTTTAATACTTTAATAAGAGTGAGTTATTTCTGAACCACCCCATACGTGGGATTAGCGGATCTGGAACTGTACGGTCAGTTGGTTAAGGCGCTCTACACGGACTCTGAGAGTCACAAGTTCGAATCCCCGTCACACCAAACATGCTCACCCTTTCAGCCATGGGGGCGCTATAATATTATGGTCAATCCTACAATTCAATGGTAAAACAGTAGCCCAAGAGTTGGCGGTGGCTGGTAATGACTAGCGGCCTTCCCTCTAGCCTTTCACTGCTAAATTAGGGACGGCTAGCACAGATAGCGCTCGTGAATCTTTGCACGAAATTCAAAACAAACCAAATATGTCGGATCACAAGTGAACGAAAAAAATACAGCTATGAACTTATAAGCCAATATAGGCGCATTTTGGACAGAATAAGTGTTTACTAAACAATATATGGACTGACACAGGTATAGCCCACCGTATGCACGGACGTGTCAAATTGTATATAAACAAAAAACAATATATGGACTGACACAGGTATAGTCCACCGTATGCACGGACGAGTCAAACTGTATATAAACAAACAATTTTCTCTCTCTTCTCAGAACGAACTGACGCTTGTAGCACTGGCCACCAGCAACTTGTCTGCTACTATCTGGCACTACCAGATGTAGGACTCAGGTCTTGCATGTCTGTCAATTTCCATTAACACATTTGGAATACAATTCCTAAACCTTTGGTGTCAAAGAACCGGTTAACTTAAATGAACAAATGGCGCTTTTATATGAGACAAAATCCTTTCTTTGATTTTTGCCCGCAGACAGGGGAAGACCAACTTGGACTCAGCTGGGGGGGGGTGTCTAGTTAATGTGTATGCATCACGAATGTTGTGTAGCAGAAAATATTTTTGCATGCACAAAATCTCCAAGAGGTGTTAAGTTTTGCTTTAAGAACCGTAATTCAAACATCGTTACTTTTTATTGTTTTATAATCATTCCCCCCTCCTGGTAAAACAAAATCTGTTACTAAGTCTGTCCCACTGGACTTCTGGGTTAAGCTGGTGTGCTATCAAATATTATTATTTTTTTACTGTAATCCACATGTTGTGACGTAACCGAGGCCAAAAGTGCAATGTGCTAAATTAATTACAGCCCAATAACAATTCAAAAATAGCACGTAAACGTTCTGTTTGTTTCTTCGGGCAAATTAGTTAAACCAATAAATTAATTCATTTTCGTCTTTCTGTCTCGAAAATTACGAAGACTAGAAACGTAATTCAGGCAGGATAAAGATTGGTACACAGTGGCGCGAAACATAATAGGATTTAGGGACAGGTTTTGACGACTTAGAAAAAACATCTCTTGTTAGTAGTTCTCGAGTAAACACAAGAAAATGTTACTTGAGTGAGAAACAACAAGAGGTCATCATAACATCATTTAGTTCAAAGGCTGATAAATTATCGAGTAAAATTTAACTTTTTTTGTATGTGTAGGGGTTGTAAGGATATTCACACAGAAGTGGAGGCAAATTATTAACATAACTTACTTTCTGAATAAAGGTTTTTTTCTGTCCAGATTAGACTATGAATCTGAGAGCTCATGGCTCCAGACCCGTTGCACCATAAAAAGTCTTTCGACCTTTAGGCAGCTTAGAATTATAGGAGGTTGGTGCCTTTCTATTTAATCTATCAATTCAAAATTAGGGATAGCTAAGCACGAGTAACTCTTGCGTTGCTTTGCGCAAAACTTAGTAAAGCGTTCTATCCGAAAACCTAAACAAAAAATAGCAAGAAACAAAACAAAACTGGTGCCCTTGTTTGTGAGGTTAACGTCTGCATACCATTTACACACTTTATGTGTGAGATTTAATGAATATTGTTGCAAATAAAGCCAAGACACTCCGTGGGATGTTTGTAATTTTCATTTGTTTAGTGTCTGTTCCTTGGTTATTTTCGGGAATTCTTTAATTTCATATTTATTTTTTAAAATCGGCTATCTTCCATTTTGCCAGATCCCGATCTATTAGTAGCTGACTTCACGTCGCACTATTTCTTGGTTATTGTCTGCTTTTCTAGACTTCACTCTGTATTAGTTATTGTCTGTTTTTCTAGACTTCACTCTCTATTGGTTGTTGTCTTTTTTTGCTAGTGTCGGCTATTTTCAGCCATTTACCAGTTTATCTTGTTACTTGGTTTTCCTTGGCTACTTTTCGAGCTTGTCTCTTTTCTGTTGTCCGTTATAATTTAGTTGCTCCATTTCTTGTTTATTTATTGCTATTATTCCGTCTGTGGCCCTGGCATGGCCTAGCGCGTTAAGGCGTGCGCTTCGTAATCTGAGGGTCGCGGGTTCGCGCTCGAGTCGTGCCAAATATGATCGCCCTCCCAGCCGTGGAGGCGTTATAATGTGACGGTCAATCCCATTATTCGTTGGTAAAAGAGTAGCCTAAGAGTTGGCGGTGGGTGATGATGACTAGCTGCCTTCCCTCTAGTCTTACACTGCTAAATTAGGAACGGTTAGCACAGATAGCCCTCGAGTAGCTTTGTGCGAAATTCCAAAACAAACAAAAAACAAAAATATTCAGTTTGTTTCTTTCTCATTGTTGGTTATTCCATAGCTTGTCCTGCTTCTTGTTTTTTGTTAACTGTTCTCTACTTGAGTGTTTTTCTTGGCTATTTTATAGTTTACACTTATTCCCTATCATTGTTTGTCTTTTTCCAGTTTCTATTCGACTATTCTTTAGTTTGTCACTTCATGATTATTGACAGCCATTCGCCAGTTTACCCTTATTCTCAGCTGTTACCGTCTATTATCCAATTTTCGTTTTTGAAGGGTTAATTTTTGGCTATTCTATAGTTTACCCTATTTTTTATTGTTTTCGGCTATTCTCTAGCTTGCGATGTTTCATAGCAACTCCCTATTTCTTTATTGATTATTGTTAGCTATTCTATAGTTTGTTTTTCATTATTATCGACTATTATCTAGCTTGTTCTGTTTCATTGTTATTACCAGCTATTCGCTAATTTACACTATTATTATTGAGTATTCTTCAGCTGAATCTGTTCTTTGGTGTTTATTAGCTATTTTCCAGGTTATTTCGTAGTAAATTTTAATTAACTATTTTCCATATTTTTTCTTTGTAATTGTTTTCTATTGTTCAGCTTTTTCTGTTTCTCGGGTGCTATTGTTCAGTTTACTTTGATTTTTGTTTATTTCTTGTTATTTTCCAGTTTATTCTCATTCTTAGCTGTTTGCTATCCACTAGAAATGATTGCCGTATACTCCAATTCTTCACCAGAAGGAAATGTAATTTAAAATTGTTTATGTTTTATACAAAAAAAGCAAAAGAACCACGAGTATTGAGATTACCTGCAGGTAATTTAGTTTGGGTTTGGTTTGTTTTAAATTTTGCACAAAGCTACTTGAGGGCTATCTGTACAAGCCATCCCTAATTTAGCAGTGGAAAACAAGAGGGAAGGCAGCTAGTCATCACTACCTACCGCCAACTCTTGGGATACCCTTTTATCGACAAACAGTTGGATTGACCATCATATTATAACGTCCTTCACGGCTATAAGGTTACGAGTGTTTGGTGTAACGGAGACTCGAACCCGCGACTCTTGGACCATGCCGGAACAGATAATTTAGTTGCAAATAATACAAAATTGTAAAGATAATTCGTGAATGTTTTTTTTTTTTCCTTTTCTAACAGTCTTTATCAACGTTCACTTTAAGATTGGTTAGGGCTAATTTCATAAGAAGTGTTACTGATTAAGTTAAAATAAAAGTTATTAATTAATTATTCACTCTGCCTACCGCGCACTTTGAATTTGCACTTATTTGATGCCTCTTATAATTGACCTTTGTTGTTTTATATTATTCTTTTTTCATATGCAATTTCTGTCTAAGTTTTTATAAGAGTTTTTTATTTAACATATTTCAAAATGTAGTTCGCTGACTCATCTGTCATTGTGCGATTTAGTGTTTTTCGTCAGGGCCAACAGACATAGGCATAGCTTCCTCGTTGGGAGCGAATCAATTGCATGCGTTTTCTACTGAAACACTATTGTCTATTGAACAAGAATCGAATGAAAGCTAGTGATGATTCATCACTAGCAGCTCATTATTCTTTTTAGGAAAAAGGCAAATCTGTTTATTTTGGCTCCTCAAATAAAACCCAGCCTGCATTTCGTTTTCATTATAGTCTGTGGGCTCTACTGCACATGTATAAAACCCAATAATGAACGGAAAACAATATTAATAAACCAAACACTACTAACGTTGCACATATGTGGCAAACAAATAAAACTGGGATACAATCTTTAGTGCTACAACACTATAATATAATCATAAAAGGAACGGCGCCTGAGAAATAGGGCCCATACAGCAGCGGGAATCCAAAGTGTATAAGCTTTATCCTTTATTAGTAGGCCCCACACGGGAATCCAAAGTGTATAAGCTTTATCCTCTATTAGCAGGCCCCACACGGGAATCCAAAGCGTATAAGCTTTATCCTTTATTAGTAGGCCCCACACGGGAATCCAAAGTGTATAAGCTTTATCCTCTATTAGCAGGCCCCACACGGGAATCCAAAGTGTATAAGCTTTATCCTCTATTAGCAAGCCCCACACGGGAATCCAAAGTGTATAAGCTTTATCCTTTATTAGTGGGCCCCACACGGGAATCCAAAGTGTATAAGCTTTATCCTCTATTAGCAGGCTTCACACGTGGAATGAAAGTATAATTTAAATTTTAGATGAAAAGCAAGCACGAGTACTGAAGCCCACAACATCACACACCTATGTTATCATTCATCCTCTGAAGTCAGTTATGGAAATACGGTTGTTTCTAAGGGAAAAATAAAGAAAACGTATTCTGAAGTCGACGTCTGAGTCTTTAGAACCGTAACGTGCGTATATAAACAGTATAACAAAACATGAGGTAAGTAGATACGTAGATACTTCTAAATAAACGAAGAAAAACCGAAATTTAATTCTGATTAACGTACAACACAAATTTGTACTCACGCTGTTATACAATACTTTCTCTTTATATATATAAAATAAGCTAAGCCTAACTGCTACGTTTCCTCACGTGTCCGAGTATGTCACATAATTCCATCCCAGTATGTATTTAATGTACTTGTAGAAATACTGGGAGAGTAATGTCCAAACTCCAGTTTTAGTGTTACTTTTCATTACATTCAATTTCATGTTTATCCAAAATATCTCCTGTTAAATTAATAGATAACTTTAAGCTAGATTGTCAGACCTCTACACACACACCTTTAAACTCTCATTCCAAAATATTTCATATATAATTTTCTGTGATGGGTAGAATACTGATAGCCCATTGTGTAGCTTTGTGCTTAAATCCAGACAAACCACGTTTAAAACTTCATTCTAAAAATACCTGCTGTTAAATTAATATAAAACTTCAGGGTAGTTTAGTAGATCTTCACAAAAACACCTTTAAACATTCATTCCAAAAGGAAATTTGAGGCTTTCCAGTTAAATTTAACATTTTTTTACACGACTAAGTAATGTTAATTATAATATGAAAGAATATATTATGTTTAATTTGAATATTGCGCAAAGCTATGCGAGGGCTATCTCCGATAGCCGTCCCTGATTAACAGTGTAAGACTTGAGGGAAGGCAGCTAGTCATCACCACCCGTCGTCAACTGTATATTCATAATATTTTATTGTGAAGTCTTCTACCAGTCAAAATGCTCACCGTGTTTCGCCTTTCGAAACGTCGTCCTCTACGCTTGTGTTTCCACAACAGACAATTGCCGTCCATTCTACAAAGTTTGCTTCTTCTTTGTTGGTATTTGGGTTTGTTGAATTAAAAAAGCCCAGGAGGGTCAGGTGAACAAGACCTCCTCCTCCATCCCTGACTTTCATGTCGGGTACTGGTACGTTGTTGTTGTAGTGCTTTTGGATCAGAGTAACCCACAGTACTCTGGACCTTTTCAGGGCAATGTCCATGTATTGTCTTGAGTGCCCCCAAAGTTTCATCGATGTGTTTGCTTGTTTGAATTTCGCGCGAAGCTACACGAGGACTATCTGTGCAGGCCGTTCCTAATTTAGCAGCAACAGACTAGCTGGTCAACACAACCAAGCACTAACTCTTGGGCCAATCTTATTCAGCACAGAAACAAAATAAAAGCTGAAAATCAAAACAACGTTCGAGCTAAAAAAAACAACCAACCAAACACATAATCTGTCTGTTTCGCAGATGATATCCATGCCTTTTCTTATTGTTATACATCACTAACAGTGACGTGAGTTATATTTTTGAGTGCAAATTACTCTTCAATCTCACGTGTTTTGGAACACGAGAAGGTATTTAGGTAATTTACTACTTATTTCAAATAATTAAAATGTAAGATTTGTCTTTATATTTAAACAGCTAAATGATAATATTTTTGTGTCAATATTATCTATTGATGAACTTGAATTTTAACTTAGTTTTTAAAATGTAGTAATTGTTTGTTTGAAGTTAACCACAAGGCTACACAATGGGCTATCTTTGCTCTGGCCATCACAGGTATGGAAACACGGTTTCTAGTGTTGAAGCTGTGCCGTTGGGGGTGGTAAAATGTAGTATTCTCTATTTTTACCAAGTTCTTGTGATCTCAAAATGGACTATATGTCCCATACGTTTAAAAAATTGCTCATTTTTTTGTGCTTGCTTAAATTTGATTAATTAAAAAATATATCAAACTCCCCAACAAAAATAATTAACCTATGAATTGATGTAATTTCTTATAGGTAGCTTCTTTTCTTGGTTTACCATTAAAATTAGGGCAATACCACAGTTATTTTCATCATCATTTGCGCAATCGAAGTGTTGAATTTTTATTTGAGTAAAAATAAACAAGTGACCTTAAACAATTCTTAACGCCAATTTTTAAAGGTTCTTTTCTCTCTAGCCCTCTGGTGGCGCAGTGGTAAACTAAGAAACTCAGAGCACTCATTAAACATCTTGCTCGTAATATAGTCGTTATGAAGTTGAATCTTTTCCAAGTATTATAACAAGCAAGTAGCCTTAAACAATTCTTAGCGCCAATTTTTAAAGGTTGTTTTCTATCTAGTCCTCTGGTGGCGCAAAGGTAAACTAAGAAGCTTAGCGCATTCATCAGACTTCTTGTTCGTAATACTGTTATCATGAAATCGAATATTTTCCAAGCATGTTTGACTTTAACGATAAAAACTGGCCATTATTTTAACTTTACTTCATTTTTTTTTGAGACACAAAATAAATTATTGGTTTTTTCAGTTTCTTCTTAATGTAAATAGAATTTCAGTTTATTTTGTATTATTAATTAAAACAAAGCATTAAAAGTAATTTAATTGGTTTGTTCAAAGTACAAAGTCAATGAAATCTTAAATTTTAAAGCATTATTTGTTGTTACTAAAAATATAGATATTTTAATTTCGTATTACTGAATCTCTTAACAGTACGGCCTGGCATGGCCGAGCGCGTTAAGGCGTGCGCTCGTAATCCGAAGGTCGCGGGTTCGCGCCCGCGTCGCGCTAAACATGCTAGCCCTCCCAGCCATGGGGGTGTATAATGTGACGGTCAGTCCCACTATTCGTTGGTAAAAGAGTAGCCCAAGAGTTGGCGGTGGGTGGTGATAACTAACTGCCTTTCCTCTAGTCTTACACTGCAAAATTAGGAACGGCTAGCGCAGATAGCCCTCGAGTAGCTTTGTGCGAAATTTAAAAAAACAAACAAACTCTTAACAATACATATTTCACGACACTTTAAATCAAAATCTAATATCTGAACTTTAAGTGTTGTTTTAAAATTTCATTAAGAAATTTAGATTTAGAACAAAAAAACACGTAAAAACATGTCAGATTTGTAGCTCTTTTATTATTGTAAATTCAATACAATATCAGAGTGACACCTGGAATAAAATTACCCCGAAACATTATATCGAAAAGTTAAACCAAAAGAAAATCCAAACACATGTGAATTCTGACATTCTGGGTTAATTGTGTGCGATATTTTAACGATAGACACAAGTTTTTCGAACATTTATTTTAAATGTTAAACGCTTAACTAGTTATTTCTAGAATTATTCTACTGCAAAAAAGCATTTCGTTTATGTACAACGAATGGTAAGTTCTCGTTTTATAATAACCTAATGTAATTTTGTTTTTACCCAATAATAACCGGTTTCACCCAGAATCTAATCAGTTTATGTACGATATTTTATCGTATTTTCACTGGTGCTATTCTATTTAACTCTGACAGACACGATTTCTGATCTTTTCTTGTTGCTTTCTTACACTTGGTAAATGGAATCAAATAATACTTGTTTATTTCAGTTAAAAAAAGAAAAGTATTTGTGTGCCTAAAAGATGGAGAAATGTAAAATATAATAGAAATAGAAACGGGAATTTAGTGAGATTTTTTTATCATAAAAAATTCTTGTAATTTAAACTCCGAACGTTAACTGTGTGTTTTGCTGCTATTAATTTAATAAAAGCGCCCTCTTAAGATTGTGAAAAACAATCAACCTATTAATAGTAACAAATAAATAGGTTGAATGTTTTGTTCGAGGTAATAGTAGTCCAGGTATAGTCACAACATTAGGTTTGGTTGGTTGGTTGTTTAGAATTAAGCACAAAGCTGCACAATGGGCTATCTGTGCTCTGCCCACCACGGGTATCGAAACCAGGATTTTAGCTTGTAAGTCCGCAGACATACCGCTGAGCCACTGGGGGGCCACAACATTAGGTACCCTGAGAGTAAGGCAGACTTCGATATGAAGTTTATAAAGTCCCAAGAATAGGTTTGTTTTTGTAAAACACAGAGGGCGAGTTAAAATAGCTGAATTTCCAAATTAATATAATAGTTGAATTAGTAAAGATTGAACTAAATCTGCGAATTAAAGAAACTCTATTAAGAAACCAAAACTGAAACCAAAAACTGATTCAGATGGTTAGTACTTCTATACTTTCACTATAACTGTAACGGTAAACATCACCACAAGGAGCGACTTACTTTAATTTACAGATATTCACATTTGTAATAATAAAAGTTATATATTCAAAGTACCTGCGACATCTCAAAAGTGTTTTTAATACCAGCTACCTGATGACGTTATATTAACAAATTATTGACTTATAAAAAGCATGATATGAAGTGATCTTTATTTGTCAGTTTCTTAAAGATTTGCACGTGCGAAAGGCATATGTTTATGAACACAATTTTCAGAACATTTAAATCTTGTGGATCTTGAAAGTCTCGAACGAATAATATATTTTTTTAAATTATAAGGTGAAACTGACCAGCTGTATTACATGATACCCGAGATTCTGGGGAGATTAGGGTTCCAGAAGATTCATAGTGCGTGACATACCATGTAATTTAAAGTGGTCAAACCACAAAGGTTATTTAGTTTAACAACCAAGACATTGTGTTGAGGTTTTACACAGTTTAAATAAACTTTGTTTTGATTTGTCTGATCTGTTGGGTTTTTTTTCACCAGCAGAAAGATCAATATACGATCATTCAGGGCAGTTATAAAAGTAAATGGAAAACCTTATTTTTGAATGGAGTACCCCATGAATTCGCGGTGAGTGCGGTTGACAAGATAGATGTCTTCTCTATAGCCTCTGAACTTAAAATTAGGAATAGATATTCCTAAAGGCCCGGTATGGCCAAGCGTGTTAAGACGTGCGCTTCGTAATCTGAGGGTCGCGGGTTCGCGCCCGAGTCGCGCCAAACATGCTCGCCCTCCCGGCCGTGGGGGCGTTATAATATTACGGTCAATCCCACTATTTGTTGGTAAAAGAGTAGCCTAAGAGTTGGCGGTGGGTGATGATGACTAGCTGCCTTCCCTCTAGTCTTACACTGCTAAATTAGAGACGGCTAGCACAGATAGTCCTCGAGTAGCTTTGTGCGAAATTTAAAAAAAAATGCCTTATGTATTTGTACGAATATTTGGAACGAACAAACTTATAAGAAGAAATATAAGACATCTTGTTTTCCTCACTTTTGTGACTGGCTTTAGTCGTTTTAATTGTAAGAATATCTTTACATTCTTGTAGAAGTTGTTAACAGCAACAGATATTAAAAAATGACGGCTCATAATTCAGAGTATTCAGAATATCGTTGAGTGTTTGAAACCTCAAGTGATTTCACGATCAAAGAAATGATTACTTACTTAAAACAATGCTACTACCACGCTGTGTTTGTGATGACGGTGTTCAGAAAGGAAGTATTTTTTTTTCCCATGTAATTTTACCGTATATGACAAAAAGGGTGCGAAACCAAACATCGGTTTTCAACCTATTTGTTATCAAGTATAATTAACTGATTCCATCGTTTCATTAGCTTTATTGTACAAGTTCGATCAAAGTGTGGTGCGCCAACAGTTGTGCACAGCAACTGTCCGTGCACCATTTGTCAACTGTGTCGTTCTTAAGAAGCCCCAGATACGAAAGCTATTGACTGCGTGGAATGGTTATAAGAACATTTCAGATGTTTTCGTTACAAGACGAACAATGTGGGGTTGGAGAGTGCAAGCAGAGAACACCTCACAGCAGCCGTCTGAACTGTTTCTACAACCACTCGTGAAAAGCAGTTCGCTCAGACTGAGAATACAAAATTCTTCATTTTCTGTCTCAATGATTTTTGTACGACTAAAATGAAGTATAAAAAAAAACGTTCAAAATAATATAGGATAAAAAAAACTCGTCGAAGAGAGTTGCAGATGTTAGATAGGAAACTCAGATTACGTGGTACGTAGCTCATTACGATAAAGCCTACATGGTTGTCAGACGTATAACAATAGCCGAGTATTTTTGTTTGTTTTGGAATTTCGCACAAAGCTACTCGAGGGCTATCTGTGCTAGCCGTCCCTAATTTAGCAGTGTAGAACTAGAGGGAAGGCAGCTAGTCATCACCACTTACCGCCAACTCTTGGGCTACTCTTTTACCAACGAATAGTGGGATTGACCGTCACATTATAACGCCCCCACGGCCGGGAGGGCGGGCATGTTTGGCGCGACCCTCAGATTACGAAGCGCACGCCTTAACGCTCTAGGCCATGCCGGGCACCGTAGCCGACTAACAAATCATTGTACAACAGTATGTTACGTTAAATACACTATTTTCTAACTGTGAATTTCTTGCGATGTTTTCAAGTTTTTAACTGTATGATATTGTTTAGCGTGGCTTCGACTCCAACAATTATAGCTTTTATTTCTGTTGTATCCAAAAGACGGTGCTGATAAGATAATATATTATTAATATTTTCACTAGTAGTTTAGATAATTAGATTATAATAGACCCCCTAAATGTTCTGCCATTGTTTTTTTTTAACTTTTATTGTAACATTTTTTTTAGGAAGTGATATAAAAGGAATAAAACAAATGTTAGGTTTTTAACTGTATGACTCGGAATGTAAAACTATTTAACTAAATGCTACTCGTATGATTTACTATATCACCTGTTCTCTTAAATACTAACAAATGTTCAGCTGTTGTTAACGTTTTTGTGTCAAACTCTCAAGAAATTGAAATATATTTAAAGCTTTGATCTGGAGTTGTGTTGGTTTGTCTGTTTTAAATTTCACGCAAAGCTTCACGAGGGCTATCTGCGCTTACCGTACCTAATTGAGAAGTGTAACACTTGAGGACAGGCAGAAGGAATTTTGTCTCGTATAAAAGCGCCATTTGTTCATTTAAGTTAACCGGTTCTTTGACACCAAAGGTTTAGGAATTTTATACCAAATGCGTTAAATTTACTTTCTCTGTTAATGGAAACTGACAGACATGCAAGACTTGAGTCCTACATCTGGTAGTGCCAGGTAGCAGCAGACAAGTTGCTGGTTGCCAGTGCTAGAAGCGTCAGTTTGTTCTGAGAAGAGAGATAAAATTGTTTGTGATTTAGTTTGTACTAACTAAAAGGTTTAAGTTGTTCATTTTTAAGAAAATCCTTCTCCGATATGGATAGATGGCTGAAGAAACATGCATCACACGAGAAAACCTCAAGTGATGAGCAAATACAGCCTAGTTTTATTAAAACTGAGTGTAATTGGTTTGTTTTGATTTTTACGAAAAGCTACTCGAGGGCTATCTGCGCTAGCCACCCCTAATTTAACAATGCAAGACTAGAGAATAGGCAGCTAGTCTTCACCATCTACCGCCAACTCTTGGGCTACTCTTTTACCAACGAATAGGGGGACTGACCGTCACATTATAACGCCACCCCCCTGGCTGAAAGGGAGAGCATATGTGGTGTGACGGTGATTCGAACCAGCGACCCTCAAATTATTTGGGGTCGAGCGCCTTAACCACATGGGCTTGACGGGGCCTGGCGTAGTAATAATCTAGTTTGGGTTTGTGGGGAAAATAGGAAGAAAAAAAAGTTTAACTATATGAATTAATTTTTATATGTGTAATAAAACAGCGATCTTAATTATTATTATTTTTGTATTAATTTAGAACATTTTCGTGTTTCCGTGCGTATGCTCGCCCTCCCAGCCGTGGGGGCGTTATAATGTGACGGTCAATCTCACTATTCGTTGGTAAAAGAGTAGCCCAAGAGTTGGCGGTGGGTGGTGATGACTACCTGCCTTCCCTCTAGAGTTACACTGCTAAATTAGGGGCGGCTAGCACAGATAGCCCTCGAGTAGCTTTGTGCGAAAGTCCAAAACAAACAAAATACCATGATCCACAAACACTCGTCATTTGTAATTATTTTTAAAGCATAACAGACGTTAAAAGCCATTTATAAAAATGAAACAAGGTAGCAGCATATGTAATTTTATATGATAATTACCCTATCGAATCTAAAATTATAGAATACCCAAGGGAAGTTTCAACACTGGCAACTGACTTTAATGGTGTTTTCTCGTGGTATATCGTAACGATTTAGAGTTTTTCTCCATGCATCGGTTCTCTATGATGTTCAAAGCATAAGTTAAGATAGAAGTTCTAATGGAAAATATTTTACATTTTATGAAACAAAAAATATATAATTTGATGTTAGAAAACCTTTATGTATTCCATATAGATTACTCGTTCAATAGACGGTAAGAATTGAATATTACTTTTATTTGCCATGAAAGTCACCATGTTCAGGACTAATATATTTTTCTCCCTTTAATTTAAATTTCAGAGTTACTTTAAACTTTGTGCACTTATGAAGATTTTCAAAAATGTTATTCATCTTTACAGCAAATTGTTTTAGTGAACATTGGTTTCAAAGTTTAAAGTCTAGCTTTAAATGGATGAATGGATATTTACAGTGTTCTAAAAGCACGTAGATTCAAGAAGTCCTGATAAAAATGAAATAGAAATCCTATAAACCGTGCGCTTTCGAAAGGTGGACTTTTCTTCTTCCGGAGCAAACTGAAAAACGAAAAGTCTACCTTTCGGGAAAGCGCTCGGGTTTTAGGATTTCTATTTCATTTTCATCCATTTACAGTATTATAATTTAGAATGTCTTAATTCTAATCATTCATTCACAATGACATTCATATAAGACATAAACTCTAACTAATCATTCACAGCGACACCATGTAGGACATCATCAACTCTAACTATCCATTCACAGTGGTATTACAGAATATGACGTGGCATCACCGTATAGCCACTGTTGAAAATGTCATAACCTGTTTTCATGTTTTTTTGTATTTATATATAAATCTATACGTGCTTGAATGGCGTTTATTTTAAGGTACTTTTAGCTGAAACTGACGATCTATCGATGGAAAATAAATTACTGTCCCATGATATACGAAAAACATACTGACCACTAAAATGGTCAGTTAAAATGGAATGAATTCAAACGTCTTGTAAAGTTTGTCCTTGTAGTTTTAGTTACTTAATATTGTAAGTCATTGATGACTTGAATCCGGTCTTGAAGTTGTGTCTCAGAACGGCTGGTACCAACACTTTCATTGATAATGTTCTTGAAGTTATGACACAGACGCCATCTTGTTTTTTCTCCGAAATTTGTATTTTCTTCTTCTTTTTTATTCATGGCCAAACTTAGAAATACAAAACTTTTACAAGATTATATCACAGCCATTTATTACACCTTTTTACACACTATACTAGAAGGGCAGAACTTTTACAAACATATATACGTAATAATATTGATTATTCGACACATTTTTAAAGAACTTTGAATATGTACAAGATGTCAAAAGTATAACCTCTACTCAAGGGAAGTTTTTTTTTTCAGACAAATTGTTCTTCAGACCTGGTCAGATTGTTAGAAACTGACTAGTTATACTTTGTCGCTTATGAGCAGTTGTACTTAGGAGTCTGAGGTTTATCATCCTCATTATGAAGTCCTTTGGTGAGAAATTACATACAACCCTGTATTACTGCGCAGTAAGATCAAATTGTAACTATAGCATCAGAATATAACATATAAGAACAGTCAGCACATTCTTTACAGTTCACGTGGAGCCATTACTAACTGTTAAGTAGGTCTCTCAAGAATCAACAGTGCGCCATCTCGTCATTGTCAACAAAAACTGTTGGCATCCACATCTCTCTTGTTGGTATCTGATATACGCCATCAACAAAATAACAAACAACAGCCTTGACCACCAATTTTGGATTCTATAAAAATTAATGGTTTTTATACGAACCAAGGCTCAAGAATGACCTTATGTTTGTGGACACGTTCAAGTTATGTATTTACAAGACACACTTTTCTATTTTATTCACGGTGGTTGAAGCAAGATAATTTATTTTTGAAAAGGAATATCGTTCTAATTCACACTGTCTTAAACACACAGACTTATCTCTTCAAATACTCCTGCTGTTGTTGATATTTTAAAATATTTTAAAAACTAATATCCGAATATAATTATTTTAAATATTTGATTTAATTTTAACCTTCTCTGTAGAAACCACAAGGAAATTATATTTGCTTAAACCTCTGAATTTACAGTTACCGCAACAAATAATAACAACTGTACTCGCGAGACTTTGTTTTCTCCAGAGTTATCACATCAAATGGACGAAAGTAATTGTTTTAACATAAATCTTCACATTGGACTGTCTTCGTGGTGTTGTAAGTCCGTAAGCATACCATCAACTTACAAGGAGGGTGGGGAGAACGTGGACGAAAATATGGAAGCAAATGTGATATTTGTTGTGTTAAAATTCTGTGCATACGTTATAGTTGTGACACAAGTCATGCATCGTCCTCTTTCAATAAACTAAACGGAGTTGGTGACACATGTCAAACATTTTCTTCAGCTAATAAGCTAGACGAATATTATGTGCTTAAGGCATCAGTACACAAGTCTGTAACGTTGGGTATATCAAATTTAAGAAATGTGCTTTAACAGCGCTCGTTATTTGGTGAGGAAATACCTTGTTAAACACGAAATCATCTCGAACTTTCACTAGTTTTTGTTTGAGGTCCAATATCTTCATATTTCTACAAATGTAATAAAAACTAATTAACTTCCCGAAACTTAACTTATTATTAGTTGATTATGCATTTACGTATAAATTCGTTTCGTTAGATGGTGTTTTAGTTAAGGTTAAGTTGATTCAAAACAACGAAATTTATATATCCAACGAAACGTTTTAGAAGTTGCCTGTGTAAAGGGCAATGAAGGTTTGTCTTGAACAAAATTACCCAATGAAGATTTGTCTTGAATAGAATTACCAAATCATATTACTCTGTTAAGGAAATTATTTAGTAGTTAAGTGTGCATTAACGCACGTGGCAAGACTGTGTAGTGTCCAGTAGCTAATTCGTAGCTCTATCTTTGGTTATCGTTTACGTTATATGCAGCTGAATCGAGAATGTATCATACACAGCAGCTGATTCGTTCTTAGAAAAGGTTGTCTCAAAAATATTCCAATTACAGCTACAAAAACTGTATCACATCCAGCAGTTGTGTCGTAACTATCACAAACTTTGTCTGAGTAACAACTACGACTAAGTCACGTGGTAAACAATGCAACATCTAGGATCCTATTCAAGGATATAAGCCTTTGTCACATACAAGCGAACTACATCCTTTAAAAAACTACGTCACAACAAACAAGAACGTCACAATTAATCGAATGTCAGCTGTAATTATGACGCATCAGTCTTCCAAGATTCCACTGTAGTAAAATGATTCACAGATCAAAGCAGCTGTGTAACGCAAACCATTTAAGTCGCTAAGTAGCTGTCGAGAACAATGACCGGGAGATAGTTGTTAGAGATGGTATGGCGATGATTAATGGTTGCCAGACACAACGCCGTAGCTATAGTAACCGACACTTAGCAGCAATTCGCAGGACGATCGCTACATGGAATGTTGGCTTCAGGATGGCAGAAACGATAGTAGAGCTGCATGAAAATTATACCCAGAGCAAAACTGCCAAAGACACCGATTAGGGCAGGCAAATGGTACCACACATTTGGGTCAGTTCTAACGTACCACAAGACAATCATTGACAAGTTCTCTATGAATACAATGATGTAATAAGCCAGATACTTGATGCGAGTTGGTTCGTCCTTCACGTTCAAGAAGCAGAACAGGTAGACAGCTCCAATCACCATGTTAAACAGGTACTCTTCACACTGACGTTTCTCACCTGTCTCCGAATCACAAAAGCTGGTCTGTTGGTGCATCACCCACACCGTCATGATGCCCCAGTGCCCAATGCACACTGGGAACATCCAGTACCCGTATTCGGAAGCAAACAGTGCCAGAGACAGCACCCTGGCAGCTGTGGTACAGTAGCGCCACAGAAATTGGATACTCGTGCCGACCCAGGTCATGTTCCGCTTGTCCTCGACTGACCGTCGTAAGGCTCTATGATATGATGCTAATGACCACGACAGCTCAAATAGAGACGACGCTACTGACGCCAACTGGATACCCACTGTAAAGTGAAAGATATTTAGATTATTCATAAGTGAAAGAATATGTCCAGCAATACATATATTTTTAAAAAACTGGGAAACTTATTGGAACCCTAAAAAAAAGGATGATAAATAATATAATTTTTATTTAAATAAAAAATACTAATAAAAAACAAAGCAAAACACTTGAGTTTCAGATTATTTTTTTCATATTTATTTTAAATTGTCCAATCACAAGTCGTTGCCAACGGGGTCTTTCAATCAACACCAGAACTGACAGGTTGATAGACAATACGTTTTGTTTTATCTATTATTGATCGAATGTTAAAAACACTCTAATTAGTCTCTTTCTGACTGATATTCATAAATAAAAATATAAGCTAAACACTATGTTTCTCAAGTTATCTGTTGTTATATTAGGTAAAGTCATATAGCAGATAAGCAGTTTAATCTCCTGGTACATATAAAGCTCAGATATATACCTAGCTAACATTATGAAATTATAGAATTTTTAAATATTTATTAACCTTTGTGGCCCGGCATGGCTAGGCGTTTAAGACACTCGACTCGTAATCTGAGGCTCGCCTTTTCAGTCGTAGAGGCGTTACAGTGTGAAGGTGAATCCCACTATTCGTTGGCAAAAGCGTAGCCCAAGAGCTGGAGGTAGGTGGTGATGACTAGCTACCTTCCCTCTAGTGTTACACTGCTAAATTAGGGACGGCTAGTGCAGATAGGTCTCGAGAAGCTTTGCGCGAAATTCAGAAATAATCCTACAGTTAGTGATATCGAGAAACCCACTTGTTGAGAACTTTTATATGCAAAAACGGCTCGTTTGGGTTCAGAAAAAATTTTTAAATAGAAGAGCGAACAACGTTTCGACTTTCTTCGGTCATCGTCAGGTTCACTGCACATAAAAATCCTACAATTAACCTTTGTTCATATGCAAAACGTAAGGGATTTAATTATGGTTTTAGGAGCCACTAACACCTTGGAGTTACAACGTTGTTTTATTACAGTAGGTCGTAATGATCACACTAACCTGTCCAAAGGTCGTTTGGTACAACCCCTCTTTTAGCTAGGATGTATATTTGTAGAACTAACTGAGGTGCAGACTCCATAAAGCTTTCAAACAGGGACAGGAGAGAAGTATCTCTGTCCTCTAGAATCACTAACTGGTAGTAGTCGACATTGTCGTCCATCGTCCCTTCTGGTGTTCTTCGAAAAGTCAAATTCCATTCTCTCGCCCTTCGCTGCTTTTGTCGGCGCTCTCTTCTGCTTCGAAGTCCATAGATCATAAGGTCGATATATCTACGAAATATCACAAAATCACATATACAAGAGTAGTTCTAAACAGCATTTCGGTTTTTCTTAACTCACTAGAAATGTTAACATAAAAGAATTTAAGATTTTATTGTGAGCTATTAATCCAGAACTCTTACGTATAGGAGTGATTTATAATGATCCCAGAACCTCTAAGTGGAATTTTTATAGGCATGTTTGCTAATAAAGGTTACGTTTCCGCTACAGTTTTGGTGAAAATGTGATCTGGGATGAATTGTCGTTCGAGGTTCTCGTCTTTCAAAAGCAGAAAGTGTTTTATTTTAGGAAAGGTTAAAAAGGAGACAAGTCATGGGTCGACACGAATCGTTTTAGTGCGAGAAAATATCTGATAAGTCATGTGTGAAAATAAGACACCTTATTCTTAGGAAATGAAAGAAAACGTTACGTACCAACAAATGATATCTTATTGTTTAAAAATACAAGAAAGTCACATGTCTAAAGAAAGTACCTGTTTGTAAATAAATATATAAAAATCATTCGGCAACAGAAGGTATCCCATTGCTATAGAATATAAAAATGTCACCTAACAACAGGAAACATATTATTGCTATGAAACACTAAAGAATAGTTACATTGCAACAGAATGTATCTCATTATCAGAAAAAATCAAATAAACACCATGTGCAAGACGAAAGAATATTACTAAGAAACATTAAGGAAAATGTATACTCCAACATAAAGCACATTATTTGTTTGTAGGTTAACAAAAGAGAAAATTTTGTTTGTAAGCCTTCGTCTGGTTCGTTAACATAATATAATATTTAGGGTAAACAAGGGATCTGTTGGCCAATTTTGACTGTCCCTTCCTCTAAGACGAACTAAAACTATTAAACAATTTAAAAGACAGTCTTTATCATTCATATATTTATCAATATTTATTTTAAATACACTCAAATTTACTGCTTTCACAACATATGAAAGTAGCCTATTCCATAGGCCAAACACTGTATTTGAAAAATAAGATCGTCTTAGCTAACTGGCTTCTAACTTGCCAAAATCTATATTTGTATCCCATAATTCCATAATTCCCATGATGCACCAATATTATCAGTCTATTTTACAATCTTAAACACTTCAATCGGATCCATTCTAACTCTTCTTGTTTTATAAGATAAATCAGTTTTAAGGTTCATATTCTCTCCTCATATGACAATCCCTCAATCTCAGTCCCATTCTAACAACCCTTCTCAGAATCCTTTCCATCATTTCAGTATCTTTTCTAAGGTAAGGAGCCCAAGACTGAACACAATACTCCAAATGTGGCCTAAACAGTGACCTATACAATGGAATTATAACATCTTTAGATTTGGTTTCAATACTTCTGTAGTTACAACTTAAAATCATATTTTCTCTACTGTTAGCAACAGCATGCTGACTGTATAGCTTAAGAGACTGAACAACCATTACTCCAAGACCCTTTTCTTTCACAACAATTTTAAGGTCATTCATGTCAAACTCATATTTTTAATTCAAATTTTGACACTCCGCATGCAATATCTTACATTTATTATAACTAAAATTCATCTGCCATTTATTTTCCCAACTCACTAAATGATCTAAATCCTTTTGCAAAGCGGCACCATCTTCTTCACAGCCAGTTATTTGGTGAAGTTGGCCGTGTGGTAGAATTGTAATTTTCAAATTTGCCTGTTCGGATTCGAATCCATGAGACAACACTAAGTATCTCTTGAATATTAAGCTGTGTGTATACTATAAGAGTTTTGCTTGTTTGTTTTTTTTAAATTTTGCACAAAGCTACTCGAGGGCTATCTATGCTAGCCGTCTCTAATTTAGCAGTATAAGACTAGAGGGAAGGCAGCTAGTCATCAACAACTCTTGGGCTACTCTTTTACCAACGAATAGTGGGATTGACTGTCACATTATAACGTCCCCACGGCTGAAAGGGCGAGCATGTTTGGCGCTACGGAGATGCGAACACGCGACCTTCAGATTCCGAATCGCACACCTTAACACGCTTGGCCATGCCGGGCCACTATATGAGTAGAAACAATTCTTTAACGTGGGCAGTAAGGTGTTACTGTTTGCTTTCCCTCTGGTCAGTAGTTCAAAATTAGTGATGGCGACATTTGTCCTTTAGTGAATTTGTTGTAAATACAAACACGAATCCAGCGAAGAGAGAAATAAAATTTAACGTTATACCCACAATGTCATTAATTTTAGCTGGTGTAGACTTTGCCATTTGTCTTATAAAAGATTACTTCTTAACTTTAGGGCTTGCGAACTATTCTACACCGTACTATCTTTCGGAATGAGTCAGTTCTCTTAGGGGGGGATAAGGAAGAAGGATTCATGAAATTACAGAGTAATTAATTTCATGACTTCAGACAAGAAAATGGGCTTGATGGCTGTACAACGTTTACTTAGACTTGTCATGATCCATAGTGTCGCGTGAGTCATTTTAACAAAGACTTTTGATATTACAGTACAAGTGCCTTTATCCTACATTCAAGCAATCTGCCTCATTGCATGAAAATAGTCATTGTACTTTAATGTAATTGAATGACAGCCATCTCAGAGGACATTAGACTGAAGTACTTTACATTAGAGATTGTGCTCTTCAGCATACTCCAGAAACGTGCGCGTCTATTATCTATAAGATATAACAATGTGATGAATCAGGAGTGACTTCTAATGAAATTGTTATTTAAACATTAACGTTACACGGGCCGAGATCAGACGTCTTCAAGTACTTAAGTGTCTCGGTTTTGGCGCGAAATGTCATTATCTCTTCTCATTTGCAAGGCAAACTCTGGGTTAGTTGTGTATAAAAGTAGGAGATCCACATATAATGAGACTTTAATGATCGAACATCGAAGACTTCTTCCTGGCATAACGTTAGAAAATAGTAATATCGATTAGCAGAAAGTTATTTACAATAGCAAGCAGTGTGTGTTCAGCGTGACTAAAATATACATATGCCGGGGTGGCTTATGACAGATTTAAAAGAATAAAAAAAAACTTTTAAATTATACATATTCTAAATAAGCAATGATTTACATATGTGATATGCATCTGATGCCAGAGAAAAGGAGTCTAGATTCTTTATTACATAGAGATAGTGTAAAACCATTTATCTTCTTTCGTCGCTGTGTAGTAATAGGAAAGTGAAACTGAAGTGTATCAGAAAATAGCATTTTTTGGTTGTTGTTTTTGTTTTGAATTAAGCACAAAGCTACACAATGTGCTATCTGTGCTCTGCTCACCACGGGTATCGAAACCCGGGTTTTAGCGTGTAAGTCCGCAGATATACCGCTGAGCCACTGGGGGGCAAATTTTTTGGTAATATAAATATTGTTGATTCTTCTTTACAACTTTGTATTGCAGCTTTGTTTAATAGGTGTTATTTTATTTTGTTCGACATAATTTTTAGGGAAATAATAAAAAGCTTTATCAGGTTAAATTTCGTTAAATTTTGCAGAAAGGAGAGAAGCCACTGAGAATAAAAACACTGGTTGTAATTTCAACGGTAAAATTTTAAAGTTTATTTTAAAATACTTGTTGTTGCGACTATAAATCCACTATTACAGTCAAATAATGAGAACCAACACATCATTGTTAGGGTGGAATATTTTTGAAATTTGTGAGAGACTTGTGCGATACAACAAAAACGTATCAGTTGGTTTTAAAAAGGTGACTAATAATTATTTTACAGGTGCTTAGAATCTCTCAGAGATCTTCATAATAAATAGGACTCAACTTTGAATTGGTTTGGTTTCAATTTCTTGCAAAGCTACACGAGGGCTATCTGCGCTAGTTCTCCCTAATTTCCTAATTTAGCATTGTAAAAACTAGAGGGAAGACAGTCATCACCTCCAACCGCCAACTCTTGGGCTACCCTCCAATGAATAGTGGGATTGTCTGTCACATTGTAACGCCCCTACGTCTAAAAGGGCGAGCATATTTGGTGTGACGGTGATTGAGACCCGCGACAGATTACGAGTAGAGTGCCTTAACCACCTGGCCATGCCGGGCCTACTAAACTTTAAGACTGTGATGTTATGTGTAACGTGTAAGAAGTTTCATCCTTTATCAGATGGGTTTTAGAATGATAGACTGTATTAAACCAGTCAATAATGCTTTTGAACAAGAAACAAAAACGAAATAGAAAAAAATATACTCTCTAATTAACAAACTATGAGACCTCGATACATGAAGATGTGGAGTCTTTCATAACTGGCCGGATTGCGAAGATATCTTTGGATTTCCTCTAATTATCCCGAAGAAGATATGTCTGAACAAACCTACACCACTCACATGATAGATGTCTCTAAGAGTATCTCTGACTTTGGATACAGGAAATGTTGCAGTCAGTTTTAAGAAGCATTATGATTTCACTGTTTGCGTTTCACCGTGTGACTTGATAACTCCAGAAGAAAGGAGCACATATCCATCGTTTTACTGAAGTTAATAAAGGCTTAGATGCAGTGGTAATATATACAAGCAATGAAAGTTTGTTCAAAAGAGTAAACGTGCCAAGCCGAATATTATTTATTGTGACCAGTGATGAGTAGTTGACGATTGTTCTTTAAGCATTATACAAGTTGAAATTAAGATATAGATTGATATGATTCGTGATGCTGAGCGTGAGGTATTATAGTCAAGAATTTAGTTTGGGGAGAAAAATTCTCTCTTGCTTCGAGAGTAGACAAAAGATCAAGGTATTGAAGATAAACCGACCAGATCAACTGTAACAAAGAATCAATATACTGAAGATAAAATAACCAAAGCAATTTATCAGGTCTACTGTAACAAGTGATGAATATCCTAGAGATAGAGTAACCAAAGCAAATTACCAGATGAACACGCAACAAAGAATCAATATACTGAAGATAAAATAACCAAAGCAATTTATCAAATCAAATTGTAACAAAGAATCAATATATTGAAGATAAAGTAACCAAACCAATTTATCAAATCAAACTGTAACAAGTGATCAATATCCTGGAGATAAAGTAACCAAAGCAAATTTCCAGATGAACACGCGACAAAGAATCAATATACTGAAGACAAAGTAGCCAAAGCAATTTATCAGATCTACTGTGACAAGGCATCGTTATAGGCAAAAATAATGTGCAAAATAGATTTCAGTTGCAGTAATCTTTCTGTTTATATATATAAACAGAAGAATTAGAAGTAATGAGTGTTTAACATGCGCCACTGCTTTTGGATAAACTTGACGCTATTTAACGAGAAACCCACTGAAAGTAAAATTGTATTCTAAAGACTTCTGATATGGGTGTTAAAACTTTCAATGAAAGTAAAATGTGGAACAACGTTTAGACCTTCTTCGATCATCTTCAGGTTAACATTGTTTGCAAAGTTAACATTACCTTAATGGGCGCATATTTTTCCTTGTAATAATACTGTTCATATAACTATGTAAAACCATGACGGTGGTTGGTAAACTCTATAATGTGAAATCACTATTATGTATCTTTTCACAATGTTTCCGTCTTATTATTATACTAAAGTTTTTATAACAAACAACTAATCTTGCTCGCGATATCAAAGCAAAAATCCATTCTAAAAATAAACATTGTCAGAATACCGTAATGGATGGTATCAGTTGGTGCAAAACAGAAATTCGCAAACGAATGCGAGGTTATTAGGATATTTGGCTGGTTTTAGATTAAAACTTAAACGTGTTTTTTTACCACTGGGTTTGTAATCGACGCGGTGAAATACCTCGTGCGACAAGCAGCATGTTGAGGTCATCCCTCCTTCTCTGCGATCCGTTTTTAACCCAAAACTCCGCAAGGAAATCAAGTTTTCCCGCCGAGCACTATATGATATTTCGCAACTTGTAATCATAAAAACTAAGTCTTGTTCTGGCGCCAACACTCTAGCAATCTGAAGTTTTTTCATTAAAATGCAAATCAACATTAAATGAATATGGAGCTCTCAGGCGTTCAAGGTGGGAGTTGCTTTACGTAAAAACGATTATTAGTAGTCAAAGATAAATAGATAGATGCGGATACGATATATATAATCTTTGTTTTTGCCATAATACACATTTATTGTAATAAGGCAGAAACACTTTAAAATATCAATTGATAATTGATAGAGAAAATTTCTAGGATCAAATTTTAACACAAAGTATATTTTTAATTTCTTTTTTAAATATTTAGGCCATGTTGAAGTTGAGATTCAATCTTTATCCATAAAACATATCTCATGTACTCCAATATGCTTTACAAACATTAAAACAAATGGCTTATTTAGAGAGTTCAGTTTTGTAAATGTTGTTGTCCTAAACCCGAAACAAGCAATAACTGAGCAACTCACATAATGAGAATGTTTCCAGTACAACATGAAAGATGTTATTATAAACATTGCCCAATAGAAAGTATCGACCATTACCTACTAAAACCCTGAACTTCAAGAGTTTGCCTAATTGTAGCCTAATGCTAAGCTACAGGGCCTAGCATTACCAGCCGATTAAGGTACTGAA
Source organism: Carcinoscorpius rotundicauda (assembly GCA_011833715.1). Lineage (NCBI taxonomy): Eukaryota > Metazoa > Arthropoda > Merostomata > Xiphosura > Limulidae > Carcinoscorpius > Carcinoscorpius rotundicauda. The sequence continues at coordinate 159,862,496 of CM022392.1, read as the reverse complement.
TTCGTAATATGAGGGTCGTGGATTCGAATCCCCTTCACACCAAACTCGCTCGCACTTTCAGCCATGGGGGCGTTATAATGTTACGATTAATCCCACTATTCGGTGGGTGGTGATGACTAGCTGTCTTTCCTCTGGTGTTACACTGCTAACTTAGATACGACTAGCGCAGGTAGCCCTCGTGAAGCTTTGCTCGAAATTAAAACAATCAGACAAACATATGAAAGTACAGTGTTTGAAAGTTGTACAGACTGGTTTGTTACTATTCTCACTGGATGTCTATACGATTTGATAAAACTACACAAAGCTGTTTTTGTTCATGATGACGAGAAACCCATTTGAAGTAACAAAGAAGGTCGAAACGTTTTCTACTTTATTTTAATAAAAGTTTTAATACCCGTACCAGCCGTTTTGAGATACAAATTACAGCTTCTAATGTAAATTTTTAGTAGAGAAAAAACTAGACCAGCTGCTAACGTATGTGTATATGACTTAGAAGCTAAATAAATATTCAACAGCTCCCAATGTATTTCTGTATGACCTGAGAGATAAATAAATCTATGATTTGTTTGTTTATTAGCTATAACAAGGGTTATCTGTGCTTTGCCCACCACGAGTTTCAAAACTCGGTTTTTAGTGGTATAAGTTCGTAGAAATACCGCTGGGCCATCGGAAGCAAAACCTACAATAACTTCTAATATATGTCTATACGATTTGAAAAGTATAGAGACCAACAGTTAAAGCCGTTAATGTAAGCATACAGCAGTGGCTGATATCTTAATGATTTAGAATAAAGTAATATACTTTATTACATATGCATGCAAGGCGTAACAATGCAATACAATACTTATACTGTTAAAAGATGTGGTTTATGGAGGTTTTGTAACTTTGCTTAACGAAGTCTTATCCGTAATTTGTCTGAAGAAAAATCCATAATTCTCACCATAGAGGTCACCGAACGTCAGCCAAAGCTGGAACATCGAGAAATAAACTAGCTTCAAAAGCCACTTATTTGGGATTAGTCTTCTAATAACTTAGTTCGAAGTAGTGAGAAAAAATTCTAGAATAGTAGCTGGTCGCTAGAGTTTTTAACTGAGTAACAGGTTCAACTTTTCAATAAACATTTGTTTAACCGTCTTGATTAAACTCTGTAATAAGTAATGAATATTTTAGAATGTTTAGATAATTCTGAAAATGTTTGAAAAGTTTTCTCCTAAAAGTTTATTGATCAAAGTCTTTCCACGAACAACAAGCGTAGGTTGCAATAAATGAATATATTTCAACACTGTAGTGTTGAAACTAAATCAGATTTTATATCAGAAAACTGTTGAAAAAGGAAAAGTCGAAGGAATTCTCAATAGTCGCGGCACTTGAAATTCTTTAGGTAGGATTAGAGTAAAATAATCTTTGAGATCTTGAGCTTGGTTTATTATATCAATCGAAGCGGTTTGACCTTCGGACTACAAGTTCCGGCATGGCCAGGTGGGTTAAGGCGTTCGACTCATAATCTGAGGGTCGCGGGTTCGAATTCCCGTCGCACTAAACATGCTCGCCCTTTTAGCCGTGGCGGTGTTATAAAGTGACGGTCAATTCCACCATTTGTAAGTAAAAGAGTAGCCCAAGAGTTGACGGTGGGTGGTGATGACAAGCTGCCTTCCCTCTAGTTTTACACTGCTAAATTAGGGACGGCTAGCATAGATAGCCCTTGAGTAGCTTTGCGCGAAATTAAAAACAAACAAACCAGAGTCCAAAACTGTAATTAAATCTTAAATCGGCCATTTGATTAGTATTTGTTATTATTGCACGTGCGTATCAGTATATCTCTTTTTATTTTTGTAGCTTATCATCGATCTATATCATAGCGACCAACAATGCGCTACAAAGTGGGTCAATACTTATTATATTGTACGGCAAACGTACAGGGACATAAGCTTGTCAAAGTGAAAAAAAAACAAAAATACTAGCGTAGCTGATAAAATCCACTTGGATGATTTTGTGCAACAGTAATGAATTCATTTGCGCTTCTCCTACAGCAGGGATCATATTTCGAGTTTTATTGTCATAAACATTCAAACTTACTGTCAAGCCACTGGGCGCGAGCTCTTTAATTGTCTTACACGTACTTACTTGTAAAAGTTACAAAGTTTATATAAGATTTTACTGGACCTTGAGTGTAAGTATTAAGTAAACTATTGTAAATTCTAGTGTGAAGTTTTTCCTCCGCTGGAACAGCGGTAAGTCTACGGATTTACATTGCTAAAATCAGGGGTTCGATTCATCTCGGTGGACTCAGCAGATAGCCCAATATGGCTTTGCTATAAGGGCACACACCTACACTATGAAGTTTTACTCTGACTCACTTAACAATTAAATGGCAGGTAAGACTTAACATCTACTTTTAAGATTACGGAATATTTTTACAGTGAGCAACAATAGTAACTTACGCCAAGGTGTAATTAATTCTATGCCCAATTTCAAATTGGATGTCCACTTTAAATTTATTCATGATAGTTAATTACAATTTATCAGGTTTTTGAAATATCAAATCACAAACCTGATGACAGGTCCTAACAGAAGAATGTGGAAAAAAACACGCACTGTCCAGTCTAGTTTGGACATTTTTGGTCTTTGGACATTTGATGAATGGCTTTTACGCTCCTCTTGGTCGTGCATGTACCAACGGAGGCTAAAGGCATTGACCGTAAGACCTGGAATAACAGTGATCGCTAAGGTTAGTCCAAACCACCACGAGTTTCCCTCCAGATGTAAGAAATAACACACTGCGATGTCCGTGCCGATGTCAATGGTGTATGAGAAAATACAGACAAGAGTGAAGAAAGCGCTGACCAGAGAAAAGGCTCCTGTGTGGTCCACCTGTCTGCCGAAGATAAATTCCGTTTGATGGAGTGGAAAACCGTGACATGGATAATGGTGGTCCTGTAAGATTGTCTCAATATGAGCTCCCTCGGACACGTGGGGTGAAGGCCGTATTTCTTCCTGTGGTCTTCCTGCCTGATACCCCTGACTCCTCTGGTAATGGAGTTTCCGATTATAACGGATATCATCCCAGTAGGTGGGATCCTGCATCTCCAACTCATTTACAGCTACCATTGGGTGTCTGTCCACTAAAAAAAAGAAAGAAAAAAGACACTTAATAAGAGTGGTCTGGCTTCATGTCTTTAGTATTTTAACTTCCATTATAGAAAATATCGTTTTGTGTGTTCTGAAAGTGCACATTATTATTGCCATTATTTTCTAATTAACTGGACGTCCTGGACTTAGTAAGACGAAAACCCTACAAGATACAGAAAAGTATCTTGTTCGATACTCGTCAGTTTATCGAAACGTATAATTTACAATTGGATCATAAGTGCAGAAATGTGAATGTAACCAGTTTTGAGTTCTATCACTCAATTCCAGACAACAATACGAACACGATCAAATGCCCCTATCATCGTAGTGGTGAAAAAGCATGATTCTTTAGACTAAAAATAACACATTATCGTTGCGAGATGGCGGTGAGATACACTTCGGATGTTAAGTAACTGGTAAATGAACCAAAGGACACAAATGTAGGTACAAGAAAGTTACCCACACAATTACTCCACTTCTAGAAATGTACAGTATTGAAATAGCACATGAGAACGGATCGGCTTTTGCCATGTCTTATCTCGTTCGATAGTTCTTAACAGCTGTTTTTGACTACAAGATACCCGCAATTTTGAATTCGGGAAAAGCTTATTCTAAGTTATTATTTTGCACACCAACTAGGAAATTACCACATCACTGCATTAATAAAGTTCGAGCTAACATCTGAACCATCCCATTAGCAGTATATGCTATTGATATGCTTAAGGTAACAGGAAATTAGCTTAAAAATAAAAATAAGTTTTTAAAAATATATGATAATTTTGTATCTACTTAAAAATACGTGTCCATGATCACAAAATAAGTGAATGTTTACATTTGATATTCAACATTAGGTGTTAGCTTGTGATATACGTATGCTAAAGTAATATTGAAATTTTTATTTTTTATTGCCATATATGATTGTACAATTTTTGTCAAAACACCAATGAGAAACAGGTTACACCTCGAAGTTTTTTCTTCTCAATTATATATTGCATGCTGTCAGTGTTCTCAATGCTTACCTATATTTTCTGTAGTGCAAAAAGCCAAAGTAACGCGATATAATATATATACATATTGGGATGATATTTAATCTCATAAATAAGCTAAATGCAAATAAACTTCACCCACACAATTATACCATCTTCAGTAACTTTAACAACTGTAACTGTACCAGCAGAATTACGAGGTTGTTGACTTTAAACTCTTTAATTTTTACCACTTGTAAATAATCATGTCATATAAAAAGGAAATATAGCGCCATCTACTGTTTATTACGGACTTTGAGCACAAAAGCAACAAGTTGAGTCTCAAAGAGAAATTTAACCAGTTTAAAAACATGTGTTGCAAAGTGCTTATTTTAAATACACTGTGTAACAGAATTTTTACTTTTTTTTCTTGTTCCTGGGCAGAAAGTGTTATTTCCCAATTGCTTATGCCTAAAGTAAATGGAAAAGACCTATTTTTCTCTACAAACTTTCCTTTGTAACCTGGAAACGTATGACAAAAACATGGCGGGAGACTATATTTGGGGGTTGGTACGTGAAAGTGATTTACATTACAGTCGCAAATCTCGAAAAACTACTCGCTTCTAAACATATTTGTATAACTTTAGCATAAATACATGTAAATCTTAATTCATACGTTGTTTTATTAAGACCTTATGTAAATTAAAATGTGCAAATTTGCCCGTTTTTATATAGAAGATAGGTTAATTTATTAATTTCATTATCCAGGCCACAAAAGCAAAGTTTGAAGGGAAAAATGACCATTTTATGTTCTTGTGCAACATAAGCAATTAAGAAGTAACACATACTCCCCGGGAACAAAATTTGTGTTATATAGTGTTATTACTCTTTGAGTACAAAGCAGTGGGTAAAAATAATTACATTTTAACCAGATAAGATTTTTTAAGTACACACACAAAAAAAACGACAACTCGTTATGCATATTGTTGTTTATTAAAATTCATCAGCATTCTTAACCATGCTAAGACGCAACTATTCAAAAAGTATTATTAAAATCCTATCACTTTAAGTGTTTAGAGGTAGCGATGGAAAATGTTGCAAAAAATCACTATCTAACCCATAGAAATAACATGTAAACGTTACGAACTAAGCTTCTGTGAAAATAATTTAGAATTATTGTCCTTCAGAACTTACTGGTAGTTTCATTCATTTGTTTACACACTTTAAACGTCAGTTAAAGGACATACTTGTCTCCAGCAGTGGATGCGACACCATTAAAAAGAAAAAGTAATATACATGATAATAAGGTTATCATGATAATTAATGTGCCATGGATTGAAATTAAACTGCCAAGAGCAGCTGAGGCTAGGGCAAGACAGTCTTACAGCTTCGAGGATGATAAACTTGTAATAGAAGTGAAAACTCTTACTGTAAAACTCTATCCCTCCTTGTGTGTTTTATTTAATCTCACTCAAAGCTGCACGAGGGCTATCTGTGCTAGCTGTCCCTACTGTAGCAGTGTAAGACTAAAGGAAAAGCAGCTAGTCATCACCACCCACCGCCAACTTTTGAGCTACTCTTTTACCAACGAATAGTAGGACTGAGCGTTATATGTTAATGCCCTCATCGTTGAAAGTGCGAGCATGTTTGGTGTGACAAGGATTCAAACTCGCAACCCTCGGATTACGTGTTGAACGCCCTAACCACTTGGTCATTTACTCCTGCTTTTGAGATGTAAATTCAACATTGGTGCTCTCTGCAGTCAGGTGCGAGTGTGAAATATTTTGCAGGTTCTGACTGAAAGACTCTACCGTGGAGAGTAACATCTCTTCATTATAGTTGTTGTAATGAAAGACTCTACCGTGGAGAGTAACATCTCTTCGTTACAGTCGTTGTAATGAAATACTCTACCGTGGAGAGTAACATCTCTTCGTTACAGTCGTTGTAATGAAATACTCTACCGTGGAGAGTAACATCTCTTCGTTACAGTCGTTGTAATGAAAAACTCTACCGTGGAGAGTAATATCTCTTCGTTACAGTCGTTGTAATGAAAAACTCTACCGTGGAGAGTAATATCTCTTCATTACAGTCGTTGTAATGAAAAACTCTACCGTGGAGAGTAATATCTCTTCGTTACAGTCGTTGTAATGAAAAACTCTACCGTGGAGAGTAACATCTCTTCATTACAGTCGTTGTCGTAACTATAGACTTATGCTAACACCTTTTTGTCATGACTCTATTCACGAGAAATTATTTTAAAACGGCCACATTCAGGATAACTAAAACATTTTTTTTTCTGATAATTATTTGTACATTTGCTGTATATGCCTCTCCCTTAGGGGCAGAGCGGCATGTCTGTAGACATATAGCGCTAAAAACCGGGATTCGATAACCGTAGTGGGCATAGTACAGTTAATCCACCGCGTAGCTTTGTTTACTACAAACTGTTTTATGTTATTATGTGGTAAAGGGACAACAAGAAATGTTACTCACATTCGTACTTCATACTTGTGAAGTTTACTACAAACTGTTTTATGTTATTATGTGGTAAAGGGACTACAAGAAATGTTACTCACATTCGTACTTCATACTTGTGAAGTTTACTACAAACTGTTTTATGTTATTATGTGGTAAAGGGACTACAAGAAATGTTACTCACATTCGTACTTCATACTTGTGAAGTTTACTACAAACTGTTTTATGTTATTATGTGGTAAAGGGACAACAAGAAATGTTACTCACATTCGTACTTCATACTTGTGAAGTCTGGGCTTTTCTTGAACTGTTTGAAACCAAGTTTTTTTCAACAACATTCAACCTTTCTTCTCGATATAAAAAAGTGTAATAATATCGCAGATATAACATGCAAGCTGCTTTGAAAATATTAGCAAGAAAAAAGGGAAACATTACTCTAACAGTCGTATTTGAACACTGATACGAGTAAGTAGAGGTGTGCTTCATTATTACTGATTAATAATGACGTAGTAAGACTTTTTATTGCTATCTCGAACAAATTCTATTTTAATCAATAAATACATGTCAAAGATTGTTATTTATTTCGTGTTGAAGAAGAAAAATAGATAAAATAAAAAAACACGCTGAGTGAAGGTCAAAATGGGGCAAATAAAACACCAAGTAAAATATGTTTTGTTGTGAATTGTTGTTATTTTGTATCGAGTCAAACGTCTCAAGGTTTTCACTGAAGTTCTGTATGAACTTCTCTGAATTATATTATAATTGCTGTTAATTAACTGAATAGAAATATGTGCCGTCCATTTCATGTAATAAAGTTTGACGTCCGATGGGAAATAGTGGTTATCGTGCTGCTTGACTGTGAACCAGAGGGCGCTGTTATCACAAAATTACTCTTTATGCGAGACTAAACAGACCTTGGACAAGTTTTAACAAATTTCGGAAATGGACATAAATCTTGGTTATAAATATTTTCGTAACAACACAGACCACCTAATGACTAAATTGGACATCACGTAGGCCATTAGCACCAGTATCATCAGAACACAATTATATAAATGCGCATTTCTTAATGTAGTGTTAGTTCGTTTCCATAAGTCTGTGATTCAAGAGCAAAGAACAATCAACCGGATGTAACCATAACTTTAAAATGTCGACGATGCCGAAATCGAATCCCTATGTTTGTCGTTCTGGGCCAGTCATGGCCAGGTGGTTAAGCATTCGACTCGTAATCTGAGGGTTCGAATCTATGTTACACCAAATATGCTCGCTCTTTCAGCCGTGGGGGTGTTATAATGTGACGGTCAATTCCACTATTCGTTGGTAAAAAAGTAACCCAAGAATTGGCGGTGGGAGGTGATGACTAGCTTCCTTCCCACTGGCAATTAGGCTTTGTACGGCAGAGTCACAAAGGGCTATCTGCTCAGCCCACCGAGGGGAACCGAACCCCTGATTTTAGCGTTGTAAGTTCGGAGACATACCGCTGTATTAACGGGGGGGGGGCAATATGAGAGAGTTTAACAGGTATTTACTTTCTGTGAGCCATAGATCTAGACTACACGGAAAAGCCATGTAAAATAATAAAAAAAATTTCTAACACATATGTTGCCGCATATAGTTATTGAAATCAAAAGTTTTCTAAACACACATCTAGGGTCATAAATTTGTGTAAGTTAAAAGCTTGTTATAACACAAACATATTGGCCCGGTATGGCCTAGCGTGTTAAGGCGTGCGCTTCGTAATATGAGGGGCGCGGGTTCGCGTTCGATTCGCGCCAAACATGCTCGCCCTCACAGCCGTGGGGGCGTATAATGTTACGGTCGATCCCACAATTTGTTGGTAAAAGAGTAGCCCAAAAGTTTGCGGTGGGTGGTGATGACTAGCTGCCTTCCCTCTAGTCTTACACTGCTAAATTAGAGACGGCTAGCACAGATAGCCCTCGAGTAGCTTTGAGCGAAATTCCAAAACAAACAAACAGTAAAACCTTGAGAAAGTTTTGCAAATTAATGATGAATATTTCAGGTATCCCGTTTTATCTTATCAGTTTGTGCGCCATCTATATATAGATATATGATTTCATTTGGAATATCATTGAAAGTACAATGAAAAATAGTACTTCTATGAATAATATAATATCCAAACACACTCTGTATACACAGCAACAGAAATTTGCATATTTATATGTCTGAAGCTGAACAAACTCAACCTTGACATAAACATGTTTAGTCTTCATATTAGTCATTCAATAAAAATATAAGATAAGATTATATTGACACTACTTTATCCTGAGCAAAGTTCTGCGAGATAATTTGCTTAGTCGCAAACAAAATGAAATTATTCTAATTTTCTATATCGTAATATGAGTGACGATTAATTATTTTACTAATATTACATAACACTCGATCAAATGAATTAATAGTACCATTGTAAAAACATACACAAACAATGTTTGTACAACACTCGTGCAGCTCTTGGCTTCGATGTTACTAAAACTGGTAAGTACTGATTTTCATGCTGAACTACTGGTATTTATTAAATTAATTTATGTTGTTAAGACTGGTATATACTTATTTACATGTTGTTAGAACTGGTGGGCTTACTGATTTAAACATTGTAATGCTATATCTACTGATTTACATGTTGTTAACTCTGTAATGAGTTCCATTTTGTTAAGATAGGCAGGTACTGACTTTCATGTCGTTAAGACTGCTATGTAATGATTTTCCATGTTGTTAAGAGAATTATTTATTGATTTTCCATGTCGTTAAGACTACTATGTACTGATTTTCCATGTTGTTAAGACTGCTATGTACTGATTTTCCGTGTCGTTAAGACTGATATGAAATAATTTTCTATGTCGTTAAGACTGATATGAACAGATTTTCTATGTTGCTAAGACTACCATGTAGCGATTTCCCAAGTTGTTAAGACTACTATGTACTGATTTCCCATGTCGTTAAGACTGCTATGTACGGAACTTTCAGTAAGACTCTCTTGATATCTATTCCTATGGATGATTCAAGAAGTAGTACGGATATTTTGTTCAAAGTGCTCACTTTTCAAGGGAACATACAACTTATCACATAATAAAAATCACAACCCGAGAGATCTGTTCTACTTCAGAACATGCAAAAAAACAATAGACCTCACCTACTGCACTATTTGACACACTACTCTCTCTCCCGATGGCTCAGCAGTGAGCCTGACATATTATAACGCCAATCATCTGGTTTGATACCCACTGTGATAGTCTATTGCGTAAATTTACACTTAACCACAAACATACGAAACGCATTAACTCAGTTACTACTGCATAAAAATTACGTTCTACTTAAGCGAAATCTTTTTCGATTTAACATATTTACACATACACAGTTATATGGTCTAAATGCATTCTTCCTCGAATTTATAAACGACAGCTAGAACTTAAACGGGCGATTTTTCATACGCACAAGATCCATACACTAATTCAAAAGCGACATCTATCGGCCAGACTTAAAGAGTATAATAATACCATCACATATTTTTGGATGCACAGAACAGCATAGTGGTTTTTATGTTCGAATTCGTCATTACTTTTCGACTATTTTACGTGTCTAAAACTTTACTCTAATTTTATTTTCGTAGATTTCGAAATAATATTCATTTTTTTCTTTTACGTAAATATATCTTAAAAATCGGAAGTCGCCCTCTGGGACATTGGCAAGTGTACGGAGTTAGAACAGTAAAATCAGGGGTTCGATTTCTCTAGGTTGACACAGCTCGATGTGGCTTTGCTATAAGGAAAACATAAACACACACAAATTAGAAAAGGAAAAAAATCTCACTTAGCTAAAATTATTATTTCGTTTAGCACAATGAACATTTTCTTATTATTATGTTTGATTTCTAGAACGATCGATAAGATTCTCACATCGCAATTGGTCGAGAGAAATCTGTAGCCAGTGGTTGTCACCATTTTAAGCGTAACAACATGTGATTCGTTTTCAATGAAATTGATTCACTTATGTACAGCTACGTACAATGTTTTGTGAAAAATCTTTACGTGAAGGAGAAAAGTGGATATCATTTTTTAATTCAGCGTACAAGAATTACTATAGAACGTGTGAACATTTCAAGACAGTAAAATCATAGCAGGTCTTTGTTCTTATCAATAAGGTCACAAATTTGAAGTCAGTGACAACTGCTGCAGGTCTGAAATCTTTCTGTAGAGAGAAACGAAGACGACGTTTCGGGTCATATCTCAGGTTATAGCAAAGAAATCGAAAGGTTCTTATATTTTTTCTCCTTTCAACAGGCAGTTGTGTTCCATTAAAGTTTTCAGATCTACCGCATTTAATGTGTCGAAAGTTATATTAATACTGTGAAATAAATGAAACTTTGAAGCTAATGAGCATATTTATTGATAAATTAAAGAGGTTCAGGTTAGAGCACTTAACTAGCAGCATGCGGGTCTTGGGCTCGAATCCCATCAGCAAACATATTCATCCTCAGCGAAGGGGTACAATAATGTGACGGTCAGTTTCACTATTCTTTGGTAATGAGTAGTTCAAGAGTTGGCGGTGGCTGGTGTTGACTATCTATTCTTTCCTCTAGTCTATTCGTTTGAAATTAGGGTTGGCCATCACAGACAGCTCTTTAGTAACTTTGTGGGCCTGGCATGACCTAGCGCGTTAAGGCGTGCGCTTCGTAATCTGAGGGTCGCGCCAAACATGCTCGCCCTCACAGCCGTAAGGGCGTTATAATGTGACGGTTAATCCCACTATTCGTTAGTAAAAGAGAAGCCCAAGAGTTGGCGGTGGGTGGTGATGACTAGCTGCCTTCCTTCTAGTCTTACACTGCTAAATTAGGGACAGCTAGCACAGATAGCCCTCGAGTAGCTTTGTGCGAAATTCCAAAACAAACAAAACAAAAGTAACTTTGCATGAAATTCAAGAAAACAAACAAAGAACCTGGCATAGGTTCTTAGCCTATGTGTGACAGTTATTTTCATTCTAAATGAAATCCAAACCATTTTGTTATAGACCTTATCTTTACTGTTTATATTTCAACACAATAATGTACAGCACACTTCTAAAGTGTTAATATGGATCATTAGAAGATTAGAGATAAATTATTCTTCTTTTTATGTGAATGAAATATTGCGTAACTTTCAGTTCTATTTTAGGCCCGCCATGGCCAGGTGGATTAAGGCGTTCGACTCGTAGTCTGAGGGTCGCGGGTTCGAATCTCCATCGCACCAAACATGCTCGCCATTTTAGCCGTAGGAGCGTTATAATGTTACGATCAAACCCACTATTCTTGAGTAAAAGCGTAGCCCGAGAGTTGGCGGTGGGTGGTGATGACAAGCTGCTTTCCCTCTAGTCTTACACTGCTAAATTAGGGACGGCTAGCACAGATAGCCCTCGAGTCGCTTTGTGCGAAATTTAAAAAAACAAACAAACATTTCATGTATTTTGAATACTTCAAATATGAAGATTTGTTACTGTATATGTTAATGGTCAAGAATTTTGAGGGCTTATTTTGATCGTTTAGAATACATCAAGTTCGAAGATTTGCTGCTCTATTTCACTTGACTGGTGTGCATTAATGGCAAATAATTTAAACATCACAGCCACTTATCTGTTTGAAATACTTTGATGACTAAAATTTACCATTTTATTTGACTTAGCTTACAAAATATTGGTGGTCAACATTTACTGAGCAGATTTACCCGGAATTGAAGTTAAAGACCAAGGTATCCCTGAATAATTAGATGGTATATTTTAATATTCAAGATTTAATGGCCAAGTGCGAGTTTACCTAATCCATTCTCATTGATGGCCATCAACCACAATCGCTGAGATGGCACAGCCGGCCATTTCTTGTTGTTGTTTGTTTGTTTTCTCTGCTTAGTGGTGGCTTTGTGAAGAAAAAAAGTTTCCTTCTTTCTTTTCATAACAAAAAACTCTTGTTCAACTGACCGTTCAAAACGTATTTTTATCTACAGAAAATTTGAACAGCTAAATTGATCGTTGCTTATTTTCCCTCGGATTCGACAACAGTCACGAGCAGTTCTTGTGTTGAGCATTGTAACTGCTGAGACGACTTCCTGTCCGGAGGAAGAAAGATTTCATCAAATATCCGAACCCTTGTTTAGCTTCTGATGTTGACAGACTAGCCTGTTGTATAATAAGGCTCTGCTTCAATAAGAAAAGAACAAAAACAAATGAGTAAGACTGGATATTTCAGTTTTGATATTTTGCTCCAATTAAATGTGCGCAAGCAGGGAATAACCTTTTATTGATATCTGTTTATTACTACTGTTTAGGCAATAACGAAGGTATTTATTATAGGGGACCACCACTGCAATTGTAAGTAAACTAGAATGTGTGATAAAACCTTTAACATGGTTGTCTAGTAGTTAGCGAATCCTGACTGTGAATTCGAGGATTCATGGTTCACAACCTGAAGCCAAAAATATGTTCCGCTTTCTGGGGGTGTTTAAAATGGTACTGTTTGTTTGTTTTGAATTTTGCGCAAAGCTACTCGAGGGCTACTTGCGGTAGTCGTCCCTAATTTAGCAATGTATTTGAGCTACTCTTTTACCAACGAATAGTGGGATTGATCGTAACATTATAACGTACCTACGGCTAAAATGGCGAGCATGTTTGGTGCGACGGGGATGAGAATCCGCGACCCTCGGATTACGAGTCGCACGCCTTAACCCACTTGGCCCTTATTAAGTAGGAATGTTTGTCTTACCACAACGTTACTGATATCTGGGAAAGATACAAATATTCACAAAGTTTGTACTGTATTTGATGCTACTGTTGAATTCTTGTCTTGGTGATGATTAATAATAATGGTCGTTTGTGTTGATATGTTTGATGTTTAAATAATACCATACCGTTTGTGACAATCAGCTGTTTAACAACGTACGTTGTTTTCCATTTTCTCTCTTGGCAAAAATGTTATACAAAAAAAAAATCAAAATCGAAAATAGACGTCAGAAAGAAAAGATATAACCTTAATACAGATTTAATTTTTATCAGGTTAACACACTTAACCACACCGGGTCACTACATGAAATGACCATTAGGGTTATTTACTATTTCTGTGCACAAAACCACATTAATAGCCACGTGACTTTACATATTTTTAATATTTACTCAAGGAGTGAGATAGTCTTAACAATACTTGGTTTAAATGATTAACCCTTTTCTGGATAATTAATGCCTAGAACATAGATAAAGTGATTCAGCGAAATTAAGTGCTTAAACTATTATTTTAAATTTGCATAATTCATCGCATATTAGTTTTTAATATGATTCTATTCAATATTCCATTTGCTTATCTGTCTCAAAAGCGCGGACTATGAAAATAGAGTGGAAAATATTTTCTTTAAATAGGTGTGTGTGTTTTCTTATAGCAAAGCCACATCGAGTTATTTGCCTAGTCCACCAAGGGGAATCGAATCCCTAATTTTAGCGTTGTAAATCCGTAGACTTACTGATGTATTAGTGGAGGATGTTTAAATAGGTCTATACTGTACAAAAAAGTGTTATTTTTTTTTCTGAATTACATTTGGTAAGTTATAAATGAGTGTAACCTAGAAGTAACATTGTTCAATTGGAGAACCAATAAAAATAATTTCATGGTTTACTAAGACTGTAACCCGGAAGAAGAACATTCAGGCATACAGCTGAAACGTTTGTAATGTATAATAAAAGCAACAGTTTGATTTGTTACCTTCAGCTGCAAAATGTAATAGAGGGCTAATAGAAAAAAATTGCTTATTTTTTGGTTTACATAATTTTATGCAAAGCTGCCTGAGAGCTATCTGAGCTAATTTACATACGATGGACTAGAAGGAAGGCACATAGTTGACATCAGCCGCCGATTCATGGGCTACTCTTACCTGACAAAATAACGGAACCTGACATTTTTCTCGTATCTTGCACTCATAACCCTAAAAATGCAGATTCACAGTCCAAGCAATTTAACCACTGGACTACATCCATTCGAGTTGTAGAGTGAGAAATGTTCTATATCTGATTATCTAACTTAGACTGGAGTTACTGCGATTGTTCGAATATGAGACAAAAAGAACAACAACTCTCCTGTTGTTATAAAGAGTAGCTAATATTTATTTTAACTTGTTTTAACAACGCCTCTAATTTTAGATGTCTCAAATATTTGTGTTTGTTGTCACCAGGTGTTTGTTTTGCTTGTTGTTGAACGCAAAGCTGGGTAAGAGGTTATTTGTGCTGTGCCTAACGCACTGGGCAAAAACCTCATTTTTAGTGTCATGTGCTTTCAGACTTACCACGAGGGACCGAGGGATTCCGACTGAGCGATATCACGACCAGTCAAGCGTATAATGAACAGTTTTATATCATTTATTATAAAAAGTCATGTAGTTCAACCAAAAACGAAACAACAACTTAATTGTACGTTAATAATGATGCCAGGTTTGAATTTAGCCTTGATAATATCAAACTGATAAGATTATCAAACTTTGATCTCACAACATAGAATATTGAGAATTAGATAATGTCGTTATAGTTTACAGAGATTTGGTTAATCCAGGTAATACTTAAGTGAGATACAGATAATACTCGTAATACTTAAGTGAGATTTGGTTAATCCTTGTAATACTTAAGTGAGATACAGATAATACTCGTAAAATTTTAATGAGATACAGATAATATTCGTAACAGTTTACTGAAATTTAATTAATACTCGTAACAGTTTACTGAAATTTAATTAATCCTCGTAATACTTAACTGAGATACAGATAATCTCGTAACATTTTACTGAGATACAGATAATACTCGTAACATTTTATTGAGATTTGGTTAATCCTCTTAATACTTAACTGAAATGTGGTTAATCCTCGTAATACTTAACAGAGATTTAGTTAATCCTCGTAATACTTAACTAAGATTTGGTTAATCCTCATAATACTTAAGTGAGATACAGATAATACTCGTAAAAATTTATTGAGATACAGTTAATACTCGTAACAGTTTATTGAGATTTGGTTAATCCAGATAATGCTTAACTGAAATTTGGTTAATCCTCTTAATACTTAACTGAGATTTGGTTAGTCCTCATAATACTTAAATGATATACAGATAATACTCGTGACATTTTACTGAGATTTAATTAATCATCGTAATACATTACTGAAATATGGATAATCCTTGCAGTGTTTTATCTGCTGATAACTTGATTATTACATTTGCTGAATGTTTTCTGCAGGGACAGCAGTAAGTATACGGATTTGCAACGTTAGAATTAGGGTTTCGATTCCTCTCACTGGACGCAGCTGATAGCGCAATGTGGCTTTGTTATAAGAAGACACACACATATTTGCTAAAATGTATCAGAGTAACTTGTTAAAAATCTTAAATTATGTCAGACAGAGGAATGCGACTGTCACGTTAAAGAAACGTTCAATATATCATAGCATTATTACAAAGTTTTCCGAGTTATAAAATATGCGTCAAATATGCGAAAAGCGTTTTACAAAAATGTACATAATTTACATAAGCAGGTGTGGTAATTTCTTGGAACAATCAATCATCATTCTCGGTCTCATCTTCTTATGTTATACCACTTTTGGTGTCAGGAGCTCTGTGTACGACTACGCCCACTTTTCTATTCTAATGTGTAAAGTGTTTCATTAAAGCACTTTCCAAGATGGATGATAACCGTAATCAAACTGCGTATCTGCAAATTGAAAAATTTTATGCCAAAGAAAACTGGTATTGCAAGTGATTAATATGTCTAAAGCTTTTATAAAATACTCGTGTTTGCGAATTACACCTCAATCTCTAACTTCTTAGAAATTTATAAAGTTCTCACACACACACAAAGTAAGCTTAAAGTTACTGAAGTGCCTAAGAACGAAGACGAGACTTGTTTATAAATTTAATCAAAGTATTGATATTTTACCAATAAAGACAGATTTCAAATTGTCACACCAGCAAAATCTTTCTAATTTTCCGGACTGAACCATTCAATTTTACTAATAACTTAAAAGGAGTCGTCAGCCAACGTTCTAAATAATTTATATACTTTATTAAGTTAGACCCAAGCTATAAAACGAAATTAATATGTGTTGTTTTAAACGTGTATAAAATATTAATTAAAACTGAAAATTATTTTTTATTCTGCCAAAAATCTAATTGAGCAGTTTGTATGAAAAAAATTGTTGAATTAGCTAATGATGAGAACATTTTTAGTAAGATCAAACTTAGTTGTTTTAAGAAATATATAAATGTTGTTTTTTAAGTACAAAGAAAACAAATTACCAAGATAGAAATATATTTAAGATAAGCTGCACCAACTGTTTCTGTTTGTTGAATTTTCAGGAACGCTTGTTTGTTTATTTTGGAATTTCGCACAAAGCTACTCGAGGGCTATCTGTGCTAGCCGTCCCTAATTTAGCAGTGTAAGACTAGAGGGAAGGCAGCTAGTCATCACTACCCACCGCCAACTCTTGGGCTACTCTTTTACCAACGAATAGTGGGATTGACTGTCACATTATACACCCCCACGGCTGGGAGGGCAAGCGTGTTTAGCGCGACGCGGGCCCGAACCCGCGACCCTCGGATTACGAGTCGCACGCCTTACGCGCTTGGCCATGCCAGGTCTTGAGGAACACTAGTTTAGGACTATCTGTATCAATTGTCCCCAATTTTGAAGCGGCAGCCCAGTCAACATCATCTACCGCCAACTACTGGGATGCTCTTCACCAAAAATAGTGTGATTTATCATTAACTATAACATTTCCACGATCGAAACATTGAACGTATGGGGTCACGGGTATATATCCCGCGGGTCCCCCCAGTGGTTTAATGATATGTCAGAAGACTTACAACGTTAAAATAGCGTTTTGATACGGCGGCACGCACTTCACATTGTGCATGCAGCTTTACACTTATCAACAAACAAACACGTGATTCTTCTCTAACCATCAGGCCGTTTCAACCTTTTGTGCTAAATTACAGCCATCTGGCCACAACAGCCCCCTGGCGCTATATTGGAATCAGATTTAAATAATTGATGAGAAATGTGTATGTTTACGTAATGTCGAAGAAAACTTGTATCAATCAATAAAATAGGTTTGTTTTGAATTTCGCGCAAAGCTACTCGAGGGCTATCTGTGCTAGCCGTCCCTAATTTAGCAGTGTAAGACTAGAGGAAAGGCAGCTAGTCATCACCACTCACCGCTAATTCTTGGGCTTCTCTTTTACCAACGAATAGTGAGATTAGTTTAAAAACAACAACAACAAAAATACACAGTTTTAAGACGTCAAGATAAAAATTCCACTCTCGCTGAATTAATAGTAGTTCTTTAAAACTGGTAAATGAGAAGATGTTGTTTGTTTGTTTGTTTAGCGTAAGGCCTGGCATGGCCGAGCACGTTAAGGCGTGCACTCGTAATCCAAGGGTCGCGGGTTCGCGCCCGCGTCGCGCTAAACATGTTCGCCCTCCCAGCCGTGGGGGTGTATAATGTGGCGGTCAATCCCACTATTCGTTGGTAAAAGAGTAGCCCAAGAGTTGGCGGTGGGTGGTGATGACTAGCTGCCTTCCCTCTAGTCTTACACTGCAAAATTATGGACGGCTAGCACAGATAGCCCTCGAGTAGCTTTGTGCGAAATTCCCAAAACAAACAAACAATTGTTTAGCGTTTTGGTAGCG
This sequence comes from Carcinoscorpius rotundicauda, assembly GCA_011833715.1. Lineage (NCBI taxonomy): Eukaryota > Metazoa > Arthropoda > Merostomata > Xiphosura > Limulidae > Carcinoscorpius > Carcinoscorpius rotundicauda. The sequence goes on along the minus strand of CM022392.1, from coordinate 159,844,235 downwards.
TAGAGCAGCTAGGCTCTCTGCTCCAAGTTAAATGTAAGACAAACGGGACATTTCTATATTTAGCTATAGCTGTATTTTTCTTTTAAGGGTAGTGTTTCAAACAACAGTACAAAAGTTTATTCAGTGTGCAAAAAAAAACACGCTAATTTAGGCTTACTGAAAGCACTTCCGGTTCGTTGTAGAAATCCCTATTTAATATGCTTGTAACTAGAAGTTATGCCATGCTTACTGTAGACTAACTTCCTTGATTCTTAGCAGCACAATCAATATCACCGATACGTGTTAATTACTTCCTATCTAAGTTTTCTAACAGCCCGTCACAGAACACCATGATGGATGGATGCTATTGTGAATAATAGTTCTCGGCACCACGCGGCGCTGAACTCTCTTTATTCGCGTGTCGATAAGTTGATAGATTATTTTTTCATTGAACGTACTTAATCAGGGCGTGACATTGAGAAATGCATGATTCTACTGCATGAAAAAGGCTTAATGTCACTTTGATTAAAATAAGGAAAGGAACACAGTCCTTTGTGAGTCATTTACTTAAACTGGACTGTCAGAATATTCGAGTTATAGTCAGTTGGTATTATTAAATATACGAAAAAAATCAAACAAAATGGAAGGTGTACACCCCCTTTATTCAGACATTAAACAGAGCAGGTTCTCAGTTGGGTGTTCAACACATTATTCCAATGAATTCATAGAGAGACAGGTGATCTGTTGTAGTTAAACGTAAGCTGTATTTTACGTTAGTTGTTGAGTAACATGGGAAAGAAATGTGAATCAATTGATTTTTAAAGAGGATAGGTTGTAGAAGTTGCAAGAGAACTTGTTTGTTTATTGAATCATACACAAAACTACACGAGGGTTATCTGCGCCACCTCTTCTTAATTTACGAGTGATAGACTAGAGGAAAGGTGTCTAATGAACTCCACATAAAGCGCCAAGCTAAACCTTGGGCTACTCTTTTACCAACTAACAGCGTGCTTGACTGTTACATTATAAGGTCTATAAAGTTGACAGGGCAATCATATTCGGTGACGAGATTCGAACCCGCAACTCACAGATTGCTATTCAGGTGTCCTAACCACCACAACACGCCAGACCCCTACAGTACCAAAGGTTGTTACAGCATGAATATTATCCAACAAGTCTCCCCAGGTTCATATAACAGTAGCTCGAAGATCATCATAGGCTTTATTTAACATTGTGACCTCGAGGAAGGAGCCCTAATTCAGTTTGTTTTTGTTTTGAAGTTTGCACGATGCTGAACGAGGGCTATCTACGCTAGTCGTCCCTAATTTAGTAGTGTAAGACTCAAGAGAAGACAGCTAGTCTGCACCATTCACCGCTAACTGTTGGGCTGCTCTTTTACCAACGAATAGCGGAACTGACCCTCACATTATAACACCCACACGGCTGAAAGATCGAGTATGTTTGGTGTGACTGGGATTCGAATCCACGACCATCTGATTATGAGTCGAGCGCCCTAACCATCTGGCCATGTTAGGCATACATTACCTCAGATACCCTACTATAACGCGACAAAGTAATTCTAATAACCAAAGGATACACATCTTATTAAGTCGCTTCCAAAAGGCGTTTCTAATTTTTTGCCCAACCTTTATCCCATGCTGGCCCTCGACAGTAAGCTCCAAGGCTTAAAATGCTAACATCAACCCCTGCGTAAGGCACAGCGCAGATAGTCCATTGTCAGAACTCAAAGTGAATCAAACAAGGATGTGAAATTCCTGTACATTCCTTTTTACAAAAACTGAAAACCCTTGAAAAACTGAGACTTGGAACAAATGAGGAGGGCCTACTTATATAAACATAAATTTAAAGATTATCTTTAAAGTAAAAAATAGTGGAAATCAACCAGAAAATATCGTTAGAACAGAACGGTGGCAGCTTTTGATTGGATTAGGATCCCGCGCATGCCCAATCACCTATTATTATAAAAGAAACATCATATAAAAACAATAATTATCGAATTGAATTGAAATAAACTTACATAATTCATAAATTAAAAGGTAAAATATTATTCATCTGCATATCCTAGAGTAAAGATTGTTTTTAGAGGAGGTTTTAATAAGTTAGCTTGTAAGCCTACTCATCGTAGTCACGTGACACTATAATTGTATATACACTTTAATCAAATACGACACTGTTGATATTCTTCAAAATGTTCAGTTCGGAGCCGTGTGTGCGTGAAAAGAGTTACAGTTAAACTGATCTATGCGGTTTGACAAGAGTAACTTAATGGTTGGCGTTTGGTGGTGTTTGACTTCGGGACCACTAGTGCAGATAGTCCTCGTATGACTTTACGCAGAATCCAACAAAACATACTTTCTGTTTTTTTTCAAACAGGGCTTAACTTACGATCAGGATATATATATGTGTGTGTGTGTACATATCTGTTAAGGCCTAACATCAATTATGTTTGTATCTAAAATAAAACACACACACACAACTACGAGATTTATCTGATAAAATTCTTGTATGTTGTACTTCAGTTTTTCTTTTATAAAGATAAACATATAGCTACACTGAAAAAGAAAAGTAATGAACAATTTGAACAGCAGAATGGGAAAAGTTGTTTGCAATTTTACTGTTTCCTAGGTAACCGCAAAGTGTACTGGTGAGAGTCAACATATAAAAAAGGTGGAACTCGGTTCTCAGAAAATAGCAGCAAATATTAAATGTTAAGATATTATCCCATTTATTAACATTGAACCACGTAAGAACCGGTTTATTGCAAACTACATAATCAAGACGAGACTTCTGTTTCCTCGTCTCGTTAGTTTGATTTCGTCCAAAGTTAATCACCCTAATCATAAAAATATCGTCCGCCAGTGGGACAGTGGTAAGTCTTTGGATTTGGAACGCTAAAATAAGGGGTTTGATTCCATTCAGTTGACACAACAGATAGTCACACACAAATTAAAATATCCTTTTCAGTAAACTCTAAAGACCTAATATACGTAGAAAATATAGTGTTATTCGTTTTTCCTTAAAAATTGTTTTTATTAAACTTAACATTACGATAGTTAATTCAGTCTGCTTTTACTTTTCGTTTCTTCAAACTTGTAATGTCTAGTTGACCGCGGTCAGAACAAATGGTCTCTGTGTAGAACACATGTAGCAAAAAGTATACGGAATTTCTTTATTTCGAACCAAATAAAAGGTGATAACAAACATTTGGTTATGGTAGTTTCGGATCGTAAATTATCATCTTCACTGGTTTGCCTTCTCAAATTGTCTTGACTTCCTTGAATAAATTACAATTTTGTTCTGTATTTTAAACTTGAAAATATATTTACTTTTCTTAGCACTAAATAATAAATAATAAAGTAAAATAAAAATGAAAAATACAGGTCTTTGGTTTTGAGACTGTTTCGTAATTACAGGTATGTAAATCACGTGACAGTGTACTACCGTTATGGAATATTAATAAAGAAGCACGTGAACAAGGCAAGTAGATGTCTCAGGGCGCCAGGGATTTCCGATGATGCTTACAAAGCAGTCAATAAAGTATGGCATTTATAGCAGAGGCAACATAATAAACGCTCAAACTCTGAGAACAGGCTTAAGTAGTTCGGCTGCTATTTACAAACCGGAGGACATTAAATTACAAGTTTTATGACAACTCTTCACGGGATGGAAGAAACAAAGAATAGTGGATGATAACCTGTTTTGCAAATAATGTTTCAAAGAAAGGTAAACGTGTATTTTGATTATATATTTTAAAGAATCTATCTATAGAAACAAAATTGTAGATTAATGTTTCGTAGCGGTTGGTGAAAGAAATTAAATATAATTTATTTCATGTTTTACAGAACCAAAGAAACAAAAATACTGTACGTCTCTTTTTTGTATGCAAAAACGGCTTGTTTGGGTTCAGAAAATATTTTAAATAGAAGAGCGAACAACGTTTCGACCTTCTTCGGTCATCGAAACGTTGTTCGCTCTTCTATTTAAAATATTTTCTGAACCCAAACGAGCCGTTTTTGCATATAAAATTCTCAACAAGTGGGTTTCTCGACATCACTGATTGTACGTCTCTCTGCCCCCAGGTGGCTCAGTGGTAAGTCTGAAGTATTATAACGCAAAAAATTAGGTTTCGATACCTTAGGTAGGATTAGCATAGATAGCTCAATATGAAGCTTTGCGCTTAACAACAAACAAAGAATATATTAAAAAATAAATATAAATATTTAATGTTATTTCTAATGAAAAAATAGTAAAATATTCTAGTATACTTGAGCAAAGAAACACGTTATTTTGATATAATAGTAGCTAGGCTTACAATGATTAATAAGCGCAGGGAAGAATTCTATTACTACCGGAACATATTATATGTGCAACAGAACAGTGATCTGTCTTCTTAAGGTAAATTCTGTCAAAACATGTAGTGGGTTCCACTGTCAACAAAAGCCCACCAGTAACACAACAGTAAGTCTGCAAATCACGCTGCTGGAAACCGGGTTTCAATACAGAGCACAGATGGACATTGAGCTTAATTAAACAAACCAACAACAAGTAAATCATGAACAAACCCCATCCCTTGTTTATAAATCGATGTTTGCAAAGCTATAAACTACTGAAATGATGCCCCTGAAAATGAATGCTATTTAACAAGTAAAAAAAGTCAAAACACAAATTGAAACTACCTATATGATGCCAGAACAATCGGGATTTGACGGTATCGAAGAACAAGAGTGACTGTTTTTAAATATTTCCTGATCTTAAGAGGTCATACTTCACATCTTGCTGCTCCTTATTTTGCAAAGGGGTGACCTGACCACTTGAAAAGAATGACGAAGTGGCTGGACTCAAGTATTAGTGAATTATAAACAACCGACGTAAAATCAAAGATACTGTATGGTTACTGACGGTTGAGGCCCGGCATGGCCAGGTGGTTAAAGTGCTCGAGTTCGAATCCCGGTCGCACCAATCATGCCCGCCCTTTCAGCTATGGGGCGTTATAATGTAATGGTCAATCCCACTATTTGTAAGTAAAAGAATAGTCCAAGAGTTGGCGGTGATGACTAGCTGCCTTCCATGTAGTCTTACACTGCTAATTAGGGACGACTAACGCAGATAGCCCTCTTGTAGCTGTACGCGAAATTCAAAACAAAAACAAAGAGAACAATACTGACGGTTATCTGGATTTAGAGCTGATATGTATATTTTTTCCCAACACAAGAAATTTCAAACATTTAGTAAAAATGAAGAAATTAGCTTTTTATTTTATTAATATGAAATTAATTTGATAAACTTTTAATCGTTTCTGTAGCGGTTGATTTTTTTCAATTCGTAGAGATCCATGGATAGTGAGACCTTTATCAGAAATCACTTTAATTTAAAGCTGAAACTCAGTACCAAGTTAGCATATTATCCTTCACACATTTTACGTTATTATTTATTTATGGTTGTCAAACTTACTGAAGTTCTAAAGGAGATCTTGTAGTATCCTCACCATAAAGTTGTAATTTTTTTTCCTTCTTTAATTTGATTTTTTTTTCAAACTAATTGATTATGCTATTTTTTGCTGATAGGCTTCACGTGCGTTGTCCCACGCTTTAGTGTATTTTGATTTGTTTCGAGCACGAGCAAATTCAGTTTTGTAATTAAATGCAAATCAACTTTAAAGTGTGCCTGTTGTGACCGTGTCTCATTAGTGAGGCGGGTACAGATCGCCATACCCGGTATCCACAATGTGCGGGTACAGATCGCCATACCCGGTATCCACAATGTGCGGGTACAGATCGCCACACCCGGTATCCACATTGTGCGGGTACAGATCGCCATACCCGGTATCCACATTGTGCGTGTACAGATCGCCATACCCGGTATCCACAATGTGCGGGTACAGATCGCCATACCCGGTATCCACAATGTGCGGGTACAGATCGCCATACCCGGTATCCACAATGTACGGGTACAGATCGCCATACCCGGTACCCACAATGTGCGGGTACAGATCGCCATACCCGGTACCCACAATGTGCGAAGAAATTAGCTCGCTTTAGAATAACAACAACATGATATTAATAATTTCAAAGGATAAGTTGCGATGTCGGCGTTATATTCAAACAATTCGTACGCACGTTTCAAATTTGTTCTATGTTGCCATATTTAGAATAAAACAATTGTATCGTAGATAACATATTGCAGTGATATCAAATTGAGAACGAATATTTCAGTATATTGTACATTTTTTCCATGTCGTGATATCACACGTATAGTTCGTATACAAATTTAATTACTTGGAAGAAACGTTGTGTATATATTTTTTCAGGTTAGAGAAAATATTTCAGGTAATGAAAAACGATAATGGGTAAAACAATTTGAATAATATGAGAAATTAAACGAATGTTACGTAATTCAAATGTTTTTTGTTTTTTTTTAAGTTTCGCGCAAAGCTTCTCAAAGGCTACGTACGCCAGCCAGCCCTAATTTTGCGGTGTAAGACTAGAGGGAAGGTAACTAGCCATCACCACCCACCGCCAACTCTAAGGCTACTATTTTATTAACGAATAGTGTGATTGACCGTCACATTATAACGCCCGCACGGTTGAAAAGGCGAGCATGATTGGTACGACCGGGATGCGAACCCGCGACCCTCAAGATTATGAGTCGCACTTGGCCATGCCGGGGCCTAATTGAAATGCTATTGACTACTTAGTTTCATCCAGTTGCACTAGTTATCATTAAATACTTGAAGTTCATCAAGCACGAGACTTTTTGTACTTAGTTTTGATTTCTTTTTCAGTAGTTGTGATGCATCGCCGAGAAGAATTCCCCGGATGCAACAATATATATATAAAATGGGTGATTAACGATCTGAAAACAAATTAAAATAATTTTTGGTTTAGCAATTATATACATCATTACCTCTGCTTAACCTGCACGTGTTGGATCACTTCTCATCCAATGAAATCACTTTAAAAAAACACAAAAAAGAAACAGAACGTTAAATATCCTAAAACCTTTAGATTCAAAGGCCAAAACACCTACATGTATACATAATAACAGAAAGGAAAACAAACACCTATATGTGTACATAATATCAGAAAGGAGAAACACTTATATGTATACCTAATAGCATAAAGGAAAAACGCCTATATGTATACATAATAACAGAAAGGCAAAAATTAAAAAGAAACCTCAACACAAAACTAAAAATAGTGGAGTTCAAAAAATTCCGAATCAGCCACGTCTACTCTTGTGATTAGTCAGCCAAAAACTTAGGTTCCTTCACTGAAAAAAAACAACAACTAAAAACGACAACAAGAAACGTATTTTGTAGTGCGTTGCTTATCACAGGAAGTCTGCTATTTAGATATATCTATTGACAAAATTACTGTTATAGTATTATCGGATATTGTATAATTACTGTTAAAGTATTATAGGACGTTATACAGCTAAGCTTTACTGTATTAATATTGGATAGTGTAACACGTCCCCCACCAATACATCGTTAAGTCTACAAACTTACAATACTAAAATCAGGGGTTCGATTCCCATCGGTGGACTCAGCACATGTGGTTTTGCTAGAAGAAAAGACACACACTCATTGCATAACACTGTTGAAGTAACATAGGGGTGTTTTACAAATACTGTTAAAGTGTTACAAGGTGTTGTGTTATTAAACCCAAGCTACACGACATACTCTTCGTTTTGGGTTTTAAACATTTTTCGTGATAACTAAATGCGCATGTATTTAGTAGCTATAGTTCACTTGAAGACAGTTTTTTTGTATTAGTAAAACAATCTGATTCAAATATGTATTTCAGATCATCAATAAAATTCATATTTTATTTCAGATTTCTAAATAAGTTTACTTATTTCTGACGAGTTTGAAAGTCAGCATCTCTTGTTTCTTTGGTTAACTGAATCTTTAATTTCCTGCAATCGGCTGATTGAATGAATATTTATTTGAAAATCTGATCTCCTGATTGAGAACATTTTCACGATTTTCTCAAATCATGATTATAAGATAATGGTAAAAGTTACCTTTTCGCCAAAAGCGTTAGTGTTTATCTCTCAGATGCAAAAAAAAATGATATTACATTTGAAAGTATGATTAGACATAGGGGCTACTTGAATAACTTTATAGTTGTAGATATTTCTATACAACTACAAAGTGGATAATTTAATTTGATGTTGTTAAAGGATATCAGTAGTTAAAAAGTTGAGTGTCTTACATGATTTGATGAAAGAGATTTCTATTTAGTTAAACATAAGTGAATGGTGTTACTGGGTTAATTAGGGAACTTCTACATAGAGTGAAGAGTGTTACTTGGTTTGTTAGGGAACTTCTACATCGAGTGAAGAGTGTCACTTGGTTTGTTAGGGAACTTCTACATAGAGTGAAGAGTGTTACTTGGTTTGTTAGGGAACTTCTACATAGAGTGAAGAGTGTTACTTGGTTTATTAAGGAAATTTTACATAGAGTGAAGAGTGCTATTTGGTTTGTTATGAAACTTTTACATAGAGTGAAGAGTGTCACTTGGTTTGTTATGGAACTTCTACATAGAATGGAGAGTGTTACTTGGTTTGTTAGGGAACTTCTACATCGAGTGAAGAGTGTCACTTGGTTTGTTAGGGAACTTCTACATCGAGTGAAGAGTGTCACTTGGTTTGTTAGGGAACTTCTACATAGAGTGAAGAGTGTTACTTGGTTTGTTAGGGAACTTCTACATAGAGTGAAGAGTGTTACTTGGTTTATTAAGGAAATTTTACATAGAGTGAAGAGTGCTATTTGGTTTGTTATGAAACTTTTACATAGAGTGAAGAGTGTCACTTGGTTTGTTATGGAACTTCTACATAGAATGGAGAGTGTTACTTGGTTTGTTATGGAACTTCTACATAGAGTGAAGAGTGTCACTTGGTTTGTTATGGAACTTCTACATAGAGTGAAGAGTGTCACTTGGTTTGTTATGGAACTTCTACATAGAATGGAGAGTGTCACTTGATTTGTTAGGGAACTTCTACATAGAGTGATGAGTGTCACTTGGTTTGTCAGGGAACTTCTACAGAGAGTGAAGAGTGTCACTTGGTTTGTTATGGAACTTCTACATAGAATGGAGAGTGTTACTTGGTTTGTTAGGGAACTTCTACATAGAGTGAAGAGTGTCACTTGGTTTGTTATGGAACTTCTACATAGAGTGAAGAGTGTCACTTGGTTTGTTATGGAACTTCTACATAGAATGGAGAGTGTCACTTGGTTTGTTATGAAACTTCTACATAGAGTGAAGAGTGTTACTTGGTTTGTTAGGAAACTTCTACATAGAGTGAAGAGTGTTACTTGGTTTGTTAGGGAACTTCTACATAGAATGGAGAGTGTTACTTGGTTTGTTAGGGAACTTCTACATAGAATGGAGAGTGTTACTTGGTTTGTTAGGGAACTTCTACATAGAGTGAAGAGTGTCACTTGGTTTGTTATGGAACTTCTACATAGAGTGAAGAGTGTCACTTGGTTTGTTATGGAACTTCTTCATAGAATGGAGAGTGTCACTTGGTTTGTTATGGAACTTCTACATAGAGTGAAGAGTGTCACTTGGTTTGTTATGGAACTTCTTCATAGAATGGAGAGTGTCACTTGGTTTGTTATGGAACTTCTACATAGAGTGAAGAGTGTTACTTGGTTTGTTAGGAAACTTCTACATAGACTGAAGAGTGTCACTTGGTTTGTTATGGAACTTCTACATAGACTGAAGAGTGTTACTTGGTTTGTTAGGGAACTTCTACATAGAGTGAAGAGTGTTACTTGGTTTGTTAGGAAACTTCTACATAGACTGAAGAGTGTCACTTGGTTTGTTATGGAACTTCTACATAGACTGAAGAGTGTTACTTGGTTTGTTAGGGAACTTCTATGTCTAGTGATGAGTGTTACTTGATTTGTAAGGAAACTTTTACATCGAATGAAGGCTGTTAGTTGGTTGGTTTGGGAACTTCTACTTAGAGTGAAGAGTGTTACATGGTTTGTTAGGAAACTTCTACATAGACTGAAGAGTGTTACTTGGTTTGTTAGGGAACTTCTATGTCTAGTGATGAGTGTTACTTGATTTGTAAGGAAACTTTTACATCGAGTGAAGACTGTTAGTTGGTTGGTTTTGGAACTTCTACATAGAGTGAAGAGTGTTACATGGTTTGTTAGGGAACTTGTACGTCGAGTGAAGAGTGTTACTTTATTTGTAAGGATATTTCTATATAGAGTGAAGAGTGTTCGTTGGTTTGTTTATTTAAGACTGTAAGAACAATTTTATTAAAAGGATATTTCAAAAAGGTGTCAAATATCTAAATTATAGAACATATTTATAATGAAATGTTATTCACCTGACAAATGAACTATTTATGAATTTCGAATATAACCGCCAAATAATTTTGCAGCTACTTGGTAAAACATTGACAACATAATTGTATTACACAGCCGTGAGCTCGTGTTTTCAAAGTCAATTAACGCATCGGTGACGTAAACGTAAACTTCCATATGTATTCACGTACATCCGAATTAATTAATTATCAATCAAGTTGGTGTGAATAACAAAAAAAATGTTTAAAGGAAGTCAGTGAAGCATTAGTGTAAATAAAGGACGAAATGAGTTACAGTCCGAAAAAACGAAATAAATTACGAATAGCAACCGCGTAGGATGTTCCTCTCCTCGTAACACATTGGGTTTTAAATAAAATACAAATCTTCAACAAATATGTTTCTATCTTTTTTGTTTTATCACGGGTGGAACTGTACGGATTGGTATCGGTAATTGCCTACAAACAAATTCGTTTGTCTCGAAGTTTCAGTGATTGTTCTTTCATCCTCCACTTATTACTACTGACATTCATTGTGTGAAAACCATTCGATTTGAGCAGCGTGTATTATTTCAAACAGATTTGTTTCTGATAACTTAGTTCATTACACTTATTACTCCTTTGGCTTCAAACATTTTTGTTAGTCTTTCGGGAACTTTAAATCAAGTAAATTAATTGCAATTTCCGCTTTAACAGTCCATTCTTTTTTTATTCACTATTAACATTTGCGAAACTGTGAAAGGACCAAATGCATTTTTAATTAAGCGGTAAAAAGACTTTTAATTTTTGTTTTTCGCTGTGCAAACTCATTTGTATGGAAACTTTTAAAGTAATTCAATTCCTTCGAGTGTTCTTTTTGGGATAAATGTTAAACATACTTACAACGTTTTACATTTAAAGGCCAGAGAGGTTTTTTCCCCATTTCCTTTTTTATTCTTCAAAATGTAATTACTTTTCGTGTAAAAGTGTTTTATCAAGTTGAAGTAGAAAAATTTCATCGAATACGACTGTAATACGAGCCTAAACCAAAAGAGCGATTTCATACAAACTAGTGCTACAAAGTTTGTCGTTTGCTACCTACCAATAAACAGACTACAGCTGTGATAATTAAAAATTTTGTCTCTCCTCTCCAGTCGCACACCAGTATGTCTGCGGACTCAAACTGCTATAAACCGGATTTTGATCCCCGTGGTGGGTAGAGCACAGATAGCCCATTGCGTAGCTTTGTGCTTAATTCAAAATAATCAGGTAATATTATTTTATCTCATACAACCGATTAAGTTCACGTAATATTTTAATTATATTTTATTTTTTACAAATTAGAGGGCGTTGTAGCCAATAAGCTTCACATTTCTAACAGCTTTCCTGCCCTCACTGAAGTAAACAATATATTATCTTGTGAAATTTGCTTAACAAGCTAATCTTGTATTAAAATATATCCCTAACACAGCTTTAGTAATGAGAGTGTTTTTTGTCTCGACTAAAATCGCTTTTTTGTTTGTAGATTAAACATAGCAATCGCATGGAAATCATAACATTTCATTTCGCTCTACAATAGCACAGTGGCATATCTACGGTTGTTGTTGTTGTTTTGAATTAAGCACAAAGCTACACAATGGGCTATCTGTGCTCTGCCCACCACGGGTATCGAAACCCGGATTTTAGCGTGTAAGTCCGCAGACATACCGCTGAGCCACTGGGGGGCCATATCTACGGACTTACAACACTAGAAACTGGCTTTCAACAGCCGTCGTTGGCAGAGCACAGAAAAAAAGCCCAAAGTGTAGCTTTGTGGTTAATGACAAACAAACAAACTTTTCACTTTATTAACTTTCTAAAATATTCCAAATAATAGAAATCTGATATTTATTTAATAAAATGCCACCTTTCGAAAGCGCTCGGATTTTTATTAATTTCTGTCAAGACTTCTTAAACCAACGTTTTTTAAAAATAAAATCATGAACATTTATTTCATAATTTGTTGAATTTAATAAAACAAATTTGTTTTCATTATAATAAATGAATCCTTCAATTTACTAAAAGAAAAGAGATAAACATAACACAACGAACCATATGTAATTTGTTTTCTTTTATGGCACAACTGTTACAACGTGTTATTTACAGAAATATTAAAAACAACCATGGGAGCGTTATAATGTGACGGTCAATCCCACTATTCGTTGGTTAAAGAGTAGCCAAAGAATTGTCGGGGGGTGGTGATGACTAGCTGCTTCCCTCTAGGGACGGCTAGCACAGATAGCCCTCGAGTAGCTTTGCGCAAAATTCAAAAAACAAACTTCTTACATTTATGACATATTTTCAGTCGTTCATGGTTTTTACAGAGGTGAATTAAATTATTTCATGTGGGGGCAGACTGAATTATTACGCCTTGTAACTTAAAAGGTAGAGCAAAATTTGGTTTTCTTTTTTAATATTTGCCTTTATTTCTGCTGTATAGATACAGTTAGTTGGGATGTTAAATATGCCATTAAGTTGCAGCCTCTATGTGGGTTAAATTATTTTTCAGTAAACAACGGATAGTACACGCACGGATTGCTCGACAATGTACTTAATCTCCTGTAACATGTTTTGTTTCTACACTTTTTGTCGTTGTTGTAATACCAGTAATCTCACTAAAATCTCAAAATATGTTTATGCCATGAATTATTCATGATTAACGACGCTTTTTCAGTCCTTGCTGATGGGGGGACGAATTGTGTTGGATTTTTTAGTGTAAGCCTTCCTATACGTCATAGATTTAACAACGTGAAAAAAAAGACGATTTGTTTCCGAGTTTTATTCTGACGAGATCCTAAATTCAATGTATTGTTAAAAGGAGACATCGTGTCTCGGAAAATGATGTATGTATCAGACAGAGACAGCGTACTTTTGTGAACGTCTCAGTATGTCAGATAATTTTTCACATGAATAGTTTGGATTTAGTTCATGTTCGTTCAGCATGCAAAAGGTCAAGACAGATGAAGCTCAGATAGCGGAAACCATTTGGACGTGTAGGTCATTCTTATCAGAAACTTATGCACATTTCTTATGGTACATTGTCTTGTTATCCTTGTCTGATCTCCTACATTCACGAAAATACGTCACAGAAACGCATTATGTAGAAACGTCTTAAGATCGCCTTGCAAGCATACTTTTCTCTAAGTATGGGTGTCTACAGCCCAAAGAGAGGTTTTGCCGAGAAAGCGTTTCGGTCTTTTCTGATGATACGTTTCTCATACGTTTATGTGTAAGCCTTACTAAAAATATTATTCATAAATTGACAAGTGACTAACAAAGAAAGCGAGTTTCAGACTTTGGTATTTCGTTGTAGAAACAAATGTTGTTTGTAAAAAATTTCTTTAATTCAACCCAAGATCCTTCGCTACCTTCACGTTGTTCCTCCAAGTATTCAATTCATTAGAATGTACACATTTTCTATGAGTTATCCTTTTTGATTTGGAATTCCCATAAACGTCAAATACTAATGAGATAAGCACGTCTTTAAACAAAGTTTATGTACATCAGTTGTTTGTTTGGAATTAAGCACAAAGTTGCACAGTAAGCCATCTGTGTCCTGCCCATCACTGGTATCGAAAACCGGTTTTTAGCGATGTAAGTCCGCAGACATGCCACTGGGAGCAGAAGTGGTCAATTGTGTACTTGGGATTTCCCTTGTATCATAGACTGTTTGGGATCTTATTGACACACTTTTTCGGGTTCCGAACCATGCTAAGTCAGTTCCACAGACCGGCACACCAACCACGACAAAAACAGTAACACCTTACAGCTACTGACTTGACGTCGCTATCTTTGTATGTTTAACAAGAATAATCGATATACAATTTCGACAACGAAGCAAGATGTTTAAAAATATATGTAAATCTTATTTATTTCTGTACTTTCTACCGTTAATACGCCTTTCTTGTCACAAAGGTTTTATCGAAACTATAACTTTTAAAAATATTCAGATAATAAAGATATTCAATCTAATTTTTAAAACTTGATTATGAAAATTATGCAAATTTTTCTTTTATGAATACTTAATTTTCTTCTTTGTAATCAGTTGAGTTTCGTTTTTTTTAATTATCTGATGGATATTAAAGTAAAATACACGTAACTATAAATAAATTAAATTTTTATCTGAAACTTAACGTTCTGTAATGAACTTTCTGTCACTAAAATCAACCTCTCTTACGAAACGTTTTTTTTTACGGTTTTACGATTTCATCAAATGCCTAACTTTGCATAATGAACACCAAATCACTCAAATTAATCCAGAATATTTTCATGAAAAGCTTTTATTTTGTCAACATTTCAGCAATTATGTCTTCAACTTATAGCTTAATCTTTTATAAAAACATAATGTGTCAGTGTAGGTGCAACAGGGAGCTCATATTACGCAAAATTAAGTTTCAAAAGCTCACAGTTGTTTTATTTATTCATAACCAACCAATTTTATGTAACTCGTGTCCGTAATAAACTTAACATAAAATTTCATCTCGGTAAGTGACCAAATATATCTATTTGTGAGAAGCTCAGACAACTTCTCGATTTTCCTATAACAGCATCAAATTAAAATATTATATTTGAAACGCTGTTGAAAAGATATAAAAATGTCATTCATCTTCATCAAGTTTCCACGTAATAAAATATTAAAATGGTGAGTTTCATCGAAGTGCTATAATGTGATGGTCGATCCAACTATTCATTGGTAAAAGAGGACTCCAAGAGTTGGAATTGAATGGTGTTGAACAGCTGTTTTCTTTCTAGTTTGTCACTGCCAAATTATGGACGGTTAGCGAAGATAGTCTTGGTGTAGCTTTGCGTGGAAATCAAAACAAGTGTTTCCCGCTAGTACAGCGGTAAGTCTACGAATTTACAACGCTAAAATCAGGGGTTTGATTCCCCTCGGTGGACACAGAAGATAGCCCGATGTGGCTTTGCTATATGAAAACACACATCAAAACAAGCAAACAAATTTTATTTGAAAAAAGAGTTAAAACACATTATTTTCCATCAAATATGTTTCTAAATATTTCATGTATAAATATGTTTAGGCCTAATGACAACTAAATATGGTTAAATATTAAGTTAGATAATTTAGTTTTGTAGTTTTGCTTCAATATTTGATGTTTCCTACCCATAATATATTTACTTATCCTTTTATTTATAATTTAACGTTATTTTTTAAGAAACAGATAGTAAGTCTGACGCCTTTTATATAAAGAAGTTGGATACATTATATTAGAATAATTTCGAAAGTCAACACGCCGTTGGAGCCCATGTGACCACGTCCAGTCACGCTCTAGCTGATGACTATACATTTTAATAAAAGTCCTACAGCGTAGTTTTAGTTTTAAAAGGCTTCTTGGTAATGATGCTTCGTCAAAAACGTGCCACTCATCATTGAATGCTTTTCATAATCCATCTAATAAACGAAGAAGTGGTTTTCATGCCACTTTCAATATTCCGATCACCTAAGGTGCTCCGTCCGGCGACTCGAGTATTATGGAATGGTATAGATACCGATTTCATTCTTAGATATGCCAAGGTTAAACGGATATGTCAGAGAAGAAACTTCTCTACATGCGACTTCTGTCACTTTTCTAGGCGGAAACAATACTATTTGTTGCTTATGGCACGTGAACGGTTTTTGCCATTAATTTTAGTGTTCATGGTTTTTGCCTAATACAAGACACCTCATTTCGGTTACCATGGCTGGAGAAGGACTTGTTCCAGGATGTTTCTGGATGATCGTTGTGATCAAGTTGATCCATATTCCCGTTAACCAGAAGGATTATCTCCGTCTATGTGGCATTACGCTGTTTATAAGAGATCCAAACACTATCAAAACGTTGTACTTATAATATCGTCTCATCCCACCTTCATACTGGCGGAGATTGTCACGTGATTTGTTGATTTCCATATTTAAAATTATTTTTATATAACGTTTTAATCTTCTGTATCAACGTGAATTTCTAGCCATAAAATTTATAATTTTAATTCAGTTCTGAACTATTAACGTTTACTTGTTATTTTTTTACAATTTGGAAAATGATGAAGCTATTTTTTTTCATCAGAATTTTGATTTCCCAAAACTTAAAATATCTTATAAAACAACAAGAGTATATGTTTAAGCCAAACCTATTTAGCCCCCTAGTGACACAGCGGTATGTCTGCGGGCTTACAACGCTAAAAAATGACCAAACATACAAAGTGAATTTTACATTTATAATACTTGGATAGTAGAAAGATGAAGTTTGACCATTTCTTACTGCAATTTACATTTGGAAAATAAACCTATTATAATAACACTATTTTTTTTTCTGTTATAAAAATGCGCATGCATTTAATTTCAACAGATGTAAACAAAAGGCAGGTGTAAGAATACTTTAATAAACATTTTGTTCAACAACATATAAAAAGCTTATTAAAGTTTTTGAAACGTTACGTTGTAAAAGAAAATTGTAAGTTTTATTACTAATAATATTATGTATGGTAAAGTTTACCCCGAAGTAAACTAAACCAAAAAAATATACGCAAGTTACAGTGTATATTTGTCTTTTTGTCGAATACAATACGAACTTAAAAAAGGCTTAACTAATGATAATTTGACCGCAAAAAATTGTAGTTATCTGTTAGTATGCCGCCAGCTAAAACAGGGCTATGTCTCCGGATTTACAACGCTAAAATCAGGGGTTTGATTCCCCTCAGTGGGCTGGGCAGATAGCCCGATGTGGCTTTGCTATAAGAAAAGCACACAAACACATCTGTTAGTAAAGGACTAATTCACGATTTTCTAGTATAACTTATAACATGTATCTGTTTCACTCTGTATTGGGCACTGGACTCGTAATTCAAGGGTCGCGGGTTCGAATTCCCGTAACACCAAACATGCATGCCCTTTCAGCCGTGGGAGGGGTTTTAATTTGACGGCTAATACCACTTTTCGTTGGTAAATATGTAGTCCAAGTATTGACGGTGGGTAGTAATGACTAACTGTCTTTCCTCTAGTCTTACACTGCAAAATTAGGAATGACTAGCGCAGATAGCCCTCGTAAACTTTGCACGAAATTCAAACCAAACCACTATGTATAGATCAAAATTGTTCAAAAGAACATAGAACTAACTATCTTCGCACTTTAAAAAAAATAATTATGTGAAGATGCTAGATATTTGACTGTTTCAGAATTTTCGCTCAAAGTTACTGAAGAGCCTGTACTAGACTTCTACTTAAGAGACTGTACTAGACTTCTACTTAAGAGCCTGTACTGGACTTCTACTAAAGAGTCTGTACTAGACTTCTACTTAAAAGCCTGTACTAGACTTCTACTTAAGAGCCTGTACTAGACTTCTACTTAAGATATTGTACTAGACTTCTACTTAAGAGCCTGTACTAGACTTCTACTTAAGAGCCTGTACTAGACTTCTACTTAAGATATTGTACTAGACTTCTACTTAAGAGCCTGTACTGGACTTCTACTTAAGAGCCTGTACTGGACTTCTACTAAAGAGTCTGTACTAGACTTCTACTTAAAAGCCTGTACTAGACTTCTACTTAAGAGCCTGTACTAGACTTCTACTTAAGATATTGTACTAGACTTCTACTTAAGGTCTGTCCCTAGACTTTCCTTAAGAGGCTCTGTACTAGACTTCTACTTAAGATCCTGTACTAGACTTCTACTTAAGAGCCTGTACTGGCCTCTACTAAGAGTCTGTACATACTTCTACTAGGAGCCTACTTCGACTTCTACTTAAGATCTGTACTAGACTTCTTACTTAAGAGCCTCTACTAGACTTTACTAAGGTACTTAGGACTTACACTTAAGGAGACCTGTACTAGACTTCTTCTTAAGAGCCTGTACTCGACTTAAGGAGCTGCACTAGATTTCTACTTAGGAGCCTGTACTGGACTTCTACTTAAGAGCCTGTACTAGACTTACACTTAAGAGCCTGTACTAGACTTCTTCTTAAGAGCCTGTACTAGACTTCTACTTAAGAGCCTGTACTAGATTTCTACTTAGGAGCCTGTACTAGACTTCTACTTAAGAGCCTGTACTAGACTTACACTTAAGAGCCTGTACTAGACTTCTTCTTAAGAGCCTGTACTAGACTTCTTCTTAAGAGCCTGTACTAGACTTCTTCTTAAGAGCCTGTACTAGACTTTTACTTAAGAGCCTGTACTAGACTTCTTCTTAAGAGCCTGTACTAGACTTCTTCTTAAGAGCCTGTACTAGACTTACACTTAAGAGCCTGTACTAGACTTCTTCTTAAGAGCCTGTACTATACTTCCATAATTTTCGACTGATATTTCAGCGGAAAAGTATTTAGTTTAAAACACCTACCACCAATGTTTGGGTTACCATAATGTAATAGTGGAATTTCGACAGTCTCTCTTATGATGCATTCACGGTTCAAAAAAAAAAAATCGAAATTTTATGACAATAGAAAACAACGCATGAACCTATAAATTCACAGTCGTAATGCTTACCACAAAGCATCGTCCGTAGTGACACGAAATCTCTTTGGTCATTTCAACTTGAATGCAAGTCCAATTGATAAAATTGTGGTTTTTAGAAATCTCAAAGTTTTTAAACCTTGTTAGTTTACTTGATTGTTTGGAAATGATAAATTTTTAAGTTAATTAAAAAATTCAAAAATATATTGGTTCACAAAGTGGGACTTTAATCAGTTGAGTCAGATTTCTTTGATTAGTCGTGATTTTTTCATTGTTTCGTTTTTTTGTCCACTTATAGGTTTTGAGATACTCATAATGAATCCTTTTCTTCATCGAAACCTCACAGGTTTTCAGTTTTTACATAAAATGCCGGTATTTCGGTTACTTAAACTTCACAGATCTTTGGGTCATTGGAACCCTTTTGATAATTTACTTTGTCATGTGCTGAAACTTGTTGTTCTTTTTATTTAAAACCTCAGGAATTGTTCTGGTTGACAAGTATATTATACGATTTAAATTTGTGAGAAACTGATAAAAACATGTGACGAAAAGACGAGCGGGTTTCGGTGATCAGTAATTTAAGCGAAAAATCGACTTTAACTTCCAGAAGTGGCATCCAGGTCAGTGTATTTATAAATAAATTTATAATTGTATTTGTTACTCTATAATTACATTACACAGAACAAATTAGTTACTGTTATAAAGTTTTTCTTTGACTATATATAATGAGTGTTATTAATGCATAATTCACTCACTTGTAAACTTTACTTTTAAATTTACTTGCAAAGAAAAACAGTTTTCGAACCAAGTTTGTTTGAAAATTCATGCATTCTTTAAGCCCAGATACTGCGTATAAATCATACGTGTTATATAAAGTTTCGCTTGGTTGTTTATTAACATGTTAATTTGCCTTTATATAATCTTATTCTAACTAATTAGAGACAGAGTGTGATTGCCATGTAACCCTGACACCTGACTGATCTTGTATTCAGCACACGGTAGGGGGCGCCACTTTTATTAAGAAAATATCCTTAGAAGTCATAACTTATAGCTGTATTTTACATAATTTTTCTCAAATGTACTGCTAAAAAGATAAAAAACGATATATTTAAGTATTTAGTTGTTAAGAAATTCAATTTATTTGATTATTTTCTCGAAATGAATCCATGAATACGTACTTTGTTTTCAACGAAATTCATAATTTTATCTTCAGTTAATTAAAGATTATAAATATTCGAACTATACAAGCAAATGCTCGTTGAACAATCATACAGAATTGGGAGATAACTTAAGCTTCTACAGCATATAAACGATTAAATACGGTACAAGTGTAACTAAGTTACTTCAAATTAGTGAACAAAAACACGAAATGAAATATAATTATCAGAAGTTATAAAAGAGCATTAACGTTTTCCAAAATGAGATCATATTTACCTATTATCAGTGTTCGTAAATAATAATAAAAACATTTTCTAACACATATGTTGCCGCATAAAGTTATTGAAATCAAATGTTTTCTAAACACACATCTAGGGACATAAATTTGTGTAAGTTAAAAGCTTGTCATAACACAAACATATTGGCCCGGCATGGCCTAACGTGTTAAGGCGTGCACTTCGTAATCTGAGGGTCGCGGGTACGCGCCCGAGTCGGGTCAAACATGCTCGCCCTCCCAGCCGTGGGGACGTTATAATGTGACGGTCAATCCTACTATTCGTTGGTAAAAGAGTAGCCCAAGAGTTGGCGGTGGGTGGTGATGACTAGATGCCTTCCCTCTAGTCTTACACTGTTAAAATAGTGACGGCTAGCACAGATAGCCCTCGAGTAGCTTTGTGCGAAATGCAAAAAAACAAAAACAAACATATTATTAATGAAGTTGGACAAGTAAAAAATACGGTCTAAATATTACAAAATTAGACTGTACTTTCAGATGATAAGAAGATAAAATACCAAAATTCAAAGAAAGTGTACATTAATGTCTTCTAATCACAAAATAAAATAAAACATCTCATGAAATACTTAAGATCAAAGAGTTATTGTATATTCGACGAACGTTATACCCTAACATATCCGTCAAACTTCCCTTTTAACTAATATGTACAACATTTTAAACATGACAGCAATGAATGAGTAAAAAACACTCTTTAATAGCAAGAATATCACCATCCACTGTTCCTTGCTGTGCACGCTTCATGTACACGTGCCTTAGCGCTCTATCTACATCTGCCAGTCTAAATGGATTTTGTAAGATGGCGGATGATTACGAACGTGAGAGCAGACCAGGAAGAACCGGCTTTGTGCGATCGTGATGACATTTCAGGCTTCTCACATCGTTTCCAATTAACAACTCTCTGAATGCCTATTTTTACCTCTTCAAATCGGCATGCTTGGCTTTTAAAATACTCCTAAATTTTGATTAGATAAAGTCGAATATCACAATATATGATTCCATTAATCTGATTCTGACGATGAGCGAACAGACGCGGCACTTTCTAGTTTCATGACATTTGAAGAAAACTGTTTGTTTGTTAAAGGGACTGTATATGATTACTGTAAAGGGTTTTTTTGGTTTTTGAATTTCGCGCACAGCTACACGAGGGCTATCTGCGCTAGCCGCCACTAATTTAAAAGTGTAAGACTAAAGGGAAGGCAGCTAGTCATCACCACACACCGCCAACTCTCGGACTACTTTTTACCAAACGAATTGTGGGATTGCTCATAACATTATAACACTCCCACGGCTAAATAGGCAAGCATGTTTGGTGTGACAAAAATTTGAACCCTCGACTCTCAGAATACGACTGGAGCACCCGGGCCATGCCTGACCATTACTGTAAAGGGACTGTATATTATGATTGCTGAGGGAGTGTATATGATGACTGTAAAGGGACTGTATGTGATGGTTGTAAGGGGACTGTATATAGTGTTATACTAGTTTTCTAAGAAGCGTACTGATCGTTCTCTTAAATTAATATATATAATATAATGTCAAGGCAAAATTTGCATTACATTTGGCCAACTCATATGACAAGATTGCGATTTTAAACATTTGTAAATGACTCCATTCCAAATTATCAATGTCTTTTTAACCACATTTTACGGTCTGCCCAGTTTAACATGTTTTATGAGAATGACAAGTCCTGAATTATCCAATAGGCAGATAGTTAGGGTAAGAGTACCAAACCCCAAAACAAACAAACATTATTTTAATTTCAACATACATCTAAGTTTTGTTTCATTTCGAAAGGTAAACATTTATTTTACGGTTTCGTATCGCTTTTGATTCAAATTACATATATGTGGGTCATCATAATCTTTTCAGTGCTTAGGGCCCATAAAGGTCTCAATCCGGCCCTGGAAATGGTAAAATGTCCATGTGGATTAAGCAAGGTCATTGGGATGAGAATTGTTCTGTGGACAATCTCAGATTACAATGGTTTTTATCTCTTTAAAAAACAAACAAACAACATAAACAAAATATTTGTTTAGCGTAAGTGAACGTAATATTCTAACAATCGTTCCTACTACAAATTGTGGTCTTCAAATGATAATATCTTAATATAATAAGAACGTCTTATTTTAATTCAATGTTATATAAATTGTTTTAATGTAAATGTTATGTTTCATTCTAACACTGTGACCGACTAAAGTTTCAGTATATTCTTATGATCTTGTGTTTTATTATTTGTCTTCAAGCCTATCATAGTGTTTTACTTGTTTCATGGACCACTTTTCAATTCCTTCTAAAGTCCAATGATATTCTTTGGGCAATGAAGTTTGAACTTTAATTATAACAAGATAAACGTCTTATGCTATTCACAAAAAATGTTTAAAATAGTTTTAAGAGTCATATTTTTTTATGAAGTTGACAATTTTAGTACCATATGTCAAACTCAAATCTTATGCTTATTAAGATTATTTTTGCAGTGGATTAGCCCCGTGTTCTAGATTTTACAGTTTCGAATACTTGTGACATCACAAATTATTTCCCATATCTTAAGATATAAAAGTAACGTGAGACCTTGAACGTGGATGATGGACGGTATTGTATTACTGACTGGTTACTTTCCCTTTGATTATTGTACTATTGACTGGCTATCTTCCTTCTGGTTAGGGTACTACTGACTGGCTATTTTCTCTCTGATTGGGTACTACAAGCTGGCTATCTTCCTTCTGGTTAGGGTACTACTGAATGGCTATCTTTCCTCTGGGTAGGGTATTACTGGTTGCCTTTTCATTGGCCAGCAATTACGAAATAAAGCAGATAGTATGAATAGCTTTGCCATAAAGCAAATTAAAAAAATCCTTAGGTTTAAATTTTCTGTGTTTTTTGTGCATCTAACTCATCATCCGTCTTATACTCTAACAGAATTACAATAATGACAAAACTGTTCAGCTGAATATGAATCAGACTGCACCTATTTGAAGTATGCTTTAGTAATTGTATTCCGTGGTTAATTACGATTATCGTGTTTTCAGACATTACACTATTATGGAATGTAACGAGATTTGAAAGTGGCTTACAAACATTTTTCTTGATTTTTCCTTACTGTCATAACCATTAGTCTTAAGTGTAATGTTCGTGAATGTCTAGTTTATGTAAAAACTGATTTGTTTTTAATATCAGAAACTTGTTACTGGTGTATGTCTATTGTAGCAACATTTAATTTTTTCCTATTTTGGTGGAAAAAATTTGTACTGCAGCTTTATAAAACTACCTTAAAAGTTCCCTTGAGATAAAGCTACATTTTTACAAACACTAAAAATAAAAACAACTGTTTTGCTAACATACCAAAGAACTAGTCTTAGCTCAAAACTGAATACGAGTAAAAGCAACTCACATCTGATTGGCATGGCATGGCCTAGCACGTTAAGGCATGCGCTTCGTAATCTTAGGGTCGCGGGTTCGCGTCCGAGTCGCGCCAAACATGCTCGCCCTCCCAGCCGTGGGGGCGTATAATGTGACGGTCAATCCCACTATTCGTTAGTAAAAGAGTAGCCCAAGAGTTGGCGGTGAGTGGTGATGACTAGAGGACTGCCTTCCCTCTAGTCTTACACTGCTAACCCACGAGTAGCTTTGTGCGAAATTCCAAAACAAACAAACACATCTGATGCTTTCACATCTTAGAGACTATGTTGAACAATACATATAATAGAAATTTTAGTTGTGCCAATGGAAAAGTAAACTCTAAATATAGTGCTTGAATTTCAAAGATTTTTTTTATCAAAATGCTCATTTGAATCTTTATTACTGATGCAAGCTGCTTAATAGTTTCCTTTATATTTACAGCAGTACGTCATTGGTTAAGTGTCTGAGGTTTTGTTAATTATTTTTAGCCTCAATCATTATCTTATTTTGAGCATGCTTTGAGATGTGTCTAACATAGGAAACCGACTTTAACCATCCATACTTGGCATGGATAGCAAAAACTAACAAACAAAGATAAATGGTAAACACCAGTTCCAATGTACATACAATAATTAATTTCGAAAAATTTACTATTAATAACAAAAATATCTGGATAAAAAGACAAACATTGAGGCTGAAATTTCAGAATCCACGCTTAAAGGGGTGATAATCAGCTCAGAAATAAAATTCATATACCTTATTGGCCCGATTATAAGGCGATGATTTCTGATTAATAATTAGGCTGTAAATTGTACAGTCGCCATATAACTGCGACCAACTATGGGACCCTTCTCTCTATTCTAGCCTGTTGCATTCCTGAAATGTCCAGATGCCTTTTATCTACTCATACGAGCAAGATATTTCCTCTAGGACATTGCTATTTCTTGAAACTAATCCAACTACTGACTGTTTAGTTGTAGCATTGATTTTTGGACCTAAAAAGAACGGTATGACAATCACATTTTCTTTTTCATTGTTTCTGAATATGGGGTCGTTTTAAATTCAAGATCACTCTGTAATCAAGTCAATACGGCAAACACGTGTATAAGGAATGCGGCATTAAAATATCAGATGTAAAATAATTATTAGGGCGTGTTCAATATATTTTTTGTTTTTACCCTCTAATTGTCAGTATTTCATTTCCCATTTATGATTTTTATATCAGCCTGTGCACTGGTATTGCTGTTGTTGATGAGAAGTATCATTATCAGAGTGTTGAGGTTTAATGTTTGTTTTTCAAACAGACTAAGTATTATAAATGTAAACTGTGTAAATTTACTATGTGCTGTACATATTTTGGTAATGCAAAATATATAATGAAGGGCTCTTAAAATAAAATTTGCTTCAGGCCCTAATTATAATTAGTCCACCCCTGGTCTTACTGCGCGTGCCACATTAATTTACCAAAGACTTGACGTTGCAAAAATAATTACTGTAGGTTAAAATAGGTCACGAGTTGTTATTAAGGAGGATAATGTATTAGATTTTTCTATATACTGATGACAAGTTTTCAAAAAAGACAATAAAGTCTTCAGTACTACAGAAACTTGACATCAGTTTTTACATGTTTGTATATTTAAATTATCTATATTGCATTTCATCATTAATTTAATTTTGCACTGGTAGCTTAACGTATTCACTTAAAACTAACCTAAATCTACTAAGCTGGCTGAACCTCATGATACATTATTGGGATTAAGTCCGAAAACGTCGCTAACACCGAAAGTAACAAATGATGAAACAAGATACTCTAATTTTTATCGACCGGAGCTAAATAAATGAGTATATTTTAAAATAGCTATATTTATTACTGAGTTGATTTTTACTTCGAATCTTGTTTGTACCTTGATCAGCTGTAAATATTAACTAACAAAAATTATATAATAATATAATATAAGAGAAAGGTCGATACATGAAAAATTATGATAAAAATGTTTATTATTAATTGGTTGTTTCATAGAAACTGTCATAAGTTCACATGCTTGAATAAAAGAAAAGAAACGATAAATTAAGAAAACGAAACCAGACGTTGAATGCAAACCAAGAACAGAATTCTTTAGGAACGTTTCCGCTTTAGGCCAACACCAGATAGTTGTTGGTTGTACACTAATAATGATCATGAAAAGACGTCTTATTACACAGAATAGATATAATACCACAGCAATATACGGTATAAAAATTTATTTAAATGTTTGTAGTCCGGGGGCAAAGATATTCAACTCTAAAAAGGCTATGTTTAACAGACAACTTATTCTAATATGAGTAATACCAGAACGAAAGTTTTTATGACTGATTTTAACCGTATTCATACGTGTAATAGAAACCATTTTTTGAGTTAGTTTTCGATCTCCTTCAAGAGTTATCATGAGTCTTAAATGACAGCATAAACATACACTTTGTATATCCGACAAGGAACAAGTTTTACGTTTTATTTATCCGGGTATTTCTTTTAATTATTTATGAAGGCATGGATTTGATGAATTCGTTTTTCATTGTTTTCATTCAAACAGAAAATGAATGTTCATGAAACACTTACTAAAATGCATAACTTATTTTCACTTTTGAATAGAAACACTTAAAATAAATAGATAAAAGATAATAATATGGAAATGCAAAAACAAAGAATACAAGGGAATTACTCTTTGACATATACAATTTTGATTATAAGCTGGGTGTGTCTATTTCCAATTCCTGGTTTGAGTCTGTAAGTCTCCAGTATGTTTTTTATTAACTCTAGCTGTTGTTTTCCAAACCTTTTCCAGTAAAAACATAAATAGGGCATCCCTAGATTTTTCTTTGTTGTTGTATAATTATTCCAAAGAATGTATTGGTGTTTCTGTTTCCTAAGTCCACATCATGCTCCATTATGCGGTCACGGATTGGTTATTTGATTTCTCTGATGTATTTAGAATAACGACACACGCGAGATAGCCCGGAATACAATATTTTGTTATCGTATAGTTAGCTATTCTCTAACCCGGGTTCACAAGCAATGTACATGACATTTTTTCTCTGTATTGATTCATAATAATGTTCTCTATGCGTTAAAGTTAAAAGTTTAATTTCGTGTTTTCTTATGCTCCCTGTCACTCAAAAAATTAGTAATTGTCCGAGGAATATTAAATCATTGATATTAAATTCAGTTTTGCTTTGGAGATTTGAGTATGTGATTTGATTTAATTATTTCTAATTTGTTTTATTTAAACATTTGTATAAGTTATCTCGGAAGACAACTAAGGAACCAGTGTTAGTTGTAAATGATTTTTATGACAAGTTAGTTTTCTCGTTCACTTAAGCGACACTCTATATGCACAATGAGGTAACTGACCAGGTCAGAGACCTATATGGCTCGTTCATTTTCTTTTCTTAATTTGGAAATACGGATCACAAGAAAGACAGCCAATCCACAACATATTCGTTCCCTGAAGTGGATAACTTCGACCGAAAGCCGGGATTGACTGACACTCTTATAACGCACCCCAAGAAGAAAGTTGTAGCACCACATCTGGAATCAGAAATATTTGCAAATACAGCCCAATGAATCAATCAAATAAACCATGCTTGTACCCGTAAGGTAAGTCATAGAGATAACGGGAGTAGTTGTGGAAGATAAATAGACATGCACCAGAATAAAAAAAAATACAATTAAATCTCAAGTTAACTTTTTTTTAAAAAATATAACAACAACAACTAAAAACATAACACTATTTACTATAGCTGTGAACGTGCCAGAAATCTATAGGTATCAAGGTTTTGCAAAATGCCTGTCAAAACTAATCTTGGATGGATGTCAATGTGGCAGAGTTAACATGACATTGAAAAGGTAGGAAATGGAAGAACTTCAGAACGTTTGAGTAGCCACTGAGTGTATACGTTTGTTTAAAAATTCGTACAAAGCTACAGAATATACAGGATCTTCTACTTGCTTTAGTTTTAAGGTCTGTTTTCAACTAACTATGACAAACTAATCGATATTTCATAATTATTTATAAAGTCAATATTTCAAGCTAACTCATCATTTTGAAATGAAAAAAAATACGATAAAATAAATGTAAGAATACGACGAAAATCTTTTAGATTTCTAGTTTTGTATTTTTAGTAGTGTATGTTTGTGTTTGTTTCGAAATTCGCACAAAGCTGGTTGAGGGCTATTTGCGCTAGTCGTCCCTATTTTTGCAGTGTAAGACTTGAGGGAAGGCAGCTAGTCATCACCACCCACCACCAACTCTTGGGATACTCTTTTACCAACGAATAGTGGGATTGACCGCACATTATAAAGCCCCACGGCTGAAAGGGCGAGAATGTTTAGCGCGACAGGGATGCGAACCCACGACCCTCAGATTACTATTCGCACGCCTTAACACACTTGACAATACCGGGCCCAGTAGTGTATGTGTTGTAAAAAGACAACCATGGCCTTGCAGTTGGGGTGCTTAACTCACAAGCTGTGGGTCGTGAATTCGATTCCCTCTCATTGAACACACTCGTTCTTTCAGCTATGAGGGTATTATAATGTTACAATTAATCCCATTAGGCGTTGGTAAAAGAGTAGCCCAAAAGTTGGCGGAAGGTGGTATTGATTTGTTGCCTTCCCTCTTATCTTTCACTGTGAAATGAGAGTGGAGGGCATCTGAAGAGGAGATGAGCACCACCACGTGAACAGTTGCCCGAGAATCACAGATGATAGATTAGTATATTAGGTGACACAACGGTCGTGATGATCCTACAATATATACATACACATATCCTGTGAGGTGGAAGTTAACTGTGTTCATATATATACACATATACTGTGAGGTGGAAGTTAACTGTGTTCTTATGCTTCATTCTATTTCAAAACTGACAAATTCTTAAGCCTAAAACGTTGTTTTATTTACGAAACAAGGAATTGTCCATTAAAATCTTTCAGTATTTTGATAATGTTTATTATTCACATTTTCACTGAAAACTGATCCATTTTTATAGTCAAAATTAATTATATTTGCATAACTTATTGTTAACCTAGAACAAAAACAACAAGACTTTTTTGTGATAAGTGAGGCTACCCTTGAGATTTGAAATAAAATACATTGCACGAAAAAAATCGTTATATTTACTGTAAAAGCAAAATCAACCAACAAAAGTAAATATATCTAACGAATTAAAAAATCACGAAACCATGTACTTCTGGAAACCATATATTCCCGAAATCGTGTGCTGAATCCACTATATCCTAATGTTTCTCAGACTACTTAATGGTAACATAAATCCAGCATCACTTCCAACAATTCTTTGCTTTCTATACAATCATAGTTTAATACAAGAAATATTCATACAATAATAATACTATTATTGAAACTTTTCCATTTCACTTCGGCCAGTCTGTCTCCTTATTATCTATACTCAGAATTGCGATATAAAATGCAGACTTGGGTAATCCATCATTCCTTATGTTGACATTTCAGTAAATTCTAAAATAAGTAAAAAAAAAAAAAAAAACCGAAGGAAGAGAAAACGTATTAATCAAAACGAGTTGGTTAACAATTACAGATTAGTTGACATCCAGAATATCAAGTTTATGTATATATTCGTGGACTAAAATTTTCGACGTTTTATTTATTACGGCTTTATGTTTGAATTTTACAGCATTTTGTTTGGAATGAAAGTAAAAGACGGTTTCTGCGTCCCGCTAGTACACCGGTAAGTCTACAGACTTGCAACGCTAAAATGAGGGGTTCGATTCCCCTCGGTGGGCTCAGCAGATACCCTGTTGTGGCTTTGCTATAAGAAAAACACAATAAAAGACGATTTCTGTTTCGTCTCCATTATCCAACTGTTTTCTCTCAGATGTTTCAGTGCACGGTTTGGTGGGACCATTTTTAGGGGTATATAGTCCAAAAATTACTTGATAACGAACCTATCTAAAACCTTTCTAACATTTCATATGGATCAATTCTGTTTACATGTGTTGTTTTCTTGTAGCAAAGCCACATCGGACTATCTACAGAGCCCACCGAGGGGAATCGAACCCGTGGTTTTAGTGTTGCACGTCCGTAGACTTACCGCTGTACTAGCGGGGGACTTCAGTGTATATGAAACAATAAAATAGCTCTGTTTCTCAACATAACAATAAATCAGCAATAACAACAACAACTGTGTTGAAGCAGTCCCGGTTATGACACGATTTTAGGAATACGACTAAAGACTGAATAACTCATTAGGCATGTAGTGCTTTATACACGAATGTAAAAATCGATTTGAATAAAGGAATTACTCCTTTCCAAACAGCCCGACATAGCCAGGTAGTTAGAACGTTCGACTTGTAATCTGAATGTCACAGGCTCGAATCCCCATGACATAAAATATGCTCGCTCTTTCAAACGGGGTGGCGTTATAATGTCACTACCAATCCCACTATTCGTTGCTAAAAGAGTAGTACATGTGTTGGTGGTGGGTGGTGATGACTAGCTGCCTTCCCTCTAGTCTTGCACTGCTAAATTAGGGAACGCTAGCGCAGATAGCTCTCGTGTAGCTTTGTGCGAAATTAAAAACAAACAAACAATCCTTTTGAACAGTACCTTTCTGACGTCATATAACATCGATATAGGTAGTACTCATTCTCGCTTGACGTTAGATATTCCAGATATTATGCTATTGTGTTTTTTTCCGAGCTTAACTGTGCTACCACTATCACTATGTGTTTCAAATACAACATTGTCGGCACTTATAATCGGATTAAATAAAGGTACTCTTAGGGAATATGTTGTCTTAGTAACAAAACAGTATCACTTTAATGTTAACTAAGAATGCTATTTCGAAGTGTGTTATCTTTATTGCACTAACAATATAAATTAATGTAGGCATATTGTATTGATTATTTTACTGTTAACAAGTGGTGTAATCACAGGTAAGTTGTTTGTTATTAATTAGACTAGTATGGTAGTTTATATTACCTCTATAAGTAATTATATATGAGAGACTATTATTCCATAAGATTACTCTTGATGCTGGTTACCTCCACCGTCGAAGGTGGACAAATGTTGTTTCCACTCCTGTGTGTGTGTTTGCTAGCAAAATTTCTCACAAAAAGGTTGAATGGATTGTTTTCTAGAGTTGGACTATGACCCAACTTAGAAGTGATAATTTCTGGAAATCCAAAATAATTAAATTAAATCCATGTATATTGACATGGAGAATGATTGTTCGCGTTATGTTTGCTCTCTAACTCAGTGATGAAAAATTAATGGATGTATATACAAGATAATATTCCTCATTGTTCTGCCTAAAATGGTCCACTGATAACGACGAACATAGGAACACGTTTTCTTACTTTTTTAAGAGAGGGGTGACATTAGTGATGCGTCGCGGAGGTATACACTCTACTAATGGCCCTTCTAGTTAAGCTTTGCTTGCTTGGACTGCTTTTTGTATAGTGGCGAAACACGATGTAGGTGAATTCAGAGTTCCTTGTTTCGAGCTGACAGCATTCCACTTGGAGGTTTTAAAGCCCTCTCACCATAAGGAGCATCTCTCAGTTCTCCCGGGAGTCTTATGGTAATCCAGTAGAAGACCAAATAGTTCTTCCTCTCTCTTTGGGAAATGTTGCACTCAAGAAGTTGAGAATATCTTCCTATGAATCACCCTTTTAATCAACTGCCGAAAGCAGTTAACTTAATCATTACGAGCTGGAATGAGTTCTAGGAGAGTTGGCTAACCAGACAAAGAACTTTTTTTTTTCTGAGTTCCCAGGGCTGTAGCGTATGAAATACAGATAAGGAAGATAAAAAAACAGAATTTTTTTCTCATCATAGGATCTAGAGAACTTAGATTTTAAGACTTCGATGAATAGCACAAAAAATATATTAAAAGAACTTATTAACTACAATCGGAAAATGACTTTAAGTCAACCCTAACAGACGGTGAAGATGCACTGTAAATAAATACGAATTGCTGGTGAACATTTTCTGAGTAGTTCTATTTTATCCTTCTAAGAATTTAGATCAAGACATTGGTTGGCTGTTTTGTTCATTTTACGTCAGCTGAAGCGGCACGTGCCACTCCGTCGTTAATGACGTTGAGCAAGCAGCATACAAGTGAAGTCCGAGAGAGATCATCCGGTCTAATGGCTTCTGACTGATTAGGATAATTCAGGTTAGGATGATGAAGCTTATTTGGTTATTATGACAATATTGAGATCATATCATGTTCATTTCTCAAAGGTTAGGTTTCTGTGGCTAAAAAATCAATGGATAAAAAGATTTTTTTTTTGGAGCAACAGAATAACCATAGAGGGAGCTAACAACATTTACGAAACTAGTTTTTTTTTTTTTATAGAAAGTAAAACATCTGGAATACACATCGCAACAGAATGATTCATCTCAGATACGAGCATCAGGTATTAAGCTTCAAATATTTTTAAAGAAGAGGAAATTTAATCACTTTTCTACTCGACTCAGTTGTTTTTTAATCTAATAACTAATCAAATATTTTACATAAACATCCGAATTTCTAACCTTTTCACTCTTAAATTTACCTTAGAGTTTTGAAAAACTGTATTTGTTTTTTTTAGATGTAATAAAAGCAAACTTTTTCACTTCTGAGCTAGATATAATAAAAGCGTAATTTTTTACTACTAAGATAGATATAATAAAAGCGAACATTTTTTTCCCTACTAAGACACATAATAAAAGCGGACATTTTATTACTGAGATAGATATAATAAAAGTGAACGTTTTTTTCCCTACTAAGACACATAATAAAAGCGGACATTTTATTACTGAGACAGATATAATAAAAGCGAACATTTTCTTACTACTAAGATAGATATAATAAAAGCGGACTTTTTATTACCGAGTTAGATTTCATAAAAGCGAACATTTTTACAATTAAGAGAGATTATATTAAGTGAATTATGTAAGTCAGCGAACAAAACTTTGATGCTGGAATAATCTTTTTTTTCTATCGCATTCAGTGGAGAAACCAAATAAAACTCACTGGTAAATAACAAGAATGATTTGAATACTTCCTTATTTATAAGTCTAGTTATTTAGTTTCATGTACTTACATCTGTAAATAGAAGCAGAGAGGGTTAAAACACGAATAGAATTATTTGAAGACTTCCTTATTGATAAGTCTAGTTATTTAGTTTCATGTACTTACATCTGTAAATAGAAGCAGAGAGGGTTAAATCTAGTTATTTAGTTTCATGTACTTACATCTGTAAATAGAAGCAAGAGGGTTAAAACACGAATAGAATGCAATACTACAACGTTCAGTATTTTAGAAATGTGTGTTTTTCTAATCGTAAAGCCTCAGTGGGTTATCTGCTGAGTCCACCAAGGGGATTTGAACCCCCTGGTTTGAGCGTTATAAATCCGTAAACCTACCGCTGTATCAGGGGGGAACATATTTTAGGGAATTAATTAATATTGAAAATCACAGCATTAATTTTTTAACGTTAGCTGTGTGTTATAAGAAAGTTAATTAAACTTTCATACCATTTAATGACATCCATGCAGAACATATATCTCTAAATGTCGGAGTTCCATCCACACGGTGCAAATAGATTATTGTGCAGCTTTGCGCTTTAAAAATGTATCATATAATTTAACTTGTTATAAATAAGTAAAGTACTTACAAGTAGAATATTTCGTAACTAAATTACAAATCGAAATTTAAAAAGCGTGTAACGAAACGATCACCGCTTCGTTAAGCCTACTAATCAACAGTGCTGAGTGAGCCATTGGAAGTGCCTCAACGTAAAATACATAGGAAAGTGCGCAGTGTTAACTCATTCACACAAGGAGCTATCGTTAAAATTTATACTATATTTGTATCAAAAATTCATACGATAAGATCTTATTTCATAATCGTTAACACCCTTCTTGACGAAGAACGTCTGATGATAAAGTAGCGATATTTATCGCTAGAAATGCCTGTGTTTATTACGAACTGAAATGGCCAACGTAATTTAACATAATTGCAGAGAAGGATAAGAACGAAACGCGTGACTCGGTTTCAATTTTGGTTCTAATTTTTTCATTTAAGGTACAAGTCCAGTTGTGAAAATCTTGGAATGTGGGGAAGATATTTTAAAGCGAAAAAGAAACAAAAGCTTTGTTATTAATTTTCAGAGGGCGACAAGTTTTCCTCGTGAAGTTGAAACGTGCCCCCCGCTAGTACAGCGGTATGTCTCCGGATTTACAACGCTAAAATCAGGGGTTCGATTCCCCCCGGTGGGCTGAGGAGATAGCCCGATGTGGCTTTGCTATAAGAAAATACAATACGTACACGAAGTTGAAACGTCACATAAATATGCAAACATACACACAGATACATATAAACAATAGAAATATATTTAAATATTTTAAAATGGAAATGTGTGACTATTTAAAACATTTTCTGGTATCATGAATTCCCAACTTGCCAAAAAAAAAAATTTCATGAAACATTTGGTAGAGTAACATTTCACGGTTTACTGGTTTCACTTGAGGGCGGAGTTTAAACAAGCATGATGAATAGAATTGTTGTGAGAGAACCGTTCGCTGTTGGTATCTTAGCTTTCAAAGTACATCAATCTTGTGACTTGAACTCTCGCTTCGTGTTCGAGTATCAATTCAGACCGAAACTCGAGTTGACCTGGTTTTAATAACTTCCGTAGTTCGAATCTTACCAGTTGGGATCGACAGTAATCTAGGCTACAGGTATTATAAGTATGTCGCACTGATACTCAGAAATGTTCGACTTTTTCTTTTTTCCTTTTAAAGAAAGTGACTATTTATAATATTTGATGATTCTTAAAGAAAACGTCACTCTGAAATTTTGAAACCAAGTGGTAGAAAACTGAACTGTCTGCATATGTATTAAACACAGCCATGTACACGCACGCAATATTAAGATTTACAATCTGCAAAGCAGAGTTTATAATCAGAAATGTTGGTGTGATTATATCAGCTCTATATGCCAAAACCTTATTTCAATAATATATATATATAATACCTTGAAATATATAAGATTATCACAAGTTTAGAGACAACAAACAGAAAGTTAAACATTTACTAAAACCACTTGCTTTTCATTTTAAGCACAACAGTGAGTGTAGTGTGTTTTTCTTACAGCTAAGACACTTCGGACTTTCTGCTGAGTCCAACAAGAGGAGTCGAACCGCTGATTTTAGTGTTGTAAATCCGTAGACCTACCGCTGTACTAGCGACATATATCCACTTTCTAACTGTTACTTTAGTTATTAGTTCATAAGTTAAATGCATGGTCAGGTGGTTAAGGCACTTAGTTCGTAATCCGAGGGTTGCGGGTTGGAATTCTCGTCGCACCAAACCTGCTCGCCCTTTTATCCATGGGGTCGTTATAATGTAACGGTCAATCCCACTATTCGCTGCTAAAAGAGAAGCTCAAGAGTTGGCGGTGGGTGGTGATAACTAGCTGCCTTACCTCTAGTCTTACACTATTTAATTAGGGACGACTGGTGCAGATAGCCCTTGTGTAGCTTTGCACGAAATTCAAAACAAACCGAAACACAAGTTAAAGTTCAAATATTTCAGGCTTAATGAAGCTTAAGAAAAGAAAAACGAACGTTGTGACAACGGTTTCGTATTTTGATAACACTAATATTAAGCCACAGAGTGGTACAGGTTTCGTATTTTGATAACAATAATATTAAGCCACAGAGTGGTACAGGTTTCGTATTTTGATAACACTAATATTAAGCCACAGAGTGGTACAGGTTTCGTATTTTGATAACACTTATATTAAGCCACGGAGTGATACAGGTTTCGTATTTTGATAACACTTATATTAAGCCACAGAGTGATACAGGTTTCGTATTTTGATAACACTAATATTAAGCCACAGAGTGATACAGGTTTCGTATTTTGATAAAACTAACATTAAGCCACAGAGTAGTACAGGTTTCGTATTTTGATAACACTAATATTAAGCCACAGAGTGATACAGGTTTCGTATTTTGATAACACTAATATTAAGCCACAGAGTGATACAGGTTTCGTATTTTGATAAAACTAACATTAAGCCACAGAGTAGTACAGGTTTCGTATTTGGATAACACTAATATTAAGCCACAGAGTGATACAGGTTTCGTATTTGGATAACACTAATATTAAGCCACAGAGTGATATAAGTTTCGTATTTTGATAGCACTAATATTAAGCCACAGAGTGATACAGATTTCGTATTTGGATAACACTAATATTAAGCCACAGAGTGATACAGATTTCGTATTTTGATAACACTAATATTAAGCCACAGAGTGATACAGGTTTCGTAGTTTGATAACATTAATATTAAGCCACAGAGTGGTACAGGTTTCGTATTTTGATAACATTAGTATCAAGCCACAGAGTGATACAGGTTTCGTATTTTGATAACACTAACATTAAGCCACAGAGTGGTACAGGTTTCGTATTTGGATAACACTAATATTAAGCCACAGAGTGATACAGGTTTGTATTTTGACAACACTAATATTAAGCCACAGAGTGGTACAGGTTTCGTATTTTGATAATACTAAGCTTCATCAACAGATACAGAGAGGTATCGGTTTCGTGATTTAATAACACTAATTTTCAGCTACAGACACAGATTGATTTGACATTACTAGATTTTAGCCACAAACACAAAGGATTAACGGTTTAAATGTTTCTTAACACTGTTTAATGATAGAATTTCGACCGTGTTTTCGAGATTAGTTATTGACTTGAAAGCTTCTTGAATAATAAACTCTAACAGCTGAATAAATAAAGAAATAATTAGAATAATACAAAAGAGCACACACTATTTCATTAATCAGATCCCATACTCATAATTCTAACACTAAATTTAGGCCTAGTTTTCCACAAATTGTTTGTTTATTTGTTTTCTGAATTTCGCGCAAAGCTACAGGAGGGCTATCCACTAGCTATCCTTAATTTAGCAGTGTAAGACTAGAGGGAAGTCATCACCACCCACCGCCAACTTTTGAGCTACTGTTTTACCAACGAATAGTGGGACTGACCGTAACATTATAACGCTCCCTCGGCTGAAAGGGCGAGCATGTTTGGTGCGACAGGGATTCAAATCCGCGACCCTCAGATTACGAGTCGAACATTTTAACACACCTGGCTATGCCGGGCCTTGTTAGCACGACTAACCATAACAAAGGGCAATATTTGAAAGCTGGACAGCAGATTATAATTAACTCATGATGTTAGGTCAACACGTTGAGCTCAAGAAAGTAACTCAACACGAAAATACGATCCTCTGTAACCCGAGTGCTTTCGAAAGCGCTCAGTTGACAGAGCTGACAGTTAAGATTATTACATCTCACATATAAAAAACATGGCGATACGAGTTTTTGAATGCCATATTTTATTTTCTTCTGTCATATAAATACAGAAATGTAAACAGTTTCCATTCTTCTCAGTTTCGTCAATAAAAAATAAAGAAAAGTGGAATCGTATGATAATAATAACATTTTTTGTTCACAGAAACCCGGTACTAACATTCTTGTATTATAAACAGATAAGTGTGTGTGCATGTTCTCATTTAGCAAAGCCACTTCGGGCTATCAGCTGAGTCCACCGACGGGAACTGAACCCCTGATTTTAGCGTTGTAAATCCGTAGACTTACCTCTGTGCTAGGGGGTGACTTAAAATGTTACTAAACTTTTTCTACATCTCAAAATTCGGGTTATGTTGTTGTTTTGAATTGAGCAGAAAGTTACACAATGTGGGCACGGTAGGTAAAAATACTGGTGTCTTTGTACACATTAAATATCACTTAATTTGATCA
The DNA here is from genome assembly GCA_011833715.1 of Carcinoscorpius rotundicauda. NCBI lineage: Eukaryota > Metazoa > Arthropoda > Merostomata > Xiphosura > Limulidae > Carcinoscorpius > Carcinoscorpius rotundicauda. The sequence continues at coordinate 159,806,762 of CM022392.1, read as the reverse complement.
GAAATTATACTGAGATAATTTGGAGCATTTAGGAACACGGAGGTGTTCAAGGTGTGCTGAGGAAACGTGCCCGGAATTGTGTTTTCACTATAGGCCTCTCCAGTTGGAACTACACAAGAAGAGGTTTAGATTTTATTATGGTTTTCTCCGAACCTGTCTTTCTACAATTGCGCAAAAAAAGTTGATTGACTGACTCTTATGCAATGAACTTTTTGGAGACATATATTTTTAGGTTCCGCAATCAATGTAAATGTTTCAACATTGTCATGTTTATCAGAGTTTGATTAAGGTTAATATGCAAAATCTAATGTTAGCCCATAATTTAAGCCCACGTCTAAGTAAATTAAGGCAGCTCAGCCTGAACGAAAATTTTCGATTTACTTGGATCTTCTTCCAAATCATAAACATACACAGGCTGGCCATTTTATGCACCGCGGGTATCGAAACCCGGATTTTAGCATGTAAGTCCGCAGACATACCGCTGAGCCACTGGGGGGCCATAGTCATCGTACGTTTAACAGATGTTACAATGACTGATTTGTAGGTTGTTCTAAGACATCGGTTATTTGAGTTTATCAGTATTGGCAAGGGGTGAATAAAACGTTTTAATCGAAGGAACTGTGACCTCAAACAAGTAGTAGCAGAAAGAGAAGAAAAACAATTAACAGGATGGTAAAAACCTAACGGTCATTAAACAGTTTACCAGCTGACAGTGCATGGCAATCCACACTCATTCCAACCATACCTTACTGGGATCATTGAAACAAATGGACTGAGACAGTGGGAGACCATTCAGTAAACCAATTGATTTGGGTTACTGAAAAGACACATATTAGTGTAAATACTACACTAGAACGTAGATACTGAATTAACAAAGTCTGGCGGAAGGTGATAAGCTTTATTGTTTGTCTTTTGAATTTCACGCATATCTACTCGAGAGCTATCTGCGCTAGCCGTCCATAATTTAGCAGAGGGAAAACAGCTAGTCATCACTACCCACTGTCCATCTTTGAGCTACTCTTTAACCACCGAATAGTCGGATTTACCGTCACATTATAACGCCCCCACGGCTGAAAGGGCGATCATGTTTGGTGCGACAGAGATTCGAACCCGCGACCCTAAGATTACGAGTCTAGTTCTTTAGTCACCTGGCCATGTCGGGCTCTAATTAAGATCATAGATTTTGTTGAGAGATAAGGTTGGCCCCCAGTGGCTCAGCGGTATGTCTACGGACTTACACGCTAAAATCCGGGTTTCGATACCCGTGGTGAGCAGAGCACAGATAGCCCATTGTTTAGCTTTGTGCTTAATTCAAAAACACCAACAACAACAAGATAAGGCTGATAAATGTGTTCTGATGTCTTGACGCTTTGTTCTGTGCTATTCGTAGACGTATACTCTAAGATTTTATTTAAAAATTATAGTACTCTTCCAGTAAACCAAATAAACTTCAACCCACAAATATAAATGAGCGTAATCAGAGCTGGCGCCACATGTTCAAAAAGACATACTTAAAGAAATTGAAATGTAGTATCACCTCACGTGTTAGAACAAAACACATAACGTGACGAGGCCGACTGCGAACCATGATATTATATTAGATCTGATCTGTGTGGCTAGGTTGGTGATCAAAACAATAACAACTGACAAATAGAGTTCACGTTTGTGGAATGCGCAGTTTTTGTGCCTTACATTAGTTCTTCAGAAAGACCCAAACATAAACATAAAAGTGCCATATTATGCACCAGTCAATACTTATTGCATTAACTTGTAGAAAAAATGTTTTCTAAATCTCAGAGTAGTTTCAATTTAGTTTATTGGTGAAAATAACACGCGCCAAAAGTCCGACACTTTTTTTCTAAAGAAAACTTTGGATGAAGGATTGACTTGATGTTTGAATACGATTGTAAACCTATTCACTTTGTTGTGTTATAACTATGCAGAAAATATTATAATATTTATAACAATGTAAAATGTTAATTTTACGCCCCCATACCGAAACGAATTTAACAAAAACTGTGTTCAAACTTACTTGAAACTTCCATGCTTGTAATTTTTCAAAAACTAATAGATAAAAATACTCAAGTTAAAATGAAAACTGCCAAGTTTTTCAAACGCTGAAACTAATTTATTTTATTTCTTTTTTGATAAAATATCATGGTCAGGAAGAAGGGGTAATATTTACAGTTCAACTTGCGTCAATTGCCCCTGGTGACAGGTTGATCAATGTAATATTTATCGGTTATAACACTGAGCAGTCGAAAATCTAGACAGAACCGTTATTACTTTGTCCAAGCAAGTTTTTTTCATTGTAGTCACTAAATTGTTTTGAAAGAGGATTTTTTTATCGTTTCCCAGATGACTCAGCGGTAAGCTTGACGCATTACGACGCTAAAATTTGGAGCTGGATTCTGATGATGAGTACAGTCAGCAACGATAGCTAATTTCACAGCTCAACGCTCACCGTGAACGACTGAGTTACGATACGTGTGGCGAGAAGAGTACACATTGCGTAACTTTGCGCTTAGCTACAAACAAATAAGCATAAGAATTTCCGCTTAACAGCCCTACTACAAATTTCACCTACAGCCTCCTTTTGAAACTCATCTAGCAGAGACATTCATTTGCTTTACTGACTGGTCTCGATTTTCATATCTTCTCAGCGTTTTCACAACTTAATTCTATGAGCCTGGCATGTATTAATGCGTTTATATGATCCTCTGGACTGTTTACCACTATAAATGTATAGTTTTTAAAATTAGATATCCGAAGTATTCGAACATCGCTTGTTTTTGTTTGTATTCTTTATTAAGATCTGGGTTAAAATATTTTCCAATGCAACATTTCGCATCATACTGAATACAGCGAAATATTAAGTAGGCTTCTTTGTTTTGAATTTCGCGCAAAGCTACTCGAGGGCTATCTGTGCTAGCCGTCCGTAATTTAGTAGTGTAAGGCTAGAGGAAAGGCATCACCACCCTCCGCCAACTCTTGGGCTACTCTTTTACCAACGGATAGTGGGATTGACCGACACTTTATAACGCCCCCACGGCTAAAAGAGCGAGCATGTTTGGCGCGACGGGAATGCGAACCCGCGACCCTCGGATTACGAGTCGCACGCCTTAACCCACCTGGCCCTTATTAAGTAGGAATGTTTGTCTTACCACAACGTTACTGATATCTAGAAAAGATACAAACATTCGCCAAGTTTGTACTGTATTTGATGCCACTGTGGAATTCTTGTCTTGGTGATGATTAATAATAATGGTCGTTTGTGTTGATATGTTTAATGTTTAAATAATATCGTAACGTTTGTGACAATCAGCTGTTTAACAACTTACGTTGTTGTCCATTTTTCGCATAAAAATCAAAATCAAAAATATACGTCAGAAAGAAAAGATATAACCTTAATACAAATTTAATTTTTATCAGGTTACAAACTTAGCCATACTGGACCACTACATGAAGTGACCATTAGGGTTATTTACTATTTACAACGCAGATTTGATTTTTATCTGGTTAAACGGTTTTTTTTTCTTTAGTGAGCTATGAAGAAACTCTCAGACACAGAGATCGACAAACAGCTCCAGGGAAACCGAGATACAATAGTTTTTACTGAACGCTGTATTCTTTTTCTTTTAGGTTTTTTGATTTTCCAATAGACGCACACACACACACACAAAAACATTCTACTGAGCATTTCTGTAAAACATAAAACATAGAAACACGTAAAACAGAACCATTTTGATATGTGGTTGAACATAATTTATATTAATCGTACTATAAAAAAGCTAGATTGTAGGTTTCTCGCTTGCTTCAATATCGAACGCGTATTTATTTTTTTTAATCATAAAAAACGTAAATACGTTGTAAAAATGATAGGTTAACTGAAACAAGATTAAAATCAACGGATAATAAGTTGTTTATTTTTACAAAATATCAGCTCAGCTCATATATGATCTGATTGCTATTACATACGATACAGGTACATCGTAAGTATTACATACTAATTAAATAAAACCCAGAGCTAATGGCTCGACCTTGCGAGGATTTATTTGATCTGAACCGATCGTTTCCCGAGGACGAACTGCTTTGAAGTAGCTTTAAAACTTTAAACTACTGATGAATGAACAGAACTCTGATGAGATGCTGGTAGTCTGATCTTCGACTTTCAGAAACGTGACGAGACTTAAAAAAACAAACATCACAGAATAACCTTAATGAACAGTGTAGAGTTTGTTGTTTTTTAAGTAGAATATAAATACCAGTTTATGAGCTAGCTGTCGATGCTTGGAGTCACTCAACACAGTGTTTGCTGTTATAGAGAAGACACTATTATGTCGGGCTCGATGTAAAGAATGTTGTTGTTTTGTTTTCTGTTGTGCTTCAGTTAAGATCAGATGGAGGCATTTGAAACATTTTACTCTCAAAAGAAACATCCAAACGAATAATCAAGCTCTAATCTTGAAGGAACAACACAATACAATACTAAGAAACAAAGCTACAATATCTTTATACGCAATGAACGGTGCGTTACAGGAAGTATATTTATGTGTCACTGTGTCACGTAACAAAATTTCTGAGCGAGTTTTCTTCGTTTCTTGAAATTGGTTTTGTGTTGTTTAATAAAGTACTGTGTTTTATATCCTGTTGATCGTAAATGATAACTCTCTATTCGCTCCAAGTAGAGATGAGAACAACGAAAACCTTTGTGAATGTAGCACACCTCGAGCAGCGTGTCACGAGGCAGTTGCTTAGACGTTACTCAAAATGCGATCGAGCCGTTTGTCTTTTCTGTTTTCTTCCATGAAAAGGTCTCCAAAAGTTACCTGTTCACAACCTTTGAAAAGACCGTTGAATACTGCAAACGGTCTTACGTTTTTCTTTCTAAGAATATTTTAAAATATAGAATTACCTGTTTATGGTAATTAGGGAAGAGAAAAACTGTCACGTTATGTAACTTTTTATTATTGTTAATATTTAATTTAATTATATATTTTAGTATAGAACTCAGTTTTTGGATTTTCAACGAATTTTTAATCAGTATCAACAGTTTTCCGGACTCTTCACGTCGTTCGATAGAATTCATTTCATAAACTATAATACACATTTTAAAACACGAAATTCGGTGTTGATACGTGTATAGATGTCAGTAAGAAGAAATACTGCAGGAAATGTTTATTAGCAACCAACCCTTACAACAACTGTTTAACCCACAAAGTGGATAAGACATTTGCAGCCAATAAAATATGTGTTAACGTATAAAAACAGTAGCCCCCCAGTGGCTCAGCGGTATGTCTGCTGACTTACACGCTAAAATCGGGGTTTCGATACCCGTGGTGGGCAGAGCACAGATAGCCCATTGTGTAGCTTTGTGCTTAATTCAAAACAACAACAACAACAACATAAAAACAGTATGTATTTATATGGGATCTATGACAACCATCTGTGAGATTTGCTGAAACGTATAATGATAATGCTTCAATATACTGATAAAATATTCGAAGGTACAGCGGACGAGATGAAAATTATATTCAAATAGCATCGTATTTTCATCAGGAAAGGATATGAGATATTGGTATACCTTATCGTCTTAAAAAACACAATAAAAATAATTTTATTGGCATGGCCTAGCGCGTTAAGGCGTGCGCTTAGTAATCTGAGGGTCGCGGGTTCGCGCCCGAGTCGCGCCAAACATGCTCGCCCTCCCAGCCGTGGGGGCGTTATAATGTGACGGTCAATCCCACTTTTCGTTGGTAAAACAGTAGCCCAAGAGTTGGCGGTGGGTGGTGATGACTAGCTGCCTTCCCTCTAGTCTTACACTGCTAAATTAGGGACGGCTAGCACAGATAGCCCTCGAATAGCTTTGTGCGAAATTCCAAAACAAACAAACAAGCATCGTATTTTCATCAGGAAAGGATATATGATACTGGTATACCTTATCGTATTAAAAAAACACAATATAAAAGAAGACAACAATAAATATCGTGGGAATATTTCGGACTTAGCTTGGTTTGATACGAGGTCAATCTGCTCTAGTCATTCCTAGTTTAACAGTAAAAGACTAGAAATCAGCTGGTCAACATCACCCACTGCAACCTCTTCGAGTTTAGAAAAAGGTAGTGACCTCAATTTAACGGAATTTTTATAAATAACAATTTGCAGGATTTGTACAATTAAATTTTTAAAAAATCAGTGAACTTAAAAGTGACAAATGTACTTACAGACATTTCTTGTAATGATATTTTTGGTAAGATCTAAAGTATTCGAACTTGAATTTTTTGAAAAACATAAGATAAAAACAGTAACACCTTCATAGTTTGAATGAAAATGTTGAGAAAAAATACATCTTTTTTTAAGCGGTAAGAGGACTGTATTTATGCTAAATAGAAGGAATAACCTTAAATTATACAAAGATTACTTGATACGATATTATAAGATTTATATTTTTTTCAAACTAAACACGTAAGCGAATTGTGACTTCAATGTGTTTTACTACTCGTACCTGCTGTGTTATAACACATCAGTTCAGTGACACTGTTTTCAATTGATTTCTCAAGAATTTGAAAACGTTATTTCAGTTAAAATTTCCTGGTATTTTTTCTAGTTTTTTTATTGTGGTTGTAAAGTTAATTTACTAACATCGTCTGTGTTTGTTTGTGTTACTTTGACGTGCAACTGAAACATCTGCGTCATTTAAAAAAAAAAAGAGAAAGAGAGACATTTTTCCCAGTAGAATGCACAAGGTTATTATTTGATCTCAGTCTGTAGTAAATCTCTGACTTGCCTCACTAGTCGACCGTATCAGCTGGGCGAGTTTTAGTTGGAAAGGTAACACGAAATCCACTCCCCGTTTTCATCAGCATTAAAACCCTTATTACTTTCTTATAGTAATGTGACACTGACGAATCTTCTTATAGTCTGGTACGTTCGCGGGATCTTCATACCATCAACTGTTTTGCTTCTCCGATTCTCTGGAGAAATAGAGAGGAGATATCTTTTCCAGACTGTCTCCAGAAAACTGATGGATCTGTTGAGGTGTGGAATTGAAGAGTTCCTTTTTCTGAAATCTATTGTTAATGGTTTATTGGTACGATATTACTTATTGTACGGAATCATAGAAAATGAGTTCTTCCATCAAGTGCAGAGACGAAACAACAAAAGATATAGACGGACCACTCCTGAAGATAGCAGCTGTCGCCGGTTCAACCATTTCAGAAGTCTGATAAATCAATAAAAACACTAGCATATTACATTTAATTTGTTTCTTATTTGTTTAATTTATTTTAAATCATTCATTTCTTGTTCCCCCAAAGCAGAACATTGTGAGTATCACTGAGAAATACTGTTTCTTTGGTACCTTAACACTAACACTATCTTGTTAGATACTCGATATAACATCTTTACATAGAAAAGCGTTAAACAATATTACATCCTTTTTCCCGTTTTCAACTTCAATAGTGCCTTTTTTGGAGCTTCGATAAAATATTATGGTACAGATACGAATACAAAAGACAATACCAGTTTTATTCGATACTGTTGATCAATGAACAGTCATACCATCAATAAAACGTGGCTATATAAAAGTTCATATAAACAGTAATATTTTCTTCTTCCATCCTAATGATCAATGAACAAGAGTCTTCTTGGAACCTAAATAAAGCAAGGTTATGTGTATATAAACAGCGCCACCTTTTTGATGGGTCTGAAAGAACCTCGAGAAGTGTAACGAATTTCTTCCATTGTTTATTTTGTTCTAATTTTAATGTTAAATATACTATCGTTTCACATTACGTCACCAATACGTTTTTAACGAATCTTACTGAGTAAAACATAATGCAGAACAACTCACTAGTAGATTAAATCCAAAACAATTTGAAGTACACGCCTTACACGTAAAAACAACAACGACAAAAACGCAGCCTCCACTTGCGTAATTAGAATCAGAATAACAGTTATTAATAAAGTAAAGTGCTTAAATATCGATTGGGTATGGAACTAATATATAACAAAACCTGTGTAGATACTGTACACGCATTTTTTTCAGTTCACATCAAAACACCCTGCTGCATTTTCACTCGTTATAAAGACAATTTGTCATAGAGTAATAAGAAATGGGTTTAAACTATGGACCTGATTCCTTTAAAACAAAGAAAGAAAAATACATGTTTTAATCTCACAAAGATTACTATGGATTTCTAATCCAGTGACTCCACAGTCCTCCCAGTGGCATAGCGGTATGTCTGCGGGCTTACAACGCTAGAAACCAGATATCAATATCCGTGGTGAGTAGAGCACACATAGCCCATTGTATAGTTTTGAGCTTAACTTCAAAACAAATATATTATCAGAATGATCTAACTTCTTGACATGTCCGTAATTGCTACAACTTTGTGTAAAATAAGAGTTCTGGTTAGAATATTGTATTTGCTCAAAAGAATGTGTTTAACGTGTAATTTCACGATCAGACTATAAACACTTATATAAAAGTGTAGAATGAAGGATTTCGAGTTTTCATTTTTATCATTGGTCTCTACTTTTATTTTATTTTGAGGGCATAATATTGTTCGTAATTGAAGGAACCCACTCTAACAACAGTTTATTAAGATAATCAACTTACTTCTGCAGAGTTCCTGAAAGTGTTGTATCTTAAGAGCAAATAAAATTAAAATTAAGAGTAACAAATGTATTTCATACTTGCTTTTCAATTTCATATGTCATGCTGTGTTGCACCCTATAAAATTCATAATTCTTCTCGTGATTCATGGCGTGCACATATTTAGCTGACGTCACAACAATACAAATTGAACCGTCTTTTTTGTGATGTTATTTTAGTGTCTGTTGACTGACTGACAGACAATACAGTACTGTATAATGGCGCAAGTGGTTTAAAGGGGTGATCTTTAGAATAAAGTCTACATAGATAGAGTAATCCTGTTTATATCAAACTTTATATAGATGTCTAAAGTATACTGCGAAGCCAACAAAATACAAAACGAAAAATTGAGGCTTATGGTAATATAGCAAGAAATTCGGTTTCTAATTTAATTCAGCTTAAGTGTAAATGTACAAACGATGTCGGAAAGCTATAATCTAGTCTAGGTACCGTAATGACAGGTTGAATTTGGTTGGTTCCGCACGAGGTACACTTCAAGACGTAGAAATAAAATTTGTTACTTAGTGCTGTTAACTTCACTGGGATTCTAGTTGATGTAACATGAATATATGACTAGCGTCGAATGGGTTTGAAATGTAAAGGTTCAACTCTAAATGAAGCACCAGTAAGATCTGATGATTGTAGATTAACATAAACCAGAACCACTTTGATAACTGTAGATTAACATAAACCAGAACCACTTTGATAACTGTAGATTAACATAAACCAGAACCACTTTGATGATTGTAGATTAACGTAAACCAAAATCACTTTGATGATTGTAGATTAACATGAACCAGAATCACTTTGATGAGTGTAGATTAACATAAACCAGAACCACTTTGATAACTGTAGATTAACATAAACCAGAATCACTTTGATAACTGTAGATTAACATAAACCAGAATCACTTTGATGATTGTAGATTAACATGAACCAGAATCACTTTGATGAGTGTAGATTAACATAAACCAGAATCACTTTGATAACTGTAGATTAACATAAACCAGAACTACTTTGATGATTGTAGATTAACATAAACCAGAATCACTTTGATAATTGTAGATTAACATAAACCAGACCCACTTTGATGATTGTAGATTAACATAAACCAGAACCACTTTGATGATTGTAGATTAACATAAACCAGAATCACTTTGATAATTGTAGATTAACATAAACGAGAATCACTTTGATAACTGTAGATTAACATAAAGCAGAACCACTTTGATGATTGTAGATTAACATAAACCAGAATCACTTTGATAATTGTAGATTAACATAAACCAGAATCACTTTGATAACTGTAGATTAACATAAACCAGAACCACTTTGATGATTGTAGATTAACATAAACCAGAACCACTTTGATGATTGCAGATTAACATAAACCAGAATCACTTTGATAATTGTAGATTAACATAAACCAGAACCACTTTGATGATTGTAGATTAACATAAACCAGAACCACTTTGATGATTGTAGATTAACATAAACCAGAATCACTTTGATAATTGTAGATTAACATAAACCAGAATCACTTTGATAACTGTAGATTAACATAAACCAGAACCACTTTGATGATTGTAGATTAACATAAACCAGAATCACTTTGATGATTGTAGATTAACGTAAACCAGAACCACTTTGATGATTGTAGATTAACATAAACCAGAACCACTTTGATGATTGTAGATTAACATAAACCAGAATCACTTTGATAATTGTAGATTAACATAAACCAGAATCACTTTGATAACTGTAGATTAACATAAACCAGAACCACTTTGATGATTGTAGATTAACATAAACCAGAACCACTTTGATGATTGCAGATTAACATAAACCAGAATCACTTTGATAACTATAGATTAACATAAACCAGAATCACTTTGATGATTGTAGATTAACATAAACCAGAATCACTTTGATGATTGTAGATTAACGTAAACCAGAACCACTTTGATGATTGTAGATTAACATAAACCAGAACCACTTTGATGATTGTAGATTAACATAAACCAGAACCACTTTGATGATTGCAGATTAACATAAACCAGAATCACTTTGATGATTGTAGATTAACATAAACCAGAACCACTTTGATGATTGTAGATTAACATAAACCAGAACCACTTTGATGATTGTAGATTAACATAAACCAGAACTACTTTGATGATTGCAGATTAACATAAACCAGAATCACTTTGATAATTGTAGATTAACATAAACCAGACCCACTTTGATGATTGTAGATTAACATAAACCAGAACCACTTTGATGATTGTAGATTAACATAAACCAGAATCACTTTGATAATTGTAGATTAACATAAACGAGAATCACTTTGATAACTGTAGATTAACATAAAGCAGAACCACTTTGATGATTGTAGATTAACATAAACCAGAATCAATTTCATTGGTTAGTATTTCTTTTAAATTTGTTTCATTTTGGAATTTTAAATCTAAATACCTTTCTCAATTTGCGTAAATCAGTCACTTATGCACTAAAACCGAGGGGCAAACAATCTTAACTGAATCGTAAACGGAAGTGTTGTCTTTTTAAATCGTCTTGAATCGCAAAATGAAGTGTGGTTTCACTGAACCATCTTATTAGAATTACAAACTAAAAGGTAGTTTGATTAAACTAACCTACTTCAGTGAGGAACTAATGTGTGGTTTGATTAAATATTCATACTTCAATCGCAAACTGAAGTGTGGTCTCATTAAATCGTTTTACTCGAATCGCAAACTGAAATGTGGTTTGACCAAATCATTTCACTTGAATGGCAAACTGAAGTATGGTTTAGATTATTTCATTTGAATCGTAAATTGAAGTGTGGTGTGATTAAATCATCCTACTTGAATGTCAAACTGAAGTATGAACCGAATAAACATTTCCAATAATTTAAATTGAATCACAAACTAAAGTGTTGTTAGATTAAACCGTTTTACTTAAACACCACTCATGTAATAACGGTAAAACAAACGTCAAGGAATAGAAAATCTTTTCGATAAGAATGATACTTTTGTTCAACAGCAAAACGAGAAAAATGACAAATATTTTACTGGAATTTTTGCTTTCTTTTCTATTTCAGTACTTTTCTCTGACAATAATAAAGATAAGGAGTGACAAACATATGCAGCTCGGTCAAGGGAAGCCCTGATAATAAATATGAAAGGTCAAAATTACTGTAAGGAAAAATATAATTTCTCTATTGACCAAAACATTGACCATAAAACAATTATTTTTCTGGGGTTTTGAGTGGTACTCGTAGATGTATTTGTTTATAGTTTGTGATACGGTTAGGTTTTCTTAGCAGCTATGGTTACTTTGAAGAAAACCCTACTTTCTGATTTTATTTTCTTAATATCCTGCCAGACATTTTGTTCCAACTTTACACCTATTTATAGCCACCAAAAACAAAATAAAAACAGTCGCAATCGTTTTTTCTGGTCCCACTGGGCGTCCTTCGGTTACAACATTGATTACGTAACTTTTTTGGTAACCTTACAGCGAATTTAACCATTTTTTTCTTTTATTTACAAAATTCGATTGTCGCCCCCTGGCAGTATAATACCATTCTTTCTAATGAGCTATGCTTCCATTTAGCGACTTGTGTGGAAGAAAAAAATGTATAACATAAAGTTCTTATTTCATAGAATTACCTCGCCTTCGTTACCTAAACCAACGAACTGTGAACTAGTTTAAGCGCAAAAACTATTTAATGGGCTATTCCACCACGAGAGGGCCCCCCAGTGGCTTAGCGGTATGTCTGCGGACTTACACGCTAAAATCCGGGTTTCGATACCCGTGGTGGGCAGAGCACAGATAGCCCATTGTGTAGCTTTGTGCTTAATTCAAAAACAACAAACAAAACCACCACGAGAACTCGAACCCAGAATTTACCGATGCGCTCCGTAAACTCACCGTTGATTCAAACATGAAGTGTGAAATACATAAATTATTTTATTTGCATATGGCTTGTGTAACTTCGATAGCAATTAATAACTTTAACTGAAAAAGTACATCAGTAGACACCTACCGTTAGACAAGGAATAATCGACATAACTTAGTGATTTATGTTTAGTTATGCGTGAAGTAGATATATTGCTGTTCAAATTGTTTTTGAGAGAGTAGGGTCAACAAGTTGTAACAAGCTGACAACTGACGTACAAAAGATCAATATAATGTAAAGATTACTTTCTGATTGAACAACTGATAACTTACGCGTCGTATGTCAGTTAATACTGCGAGAGAGACTTATTTATAGCAAATAAAGGATCACCAATGAGTAGCTAGAATGATATGTAAACAACATAAGAATAATCAAGGAATAACTAGAGTGATATACAAATAACATAAGGATCACAAGGGAATAACAAAAATGATATGCAAAGTACATAAGGATCACCAAGGAATAACAAGAATTATATATAAACAGTATAAGGATTAGCAATGAATAACTAGAATGATATATAAACAGTGTAAGGATTAGTAATGAATAACTAGAATGATATATAAACATTGTAAGGATTAGCAATGAATAACTAGAATGATATGCAAACAACATAAGGATTACAAAGGAGTAACTAGAATGATATACAAACAACATAAGGATCACAAGAAATAACTAGGATGATAAATAAACAGTATAAGGATTAGTAATGAATAACTAGAATTATATATAAACAGTATAAGGATTAGCAATGAATAACTAGAATGATATGCAAACAACATAAGGATTACAAAAGAGTAACTAGAATGATATATAAACAGTATAAGGATAAGTAATGAATAACTAGAATGATATATAAACAGTGTAAGGATTAGCAATAAATAACTAGAATGATATGGAAACAACATAAGGATTACAAAGGAGTAACTAGAATGATATACAAACAACATAAGGATCACAAAGAAATAACTAGAATGATATATAAACAGTATAAGGATTAGTAATGAATAACTAGAATGATATATAAACAGTGTAAGGATTAGCAATGAATAACTAGAATGATATATAAACAGTGTAAGGATTAGCAATGAATACCTAGAATGATATGCAAACAACATAAGGATTACAAAAGAGTAACTAGAATGATATATAAACAGTATAAGGATAAGTAATGAATAACTAGAATGATATATAAACAGTGTAAGGATTAGCAATAAATAACTAGAATGATATGGAAACAACATAAGGATTACAAAGGAGTAACTAGAATGATATACAAACAACATAAGGATCACAAAGAAATAACTAGAATGATATATAAACAGTATAAGGATTAGTAATGAATAACTAGAATGATATATAAACAGTGTAAGGATTAGCAATGAATAACTAGAATGATATATAAACAGTGTAAGGATTAGTAATGAATACCTAGAATGATATGCAAACAACATAAGGATCACAAAGAAATAACTAGAATGATATATAAACAGTATAAGGATTAGTAATGAATAACTAGTATATTTTACTAACAGTGTAAAGAGTACAAATGGTCAGGTACTTTCTAAAGAAAAAGCTCAGAGAAGAACATGTGGTTTTAATGATATAAAATGACATATAGAATTTTGGTAGCGCTTGAATAATGAATGACTGGCTTTAAAGTTATTAGTGTAGAGAACAGACATAGCTAAGGAAGCTATTAATTTAAAGGTTAAACCTTGACAGAGCATTTATTAGAGTAAGATTAGACATAGGTAACTAAAGAAGTTATTTGGTTTTAATCGCCAAGTTACAAAATGAATTATTTGTGTTGTGCCCACAGCGTGCATCACATTCCAATGTTTAGAATTTTAGACTCTCGAGCTTACTGCTGACCATCTATAGAACAATAACTGTAAGCTAGTGGACATTAACAGTTTGATTAATTGGTAAATTGTTTTGATGTTTAACACGTGGACATTTAAATAAATTAATTTCTTAGTTTTTCAAGCCGTTAACCACAAGTGTTGTTCTACTGAATGATTTTACCAACCTTATTTAGAAAATATCGACCACCACCAGACCAAACAGTTAAATAAAATCATTGAGGAGGTAATCACACTTACTACACAATACAATCAAATAAAATCATTGTAAAGGTAAGCACCAATATCACACCAAACACTCAAATAAAATCATTGAGAAGGTAATCTCCAATATCACACCAAAAAGTCAAACAAAACCGTTCAGAAGGTAACCACTCACAGCAGTTAGACCATTTCAATCTCTTGTTAAAAACCTTGTTGTAAAAGTTAAGATAATGCTTTGTTTGTTTATTTAGAATTAAGCACAAAACTATACAGTGGGCTATATGTGCGCTGCGAAACGCAGATATCGAGACCCACTTTCTAGTGGAGTAAGTCTGCAGACATGTCGCTGTGCCACTGGGGGGCTGAGACAATGCCCTATATATATAGGGGCCCGGCATGGCCTAGCGCGTTAAGGCGTGCGCTTCGTAATCTGAGGGTCGCGGGTTCGCGCCCGAGTCACGCCAAACATGCTCGCCCTCCCAGCCGTGGGGTCGTTATAAGGTAACGGTCAATCCCACTTTTCGTTGATAAAAGAGTAGCCCAAGAGTTGGCGATGGGTGGTGATGACAAGCTGCCTTCCCTTTAGTCTTACACTGCTAAATTAGGGACGGCTAGCACAGATAGCCCTCGAGTAGCTTTGTGCGAAATTCCAAAACAGACGATATATATATATATAATGATCGGCATGGGATGTTAGAGTAAAACGAGAAATTATTACAGTGACATTCGTACAACATGCGTGTTCTAATGGAGTTATTATTTTCGTTCAAATCGTAATATGTCTGAAACAAATATAATTTGATTATAAAGCAGACATAATTGTTACAACGGTCATTTTTATAAAGTTCATTTTAAAATAACGCATTAAAATTATTAGATTTAATGCATAAGTTAAATTTCAAACATCAGGTTGTTCTGTAAAACTAGTAGTATTGCCAGCTGCAACAGCAGCTTATCAGAATTTTATCAGTACTTAAAATTCGTGGTTTTATATTGAATCATTAAATATGTATATACTGTTGTAACACTAACTTACCTTGGTATCAAGTGATATCTTCTTTTCTTGACATCTTAACTTAGATAAGTAAATACGTATTCTCGAAGTTAATATAAAATATCTTGGTTTCATTTAAATGGAATATGGCTGGTTTACTTTCATTTGTTAAGCTTCTTCCTGTTCTTATAGCAACTCGAACAATGATGTCTAAACAGGATTTGACAACTTTTGCAACGTATTTGTATCTTCTTTTATGACAAGGCTATTAAAAATATCTAGCACCATCTATGATATTTTACTACTAACTGGAGAGTAGGCAATCAATTAGCAGCACCCTATCATCCATCTTTTACACTAATGAATTGACTGTCAATCGGATAACGAACTCGCAGAGTAAGTAATAATTTGTATTATCACAAGGATTCGTATTCGGTTCGCTGGCTCCGAACTACAGCGCCATATAATAGGGCCAATCTAGACCCGTGTTTAAATCACTCCTCTCACAATACAATGTTCTTGTTTACACTAATGATATTAAACAGTTAATGAAATGAAAACTATATACGTTAAATCAATAAGTTTATTCTAATGTTATTTAGAGATAAGACAAAACGCAATCATTCAGTATTTAAGATTTTCAATCCACGCAAACAGCATCATTATGATTAAGCCACTGGTTAACAATTTTATTTAAAGTGCTTATACAACTATTGATATATTCCATGTAATCAATGAAGTACCTTCGGAAAGAAGTGTTTTTTTTTTCCATAAAACTGTTTCCCGATCGTGAACCTAAGTCTCTTATTTGAATAAAGTTGGACGGCTGACACCTAAAAAAGAAAAAGGTAATTGGTTCTAGTCTTACAGTGCAGTTTAACCAACTATTTCTTTGAGAAAAATCTTTTTATCATGAAGTAGAGTCTTGGGAGCACGTGCCTGGAGAGTATGGCAGTCCACGTGCAATCAACTAACCGAAACGATTTGGAATTTGTTGAGAGTTACGGGTTCATCTTTCTTGAAGTGAACGGTAGTTTCATTTAAAAGTGCTTGTTTTACAATAATTTATTCCATACATCCAACACTGCATCGTCATGTATAACAACACAAAACAAAACGAAATCAAAAGATGGCCTCATTAAAGTTCACTTGTCATTAGCCAGACATTTGTGTGTTGAAGAAACAAGACAACATTGGTTTCACTTCTAATGGATAGAGGTAGCAATGTACTGCAATTCTGTATAAAGACTCCAAACAAACAACAAACAAACACGAAGCTACTATAAAGCAATGTGAACAAAATATTTATCTACACAAACACACACACATGTAAATACTGAACAGTACTAACGATCTATACAACCTCGATGCATACACTTCCAGAACACTAATAGCACATAGAAATTCATAATGAATATAAATAAATATATTTTTCCTTTCGTTAGCCATTCTTGTTTCGAAACGTATTGACATCGTTACAGTCTTGGAAGGTTTTCTGTTTGTTTTAACTTTTCGAAAAGTGCAACTAACAGGTCAGTAAATCTTCTGGTCGTATCATGGAACCTTGCACACGTTTTCAGCCTGTTATCTGTTTTGAGACATATCTGTTGTCAGATGTTATCTCTTGAAAGACTGTTATTTGTTGCGAGACATATCTGTTGTCAGATGTTATCTATTGAAAGACTGTTATCTGTTGCGAGACGTATCTGTTGTCAGATGTTATCTCTTGAAAGACTGTTATCTGTTGCGAGACGTATCTGTTGTCAGATGTTATCTCTTGAAAGAGTGTTATCTGTTGCGAGACATATCTGTTGTCAGATGTTATCTATTGAAAGACTGTTATCTGTTGCGAGACGTATCTGTTGTCAGATGTTATCTCTTGAAAGACTGTTATCTGTTGCGAGACGTATCTGTTGTCAGTTGTTATCTCTTGAAAGAATGTTATCTGTTGCGAGACATATCTGTTGTCAGATGTTATCTATTGAAAGACTGTTATCTGTTGCGAGACGTATCTGTTGTCAGATGTTATCTCTTGAAAGACTGTTATCTGTTGCGAGACGTATCTGTTGTCAGATGTTATCTCTTGAAAGACTGTTATCTGTTGCGAGACATATCTGTTGTCAGATGTTATCTCTTGAAAGACTGTTATCTGTTGCGAGACATATCTGTTGTCAGATGTTATCTATTGAAAGACTGTTATCTGTTGCGAGACGTATCTGTTGTCAGATGTTATCTCTTGAAAGACTGTTATCTGTTGCGAGACATATCTGTTGTCAGATGTTATCTATTGAAAGACTGTTATCTGTTGCGAGACGTATCTGTTGTCAGATGTTATCTCTTGGAAGACTGTTATCTGCTCAACAGTAATGTATATAAACAGAAAAACAGATCACGAAACTAAGTATCTGTAAATGACTAAAACAGGCTTAAATACAACCAATTAAACAAATCCTAGAGAACGATCACTGAGCTTAAATTAGTGGTAAATAGATAGACAGGTCTACAAATGATCTGATGTAAATATAGAGAAAAAAATAAGAGCAACGCCATTTTTTGTTCTTGTCGCGATGTTTTAACGACAAAACAGAAACGTTTTTCTTTTATGATATTTCGAGGTCTGACAAATGTCTGACAAACATTGCGACATAGTTTCATCACGTGCTATAAGATCGGCCAATAATATAGCACACGATTAATGAACGTCACATCCGTTATTTCTCGTGAGACGCCCATCAGAATCAGCTGTCAGTGTGCTTTTTTGTTCTCGAAACTAATGAGAAAACTTTGAGCTCAGAAACAAAACCGAAATTTAGATATATTAACAGAAACCAACAACACTGAATCTCGTCATTTATCACAGCGAAACCTACTTCAAACTGATATTGTTTCTCTGGTCACATTCAAACATGCAAGGTTTTTAAGAAATGCCGAGGAGAAATTAGAGAAGAAAGGAAATGAATTTCTAACATTTATATATTTCAGTGTCTAGACAAAAATCGTTGGCAATTCCTTAGAGTTTAAGAACTTACAGTGCTAAAATTCAGGGTTTGATTCCCCACCATGGTGACACATATGTAGCTTTACACGATCGAAATGACCTTAAATTTTAAGGTGTAACTAAATTATATCTCGCACTTTCTAATGTTTTTCACTAACAACTGAATAACTAGTTATCTTAGGAAATTTTCCCTTAAAACGTGTTCGCAAGGCAGAAGGTGTTTACTTCAGAATTCCACCATATTTTAAATCTTAAGAACATATTTTATTACTTTCGTATCTTTCAGCATTGTAAAGAATAAAGAAGGTCTGGCATGGCCTAGCGCGTTAAGGCGTGCTCTTCGTAATCTGAGGGTCGTGGGTTCGCGCCCGAGTCGTTCCCAGCCATAAGGGCGTTGTAATGTGACGGTCAATCCCCCTATTCGTTGTTAAAGAGTAGTCTAAGAGTTGGCGATAGGTGGTGATGACTAGCTTCCTTCCTTCTAGTCTTACACTGCTAAATTAGGGACGGCTATCACAGATAGCCCTCAAGTAGCTTTGTGCGAATTTCAAAAACAAACAAATAAACAATGAAATAAAATTCCTTCTTTCGAATTTCTTGTGTCTGAAGTAAAGACGATGCTGTCTGTATTTACGTATTTAACACATAAATATATATTCAGTGTGTACATGTATGTACTAGTTATGTAAGAGAGTTTTAATTACGTATTTTGTTCATTGTATGAACACAGAGTTTGTATTTTGTACTTTCATACACGCTACACACAAAATATTTATATTAATTACATGAAACACATTTTTACTTTCAGAATTTCAAAAACCTTTCACCTTAGCCTCCAGAGAGCTTACAAATTGTGATAAACTACCTGTCTTGAATTGTTTATTATTAGAGTTGACGACGTTGCATGCGCCATTACCTAACACGTCTTTCGTTCCCATGGAAACAGTCGATATAAAAGAAGCCCAATAAGTTTACCTAACATTTTTCATAGCGATCACGTGACAAGTATTCATTGTAGGTCACTAAGAAACCCATGTCACGACAGTAAACAGTGCATTGAGGTAGGACTATAAGGCGCTAGAAAACACACGACACAACAATACGCATTGCATGAGATAGGACTCTTAAAACACTAGGAAACGCGTGTTACAATGAGAAATCTGTGTGAGATTGGTTGTGCTCGTCACGATAATAAAGTACGGGAGGTAAGCCTATCAGTTTCCAGACAACCCATGTAATGACATTACATAGTGCATGAGATAGGATTATAAGATACTATAAAATACATACTGCGACAGTAAACGTGTGTGAGGTAGGATTATAAGGCACAAGGAAACCCACATCAGGATAATAAACACTGCGTGAGATATGACTGTAAGACACGAAGCATCTCACAATAATACACATTGCGTGAGGTAGGAATGATTTTCTATTGTGACGAGTCATAAAGTATTTACACACATTCTTATAAAAATGCAATCATTATTTATTGACAGTTCTCAAGGATGATGTAAACGCTGTTAAATCATGATATTTCGCTTCTAACACGGCTACTTATGTTAATAAAAGTAAGACCGTGACCTTCCACTGACCGCACCCATCACAATGGGCTTAATTAACCACGAGTGATTAGTTATTGAGGGTGGAACACTATTTCATTCATCACTTTTCTAATTTTGTATATACAGCCATTTAAACTATATAGGACTGATAAAGACGATACACTGCGTCTTTTACTGATCACGTGTTTACTTTTCTTTCTTTCTTTTTTGAATTTCGTACAAAGCTACACGAGGGCTATCTGCACTAGCCGTCCCTAATTTAGCAGTGTAAGACTAGAGAGAAGGTAGCTAGTCATCACCACCCACCGCCAACTTTTGGGCTACTCTTTTACCAACGAATAGCGGGATTTACCTTCATATTATAACGCCCCCACGGCTGAAAGGGCGAGCATGTTTGGTGCGACCGGGATTCGAACCCGTGATCCTCAGTTACGAGTCGAATACTTTAACCCACCTGGCACATGTTTACTTATTAAGAGTGGGTGGTTACTAAAATGACAGTAACTGTCCCGCTATGCATTCAGTAACGTTATGTTTACTTAATAACAATTTATTCTGCACGAATGCCACATGATCAATTGTACATTCTATACTGTTCACTTATGAGGAGATATTATTTTCTCTTCTGATCAAAACAAGCGACTTACGTGTATCGTAACTACGAATATATTTCTAATAATGAGAATAGCTAATTAAGTCTAATATTAACATCCGTAATATTTATAATGACTAAAATGCATTGTTTCACAAGGTGGGTCTCCTTGCTGTCAACGACATCTTCCATTGTTCTATTGTTAAATTGGCAACAGCATTTTTATCAAATTTCTCCTGTTCTGTTGCTCTTTTCCATTCCCAATTTTGGATGCGACGACCGTCCAACTTCCGTTTCCACATCGAGAGTCACAGACGTTTTACAAAAACTCTGCTTCAACTCCGTGAAACTTCGTTGGCTTTGCTGACCGTTCACACGCACACAAAAAGAGATGGTGGACGACGAAACGTTAAGCTGTGTCGGCCAACGATAACTGATGGGATTAGAGAAACACTGGACGCCAGGAGTGTAAAAGAAGAGCCAGTTTCGGGAATAATATTACATTAAATCTTGTTGAATACGATGGCCAGCACTCCAACGAGAGACGACATGCTGGGATAAAGTTCCCGTGATATGATGTACAATAACACCACGCTGATAACACGTGTGATAACGACGCTTTTCCAGATGATCTAATGCAATCTCGGGACCGATTACCGTCATCGTTGACGGGGAAAGCAGCAGTCACGACCGAAGAGACTTTTAACATAGCCGATTCCGTGCGTGGCATAAAAGCCAAGCCAAGAAACGAGATGTACTGATGCTTACCCTATTCCCTGGAGAAACTTAACGGTATATTCGACAAGAATGCTGCTTTGCTGTTTTTATTTTCTTTTATTCTATTCACTTTTATAAGTGCTGTTGGCGTACGTGTCAGTTGTACAATGTTAAAACGCACTGCAATATGTTTCGTGGTTTGTAGACGCTGTGCAATACTTATCGTGTCTGAAAACTTCAAAAAGATGTGATGTTTTGAATTAAGCACAAAGCTACACAATGGGCTATCTGTGCTCTGCTCACCACGGGTATCGAAACCCGGATTTTAGCGTGTAAGTCCGAAGACATACCGCTGAGCCACTGGGGGGCACTTCAAAAAGAACTGATTCTCTTTGGTAGCTTATTTCCGTGTTATTATAAAGGAAAGATTTAGTTGCTTTGTTGTAGACTTTAGTCACCATCGTCGGGTAGAACAGTCTTTAGTCACATTATGATTTGGTCGGGTTGGACAGTCTTTCTAGAATTGGTTCTCAGGAATATTCGTAAAAGCGTCAAATATTTCATCTTTAGTGAAGCTCTTTTTCAAAGAGAACAAAACAGCGTTAAAGATTTAGAAAGATGGGGGGAAACAATACCGTAATAAACATATGCATCTAAAGAAATGTTTTGTTTTGTTTTTACAGAATACACTGCATCAAAACAAAGGTCGTTTCCACGAATTCTCTAAACAAAAACTCAGTGGTGTTTTCGTAAAGTTTTGTGAACTTTTCGCCACTTCCCGAATTTTTTACCTATTCTTGGTTTATAAAATAACAGCTGGAATTACTCGTTGTTTCGTGGATATTTTCGAATAGAAGTAAAGTCTAACATAGTTACAAAATCACGAAGTAGCACTTTTTGATTACTGTACACAACATTATGACCTGGTGACAATGGTTTAGAAGGTTGGAATACATATATATATGGAAGGTATTAATTGACATTCATCAGGAACAATGATGCCATAATATTATCGTATTCATATACTATCCTAGATTATACTTCATTTCTTTGTTATTCTGCTTTAAGAGCAAGGTTGCATTACGTAGACCAAATCATGAATATAAGGGTTATAAGAATTTGTGAGCCAATCCAGGACGAAAAGGGTTATATTATTTCATGGTATTAACAATACCATAAATTTAAATAAACTTTACACATAGTATAGAAACAACCAAATTCTAGTTAATATATCATGAAATGGAGCAACCTAACTTACTACACAAAGAAAAATAGTACACCAAGACCAGCCAAAGAATTGGTGTCTGTACAAAACTAAAAACTTATCAAAACCAGCTAAGGTAGGATGTACAACTAATACACCAAGACCAGCCCAGGTATTAGTCTGTGCAGAATTAAAGTAGGATGTAAATATAATACATCAGGATAAGCGGGTACACTGGGATAGGCGGGTACACCAGGATAAGCGGGATCAGGTGAGTTTATTCGGAATACAAAAAAACAAAGAGCAGCTAAATAAGAACATGGAAAAAGTAATAATAAATACACCAAGACCAACTAGATGTGTAGGGTATAGAATATACTATCACACTAAGGTAAAAATTACCTTGTGTTCAGTCATTAATTACATACACTATTTGTTTCTTTTTGCATTTCGCACAAAGCTACTCGAGGGCTATTTGTGCTAGCCGTCCCTAATTTAGCAGTGTAAGACTAGAGGGAAGGCAGCTAGTCATCACCACCCACCGCCAACTCTTGGGCTTCTCTTTTACCAACGAATAGTGGGATTGACCTAACATTATAACGCCCCCACGGCTGAAAGGGCAAGCATGTTTGGCGCGACGGGGATGCGAACCCGCGACCCTCAGATTACGAGTCGCACGCCTTAACACGCTTGGGCATGCCGGGCCTACATACATTGTTTTTAAATTATGAATTAGGCCGGCATGGCCAGGTAGTTAAGGCGCTTAACTTGTAATCTGAGGATCACTCTTTCAACCGTGGGGGCGTTATAATGTACAACCAATCCCACTATTCGTTGGTAAAAGAGTAGCCCAAGAGTTGGCGGTGGGTGGCGATGACTAGCTGCCTTCTCTCTAGTCTTACACTGTTAAGTTAGGGACGGCTAGCGCAAATAGTTCTCGTGTAGCTTTGCGCGAAATTCAAAACAAACAAACAAGTTATGAATTATGCCTTTAATTTAACAATTTCATAATTGTGCACCCGTGCCTAGTTTATCATTGAAAATGCGTCTTGTATGTCTTACACACCGTGTGTACTAAATTAAAAGTGTACAAGATGTGTTTTTACTTATTACGTACAGTAAGAACACGTAACTGAAAATTATGAACTAAATCTATAAGGTAAATAAGATAGTGTTTATTAAATGTGGAACTTAATTTTAATAATAATTAAAATTATAATTAATCAGCTTACGTAATTTTTAATGAAATAACATATACGAAATGTGATTGAGATATGAAAACATTTTACCGCATTAAGATGCTCAAAGTAAAATTCATCCATTAGAGAAATATACTGAGTAACATGAAAAAAAACGTGTGATAAAAAGTTCAGATTGGTTGAAGATATTGAAGCCTACAGCTTTGCAGGTTTAACAGGAATCATCTTTCCAAAGTTCTAAACAAGCTTATAATGGAAATGTAATATTTATGAAGTCCGTCAGCTTGTTTTCTGCGGAGTGAACCCTTATAAAGAATTGAGGTATGCACTACATGCACGAGTCCTTGAACAATAAATCAATTTTCTTAGTGTGAAGCTTATCAGTACTGACATTTTGGTGGCTGATTTTAGATTTCCAAAGTCCTTTTGTTTCGATATGTGGTCAAATATGGGCTTGAAATCCAGCAGGTGGACAATTTAACTGTAATTATACTAACTGTGGACAACTGTGTGTAAAGCTTCAATATGATGGAAATGGAACTTTTCTGTTAATATATGCATGTTTATTAAGGTGTCATAGATGCCAAGGGATCTTGAATGCGTAATTCTAGAGGGATGGTAGTTGTTTGTTTTGGACTTTGTTAACTTTGTTAACGGTGATGTACTACAGGACGGATACAGCCGATATGTCTGTTTTACAAATAACAGTATCCACGGGCTGGGATTGTCTATCCACGAGCCAAGTCTTTACCACACACAACATATATGTAATTATCTGGAAAAAAACAAACCTGATATGAATGTTTTGAACACAAGTAAAAGTCTGTTTCTAAGTCTACATTTTTTTCCAGTACCGTACATTGAACGAGCTTTAAAACAAAACAAAACAAAACAGTAACAAACTTTTGCCACATGTTATGTATCTATTTTAAAGATCTAATATGAATGTGTTCACTCTTTGAATATCTAAACTATATGTTTTTGTTTCGTTTTGTAGCTAAAAGATTTGGGTACACAAGGCTATTTAGCGTAACAGTTATTACTTCGTCTTATTTGGTGAGTTCATTTAGGTTTTGTAACAGCACTGTTGAAAGTTGTTTATCTTTAAAACGATTGTTACGACAAATCTCGTCATGTGGCTCGTGCGAATGGCACATTGTGTCGCTCATTGTTGCGAAATGAGATTACATTTCTCAAACCTCTCCATCTTTCTTATTTCCTGTGAGAATTGTTACATTATAGCGTCGTAGAGTGTGTAGACCGTTCTACGCCTCAGTTGCACAATATTAATATATGTGGGTGACCAAGTGAAAGCAGGTTAAGTTAGTAAAGTCAAGTCAGAAAACATCAAGTTAAACTACGTTATTGTTAGTTTAGCCGTAACGGGCAATATTTAAGGTGAGTTTCACAGTGACATTGTTTATTGTTGTTTATTTATTATTTATTTTTTGAATTTAGCACAAAGCTACTCGAGGGCTATTTGTACTAGCCGTCCCTAATTTAGCAGTGTTACACCAGTATTACATAAGAATGTTTTAGTATTCCGTGGCTCAAATCTGTTGTTATCAAGACATTGAAATCGCTAGCCAAATATCTTAAATTTTAAATTCTGGTTAAGTCACTCAGGCAAAAACTAACTTAGTGCAACTAAATATGAATTTTTTTTTTTTAGGTTGATCTTTGAACATTTTCAACATATGAGTCACAAACTTCGCATCACACAATTCTAATCACCCACAGCAATTGTTTGACACACCTTAAGCATATAATAGAAAGGCCCGTCATGGCCAGGGGGAGTTAAGGTGTTTGATTCGTAATCTGAAGGTTGCGGGTCCGCATCCATATCGCACCAAACATGCTCGCCTTTTCAGCCGTGGGGACGTTATAATGTTACGGCCAATCCCATTATTTCTTGGTAAAAGAATAGCCCAAGAGTTGGCGGTGGGTGGTAATGACTAGCTGCCTTCCTTCTAGTCTTACACTGTTAAATTAGGGACGGCTAGCGCAGATAGTCCTCGAGTAGCTTTGCGCGAAATTAAACAAACAAACAAACAATATAATACAACTTTAATGTTTAGAAATGTTTGAAAAATACATATCTAAAGGGCGCTGAAAATTAATTAATATTATCTTATCTCATGTTCGAAGTTTTCTGTGTTCCTCAAAGTACTTCAGGGTAATTCGAGTATGTTCTACAACTTCATTTTTCACATGAACGCTAATTAATCTCTTGAAAAATAAGACCTGGGAAAAACGTTATTGAAATTAATACTTAAAGAGCCCTTTTTAGTGTTTTTAGCTGTCCTCAGGCAAGTTCTAAATACCGAACTTTGTAAAAACTGAAGACAACGTGCATGCGTATTGTTGGTAGTTGTTTTACTTGAAACTATTTCGAATTTTTACACTTAGACAGAACTGAACGACAAGTTCAGCAACGCGACTCGAACAAAACGAACAATTCTGTAATAACAGATGTATCATTTTCCCCCATTTAGAAGCGGGTAATAGTATCTAAATATATCATAAACCGGACGGGATTGTCATGACGGATCACAAAGAGACTGCGCATAATAGCGAAAACTACACACATACAAGCTGATACACCAACGAACCTTTTCCTGTTTGTCACCCTATTTATTTTTAAATACGATGACAACAGAATAGATCAGTCTTTAGTACATATTACCACTTGTTGTACCTTAACTATTTATTATTAAATGTGACGGCTACAGAATAGATCAGTCTTTAGTACATATTAACACTTGTTGTACCTTAACTATTTATTATTAAATGAGATGGCTACAGAATAGATCAGTCTTTAGTACATATTAACACTTGTTGTACCTTAACTATTTATTATTAAATGTGACGCCTACAGAATAGATCAGTCTTTAGTACATATTAACACTTGTTGTACCTTAACTATTTATTATTAAATGTGACGCCTACAGAGTAGATCAGTCTTTAGTACATATTAACGCTTGTTGTACCTTAACTATTTATTATTAAATGAGATGGCTACAGAATAGATCAGTCTTTAGTACAACTATTAACACTTGTTGTACCTTAGCTGTTGCGTGAAAATTAAATAACTGTTTGTTTGTTTTGAATTTCGAGCAAAGTTACTCTAGCGCTATCTGCAGTAGCCATCCGTAATTTAGCAGTGTGAGACTAGAAGGAAGGCAGTTATTCATCACCGTCCACCGCCAACTCTTGGGCTACTCTTTTACTAACGAATAGTGGGATTGAACGTAACATTATAATACACCCACGAATGAAAGGGCGAGCATGTCTGGTGTGACGTGGATTCGAACCTGCGACCCTCAGACAACGAGTCGAATGCCTAAACCACCTGGCCACGGTGAGCCCTGTTTCGTGAGGAGCATGTCAAAATCAAGACATATTGAAGCCCCATAGTTGAATTTTAGCTATCTTAAGAACAATGGAATATATTATATTTATAATCCGGAGAAAGCCATGACGTATTTATTACATTAACACTGTTTAGACAACAGTGATTAAAACTGTTGAATGCTTATTTTTATATTTAAATTGGAAAATTAGCTGAAGTCCCCCTTCCCGGACGGAAGGCATGTGAATCTATGATTAATGAAAGGCTACATTAGGACTCGAAAAGTTGCTTCTCTTATATATAACTGTGAAGAACTATGTAAAACAATAGATTTAAAATTCCAATTTACAGTATCTTCTCATGAACCCAACAAACCTCCATACGAATTTCGGTGAAGATCCATCTTCAGGAAGCAAAATATTTATGTGGACATACAACAGACACTACTATTACATTTATATAGACATTTGTACTCTACCAAAACTTATACCAGGACAAATATCTATATAAAAAATGTAATAAAATTGAAGACATCGGGTAAGCAGATATGAAATGCGATATCAAGTTGGACAAAAACTGGTCTTAAATGGTTTTTCAAATCGCTTATGTCTATAGCAAAGTTCATAGTTATAAGATTTCTTTATTTTCCTTCCAAGTGCCAATCGTACAGTTCTGCCTGAGTATTGGTTCCGAAGTTTGCATTGTAATGTTAACCCTAGTGAAGAAATGTCTTTGGAATTTCAAGAAAATGATCGCCTGAGTTAAACACTAAAGAAATGTTATGATATGAACGCATTTAACAAGCTGGCGAGACATGATAATAAATAATGGCTGTCATAAGATAGTAGTATTAGAACTATCACAGTTTCTATCAGTACCTTCTGTATCTAAATTTTAAAGGAGTTTTAAGAACTAAAAGAGCGTATAATACGAATATTCCAACCATACTGTATTCGTCAAAATCCACTGCCGTCGACGCGTTTCATTCAATCCAGAGTGCTTTAAGCCTGCTTGTTTGCATAAAACACAGAATTGGCTGAAACACTGTAAGCCATGTTTTATAATAAAAGATGTTATGGTGAGAATGTCGTTTAGCAATGGATATAACTAATACAGTGGTTGAAATGTTATTATAAACTCTTCTAAATCTTGAAAATTCCCAAAGGTCTAAATATAGAATATATTGTTTGAAAATATAGTAGGCCTAATACTAATATCATGATAAATTATAATTAACTTTACTCATTAAATGATGCAATTAGTGATAAAATTTGTTTATATTTTTTCTTCTAAAATTCATCACAACTTTATAAGAAAATATGTAACAAATATTTAGACAACAATTATTATTGTTATATTGTTTAGAAAGTAACTATTCCTGAGTTTGTATCAAACAGTTATTCGTGTATTGTTTAGACAATAATAGCTACTGTTGTACTTAGTTTTTCAAACCTCTTGATTGTTAATCAACTCACAACACGACAAGTGAATATATCTTTGGTCAATCCATGCCGGTCATTCAGCTTATGGAGAACGTATTGGTACGACAAACGGATTCATGAGACTGTGGAAGTTGCAGCATCTAACACATTATTAATATAAAGGCAATCATACATACATATACATGTACGTGTGTATCATTGAAAGAAATTCCAATATTTCTTATTGATAAAGCAGGGAACAGTGTTGTTATGGTGTGCTATAGAAATTCCTCCCATATGAACAAACTCACTGAGACTGAGGATCGTCCATCGGATTGAAGATTCGGTTCGATCTTACATTCAAAATTCGCGTCATGGTGTTTATGTTAACAATGCTTCAAAGAATATATGTGCGTTAGTTATGTACTGTTTGCCCTTATAGTTTTTCTTCTTTTTTTTCCTGGAAAGCGCTTTTTTGTTTGTACGTGCATTATCTGGTCGATCTAAACAAAGATTTTGTTTTCGAGGAATCGAAGTAACTCTTAAAGGTCTAAACGTATTTCTCTTAATACGTTTTGCTCATGAAACAATTAATTAATATAAGTACACGTAAACGTTTACTTACTTTGTGACCAAGTGCAAAGTTCCTTTCCCCTCTCTCTCAGGAATGAAGACGAATCAGTTGGTTTTGGAACGGTGTATTTCTATAAATACGAGACACGATACGACCCGAGGCGTCACATGTCTACACGTGAATATACAGCTCAGAATACGAAGTTATACTGTATGTCTTATCCGGAAGATCTCAAAGCAGCAAAGAAACTTCGCTGAAGTACAATCAGTTTATGTAACCTTACGCATGGCTTACAAAATATATAGATATAAAAAAATCCAGATATCACCCTACCAGAACCGGTCACTAAGATACAAAATATTTGGATTCCTGACAAAGTGGTCTGAAAATCTTATCCCAAGATATTTGGCACTTTCAAGTCAAAGTGATAAACGTAAAATAGAATTTGAACCTTTTTCACGGTAACGCATAAATAAGTTACTCAGTTGTTGTTGTTTTTTATTAACTACATCAGGTAATATCTTTAATGTTAATATCAGATTGTGGATGTGCAGTTCAAGATCAGTATCCACGAGAAGCGAGGGTTTTTTGTATCTTCAAGTTAACCAGCTTACATTACATTCGAATACATTTAAATTCTCCAAACAGGTAAACTATACTTAGCACGAATAGGTAATTACTCGTACTATATGATCTACATACCCACGTTTCCTGAACTCACAGACAAACAATATTTAAAAACAATTTTATAACTCGTCTCAGCAGCTTAACATTCGTTTTCCAAACCGTACTTGTCAATGTTAGATATTTTTGGCCCACCAGTAAATACGTAGAAACCAATAAAACACATTTCTGTTATTAATAGTACACGATACCGACAACAGGATGCTTCATTGTTGTTATTCTGGCCTCTTCTCTCTACGTCTCTGAAGTAAATCTCTTTCTACATCGATGTCTAGAATGTACGTGAGCTCGTGCCACTGCTCCACCTTCTACAGTTGCTGTGGTATTTCTATTGATTTTTATACAGAGCTTTCTCTTAAGTCCTCGTTCTGCATGGAATTATGGGTTTTCATAATTCCTTCCCCTCGCTTTCTCACACTTTCGTGTTTAGTTTTCCATTTTCGATTTTCCTGATTCAGCACGGAATTGGTTTGTCTATCGTCGTGGCAAAATCTAGCCTGACGGGCATCGAGATATCTCTCAACTTACGTGATATAATGGTGTTACCATGACATTCGCTTTAATGGTGGTACACTGACATGATACGCCTCAATCTTTGGTTAGATGGCAATGAAGGAATACTCCATCAGTTATCACAATTATTATTTTTTAACCTAAATTTTTGGGATACTTCCTGTGGTTCTCCAAACAGAAAAAAAAAGAAAAGCTAATTTTCTCGAGAGAAATCAATACGAAACAATCAGCAACTTTGAACTGAAACAGGCTGAATGTTAATCATGATACTACGTTCTAACAGATTAATTGAATTCTGGAATGTTATTCAAAGAAACAAAGATGTATAAAAATATCATGAAAAACTACCTTATCTGCACGTGATGTTTGTATTTTACCTTTTTTATTCTGAAGATCACCTTATCGGCCTGGCATGGCCAAGCGCGTTAAGGCGTGCGACTCGTAATCCGAGGGTCGCGGGTTCGCGCCCACGTCGCGCTAAACATGCTCGCCCTCCCAGCCGTGGGGGTGTATAATGTGACGGTCAATCCCACTATTCGTTGGTAAAAGAGTAGCCCAAGAGTTGGCGGTGGGTGGTGATAACTAGCTGCCTTCCCTCTAGTCTTACACTGCTAAGTTAGGGACGGCTAGCACAGATAGCCCTCGAGTAGCTTTGTGCAAAAGTCCAAAACAAACAAACAAACAACAATGATCACCTTATCTTCATTTACTTCGAAAAGAAATTAGGTCGTGCCTCGTGCACAAATTTCAGATCTTTACTCACATCAATTCGCCCGGCAGATTCAGCATTTTTAGCTTAGTTATGGCTAAGAAATAGAATTTGTTGCTAAATAAATACAAAAGTTTACCAG
The DNA here is from genome assembly GCA_011833715.1 of Carcinoscorpius rotundicauda. Lineage (NCBI taxonomy): Eukaryota > Metazoa > Arthropoda > Merostomata > Xiphosura > Limulidae > Carcinoscorpius > Carcinoscorpius rotundicauda. The sequence goes on along the minus strand of CM022392.1, from coordinate 159,775,415 downwards.
AGAATGACGATTTTGAGCCACTGACACACTTGTAACATTAAATTGTTTAACAGTTGCTGAAATACGATGGAAATGGGCCTGTTTTAACACTTGTGCCAACTAAAACTTTAAACGTTGCTGTTGGAAATGTAACACCAGTAAATCCACTGCGCATGTAATACTTGTTTCTGTAAGACAACACTTAAGATATGTCTCACGAGCAACTATGAAAAACATTTGTGAGTCGTGTTATGTAAATGTGTAAATATTTTGTAAACGACAACATGTCGTGTTGTGTTTGGATTTTTATTTCTATTATCTATGTTTCCATCAAGTTTCATCCAGTACATACCATCCTGAGTCACAAGGTATTTTTGATCGTTTCCACCAAATTACTACCACAAACACTCAAAGAACTGGGTTGAGGGTGTTCCCTTGTTATTGTTTGAAGTTTGTGAGGTTATTTCAGAATCTACTGGATTTAACCCTTTTAAGTTGGTTTAAAAAGACAAATAAACAACAACAAAAATATTTCACAAGTTCAAACTTTTTTTTTTTTACTTTTAAGGGGGGAGTGTTATGTAAATGTGTAAATATTTTGTAAACGACAACATGTTGTGTTGTGTTTGGATTTTCATTTCCATTATCTATGTTTCCATATTTATATTATTGTTTCGAAGTTTAAACTAATAAAATATGTTGTTATTCATTTAGGGTAACATTTAGAATTTTCTTGAATTAAGTAGACCAATCATATGTTTGTAAATGAAGTGCTGGCGACTTCGTGTCTAGACTATTAGTCTCGTGCAAGAACGGACATGCGCGGATTGCTCTGAAGATCTGTAGAAAGTTCGCGGTTTTTCGAGGGGTCTAGGCCTACAATATATAAACAGACGAAGATGCGAGAGAGAAAAAAGGAGTCAGACATTAGTTTTATTTCAAAAGAAGAGAGTCAGTTATTTGAGAAAGATTAAGTGTTTGCTGTGATTATTCAACTTGGATTTGTGACTAAAGTTAGATCTACGGAAGCTGTGATTTTATTTCATCAATCTCTACGATTCATCTGAATTACTGCTTGTGCTGAGAGTCGGCGAATTTATTGAACTGTGAACTGTTTCTGAACTTCTTCATTTAAGCTTCGGAATTTCTTCGTGGGACCAAATTCACACACTAGACTGGAATTTGAGACTTTCATTTCAGATCATTATATTAGATACAGGCCAGTACCGTTTTGTATTGTGATTAATTTTGAAGTTTGAAACTAGTATTATTTTGTTTTGTAATTAATTTCGAATGTTGTAACTTAATATCTTTCACTGTTATTATATAATTTATGTTATATCTGTTATATTTGTTAATAGTTTAGTGTAATAAATTATACAAGCTGTTATCTGTGTTTTTCTGTTGCGTTTAGTCTACGAAGAACATAAAACATAAAAAATACGTAACAGTCGTCACTGAAAGAATTATATTTTGTAAGTGGGGATGAATGAAAAGTTAAATGGACTTGGTGACCTTTGTCCATTTGCTGAATCACATGCAAACGAAAAAACTAAAATGTATTAAATAAAACGAAAGGTAAGAGTCAAGAGTGCACAATTTCAAGAAAGAATGAAAATTAAAAAATATGTATTAGTAAAGAATACTAAAAACTTTGGTTAAGTCAAAATTGAAATTTAACGAAAGTAGGTCAGGGATTTTTCTGTATGTACTTTCTTAAGACATTTTTTTAATCACTGTATAAAATAAACAGCAAGTTAAAATATTATCCACTGCACATAAAAATGGTCTTTGTATTTAATCTCTGACCTTAACAAACCAGTTGATGAATATAGTGGAGGAGGGTAATAAAACAATTAGCCCTTAACATCAGATCACCTATTACTTTTCCCTGACGATTGATAATATTGGATCATAGCTTAAGTGTGCAGGGTATCCTGATATTATATTAACAAATTTATCAGCTCCTATCTCTCAACATACCGAATCTTTTTGAGCCCGCGTCTCACTTCAGGATATTTCACTCCTTCTGCAATGTATCTCTGTTGGTCTTATGGAATTCTAGTACACATTGCAAACCTGAAACACCAATGAAAAATTTTGTCAACGTAATTTCTGGACACTTTGTATGTTTCATATCTATAATCTCAATTTTATTACACACACATGTGAAGAAGTTAAACAACCTTTGTTATGTAGACTAATCTATTGTATTAAATATAAATCTTACATGAAATTAATGATATGACTTAGTATATCTTGGATCTACCTATATACGTATAAATATGTATATATATTTATTGCTTACACAATTCGAACAAGTTAACTTTCAAATTACCGACTTGTTATTCTATAGCGTTTATTATCAGTGGGTTGTTTGCTTGTTTTTGAACTTTGCGCAAAGCTACATGAGAGCTATCTGCGCTAGCCGTCCCTAATTTAGCAGTGTAAGACTAGAGGGAAGGTAGCTAGTCATCACCATCCATCTCCAACTCTTGGGCTACCCTTTTACCAACGAATAGTGGGAATGACCGTCACATTATAACACCTCACGGCTGAAAGGGCGAGCATGGTGTGACGGGGATTTGAACCTACGACCTTCATATAACGAGTCCAATGTCTTAACCACCTGGCCATGCCGGGCTATTATCAGTAGATTTATCACATTGTAAAACAGAGAAATTTTACCTGTGACAATGGTAAATACGACACCTTATGATACAATGAGATATAGAATCAGGTCGAAAGTTTGAGACAGATCAGAATAAGGTCAAACATTCGAACGCACACACCGTCTAAAGCAGTTACACCTAATTAATCACTTAGATAATTTATAATGAACTGATAAAAAAAAACCACTCGTGTTTTGATAAAATACATGAGGAACCCTAAGTGTAAAAATTGAGATTAATTACACTAGTGTTCTCTTATTTATTTGTTTAATGTGTGTAACTCGTGTTATTTGGAGCTGTGTAACCATTAAGGTCATGAATATACAAACACTTTGTCAGGTAGAATTTATAAACTTTTTTTAAAATCCTTGACCCCATACGCAAATTCTACGATTGCACTACACTATTATGCTTCATTGAAAAGATTAACTTTGGGAACCCTGTAGAAAATGCGATTTTAGCCACTTCTATGCCTATTTATTGTGCTATGTCTTGGTATTTAATCTGATGTTTAATTACTGCAAGACATTTTAAGGCAGTTGCTTGAAAACTAGGGTAATATTATGCTTGATATTTCCCGACCCTTACATTTTATTAACATTCAAATGTATGAAACGGGCCTGGCATGGCCTAGCGCGTTAAGGCGTGCGCTTCGTAATCCGAGGGTCGCGGGTTCGCGAGTCACGCCAAACAATGTCGCCCTCCCAGCCGTGTGGGCGTTATATTGTGACGGTCAATCCCACTATTCGTTAGTAAAAGAGTAGCCCAAGAGTTCATGGTAGATGGTGATGACTAGCTGCCTTCCCTCTAGTCTTACACTGGTAAATTAGAGACGGCTAGCACAGATAGCACTCGAGTAGCTTTGTGCGAAATTCCAAAACAAACAAACAAATAAAATGTATGAAAGCTCGGACAGTTTTCAGTATGCGCTAGACGTAAAGGTTTATTTGTCAGCAAGTATTTAAACGTAACAATACAGACAATTTTTTTTTTCATGGAACAATCTCCGTGAATCTTCATATGCATACACACACATATATATTTTTTGATTATGCAATAGACTTTTCCTTCAAACGTTTTTTTTTTTCTTTTCCGATGTTTTAATTTATTTATTAGTATTCTGTGTTAGTGAGCTTTGCCATTTCTCGTTTTGCCACTTGAAACCCAGAAGATTAATTTAGGTTACATTTTTAAATCTGGGAATCTTGTGGTGCAGCCATATAAGGTGAATAAAAGCAGCACACGTGGTATCGAGAAAATACGTGTAATACTGATGAAATATCGAAAACTCCAAGTCATAAAATAAGAAGTTATATTTTGTTATATGAACACAGACGAGGACTGACTATGTTTGACAATGCTGTGGAATAATGACAGTTCCTTCAGCAAACATTATTGAGGAAGAGTTAACCACGGTGTAATTAAATCTCAGACAACAACTAGAGACACGGATACTGTTCAGTTAATGATTAACAGGCTGCAATTTCCGACTCCCGCATGAGGAATTGTGTGTATTTCAGATGCAATTTTATGCTCATACTAACTGTCAAAACGAACATAATGTGAAGAATCACTTCATAAAGTTAAGAACTTGAAGCACATTCTTTATGTAACTGTTCTGCGTAGTTTCCAATTAACATCAGTACTTCGAGGCCCCGGCATGATTAGGTGAGTTAAGGCACTCGACTCGTAATCTGAAGGTCGCAGATTCGAATCCTTGTCGCACCAAACATGCTCGCCCTCTCAGCCGTGGGAGCGTTATAATGTTTCAGTCAATCCCACTATTCTTTGGTAAAAGAGTAGTCCAAGAGTTGGCGGTGGGTGGTGATGACTAGCTGCCTTCCCTCTAGTCTTACACTGAAATATTAGGGACGGCTAGCGGATATAGTCCTTGGGTAGCTTTGCACGAAATTGAAAAATAAACAAACAAACAATACTCCGAAAATACAAAATAGAAAAAGATACTGTTTGATAATTGATGTTTGAATTCTTTTTTTCTTATACTTCTCCCATCTGGTACTTTAGGTTTTGGAGTAACAGTGACACAAAACATGAGTTTTAGATCGGATTCTTAGAAGAAATATTCAATGTTGTTCCACTGATGTTTATTATTTGTAAACCACGACAATATTACTTACCTTTTCACTTAAACTGAACCCGATAGCACCTTTCTCTGACCTGTAACGCGTTACCTTGTGCATCTATCGTATTCACGTATTAGCAAATACACGCCTTCTCATGTTTTAGTAAATGATACCGCAACCTTTATTTTATCGGATGCAAAAATAAGAAAGAAACTTTTCATTTGATTAGAGGATCTAGGACGTCGCAATGAGAATTAAAGAGTTTTATGAGAAAATGCAGTGAAACGAATTCTTTGTGAAGCATCGAAGTTAATGAATCAAAATTGAGCAAAAATTGAGTAGAATAACCTCAATGAAGCGTGTAAGTAGAAGACATCCAACCACCGATACAAATATAAATCATTTGAGCAAGTAACCAGAAACCTCATGTTTTTAGTTAGATTTTTTCATTTGTCTTGTTTTACGCCAACATGATTGTTTCATTACACGGGAACATTAAACTGACTTGGTGAACCCAGTCGTAATTTATTTCCCTAGCCAGCTTTGATCTCCTTGTAACAATTTCATTTAAAAACCTTCTTTGATAAAAACTCACTGAATTTTTTTTCGAGACTAAGAAGTTGAACGAGATTCATCATATTACTTGTTTTACCGCATTTTATTTTCACTCATTTTTTATTTCTTATTTTACTTTTAATCGTTTCCTGTATTTTTTACTTCCTCTTTCATATTTTAATCGCGTTGTCTATAAATTAGATAATTACTTATAACAAACTTTTCATTTTGCATCAATTCTTATCAGAATTATTAAACTTATGCTAAGTAAATAAATTGTTTTCAGTTAGTAATGTACGAAAAAACGACTTAAAATATCGGTTTGTATTGGTGTTGTGTCATTGGAAATTTATTTTGTTTTGTTTGTGTTGGAATTTCGCACAAAGCTACTCGAGGGCTATCTGTGCTAGCCGTCCCTAATTTAGCAGTGTAAGACTAGAGGGAAGGCAGCTAGTCATCACCACCTACCGTCAATTCTTGGGCTACTCTTTTACCAACGAAAAGTGGGATTGAGCGTCACATTATATCGCCCCCACGGCTGAAAGGGCGAGCATGTTTGGCACGACTCGGGCGTGAACCCGCGACCCTCAGATTACAAAGCGCACGCCTTAACGCGCTAGGCCATGCCAGGTCCTTAAATATACCCCTGATAGATATCTTAATATATTAAATATTGTTGTTGTTGTTTTGAATTAAGCACAAAGCTACACAATGGGCTATCTGTGCTCTGCCCACCACGGATATCGAAACCCGGATTTTAGCGTGTAAGTCCGCAGACATTCCGCTGAGCCACTGGGGGGCTATATTAAATAACAGAACTGTCTTACTAAATATACACATGATAGATATCTTAAGATATCAAATACCAGAACTCTCTTACTGAACACATACCTGATAGATATCTTAATATATTAAATACCAGAACTGTCTTACTGAATATACACCTGATATAAATATTAATATATTAAATACTAAAACTGTCTCACTAAATATACACGTGATAAATATCTTAATAAATTAAGTAACAGAACTGTCTTACTAAATATACATCTGATAGATATCTTAATATATTAAATAACACTGGTTTACAAAAAATATTTTTTGTCTGAGGCAAGAATGTGAATAGGTGTTTTTTACTAATTTGGGTGTGCTGAATCCAAATTTATAAACAGTTTTACTCTATCACCTCTATTTTTCTGGCTTTTAAATAGTCTCATTTTAGTATATACAGAGTATATACGTGCTTATTTCAACAGTTGCAGCAGCTTATTACAGATAAAACAGATAGATAAAGAACATTGACGGAATAAATATACTTGGATGACACAATGTACACAATTCATAGTACCGCAGACAGTTAGAAGTGTGTTTTCTTAGATGATCTGGTGTATTTTGCCTCCGGGATGTCAAGCAAGAGCATCCAGCAGAAGTCTCCCATGATGCTGGGGTTCCACTGGCCTTGGTAGTTGCTCTCCATCTTCGTAATGTCTTGGTGGAATCTTTCTCCGTGCTCATCACTCACTGCTCCAAGGTTTGGAGGGAAGAAGTTGAGGTAGGAATGGAGAAAATGAATTTTGAGTGACATTCGGCATCCCATATCCTCATAAGTCTTTAGCAACTTCTCAATACAGGCTTGGTAATTTGGTACGCGTGTGTTACCAAGGAAGCCATTACAGACTGACTTAAATGCTTTCCATGCTCTCAGTTCCTTTAAGGTAAGAAGCTCCTCAAAATCAGTATCCTTCAGCACTTCTCGGATTTGAGGTCCGACAAAGATGCCCTCTTTGAGCTTAGCAGCACTGAGACCTGAGAACACAGTAGACAAGTGTTGGAAAGCAGCACAATTTTTGTCCATGGCCTTCACGAAATTCTTCATCAAACCAAGCTTGATGTGAAGAGGAGGAAGAAGCACCTTCTTCATGTCAACCAGAGGATTCTCCTTGACGCTGTGTTCGCCAGGAACGAAAGTGCTTCTAGACCCCTAGTCTTTCTGCTTGTAATGCTGGGATACAGCTCGACTATCCCAGAGACAGAGAAACCAACAGTACTTTGTGAAGTCCGCTTGCATACCCATAATAAGACCAATGACCTTGAGGTCCCCACACAGACTCCACTGGTACTGATTGTACTTAATAGCTTCTAAAAGAAGCTCCATATTGTCACAGGACTCCTTTAGATGGACAGAGTGTGCAGTGGGAATGCTGGGATATTTATTCCCGTTGTGCAGAAGCACAGCCTTGAGACTTCGCTTGGAAGAGTCTATGAAAAGACGCCAGTCTGAAGGATTATGTGGCAAACCAAGGAAAGTGAACAAGCCAGGTACATTTGTGCAGTAGCACAACTTGTTTTCCATGTCGAAAAATAAAGCAAGGTCTTTGTTCTGATTCCTGAAACTGGTGATCCGTCTTGATATATAGCTATATATATATATATATATATATAATGTAATGCTATCACTTACATTTATTGCATAATAACTAAAAAAGAAGACATAAGTCACACAATATTAGAAATTAACCCTGAATGCATATACGCATTTATGTACAGTATGTGTGCAAAATGTACAGTGTGCATATCTAAAAAACTAGAGGTGATGAGTAAAAACGGATTTCAAATCTGAATTCAGCACCCCCATATTAGGTTAAAACAGCTATTTTTGTGCTTGCCTCAATTTCTTTGTAAACCAGTGTAACAGAACTGTCTCACTGAATATACACCTGATATAAATATTAATATGTTAAATAACCGAACTGTCTTACTAAATATGCATCTGATAGATATCTTGAGATACTAAGAGTCACAGAATGAATGTATTAAGTAACGAGGGTAATGAATGACAGAACTGTACTGAATGTATAATGAATGACAGAACTGTACTGAATGTATAATCGTTTAAAGTTCTTGATAAAATACTTTATTAAATTATTATGTTAAACGAGATTATGTGAAATGGGTCTAGACAGTTAAGAAACCACTGCCATATTAAAATGGTAATGTAATAATCTTAGGGATAATGTTTAGTATAACTGTCGTTTATTTCGCTGTATTTTACAACATTTAAAGAAAGTAGCGCACTTATCTCGAGTTTGAGTGTCTTTAAAAATAACGCGTGACAAAAACATAACGTTTAGCAGATGTGGTATTGTAAACGAGTGAGTGAAGTGTAAATTCACGAGGATAGCATGTTTACGAAATATTATTAAAATACTTGAAAAAAAACTACAGAGAAAACGTTATTTTAGCCAAAATGTTAATATTACAAGACGGCATATTTAATTCAATAAAGATATTTATAATCATCTGAACCGAGTAATATACGAACGAAATATTTGGCGTGCTTGCATAAGGCTATATACATGATTTTCTGAAAACGACATAAGATGGAGCCACTATAGGAACTTTGTTATTGTCATAACCATAATTGATCATTCTGGTTGTCCTTAAAGTCGTCTTGGACATTATAATTCTTTACATTTTCTAAGAATTGCTCGAACCTCTGTCGTAATGGAATAATTCACTTCAAGAAGCGATGCTGGATTATGTTAATAGAAAACTCCTTAACCAGCAAACCAGGACTGAGATCAGAAATGGATGACGCTCATGCATGAGAGAAAATACAGATTAAAAAAAATACTTTCTTTATGACTACAACGCCTGAGAAATAAAAGGTTTTAGTTGTCATATCCAACTGATATTCTAGGAGTTACTGCTACAGAATGTCTATTAAAGCTGAAATATTGAATTCAAATTGAGAGAACTTCTGAAATACACCACACCTAATACCGTAAGCACTTTGGATGTGTGACGAAAGTGTCATTTGGATTTGACACTTTGAATATATATGGGATGGTAAAGAGCACGTAAAACGCTAGGAAGAACAGAGTTTTAATTTTTTTAAAGTATTTGAGAATTTCGGGTAACTTCTGAAGAGCTTTTATAAAACATGTTTTATTTTTGAGGGGGAGGAGGGGGGGAAGCGTATGTGGATTTTACAGAACATTTTATAACCACCCTTCCCTCAACTGTTAAAATGATTACGAGTTACAATGAAAGGTGGCTTCTTTCATGTTAAAAAATTTAATTTCTATCTAGAACTTTCGAGTTGAAACAGAAAATACAAAATAAATAATCATTTGACTGTGTTTTCATTGTTTAAGGTGAACATTTGCATTAGTTACCATGCAAGGTTGTTTGTTTTGTTTTGCTGAATGATTAAAGAAATGAGAAAAATTTCATTCAACAAAATAATCCAAATAATTTTTTTCTTGTATTTTTAAATAATTACATTCTTTAACCTCTTTTATTTAACAGATAAAATGCGAATATATATTGTTATTTGCATAACTGTGACGCACAGTTTATTTCATCGAAATAATTAGTCACTATTAATAAAAAGACCCTGTTTCAATACTACTTAACAGATGTTGTAAAAAGTCAATTACAATGGCCTGATACAGTCTGGCAGTTAGAGCACTTGACTGATCAGTGGTTCGATTCCTTTCAACAAACATTCTCGCCCTTTCAGTCGTGGGGGCGTTAGAATGTTACTGTCAATCCTCCTATTAGTTGGTAAAGGAACAGCTTTACACAATACAAAACGAAACATTTGTCAGTCACAGTTGATGACATACACTAACTCGTTTACGAATCAACGTCTTTCATCGTGTTTAAAAAGCTTTAAACAATTAGCTCTGAGAAAAATGGAGTAGCCCCTAACTATCTTAAGTATTACAACATAAGCGCATTTTACACTATATAAGGTCACAACAGTGATTTTTTTGTCTCTAAATGATAACAGTGAAGATTTAGAAAATGGGTAGAATTTTTTTTTGTAATCTCGTTAAAGAGACAAAAGAAAATGTTGAATTCGACAGACAAATTTTGAAACAGTAATTGACCATAACAAACGTTTTTCTTACTGAGTCGATTGTTTTTTTCTGAAATTTCGCACAAAGCTACTCGAGGGCTATCTGTGCTAGCCGTCCCTAATTTACCAGTGTAAGACTAGAGGGAAGGCAGCTATTCATCACCACCCACCGCCAACTCTTGGGCTACTCTTTTACAAACGAATAGTGGGATTGACCGTCACATTATACACCCCCACGGCTGGGAGGGCGAGCATGTTTAGCGCGACTCGGGCGCGAACCCGCGACCCTCGGATTACGAGTGCACGCCTTAACGCGCTCGGCCATGCCAGGCCCCTTACTGAGTCGAAACGTCATCTTTCAACCTCTTCAGCGTTCAATCGTATGTTGAATAAACCACATATAAAGCCAACTGTTTCTACGGGATGTTAAATTTGTTATCTAAGATAAATTCTTCGAAAATATCTACCTGTACCCACGCCCATAACATTTAATTCTTAAGTGTCGTATTAGCCTTGTGAAAGATTTAACTCGACAATCAAACTAATCCTCAAGAGATTTTTTTGCGATAATTTTTGTCAAAATCTCTATCATTCATTTTACTTGAAGGTCCCAGGTTTTAGAGTTGAAATATGTCACTAAACACGCTACATACTTTTCCCTGTTCAGTCAACAGTAGCCAAAGAGACGATAAATGCTGGCGAATATTTGTACTCCCTCTGGTGTGAAGCTCTAAATTAGAAGATGATTATATTGCCTTGCCTTTAGAGCGTTATACCTCGCCTTTTAATATACACTGCTGGCCAAAATCTTAAGGCCAATGAACATAACGAAAAAATATGCATTTTGCGTTGTTAGACTCAACCACTTATTTGAGTAGAGCTACGAAAGATGAAAATATGAAAAGGAAAATAAAAATGAAAACCTTTTTTAGCATTTAATAGGGAAAATGTGAACACTATGAAATTAGTCTAAATATTAGCTGGTCAAAAGTTTAAGACATTACCCGAAAGAAGTCCTAAACAGTTTAGAAAATGCCCCCAACAAGAGGTCTCAGTAGTGAGTTGCACGGCCGTAATTGCGAATAAGTTCAAACATTTGCTTTGGCATGGTTGACATAAACGTTTGCAGAAGGCTGGCTGGAATGTTATTCCAAATGGTGAAGATGGTTTCACGAAGATCATGCATTGTTTGAAATTGACATCCATAGCTATAAACGTCCCTTGTTATCCACCTTCAAACATTTTCAATGGGGTTCAGTTCGGGTGAACATACTGGATGATCCAAACGAATCACGTTGTTCGCCATGAAAAAATCCTTTGTCCTGAGAGAATTGTGGATTGCAGCGTTGTCCTTCTGAAAGATCCAGCCATTTTCACACAAGCGAGGGCCTTTAGTCAATTAGGATGCTCTTTCCAACATGCCAATGTAGCCTGCTGCTCTTTGACGCCCCTGCATAACTTGAAGCTCCATTGTTCCATGGAAGGAGAAAGCATCCCAGATCATGGTGGAAACTCCTCCACTGTGTGGTCTATAAAATGCCTCTGGTTGGATATCCTTATCGTATTAGTAACGTTGGAAGCCATTTAGACCATCCAGGTTAATTTTTTCTCATCAGAGAAGAAACAATCCGTCCTCTTTTCTACGTCCCATGTTTGGTGCTTTTCAGCAAAGTTTAACCGAGCTGTTTCATGGTTGGAAGGAGGTGGGGCCTTTGAAGACATTTAAGGTTTTTAAAGCCTTTTTCTCGTAGATGCAGCCTTATTGTTTTGAGCTGCATTCTGCGTCCATGAGGGCCTCAATCTGGTTCAACGATCGGCTGGTGTTTTGTCGGTCAACCCTTCGAATTCTTCTGCTCAACGCCGGCAAAATTGAAATTCTTGTTCCGTACCCCTCAGGGTTTTTAAAAAATTTCGCAACAGCAGTTTTACTACGTCCAATTTCACCAGCGATGGCACGTTTAGAGAGACCTTGCTTTTGCAGCTCGACAATTCTGCCACGTTTAAACTCTGTCAACTTTTTAGCCTTTGCCATGTTTCTACCCAATGTAACAGAAGTGTTAGTGACAAAATTTTGTTACGTGTTTAAAGATAAACACTTCGTTTCAGAATGGTCTTAAACATCTCACCAGCTAGTATTTACGCTAATTTCATAGTTTTTATATTTTCCTTATTAAGTGCTAAAAAGTTTGTTTTATTTTTATTTTCCCTTTTCTTATTTTTATTTTTCGAAGCTCTACTCAAATAAGTGGTTGAGTCTAACAACTCAAATGCATATTTTTTCTTTATGTTCATTTGGCCTTAAGATTTTTGCCAGCAGTGTATATGTTTAAAAGGTGTCACTCAGTTTTAAAATGCCAAATACCATTTCGTTTGATTCAATAATTATTGTTTTATTAAATAATAATTGATGAGTTTGGTGCACAAGGATTTATTCTGTAAAGTTAAAATCAATAAAATATATAAACTCGCCACAGGTTTAGCTAGAATATGTTCCACTATCTTCAGGAGAAAAGAAAGATACTAAAAATAATTTATATATGTGTTTCATTATATTTATAATGAAAGAACATGAAAACGCCGTGGATTGTTTGTTTTGAATTTCGCGCAAAGTTACTCAATGGCTATCTGCGTTAGCCGTCCTTGATTTAGTACTGTAAGGCTAGAGGGTTTGTTTTGGAATTTCGCACAAAGCTACTCGAAGGCTATCTGTGCTAGCCGTCCCCAATTTAGCAGTGTAAGACTAGAGGGAAGGCAGCTACTCATCACCACTCACCGCCAACTCTTGGGCTACTCTTTTACCAACGAATAGTGGGATTGACCGTCACATTATACACCCCCACGGCTGGGAGGGCGAGCATGTTTAGCGCGAACCCGCGACCCTCGGATTACGAGCGAATGCCTTAACGCGCTCGGCCATGCCAGGCCAGGCTAGAGGGAAGGCAGCTAGTCATCGAACTCTTTTACGAACGAGTAGTGGAAATGAGCATAACATTATATCACCCTCACGGCTGAAAGAGCGATCAGATTTGCGGGCGACAGGGATGCGAACCCGCGACCTTCAATTACGAGTCGCACGCCTTAACACGCTTGGCCATGCCGTGCCGTAAACGCCGTGGAAAAATTTAAAACTAGTGATTCGTCCTTGGTGGAATATGTGACAAACTCATCACATCTTTTGATTTGGGGTAATGTACATTTTTTCCGACACGAGCATATGAATTAATTCTTTGTGTCTTTCTTTTCCTACTGAAGATAATGTAATATATTTCACAAATATGTAAAGAGTTTCTTAGTTTTTGTTGCTTTAAACTTTACAAAATAAATTATTGCGCATTTTAAAACGTAGGAGTCAACTTATAATCTGATCAAATCTTTACACAAGAATTGCCACTCGAATATATTAGTTTGTTTGTTTGTTTTTAAATTTTGCACAAAGCTACTCGAGGGCTATCTGCGCTAACTCTCCCAAATTTAGAAGTGTAAGACTAGAGGAAAGGCAGCCCGTCACCACCACCCACCGCCAACTCGTGGGCCACTCTTTTACCAACGAATAGGGGGATTGACCGCACATTATAACGCCCCCAAGGTTGAAAGGGCGAGCATGTTTGGCACGACTCGGGCGTGAACCCACGACCCTCAGATTCCGAAGCGCACGCCTTAACGCGCTAGGCCATGCCGTAAGTCGTGTTAAGCATAGCAAAAGTTTCAGTCGCAGATTTTCCAAGTTTAACACAAAATTTCACAGCAAGTCGTTGCTCCTTTAGGTCATTCATTCTGAAATCCGCCAAACGAAAAAATCGCACTTCACTTAAAACCACGTAGCTAATACACAAATGAAGACATCTGAAATCGAAAAATGGCGTCGTAATCAGCTGATCTGTGCGAACCTAGCGACACCAAGCGGATTTCCCTGGAACCAACTGGAGCCGTGCAATTCAAACAGTCCGCGTATTTTTTGAACAGACCTCGTATATCAAGATAGAATTAGTTGATTCATCGTGAACCATTGATAAAATATTCGGCTCTAAATCAGATAGAAGACTCAGTATTGTTTGTAAATGTGTAAAATTTTGTACATATATCATTACTTGTAACAACCGTTATTGTAAACTGTATTGTCGTTTCTATATTAAATATATTTGTGCTAAGAAAGAAAATTGTGTGTATTAATCTTGTTGGCAAATATAACAAATTAAAAAAAATCGTCATTCAGTTAACTTCTAAATTCAAATTCAAATTATCAGTTATTTGAAATCGTGATACGAAACATAATAAATTGAGGGCTCCTCCGAGATAGGTTATAATACATAACAAATCTAACAGTCATCGCTTAAATTATTTAAGTTTTACTTTTTAGACACAGTTGGATACTTTATCGTTAGAAATATGTTAAACAGGACCAGACGTAGCTAATGACTAGCACTTCAGAAAATGAATTTTGACTCCATATCTCACCTAAGCCTAAAAAACAACTTACCATTTAACGTTCATCGGTGAAATTCAACCATTCTATCAAAATAGTCTCAAGGTTAGTGTTGGTTTCACTTGACCAGCTGTTTCTTCTTTAGTCTATCAGTTTAACTTAAAGATTGTTAACGGCTTTGGGCAAACCTGTGGAACATTGCAGTAATGAGTTCAAAGGAATTGCCTCAAGTGTAAAAATACTTGTAAAATATTTTAAGTCCATCATTTTAATCGTTTAGTATAACCATTCTGTAAGAAGATTTCTTTATTTTTTTGCATTAACTGTGCTTTAGTTACTAGATAGTTAAGAATATCCTTAGGGTCAAATTGCTTTTACAGTTAATTTTAAGCATATTTCTTTTCATAATATATTTGAAATAACTAAAAAATACAGCTAAATTTCGAATGGCAGTTCGAGATCTACAGAAGTGAATTATACAGTATTATTATTTTAAAAATATTAACTAACATTTCCGAAGCATAAACACAGTCATATTTTTATATTAACAGTTAAACATTTTTTATCCGAAATAAAGAGAATAATTTGCAAAGGTAAAATGCGAAAAGCGATTGCATAAATAAAACTAGATTAATTGAATCTTCGATGAGCTTTTATAAAATCAATATTTCTTCATCATAATGAAAATCCAATGAAGTGATAAATATTTCTTGTTTTTTATTTATTAATTAAAATGGTTAAAAAAGCATAAGTCCTATTAATGTGGGCTGTGGAAAAAGAAAACATATAATAAATGACCAAAAAGAAAAACGGAAACAAAACGTTTATACGCCTAATGTGATCTATGCATTAAAATATAAAACATACCAGATCTGGTAAAAGGAAAAAAGAAACCTGATGTTTATTTACTCTAGTAATGTAAAACGTAAGTGAAAATGGAAAATATGCATGATGTGACCAAGAAAAGAAAATTGAAAGTTTTATTCACCTTAGTAAGATAGGGTATATACCTATATGAAAGTAGAAGGCATACAGTAAAATGAACTGAAACAATAGGCTAATATACCCAAGTAATGTAGAGTATATGCTGAAACAATAGGCTAATATACCCTAATAATGTGAGGTATATGCTGAAACAATAGGCTAATATACACTAGTAATGTGAGGTATATACTGAAACAATAGGCTAATATACTCTAGTAATGTGAGGTATGTGCTGAAACAATAGGCTAATATACTCTAGTAATGTGGGGTATGGGCTGAAACAATAGGCTAATATACCCTATTAATGTAGGGTATATACTGATGTAGCGTATATACTGAAACGGAAAGCATACAAGATGTGACAAACAAGAAATTGCGAGACTAACTTGAAGTGCAGGTTATATTTAAGATCTTAAGCAAATAGCTGTTCTTATAAAATGCAACTAAACCTTCATCCAGAAATCAGAAAGAGTTTTCTCTCATGGTTTAATATCACGCCTGAAGTAACTCTGGCGTTGTAAATAATAAACACGACATGAATATACGAATCACGAAATTGAAATAACTGTACTTAAAGTTAACATAGCACGTGCCCATGTTAAGAATGTGAAACAAACAAACAAATAGAAGATAATGACAGAGAGCTAGCTCACGGCGATAAGTAAAACATGATAGTACAAACCAGATAACTGAACTGATTTACGATGGTGAAAATACATTTCTTAAGGATGAAATGGGATTGAATAATTTGTCCTGCTCATGGCGACTCTGTAATTATTGATAAGAATATTAATGTGTGTAGTTTGTGTCTGCTATTGGTTAAAAATTGAAATAACAAACTTCCACTCATTCAAATAACTTCCCAACTCAAATCTAGAATTTTATCTTTCATTTAAATACGCACCGAGCTCATTAAAATGCTAATAATGCTTCAATTTGATAGATAATTTAAATGCACCTTCATTAAAGTAACCAGTGATTATTTTTGGATTATGCCATGACATTATGTTCATACCGTTTTCTTATCTAGAAAGGGGAAAAAATATTCTTTTATTAGCCATTGACGTTTTTCTTCTAATAATTGGAAATGGTAGAAGTGACTGTTAAAAAAACGTATAGATGATAACGAATATGGATGTGGATCAGCTCCGAATAGGCCCGCGTTAATTGACCAATACCGACCGATTCAGTTTTTTTTGTCTTTGTTTGTCTTTGAGCACAAAACTACACAAAAAGCGACAAGCGTTGAGCCCACCATAATTATTAAAACCTGGCTTTTAGAGGTGTGACCAAACAGACATACCGCTCACCCACTGTGAGAGATTGAGTCACCTTTGATTAAATCATTATTAACTGAGCCTACGTTGTTAGCCTAAATAAAACTGAGTTAACAGGGAATGAACCGAAATTGACTAAGCCAAAGTCAACATTATCTATTTCTATACCAGCTGAGCCAAAGTCGGCTGAATCTACATCGACAAAGTTAACACTGACAGAGTAACGCCAGCTGAGCAAACATCGATAAAGTTAACACTGAGATAGAGAGTTAACAGTATCTGCGATCGCTTCGAATAAGTAAACACGACCGATTCTACATCGACCAAGTCAACACTGACAGAGTTAAATTAGTTGAGCCCACCTCTACAGCAGCTGAGTGTCGCATAAGTTTTGATAATACGATATCTCAGAGAGACAGTACAAAGCTTAAGGGATTTTCAAATCCTCTTTAATCCATTATGTAGTTTCTTAAGTGATTGTAGATGCACTAATATTATGACATTGTGCTCAATTTGTTTTGGAGCATTATATAATGGGCCCATTTTTTAACGATTAAATTACAGATTTCTTGCCTTTTCACCAAAGTACTAAATATAATTCGTGACATAGGTGTCTGATGTGTTTTTGATTCTCTATACTCACTGTTATTTATTACAGTCTTGCCTATTAGAAGATCCACCGAACAACCTTGGTTAACAAACCAAAGAAATGCAGTAAGGTTTCTTTTTTGTTGTTGTGTTTTTGTTTCTGAATTTCGCGCAAAGCTACTCGTCTCATTATAACGCCCCACGGCTGAGAGGGCAAGCATGTTTGGTGCGACCGGGATTTGAACCCGTAACCCTCGGATTACGAGTCGAATGCCTTAACACACTTGGCCATGCCGGGCTCTATAAAGTTTTTTTAACAACGATGATGGGTCCGTTATATGATACTGAATTATAAAGAAATGATGACGTCATATTATTCGCACACTTAAATTAAATTAGGATGCTTTTTGGTGAGTTAGAAGAGTCTTTGAAAAAAACCCATAACACCTAGTCATTATGAAAAGCCTTACTGTATTTCTTAGTTTGCTGATTCCAGCTGTGCTAATGAGCTTTGAACAGTCGAAACTGTAGTTCGGCAGAGGCAACAGCCAATCAGCGAGTGCGTTAAACATTTACGTCACAGGCTGAACTTTCAATTTTACCTTTCGTGAAAAGAAAATAAATCCGCTGAAATATACGGAAAAAATCAGTTTACCGAGACAAGTTCGTTCAGTAAGTTTATCTGATGTCGTTGTGCGTCATTTCGGTACAAATTGTATTTATAGAATAGAAGAACAAGCTAGAAATATGAAGCTTTAAGTTACTGGCAAGTGTTTGATGTTCGACTGCTTGTATTACAATAGAAAATGGAACGAACAGAAGATCACGTTTCTGTTGTTGTTAAATCGAATTACAATATACATATATAAATGTTGGTAAGTAATTGAGGACCGACAGTAGAGTCTATGAACACTTTTATACACCTCAAAACAAAGCTGAGCCATATTTATGTTTTTTTTTTAAATAGAAAATAGAAATATTGTAGATTACATTTCTTTCCTTTCCTTTTAATTAAGGCTGGCATGGCCGAGCGCGTTAAGGCGTGCATTTGTAATCCGAGGGTCGCGGGTTCGCGCCCGTGTCACGCTGAACATGCTCGCTCTCCCAGTCGTGGGGGTGCATAATGTGACGATCAATCCCACTATTCGTTAGTAAAAGAGTAGCCCAAGAGTTGGCGGTGGGTGGTGATGACTAGCTGCCTTCCCTCTAGTCTTACACTGCTAAATTAGGGACGGCTAGCACAGATATCCCTCGAGTAGCTTTCTGCGAAATTCCAAAACAAACAAACAAACTTTTAATTAATGAAATTAGTAAACTTTCAACGATTCTTCATTTTGCTTGATTAAATACGAATCAATTCTAAACGTATAATAACAACTTTAGAGACACGATATTTTGAACTAAAAACATAATTAAGGAAAATAATTGGCTGATAACATTCTGAAATCAAGCATTCATTATTATGAATGTGGCCCGACATGAGCTGGTGTTTAGGGCACTCGACTTCTAATCTTAGGGTCGCGGGCTTGTTATGTAAATGTCGTGTAAATATTTTGTAAACGACAACATGTCTTGTTGTGTTTAAATTTTCATTTCTATTATTTATATTTCCATATTTATATTATTGTTTCAAAGCTTGAACCAATAAAATATGTTGTTATTCATTTAAAATAACATTTAGAGTTTTCTAGAATTAGGTAGATCAATCATATGTTTATAAATTTATGTAAATGAAATGTTGGCGGCCTAGTGTATAGACGTTGAGTCTCGTGCAAGAACGGACATGCGCGGATTGCTCTGGAGTTCTGTAGAAGTTACGCGATTGTTCGAGAAGTAGGCCTACTAGTATAAAAAGACGGTGACGCGAGGAAAAAGAGAGTCATTAGTTTTTATTCGAAGAAAAGAAGAAGAGTCAGTCATTCGTTTGAGAAAGTTTAAGTGTTTGCTGTGATTTTATTCAACTTGAATTTGTGACCAGAGCTAGATCTACTGAAGCTGTGATTTTACTTCGTCAATCTCTGCGATTCATTCGAATTAGTGGTTATACTGAAAGTCAACACGTACAGGAATTTTTAGGGGAGACTGAAGCGGAAAACGAGAAGTTGAAACATTCATCGAAAACACCGTAAAAAGAACTTCGCCATTCAAACTTCGAAATTTCTTCGTGGGACCAAATTCACCTCCTGGACTAGAATTTTGGATTTCTGATCTGAACTTTTGGACTTTCACTCGAAATCATTATATTGGACACAGACCAGTACCATTTTGTGTTGTAATTAACTTTGAAAGTTGAAACCAGTACTATTTTGTATTGTAATTAATTTTGAAGGTTTAAACTTAACAGCTGCCATTGTTGCTATGTAATTTATGTTATATCTGTTACATCAATAATAGTTTGTTGTAATAAATTATACAAGCTGTTATCTGTGTCTTTCTGTTGCGTTTAGTCTACGAAAAACATAAAACATAAAAAAACGTAACAGGAAATTGGGGGCTCGTCCGGGATATCGAACAAACAATTTAATTCTATTCTAAAATTACATTTATATTCTATACAGATCGACAGCTTGTATATTCAAAATGGCGTTCCAACTTGAAGATTTTATAGACAAATTTAATTAGAATCCATCTTTCGAATTGATCAGTGAATTAAAAAAATCTGAATTGCTTGATGTTGGAAAACATTTTAACTTGGAAGTGAAGCAAGCAATGAAGAAAGCAGATATCAAACGAATTGTTGTTGAAAATTTGGTCACCCAAAACGTTTTACCTCAAAAAGTTGTACAACAATTGCTTGCCGCTCATTTTGACCCAGATTTTGAATTAAAAAGAATGGAAATGGAAATGAAATTTCGTTTAGAAATTGAAACCAAACGTCTTGAAGCAGAAAAAGAAAACAAACGCCTTGTTCTTGAGGCAGAACAAGAAAACAAACGCTTTGATGCCGAAATACAAATAGAACGCATTAAAGCTGATAAGGAAATCAGTATGAGAAAGGCACAGACAGAAGAAAAGGCTGTCCAAATGCGGTTGGATAATTTTGATGCTTCCAAACAAATTCGTTTAGTGCCTCCATTCAATGAGAAGGCTGTAGATAAATATTTTCAGCAATTTGAAAAATTGGCCCTTAGGCTAAAATGGCCTACCGAATATTGGACAGTATTACTTCAGAGTGTTCTCAAGGGTAAAGCCCAGGAAGTGTTTTCCAAACTCACGGCCGAGCAAAGTTATGATTACGAGCACGTCAAAAAATGCATTTTGAATGCTTATGAATTGGTGCCAGAGGCATACAGAAAAAAATTTCGTGGTTACAAAAAGTTTAACAGCCAAACTTATGTCGAATTTGCTCGTGAAAAAGAAACTCTGTTCGACAGGTGGTGTGATTCCAAAGAAATCAAAGATGATTATACAAAACTCAGAGAACTCATGTTAGTTGAAGAGTTTAAAAGATGTATTCCTGTAGAGCTCAAAACTTATATTGATGTACAAAAAGCTTCCAAAATTCATGATGCTGCTGTCTTGGCAGACGAGTATGCTTTGACTCACAAAGATTTCTCATACAAAAGCAAAACAAATTACACAGCAAAGAAACCCAATGACTCATTCAAGCTTTATGCAAATGTCAACAAAGACAGAAAAGAGCAAACTTCTGATTCTCAAACAAAGACTTCATCTTATTCTCAAAGCTCATCATCTACCAAAAACGTGTCATTCTCATCCAAAACATGTGCTTATTGTAAGAAACCTGGCCGTCTGATTTCTGAGTGCTATAAGCTCAAAAACAAGCCGTCACCCAATAGTTTCATTTCGCCCTTGTTTGATACATCATTGGTTCCCAATGATTTTGACCCTGTCTAGTCCACTGTGGATTCCAAGTCCAATATTCTTGATGTACCTGAAAATCTTGTTGAGGACAAATTTAAGCCTTTCATCACTGAAGGTTTTGTTTCTTTTGTTGGCGATTCACATCTACAACCAATTAAAATCCTGCGGGATACTGGAGCTTTTCAGAGTTTGATTTTGGAAAGTGTACTTCCGTTTTCTGAAAAGTCATCCATTGGGGCCAATGTGCTCATTTCTGGTGTAGAAGGTGGCGTCGTTTCTATTCCTCTTCATAGATTGAATTTGCATTCGGACTTAGTTTCGGGCCCAGTGACTGTGAGTATTAAATCTTCATTGCCTGTTGAAGGCGTGTCTATGCTTTTGGGAAATGATTTGGCTGGTAGTAAGGTAGTACCAGAGGTTCGGGTTGTTGAAGCACCTGTTGTTAGTCCCAGTACAGAGCAACTTGTTGAAGAGTTTCCTGATGTTTTTCCCGCCTGTGCTGTTACTCGTTCTCAGGAGTCCAAAGAGGATTTCCCTTTATCTGATACGTTCATGTCTCACATCGATGAGATTTCTGACTCAACTTCGAGTTCTACTGATGACTCCAAGTCAGTTTTTAACTCTCTTCATCGAAACAAACTTGTTGAGGAACAGGACAATGATCCTGAAACTCGTTCTCTTCTACAACTGGTCGTTGATGAAAATGAAATAGGAACTGTCCCTATTTGTTACTACCAGAAGTCAGGTGTGTTAATGAGAAAATACAGACCTCCTGACGTTGCTGCTGATGAAGAGTGGAATGTTATTCACCAAATCGTCATTCCAAAATGCTATCGGAATGATATTTTTAGTCTTGCTCATGATCATGTGTTGTCAGGACACAAAGGTGTAAGAAAGACCCTAGATCGTATCCGACGACATTTCTATTGGGCAAAGATGTGCCAAGATGTTGTTGACTATTGTAAGACATGCCATTCTTGCCAAATGACTGGAAAACCAAATCAGGGGATTCCCAAAGCACCACTGCAACTTATTCCTGCCTTTGAAGAACCGTTCTCAACAGTCATTATCGACTGTGTTGGCCCAATGCCAAAAAGCAAAGCAGGAAATGAATACCTCTTGACGATCATGTGTGCTTCTACACGTTTCCCTGAGGCAATCCCTTTGAGAAAAATCACTGCTCCCAAGGCTCTTGTCAAATTCTTTACCGTATTCGGGATTCCAAAAGTTGTACAATCAGATCAAGACTCAAATTTTATGTCCAAGCTATTTCAACAAGCAATGCATGAACAGCACATCCATCAAGTTTCATCCAGTGCATACCATCCTGAGTCACAAGGTATCCTTGAACGTTTCCACCAAATTACTGCCACGAAGACTCAAACAACTGGGATGTGGGTGTTCCCTTGTTATTGTTTGAAGTTCGTGAGGTTATTTCAGAATCTACTGGATTTAACCCTTTTGAGTTGGTTTAAAAAAAAAAAGGTTTTCACAAGTTCAAACTTTTTTTTTACTTTTAAGGGGGAGAGTGTTATGTAAATGTCGTGTAAATATTTTGTAAACGACAACATGTCGTGTTGTGTTTAAATTTTCATTTCTATTATTTATATTTCCATATTTATATTATTGTTTCAAAGATTGAACCAATAAAATATGTTGTTATTCATTTAAAATAACATTTAGAGTTTTCTAGAATTAGGTAGATCAATCATATGTTTATAAATTTATGTAAATGAAATGTCTGGCGGCATGGTGTCTAGACGTTGAGTCTCGTGCAAGAACGGACATGCGCGGATTGCTCTGGAGTTCTGTAGAAGTTACGCGATTGTTCGAGAAGTAGGCCTACTAGTATAAAAAGACGGTGACGCGAGGAAAAAGAGAGTCATTAGTTTTTATTCGAAGAAAAGAAGAAGAGTCAGTCATTCGTTTGAGAAAGTTTAAGTGTTTGCTGTGATTTTATTCAACTTGAATTTGTGACCAGAGCTAGATCTACTGAAGCTGTGATTTTACTTCGTCAATCTCTGCGATTCATTCGAATTAGTGGTTATACTGAAAGTCAACACGTACAGGAATTTTTAGGGGAGACCGAAGCGGAAAACGAGAAGTTGAAACATTCATCGAAAACACCGTAAAAAGAACTTCGTCATTCTCCATTCAAACTTCGAAATTTCTTCGTGGGACCAAATTCACCTCCTGGACTACAATTTTGGATTTCTGATCTGAACTTTTGGACTTTCACTCGAAATCATTATATTGGACAGAGGCCAGTACCATTTTGTGTTGTAATTAACTTTGAAGGTTGAAACCAGTACTATTTTGTATTGTAATTAATTTTGAAGGTTTAAACTTAATATCTGTCATTGTTGTTATGTAATTTATGTTATATCTGTTACATCAATAATAGTTTGTTGTAATAAATTATACAGCTGCTATCTGTGTATTTCTGTTGCGTTTAGTCTACGAAAAACATAAAACATAAAAAAAACGTAACAGGGCTCGATTCCCCGTCACACCAAACATTCTTGCAGTGGGGGCATAATAATGATCTCTCAATCCCACTATTCGTTGGTACAGAGTAGCCAAAGAGTTGGTGGTGGGTGGCGATGACTAGCTGCCTTCCCTCTAGTCTTACACTGCTAAATTAGGGACGGCTAGCACAGATAGCCCTCGAGTAGTTTTGCGCGAAATTCAAAAGCAAACAAACAATTAGTATGAACTATCTAATGTCATTGATAATGTTTTCACGTAAGCTCAAAATCATTGGATTTATGATGTATATGTACATTTAAAAAAAATGACGTCTCATTGTTTTAATTTCAGGGTTTCTGCAACTCTTCAGAAAGCTGTGTGTGTAATTACAAACCACTTGCTTAAATCAGTGTATGTACACATTGCTACCAGGAAAGTTTACATTTATCACCATAATAGATATACACATGCAAACATCAGAATTTCAGTTGCAATAGTATTGTACAGACGGATGCAAATACTGTGGCTTACTTTTGCATAGGGTTTATATAGATTAACAGCTGCCACAAACTATCATTCAGCTTCTGAGTATCTAAATGTCTGGTATCGTTAAATGAGAGTAATTAACCTAATTTTCCATTTATAAGCTGTGGCTCATATTCGGAATTTGTCTGCAAAATCATAATGTGTGGTTTCTACACGGATGTATTTTTCAGAGAAAGCACCATTAATTACACGCCGTTAATAACGTTTCAGTTAAATTACATGAACAATTTTCCCAACAACATCTTTGCGCTTCGATCACGCATGTCGATCCAAACTAACTTAATACGTTTTTGTTTTTTTTAATTAAATAATTCACCTGAGTTGTTGTTGTTGTTTTGAATTAAGCACAAAGCTACACAATGGGCTATCTGTGCTCTGCCCACCACGGGTATCGAAACCCAGTTTCTAGCGTTGTATGTTCGCAGACATACCGCTGAGCCACTGGGGGGGTAATTAAGAATTAAGGATAGTAACACACACACACACACACAAAAGGCAGTCAATGCCCTATAGCTATCGTGTTTCCTAGTTTTCTGATCATGCGATAAGTGTCTTTAAGAATTCAGCTTAGCTGGTCGAGGTGATTCTTGTAAGAAAGAAGTTTAGAGCTGGAGGCGAAAGAGATAATTCTTTGTAATAATTGGCTGATAATATTTTGAAATTAAGCATTCATTGTTATGAACGTGGCCCGTATAAAACGTAAGAGAAAACTACTGGCAGTTTGTGAAAGAGAAAATCTGGAAGTGCATGGCCCCACAAAGAAGAATGAAGGCTGTAAAGTTTATGCTTTAACTGAATGATAACTACATTATTATAGAGAGTAACTTGCGTCAAGTTTCGTACTTCTCCGAGTGCTTGTGCTCCTTCCAGCAGGCCTATACGTACGCGGTCAGCATTTGCTCCTGCCTTCGAAGGTTTTGATGAAACCTCCAAGAGACAATCATAAATAGCTTTAGAAAAACCCTTTTCTCTGTCAGTAAAGTCTTTTCTAAGGATAATTCAGATGAAAAACAATGATGACAAACTAACTATGCAACTACTTGTGTTGAAATAGCAAATGGAAGGACTAAAAGATCACGTGATTTGTTGTTAAATAAAGTTAGAACTTATATATGCGCTTCCCAGTGGCAAAGCGGTGTATCTCTGGATTTTCAACGTTAGAAACCTGGTTTTGATACCTGTGGTCGGTTCAGCAAAGATAGCCCACTGTGAAGCTTTGTGCTTAATTCCAATTAATTGATAAAAAGGATATCAATGTAAATATTTTTGACAAAAGAAAATATTTTGATTTTCCAATTTATGGTTTACCCTTCTTACATAGTAATGTCAACATTACTCTATTATAAACATTGTAACTTTACATTTATTCAGATATCGTAAAATTTGTAATAAATTACAATATTTTATTAATAATGTTGAAATACTGATAAGAAAATTAATAGTTAATTGATTTAATACAGAAATATTAAATACAATTATTAAAGTATTCCATAATAAATACAAAGAAAGTTTTGTTTTTGTTTGTTTTTGAATATCGCACAAAGCTACACGAGTGCTATCTGTGCTAGCCGTCTCTAATTTAGCAGTGTGAGGCTAGAGGGAAGGCAGCTAGTCATCACCACCCACCGCCAACTCTTGGGCTGCTCTTTTACCAACGAATAATGGGACTGGACGTCAAATTATAACGCCTCCACGGCTGAAAGGGCGAGCATGTTTAGAGTGACGGCGATTCGAACCCGCGACCCTAAGATTAAGAGTCGCATGTACACCTTAGGCCGCATGTAAGAGCACGAGAGTCACACTAAACTATCACTTTACTGATGCGTTAATTATTAGTGTCTCTACCATATTGGGGGTAGGAATGCTAACTTCAAGATGTAAGTTTCATCTTACCTACCCCCAAATGGTAGAACCTTATTTTTATTTTATTTTTCATCTTTTTATGTTTATCCTTTTATTGATCTTATTTTAACTTGGGAGAGCAGTCATCTTCCCCCAACTGTCTGGGACGTTGTGGGCTTCAGCATCCACATCCCGCTCTTCTAATTTTTAAAATTCTAATATTTTTACATGAGATTAGCAAATTGGAGGTTAAGACTGATAGACAGTGTGTCCCCACCGGAATGTGGGTCCTTCTTATTCAGTCACCTCCAGAACATAGGATACAATTTATAATCCCACGTTGTAGCTTGTTCCTTAGGATTTAAAAAAAAAAATATGCAGCATGTTTTGTTTACTTTTAATCATAATATTCATACACACACATACATACACGTTAATGCTTACAGAATAAAGAACGAGTCAGAAATATGAATCATTAAGTTACTGGAGAGTGTTTGATGTCAGTCTATTTGTATTTAAATATAAAACGGAAAGAATAAAAAAATATGTGTATTTGTTTTGTACGTATGAATATATATACATTTTAGTTTGTTTCGGCTTGTTTTGGAGTTATGAAAAACTAATATAATTAGTGAGAGGTTTCGTTTTACTGTTTTTAACGCAGTCCTTCCTTGTGATTTTATTTAGTTTACTAACGAACTTCATTCAAATGTTTTGGTTTCACTAATATATGTATGTATACATTAGTCAATAATTCAGGACTGACAGTAAAGCCTGTAATCATTTTTTAAAATTCTGAAAGAAACTTCGAGCACATTTATGTTGTTTATTACAAAACTGAGATCTTGTGAATGTCAGTTTCTTTCTTGTTTTAATTACCGAAACGCCCCCAGCGGTATGTCTGAGGACTTACAACGCTAAAAACCGGGTTTCTATACCCGTGGTGGGCAGAGAACAGATAGCCTATTGCGCCAAAACAACTATTGGCGGAAAACAATAAACAAGAAAGTCACAACATTTATTTTATACTTTCATATTTTCTTAGAAAATGCTATGAAATGGCACGAAATATTTTCATGTAAACCTATCGATAACTGGACAACAGCTGCAACACAGTCGCGCTTTATACTGAAGTTGTTGTGTTTTAATTAATTTTTTTTGTAACGCAATCTTGTAGAAGATGCGGTTTATAATTGAAAAATGACAATAGCAAACGCAACATTTATGCTATTAATGTCCAAATGTTTAACTACAAATCTTGTGCTGAAGAACTAAAACATCAATCGGTTGGTTTAAATTTAACACAAAGCTGTACTAGGGCTATCTGCTGAAAGGGTGAGCATGTTTAGTGTGACGAGGGTTTCGAACCCGCGACCCTTGGCTTACGAATCGAGCATCGTAATCCTCTGGCTATGCAATGCCAGAAGCTTAATGGATTTGGAAATATGGATTATCAGTCTACTCGTTGAAAACCCACAATTCCTTATCTTGAGAAACCATTTAAGCATGGTGTGTATAACAGACCCAATCGTGTAAAAATATATCGATTCATCACGACTTGAATAAGGTTTCAGAATTGCAGACTAAATTTTTACTTTTATATGTGTACTTAGGTGGTGGGGTACTATTTTTTTTACAGCAGTAACGGCACGTTATTCATTCACGTGGCGCCATGAGCTTAAAACTTGATTAAAGAACAATGCATACAAAAACAAACAATAATGTAGAACAACGAATCACTCAACTTGTTCTTCCTCGGTATGAGATGGCTCTGTGTGAGGTTGGAACTTGGAAAACACTTTGGATAAGACGGTGTTGTTCCAAGCCGGTTGAGTAGTGGTACAGGATTATAACCATAATTCCAAACACACACTATCGTACTGTGAACCTATCGATCAGTTTCACTTTCTCCGAAAGTGTAATTCCGCGCGGAAAAGATAACAATGTTTATTTTTATTTCCACTTCGCACCAATTTTATGGATAATAATATTTAGAATCTGTATTCTTAACACAAATTCCTCGTCTCAAAATTACTCGAACCGTTTAAGAATATTTTGGAATGATCTTAACGAGTGCAGAACGAACCTTGAAATCTTTATGTTTGGAGTTTATTAAATCTATTTTAGAGCCTCACCACTGTATAGTCATTGTCGTTACGTGCAGTCATGCTCAGTTTTACGGCAGTGGTTATTGATAACATTCATGCAGCGTAATTTTCATTGCAAAAGACTCCATCGTGAATGTATTACGCAAAAATCACACCACTGTTTCCTACATGCTTTCCATGATCCGCCTAATGGACTAGTAAACGAATACGACAGGATCTCAGCGCTTATTTCAACAGCCCAATCAAGCAGAAATCTTTGGACTCTGTGTCTGGCGACTTATTATGTGCCTAATGTGCACGTGACTTGTATCGTTGTGCCAGACGGAAATTCTTATTAGTTATGTTAGTTACAGTTTTCTGGAGTACGCGAACGACTTTTGCCACTGACCTTGTGTTCGGGGATTCTCTTGTTTTTCAAGACGCCGCATTTTGCTTACTATGGCTGGTGTGTGACTTGTCGCAGGTCTATTTCTGGGTGGTCCAGCAAAATGATCCATATTCTCATATTTTTCAGTGTTGTTAAGTACAAATGATAGTTCCGTACTTAAAATTCTAAATATCATTTTGGTATAACGTAAACAGATCTCTGTGCAACTTACAGAACATATTTACATGTTTACTAGGAAAGATTGTCGGCATTTGCTGTTCTATCTTGAACTAATTTATTTTACTTTCAGAAAAGTCACTTATCAACAAATAAGTAGAAGTACCACGAACTCCTGTTTTTTCCGGTTTACGGAGACTGAATATCGATTATGCTTAACCCGTTTCTCTTAAACTTAAGTTTCGCGTGACCTGGTGGTTAGAGTGTTTGACTTATAATTTGCGATTCGTGAACTCAAGTCCCCGTCACCGAACATGCTCGCCCTTTCAATCACGAGACGTTACAATAAGCCAAGAACTGGCAGTGTTTTGTTGTTGACTAGCTGTCATTTCTTCACAGTACCACTGCTGGAGTTTAGATGGTTGGTGTAAATAGCCTCAGAGTATTTTTGGGCGAAATCCAAAACAAACCCAAATCAAAAGGGTCCCGGCATGGCCAGGTGGTTAAGGCACTCGACTCGTAATCAGAAGGTCGCGGGTTCGAATTTCCATCATATCAAACATGCTTGCCATTCCAGCCGTGTGGGCGTTATAACCTTACGGTCAATTCCACTATTCGTTAGTAAAAGAGTAGCCCAAGAGCTAGCTGTGGATGGTGATGATTAGCTACCTTCCTTTTAGACTTACCCATTTAAATTAGGGACGACTCGTGCAGATAGCTCTCGTGTAACTTTGCGTGTAATTCAAAACAAACCAAATCAAAAGAGATTTCTCAAAAATATACACTTATAAAAAATAATCGTACGTTGTTTGTTTTTTAAAACAAGAGACTCTTTTTATTACTTTATCATTAATTTCTATTAAAATTTAACTTATCCTAAAAAACAAACTTGAAGGTATTATACAATTATTTTTTCGTTTTTGTTTCATCACCCAAACAACAACCTTGGCTCGGTGTTTTGACCAACGACATGAGGCCGACCTTTTCTCGTTCTGAACTTTTAACTGACGAATTTGATTTGTTGAACAACTGATTGGTCAATGACCGTCACGTTATAACGTGCCTACAGCTGAAAGGGCGAACACGTTTGGTGGGGCAGGGATTCGAACCCACGATCCTCAGTTTGCCACTAAAGTGTACTTATCATCTGACCATGTCGGACCGTTTTAGGATTTACTTCCATTATTATTTATTTATTAGCTTACTCGAAACGTAAAATTCCTTAAATGAACCAGGTTGACAATCCTCGTAGGATTTCCTAATGCAATTGAAAGGTCATTTCAGTGTAATATCACAAAATATTCCTGCAATATAAAGTTGAGAGTGCGTTATAAGAGTAAAAGTCGATTCCTTAGCGTTTATTATTGGTGGTAGCTTGACGTCGACTAGCTGTCTTCGATCTTATCAGTAGTTCAAAACTAGTGACGGCAGATGGCAGTCTTAATAGTTAGCCTTAAAAATGCAAAAAAACACAATTGCAGTAGTGATTGTGAAGGTTGTACTTTTTGTGAGACAAGTACAACTTTAAAGTAAAGACATTTATAACACCAAAGAGCTGAACAGCTTGATGGAATTCATGAAGTTGTCTGGCAAAATGTTTTGTAAATACTGGTCGTTTAATTTACTTGGGTAATATCTGGTGACTACTGATGTTTTCTTTTTTTGTCAGAAAGGTTTTTTTTTAAAGTTATCACGTATCTAAAACACCTCTAAGTGACTGCTTTCTCTACTTTTAATCGCTTTTCCGGTTGGAAGTTATTTTAACAACTTCACAAGACATATTTTGGTGTATTCTATGTAACCTTGTTACCTGTATAACATTTGTTTTCGTATTTAAAGCGTGATTGTAGTATAAAACCAGACGTACTTTTGAAGGTTCCCCAAAGGGTTGGTGTTCTGTGTTAAAAGTAAAGAAAACCCAAAATTAAGAGCAACAAAGAATTTTACTTCTTGTTTTTGAAGTTTATATGTTATGCTGTATTCTTCTCGTGATTCATGGTATGAGCAAGTTTTACTGGCGTCACGACAGTACAGATTGCAGCGTTAGGCGTCCCTTATGTGATGTCATTTTAGTGTCTACTAACTGACTGACTGACAGGCAACATATTAGTGTATAAATGTGCCAGTGGGTAAAAAAGTGGCCTCTCTAGAGGGGCATTGGCCCTTTTCCGGGGAAATAGTCGCTAAGAAAAGGGTACCTTGAAAATACTTTATCTCGTGTATTTTATGTATATATTTTAACTCACGACATCGTATAATGTGATTTAGTAACACTCTTTGGTGTTGTAATTATCATTGTTGATATTTCATTATTTATTGATTCATAACACTAGTTTATATAAGCATATCTTTATCCGTTTCGGCTGCTTCTAAAGGACTGACTTTATCGATTGCTTTCGACTATGTTGTTGATGATCGTGGATCCGAGACGATGTGCACTCTGTTTATAATAACTTTGGTAATCTATCTTGCGCGAGCCATGCATGACCAAGCGTGTTAAGGTGTTCGACTGGTAATCCGAGGGTCGCGCATTCGAATCCCGGTCGCACCAAACATGCTTGCCCTCCCAGCCGTGGGGGTGTTATAATGTGACGTTCAGTCCCACTATTTGTTGGTAAAAGAGTAGCCCAAGAGTTGGCGGTGGATGGTGATGACTAGTTGCCTTCCCTCTAGTCTTACACTGCAAAATTAGGGACGGCTAGCGCAGATAGCCCTCGAGTTACTTTGCGCGAAATTCAAAACAAACAAACACAAACTTTCTTGCGTTAATTAATTACTTTAGTTAATGTAATTATAGAATTTGTAGCTTGTTGTTATTTTTCCTTATGTAAAATTAAACATTATTATCATTTAGTTTCTTCCAGGTACTGACGTCATTACTAAACACTATCTTATACCGAAAGTCATATTGAGTGTCAAAACAACTAACGTAACACAGACAGAATCGTAAAATCGGTTTTCATTGGCTACTTGCAGTTGTTGGAATAAATTACGTACATACTTTGGTTACCACTTGTGTCACATGTGTTTAGGATGTGAGTGACAGTTAGCTAGTTTTGAATGTCGCGCAAAGCCAAACGAGGGTTATGTGCATTAACTGTCCTTAATTTATCAGTGACTCGAGCATCTTAACTACCATGCCATGCTAGGTAATCAGTAAAAGAACATTTGATATAAAACTTATTATATGGATACAAGGCTCGTGTACTTTTTTTAACTCTTAAATATTTCTTCTTTTTAACAAACCTCCGTCAATGTTTCCATAAAATCTTGTTCTTGCACGTGTAGACAAACATTTATAACCATGATACATTCACATTTTGTGGAATGGAATGGAATTTTGCACAAAGCTACCCGAGGGCTATCAGTGCTAGCCGTCCCTAATTTAGCATGTTTAGCGCGACGCGGGCGCGAACCCGCGACCCTCGGATTACGAGTGCATGCCTTAACGCACTCGGCCATGCCAGGCCTCACATTTTGTAAGATGGTAAGCTGTGTTTTGTTTGCATTTGTAACAAAGGATCTGTCCATTTTTCTTTGATATTTTGTTAATTATTAATCGAATTTTGGTAATTATAATGCTTAAAATTAAATTAATTACATTTTATACGTATGAAGTGTATTTTCAGTCGTTGGTTTTGTATGTTGATTTAGGACTAACCAAATGTGAAGTATTGGTTAGCCGAATCTCCCGAGGTATTACTGAGGTTAGAGTAAAAACAATTGACCACCAGGGACGCTCGATAAAGGATTCCATTTATTTCAAACGTTATACGTTTTAGTTTTTACGTAGATTTACGGTAATAAGTTTTACTAATAATTTTATTCTATAGAATTGGTTTCATTATTCTCTAAGTTGCTTTTGATTAGAGCTTTTGTCGAATATTACCACTAAGTGTTAATAAAGAAACGAGAAGAAAACGTTGTTGAAATAAATATCGATTTCAGGGAACTTTTGCTAGAAACAACAATATAGAATCTTCAATAAAATACAGTTTTCTTTAAAACGTTCAAATTTCATTACAAAAAAAACACACACAAAAAAATGAATGGTGTCAGATTTTATAAGATTTATTGGCCGGAACTATAGAACTTTTCGAACAAAACCATGTTGATAGGTTTATGTTTTCTCCATAAAAGAAAGCTGTTTCATCTGATGGCTGTGCGGCAAGAAGAAACGTACTTTATCGTGGAACTTTATATAGAACTTTACTGTCATACAAATAACTCTCTGTTTCCAACCTTCTTTATAAACCATTTCTTTAAACTAGCTCACAGAAACCTGTAATTACGTTAGGAGATACGTGTGACGTCACGGATATGTCTGAACATGTGATAGGATAAAGTATTTGTATGGACATTTTAAACTGGAAATCCCATATAAACTACACAGTTTCCCCTATTGATGCAATAAATAACTACTAAATGTTATACAGCGGGTTGAATACGTTACATCAGAACGATTCTGGAGTCTCGCCACGTCTTTCAGTTGATGCTACCACGTCCTGTCTTGCTCTATCTGACGACCATGTATTTGGACAACAGCCATGCAGCGTAGTTTCCATGCAAAGAGTTTTGATGTAATTTTGTCATGTCCAAAGTGCATGATCTCTCTCTACGCTCTATCCGTAATCTATCTAACGTACAAGAAAGACAGTTGCTCACCGTATGTTTTAAAAGTCCAACTGTGCAGAAATCCGTGGGTACAAAATTTTGCGATTTGGTTGATACGTCCTCAAATGAAATAGCATGAATACAAATTTTCTTTTTTGTTTCTCAAGGTTTGAACTGGACGTATAACAGGAAGCTTTACCATGGTAAACTCTGTAGACCGACTTAATAAATAGAGATCATTCTCGAATATGTCTTCTGGTACACGTAAAAGACATCTGCTGCTGACATGTGTGTTAGTGGATTCACATCTTTCATTAGACGATGCACTTTGCTCACTACTGTAGAAGTATAACTTGTTGCAGGTCTCTTTCTCTGTGGTGCTAGCTTCCCAAGACGATCCATACTTTTTTTGCTTTTCGTTGTCATTAAGTAAAAGAGATATTCCCATCCTGAAAATTCTAAATCCGCGATCTTATCACATCTTTATGATCTGAATATACGATTATTGTGTGTCGGATGAGATTTTATATACCGTTCTCATAAAGGATCAATTCTTGAAGGCATCACACTGTGTAAACAAATGTCAACAAGTATGAAAATGTAATTGTGGTACATGTAATTCCAGTTACTTGGTTGTGTTTGTCTGCTGGCTTGTTGATCTATACACTCAAAATCTTTTTGAATATACGGAGTCATGCAATTTGAACGTGACTTGTCGTGAAATTAAATAAAAGTGTTTGTTTGTTTCTCAAAAGTACACAAGAGCGTAATTTTGAGCTGACAGACTATGCAAAATGCATCTACTTTTGAGTTACTCTTCTCTGACCGAATAATAAGGTTTGATCATTACCCTCATAAGGCATCCACGGTCCTAAAGCAAATAATGTAATTTTAACTTTAATAAAAGGTGTGAACACTTAACCAACGTGTCTACAGTTCGGAACCATCGATCCACGGAATAGAAAGCTTCAACTAACAATATTTAAATTGTGTTTAGGCACGGCTGAAAACCGATTAAAAGAAGCAAATACTGAAGACATAAG
The DNA here is from genome assembly GCA_011833715.1 of Carcinoscorpius rotundicauda. Classification (NCBI taxonomy): domain Eukaryota; kingdom Metazoa; phylum Arthropoda; class Merostomata; order Xiphosura; family Limulidae; genus Carcinoscorpius; species Carcinoscorpius rotundicauda. The sequence continues at coordinate 159,740,995 of CM022392.1, read as the reverse complement.
ATTAAATATAATGTCCATTTTAAACCAGTTACTTATGTCTTAATTGAATCAACTTGTTTTTATATTCAAAACATTTTGGAAACATTAATGATTCTGTGTTCTTTACGACTCAAGGACGTAATCTTGAAGTTTAACAATACATCTTCAATGAAATCAGTGCTTTCAAAGTTCTTCGTGAAGCACGTCTTAAAAGAGACTTAACGAAGTTGAGTAATACCACTTCTTCACAAGAGAACCATTAAACCTTTTAAACAGATTAAGTGTAATTGAATGATGCTAGTTTCTTTAAGGTTTACCAATTAAAACTTCCTTAAACGAGTGTTAAAGCAACCAAAAAGCAGAACTATTTCTTTTAGAGTATTCTTTCTTACGGATAGGTTAAACGAAGTCGAGTGGCGCTTATTCTTTTAAAATGTATTTTGATGTTCACCTCAAGAAAATAAGTATAATTAGTTCTTTCAAGGTTATAAAAGAAAATCATTCTTAGAAAAAAGTTCTATGAAACTGAGTGACATTAATTCTCCGACAGGGCAACTTAATAAATCAAATTACACTAGCTCTTATAAAATGAGTAAAGACATCCTTTCAAGGAATATATTCAATGAAATCAGATGACAATAGTTCGTCCAAAATAAGGTATACGATTATTTTCAAAGATATATCCAGTGAAATAGAATACATCAAGAACCAAAACTCTCTAATGCTGAGATTAGGATAAAATCAATGGTATTTTTTATTCTAAATTTCTCCTTGAATGTCTCCTTAACAATAAATCCAGTGAGGTAATCCTACACTAGATCTTATAAAGTAGGTTAATAAATCCATTTTTCAGGACAGTGGCAGGAATTTATTATTTAATTCAAACTGAACCAATAAATCATTTTGAGAAGGAATATATCGAAAATAAAACATAGTTTTTTCTAAAGGTTGTCAAATTATTCTTTTGAAGTATTAAATTAATTAACTAAATGATACCAAATTTTAAATTAGGTCATAGAATCCTTTTCATGAACGGAATCTGTGAAATCGAGCAGCACTTGTTAAATTATTTGCACAAGTCTTATTGTTACGAAAATTAGACATTTTAAATTATTTGTGTTAATATACTCTTTACATGTAATACTCAGGTTTTACGTTTCAAGTATCGCAAATTTTCTCTAATTACATGCCAAAATACGTTTATGAATGGAACCAACATTTCAAAAGATGTATATAAACATTAATTTTGTGGGAGAAACAAAAATTCATTGTTTTTGTTTGTTTGTGTTTGAGTTAAATAGATTTTGCTAGCTCAATGAACGACTGTTGCATGGAAGAAATGATAAATGTTTTATAAGCCATGTCATTAATCTGAAGCCCGGTGTTAAGGAAATTCGAAACTGATGATTCCACAAAAGTGTGTTTATGGATAAAAGGTTCTGTGTAGAACCTTATACATGACCAGGTGGGTTAAAGCGTTCAACTCGTAATCTGAGGGTCGCGGGTTCGAATCTTGGTCGCACCAAACATGCTCACCCTTTCAGCCGTAAGGGCGTTATAAAGTTACAGTCAATCCCACTATTCTTTGGTAAAAGAGTAGCCCAAGAGTTGGCAGTGGGTGGTGATGACTAGCTGCCTTCCCTCTAGTCTTACACTGCTAAATTAGGGACGGCTCGCGCAGATAGCCCTAGTGTAGCTTTGCACGAAATTCCAAAAGCAAACAAACAAGAACCTTGTATAAAAAAGAGAGAGAGTTAATACTGTTTATATCTCTTTTCATTCGTGTGTAAGAGCTGCTGAGTGTGTTATATCAACTTGTAGCGAACTGTTTGTCAGCAAAATAATCGAAGTAATCTCACCGAGCTCAGAAACTATTTAAAGAAGAAACGATCCATGGCTTAGCATAGGGATCTCAATTATCATGACTCGAACATTCATCATAGGGTCGGTTAGTTCTTCAAGAGAAAATATATCAAAGTATTTACGTTCAAGATAAGTTTCTCTCTGTCTCTTGTTTATTGATTTTATGTGGAAGCGAATAATAACTAAAGGTGACGTTTAAAATTACAAAATATCAAAATTGTTTTTATGGAATAAATTTCCTAAAAAACTGTTTAAAGGAATACATTTAATTTTTGTTTAGAATGTCACATGAGTTAATAAAATTTTTGAAGGTAGATCTTAAACGTTGACAGTAATTTATAAATATTTTGTATGTTCGTCATGTGTTCACTACTTTTCAAAGAAATCTTGCTTAAAATTTTCAAATAACGAAATTAGAGTTTGAAAAATCTAACCTATTCTTACGACTAATTACGTTTTAAGTGTCTTAAAATGTGTATGGCCTCTGATTGGTTAAAATTACTTACGATTTATAGTTAAGTTATCTCATGCCCCAAATAAAGTAAAATGTCTAAAACATCGAACTTTCAAAATATTTTAACTCACGTATTCTCATTCTAATATTTCCAAACCACCAAAATTTTAAAACCATCATAATGGCCTGTTGTGCACTTAATTTTAATCTTGGTTTCTTTTGAATTTTATCACCACCCACTCGCGGGCTACTCTTTTACCAACGTATAGTGGGGTTGACCGTCACGTTATGACGCTATCACGGCTGAGAGGACGAGCATGTTTGGTAGGACAGAGATTCGAACCGGCGATCCTCAGATGAGGAATTGAGTCCGTCAACTACCTGGCTGTGCCGGACCTAATTTAAAGTTACGAAACAACTTGCTCAATATTATAGAAACATGTATGACAAACTTCACTATATACAGTGATACATTAGAAACTACTGCACAATTGCTCAGCTGTATGTAGTGACACAATATAAGCTATTGTGTTGTGGTAAGCTGTATACAATGACACAATAGAAACTATTGCGTTTTACTGAACTGCATATAATGTTCACAATAGGAACTATTAGGAAGTGGCAAGATAATTTTTGATGCATTAGAAATTATTATTCAATGCAAATCAGTTCACGGTGTACGCATCAAAAAGTTAAAACAGAACTTAACTGTATTAAGTGTACATAGTAGAAATTATTGTCAAGTATTAAATACTGTGTATTGTAAGCGTCAGAAAATACATTGCAATGCTAAGCTGTAGGTACAAGTACATTAAACTATTGGGAGAATGAAGTTTTAAAAAGTTTGCTCTGTAAATGGTATTGGGTCCTGGCATGGCCAAGCGTGTTACGGCGTTCGAATCGTAGTTCGAGGGTAGGGGGTTCGCATCCCGGTCGCGCCAAACATGCTCGACCTTTCAGCCGTGGGGGCGTTATAATTTTACGGTCAATTACACTATTCGTTGGTAAAAAAGTAACCCAAGAGTTGGCGGTTGGTGGTGATGATTAGCTGCCTTCCCTCTAGTCTTACACTGCTAAATTAGGGACGGCTAGCACAGATAGCCCTCGAGTAGCTTTGTGCGAAATTTCAAAATTCTGCCAAAAATAGGGTATTGAAGCAAGTAGTCTTAGAGAAGTTAACGTGATGGCTTCTAATTATCTCCTATTATTCTGTATAAACATGAATTCTACTATTTTGTTACTTATAACCTCTAAACATTACCATAAAAACTTCAACTATAGACGGACCAATTTTAATATGTTGATATTAATATTTTGAAACCTCATCTCATTTGGCCTACTCACCAAAACACCTTGGCTTACAACTGGAACATGGCTATTTCAGGCTTGCTAACAAAAAACTCTTTATCTTACAACTGGAACGTACATGTTTCAGACATCTCAGCTTTCACTAGTCTTCTAAAAACTTCTTGGATAAGCTTCAAAACCAGTGTATGGGGGGCATAACCCCCATCTTTAACTTTTCTTCTTCTTGTACAGTTCATAACATTGACCTCAATACAATTACTGTTTTATTTTCACAGCTACATCCAAAGCTATATTTGGTTACCACTTGAAAACTGATTGAAAGGTTCTGAATTCACAAAATAATTTACAATCGATCGTGGAGCTTTGAGTATTGACAAATCTTACTTAAAGCCAAGCAGTGCCGAGAATTCCTAGAGAATTTGTTGAATTCGCATACTCCAGTCATTCTAGAGCACGCAGCACAGATCTTGTATATCGTGATTGTTCACGTGCTCGTGTAACAACAATGGCTGCAGCATGTTCTCCACGAGACTCGTACAAAGGTGAATTCTGGCATTCTCCCATCCTAACGAAAGAATGATGCTTGTTTACCTTTTTCTGTTTTTTTCTTCTTCCACTCTGTTACAACAATTTTAAGAATGTTTATTCCAGTAACGAGACTGTGTAACAACATTTCCATCAGTCCTTGTTTATTGTAAGTCGTCGGTTAGGGTTAACAACTAAAAAGAAAGGCTGATATATGAAACCTGTAATATACCATCTAGGAGCGAAAGTTTAAAAGACATTTTCAAAGCATATTAGAAAGATTCTAAAGTTATCATTAGTTTGTTTTTTATTTTTTTAGCATCGTTATGATTATAAGCTATTAAAACGTACTCTTGTGTCTCCTTTTATTACCGAAATAATTCATATGTGTTTACTAAAATAATATAATGTATATTACCGAAATAATCCATATATGTTCACTAAAATAATGTAATATATATTACCGAAATAATCCATCTATGTTTACTGAAATAATATAATATATACTACGGATATATTCCATAAATATAGTATGTTATGAACAAAAACAAGCCGAAACAAAAATAAAAAACTGGTCTATCAATTGAAACAATCCCCAAGGCACAGGCTATAATGTGGGATATAAACTGTACCCTTAGTTTCGGAGGTGACTGCGAAAGTAGGACCCACATGCAGTAGGGATATATCGTTTATCAATCTTAACCTCCGTTCTCCAGTCTCACATTCAAAATAATTAAATTGTAAAACAAAATAAATGAATAGAAGTCAGGAGAACGAGATGTGGGTGCTCAAGCCCATAACGTCCCACATCTATATCACCCTTAACTGCCTGCAGACAGTTGTGGAAAGATGTCTGCTCTCCATAGTAAATAATAATAATAATAAAAACAAATAAAAATTAAATCATAATAGTAAGGTAATATCCCTTGGGGGAAAGTTTGTTTGTTTGGAATTAAGCACAAAGCTATTCAATGGGCTATCTGTGCTCTGCCCACCACGGGTATCGAAACCCGGTTTTCAATGTGTAAGTCCGCAGACATACCACTGTGCCACTGAAAAAAGTGGAAAGAAAGTTATCTTGAAGTTAATATACCAACACCCATTATAATGGTAAGGCACTAATTTGTAGCCTAGTAGACAAATTATAGTAGTATGAAGAGTCCCGACCAGTTATGTAAACTAACGTTAAATCTACTCTAGCTACCAATTTTCAAACTCTAAACAATCCTTTACATGCTGAAAAGTATTCATCCACGTAATGTAGTGCCAAGATGTTTAATGGCCTTATTTACAACTAAACATAGTTATAAATAAATTTTTATTTCTCTATATTTATTTAATACATTCTTATATCTATTAAAGAATATTTTAATAATTTTATTTAAAGTTTCTTTGTCAAATATATTAAATATTAATTTTGTATCAATGTGTTAACGTTAATAACAAAATTTTGTAATTTATTATAAATTTTACAAATAATTGTGAAGCTGTAACACTTATAACAAAAAGGTCCGGTACATTACTATCAAAAGATTGTTTGTTTGTATTTGGAATTTCGCACAAAGCTACTCGAGGGCTAATGTGCTAGCCGTCCCTAATTTAGCAGTGTAAGACTAGAGGGAAGGCAGCTAGTCGTCACCACCCACCGCCAACTCTTGGGCTGCTCTTTTACCAACGAAAAGTGGGATTGACCGTCTATTATAACGCTCCCACGGTTGGGAGGGCGAGCATGTTTAGCGCGACGCGGGCGCGAACCCGCGAACCTCAGATTACGAAGCGCACGCCTTAACGCGCACTATTAAAAGAGGTTAAACCATTTTATGGAAAAACAGAATATTTCCTCTTATTAAAATATTTGTATTGATATCATTATTAATTAATTTAATTTATAAAACTAAATAATGTGCCTCTATTCCAGATACTGTAGTATTTTTAATTTCTAATTTTATCGAAAACATTTTTTTCCACGCATAAACCACAATTCCATTAAAATATTTAATTTTTGTTTTAAATTAATTAATGGAGCAGTTCTGTTATCCTTTCATAGCACTGGAAAAACGAAAATTTAGTTTCAAAAACATAAAAGATATGTTAAGTTTCTGTATACATAATAATTAAATAATTTTCAATCGGCCCAGCATGGCCAAGTGTGTTAAGGTATTTGACTTGTTATCCGAAGGTTGCGGGTTCAAATCCCACTCACACTAAAATATGCTCGCCCTTTCAGCTGTGGGGGCGTCATAATATAACGGTCAATCCCACTATACATTGGTAAAAGAGTGGCCCAAGAGTTGACGGTGGGTGGTGATGACTAGCTTCTTTTGCTCTTGTCTTACATTGCATAATTAGGGACGGCTAGCGCAGATAGCTCTCGAGTAGCTTTGCGCGAAATGAAAAAAAACAAACTATTTTTCAACAGCCAGGTTTTTTAAAAAGTAATATGAGTTCCAATAGAAGCTGACCATTAAACTTGTGTACCATATTTTTATGACAACAGGTTTATCGAACGACACGTAAACCCAGATACTTTTGCTTTCTTCGGTAGAATTAGAAATTGAAAATACTTTTAGGTTATTAGTGGTGAAAAAAAGAACTGTATATTTAAACCAAACGTTCTTCACTGCAAGAGGCCTACTTTGGTTACCAGGTTTACCTATATTAACGTCAATGATAATCCGTGAAGTGAGCTTCAACAACAGTAGCCTACACATTATAATATTTTCTTCAGCGAAATTTAAAATTTAATAAATAAAAAAGTAACAACTAAAAATATTGTTGCATTTGTCTTCACACGACACATTAACAACATCTAACTCCAACAGTCTGGAATGTGTGTTTTTCTTATAGCAAAGCCACATCGGACTATCTGATGAATTCACCAAGAGGAATATAACCTCTGATTTTAGCGTTGTAAATCCGTAAACTTACCGCTGTACCAGCGGAAGAACCGACATTATGGAATGATACACAAACTTTCTTTACACATGACACCGACAATACTTTTATCAACAAGTTTCTTCAATTACATAATATTTCTAGTGCACATTGGTTATAAAATATATTTTAATGCCAGAGAAAAACCAGCTTTTTAACAACAGAATGGTTTGTTTTTGTTATTTTAAATTAATACAAGATCATTTATTCCAGGTATAAATGTTTTTATGACGTAAAAAGAAAGGCCCGGCATGGCCAGGGGTATTGAGGCGTTCAGCTTATAATCCGAGTCGCACCAAACATGCTCGCATTTATAACCGTAGGGACATTATAATGTGACAGTCAATCCCATTATTCGTTGGTAAATGAGTAGCTCAAGAGCTGGCGGTGGGTGGTGATGTCTCGCTGCCTTTCCTTTGGTCTTGCACTGCTAAATTAGGAACGGCTTGCGCAGATATTCAAAACAAACAAATGTAAAAAGAAAATGGCTTCCAAGCAATTCAAACAATAACAACTTCCAGCAGGATTCTACAGCGTAAAAAAAACAAACTGTTTTCACAGGCAAAAAGCAAATTAAAAACTTTGACACTAATATTTCAAGTGACAAGATAATCAAATTTGAATTATTTTTAAACCTTTCAAAAATAATTTTGCTCTGATAAAAGTTACGCTGCTCTTTGAAGCGTATTACCGTTTCACTCTTTTCCTTAAAGCACAAATGAGGGCTAGCTGTATTTAATGAGCGGGAACACCATCCCTGGAGTTCTTATGCGTTTCTCTATTTTCTACCACGGTCGTAAGAAGAACGTGATCACAATCAAAATGGCGTCGTTTCCCACAATGGAGAAATTAAACCGTCTGCTGAAAACTATACTATTGTGGCAGAAGGAAATTCTCCTAAGATTTAACACTTTCTACCCACTCCTAGTTCAAATTTACCCCATCGTGACTATTACAGACACAAACGTTCGATGTGTTGAAAAATATACTTAGATCTCTACATTTTCGTGCAAAGTATTAAAATTGCTTTAGATGCCTTCAAAGGTTTTATTTGATTAACATTAATTAATATTACGCATTAGGAATATTAAGATTTAATATTACGCAGGCAGTAAAGATGTTCCAGTAATATTCATTATAGAGAATGAAATAACCTCGTGATTTATACAAGTGTACAAATTTAATATCTTTAGTTTATTAAGTTAGTTGCTTTTTCCTAAGATTTTATATAGATATATGTAGGTAGGATGTTTATCCAATAAATTACATCATTCCAACTTATTATTTCTATATATTTCTACCTTGCTGAGGGTGGATAGGGGTTGGAGACGTATTAAATTGAGTTTTTAATACGCACTACCTTCGGGTGTTTAAGAAGCTATAACGGACTAGCTATCATTTATTAAATACGTATTTTCCCAGCAGCTTCATTCGTAACCGTAGAAATAAGAATCCTTACGCTTGAAGAACCAGGTTGCTATATCATAATTAAAGAAACGTAAAAAAAAGTTACAGTGATAGTTATTACGTTCTTGTTTAGACTCAGAACGAAAAATGAAAGTGGAACATCGTAAAAAAAAAACAGCTAATAAGAATGAAATTAGATGTATAAAAGGTTTTATCCGAGTTATTAGCATTAATTTTACTGTTACGATGTAAGAGGTTTGGTTTGTTTTGAATTTCGCGCAAATCTACGCGATAGCTATCTGCACTAGCTGTCCCTAATTTAGCAGTGAGAGACTAGAGGGAAAGCAGCTAGTCATCACCAACCACTGCCAACCCTTGGGCTACTCTTTTACCAACGAAAAGTAGGATTGACCATCCCATTGTATAACGCCCTCACAGCTGAAAGATCGAGCGTGTTTGGTGTGACGGGAATTCGAACCAGTGACCCTCAGATTACAAGTCAAGTGCCTTAACAACGTGGCCGTATCGAGCCCTAGAGGGTGTAGAAAATATTTTATGAAATGCTACAAGACTTGCCCTTTAATGCCTCCTAACGTACTTTCTCAAAATTGAAACCTGAAACTTTTATTGTGGTATTTTATATGAAATGTACTACTGAATAATGAATGAATAACAAGTTTAATATACCTTCGTCTGGTGGCAGGTTAAAAGTCTACTTAAACAATTTAATGTAAGTAAACAAATCTACTTGGCAATGTAAGACTAGAGGGAAAGCAGCTCGTCAGCCCCATCCACCGCCAAATCTTGGGCTACTCTTTTACCAACGAATAGTGGGATTGACTGTTATATTATACCGCTCCCATGGCTGAAAAGGCGATCATGTTTGGTGTGACGGGGATTCAGACCAGCGATTCGATGTGAGAAGAAACTACGAGGATGTTGTTTGTGTTTATTTTTTAAATGAATTTTCTTGTTCAGATATTAGACGAAACCAGAAGAATGTTATTTATGTTCTACTTATATTAGTATAAATTTTACTGTTCCGATCCAACCAAAAAACACAAGAACATTGTTTATGTCCTAATTTTGCTTTTGATTTCTGATTTTAAAAACATACGTGAAAGAAATAAATGTAGGTATAACATGTATTACACCTCACTCAAGAAACTGCTTTTGTGTTCGTACTAGGATAACGGCACGTGAGTGAGGTACAATTATTTCTTCATATTAGTGGTTCTCCAAGCATTAAAATCTTTATAACTACAATAAATACGATTTATTTTGCTCTATAAAAAGCCAGTCTTCATTCAACTTTCGTATAGATATGTGTTAAAACCCCAATAATAGACCTTGTAAAGGGAAGGCTGCTAGTCATCACCACCTACCGCCAACGCTTGGGCTACTCTTTTACCAATGAATAGTGGGATTGACTGTTATATTATAACGCCCCCAAGGTTGAAAGGGAGAGCATGTTTAACGCGACGGGGATTCGAATCCGCGACCCTCATTTTAAGATTCGAATGCCTTAAACACTTGGTCATACAAGGCCTTTTTCTGGATCTAGGAGATACCAATGCCTCATAAAAATAGAGTTCCACCTTATTCTACCACAGACAATTTGAAACGATGAAATGTGAGAAATGAAGTTAAGGTGCACATTTTTTTAAACTCATGTTCAGAAATGATATATTTCATTACGATGCCAAATTAATCACATGGATGATGTAAATTGCCATGCTCTCTTGAAAGTCAATATGTAAGCTACCTTTTGATACCACTGTTGAGACATCTGTTGGGTTATTTGTGCTGTTCACACAAGGGATATCGAAAGTTGGTTTATAGCCACTAGGTGGCCCAAATAAAAACGTTTTAACATGGAGAATCATTACGTAATCTCAGGATAAATATTCGACTCCAACATTAATATTCCTTTAATGTTTTATTTCTCAATAAAGTGATACGATTTGCTTAAAACCTGCAAGTCTAGAATCAGAACTAAGGAAATTAATATTTAACTCTTTCCTTAACGTTATGTTTAATAACTTTGATATTTAAGAAATAAAATACTCCACGTATCCAATTTATGAAACCAAGACATATTTTTTTCAGAAACAAATTTGTAAAAATGACAGCACTTGTTAAGACATTAAATGAAATCATTGAAAGAAGAGAAAATCCTCAACAATCGCAGCGTTTGAAATTATTTTACAAAATTAGAGTAAATTAATCTATGAGACTCGTTCTTCTTTTTATAAGCTTTATTTTTGTGCGCCAATTCGATTTCATTACTCATCAGAATCTCTACCAACCTATTCTCAAATTGAAATTATCTAAGGTATGATTAGAGTAAATTAATCTGTGATACCTCGATCAAATACGTCAATCTCATGATTCCGAAACTGTAATTAGATCACAAACTGATCAGAAATGAGACAAAAGTTTGTACTAAAAAAAAACAAAAACGTATTCGTTACCATTTCATGTAATCTAGGAAAATCACAATAGAAACACATAGATATTTACAAGTTTTTATATCATAAGTTAAATGTACAGTCGTAATACTACTTAAAACAGCATACATATTTTAAAAAAACAGGATATTTCGAGAAAAGATGATTATATAATAGTTATAATTAAATTTTGTTTCTTTTCTTCACATCCAGAATTTATAAACTGGGTTTACAATGACTGCTAACTATTGATGTCGAGAGGGCGTTATAATTTGACGGCGAATCCCAGTATTCGTCGGTAAAAGAGTAACCCCAAGAGTTGGTGGTGAGTAGTAATGACTAGCTTCCTTCCCTCTAGTCTTATACCGCTAAATTAGGAACGGCTAGCGCAAATAGCCCTCGAGTAGCTTTGCGCGAAATGTTGTTGTTGTTGTTTTGAATTAAGCACAAAGCTACACAATGGGCTATCTGTGCTCTGCCCACCACGGGTATCAAAACCCGGATTTTAGCGTGTAAGTCCGCAGACATACCGCTGAGCCACTGGGGGGCTTGCGCGAAATTCAAAAACAAACTAATATGTATTTTAAAAAAAGCACATAATATTGTTGAAGTTATGGTGATAAAATATCTTCAGTATTATTCAAACAAACCATTGTTTATTCTTAAAAATGCATGGTACCATCACACATAACTTGTGCTTTCAAAGTCATGTATTGTCAGTAAATAACTTATTTAAAATACGTTTTTTTGTTTTATTACTTTTGGAATTTAAATAAAATGTAGCTTTTTCCCGGTTACAGTTGTGATTTCTTTTCCCGTGACTTTATTTTATCTCACTATTCTACAAACCGTTATGTAGCAGCTAAAATACGGAACGTTTTTACAGAAATTGTTTTAAACGGTAGACAGTTGTGTAGGAGCTGTCTGCTTTAATTTAAGCTAAGGAGTCCCTTAAAGCGACGATAAAAAAGTATAAGGTATATATATATAAAAAAAGATTCGAACAATTGCGTCTCTGAAAGGAATTTTATTTAGACATTCAGAACCCCCTGTGAGTAAAAAAAAACAACAACACATTTTGAATATTTGCGACATTGTTTGCACGGTCTTTTGTTTATTTAATTAGTATGTTTTTAAATTTTGAGAGTGTTTTTACCCTTTATAAGAGAAATATTTTAATTGGATATATTTTGTATGTTGTGACATCGTTTAATTAAGTAGATTTGGTTACTGGTAATATATGGTTAACACTTGCTGTCTTCCTATCACTTCCAAATTATTTTTAATAGAATTCGAGATGCGCCACGACACAAAATTGTCAGTATGTAAAGTAATTTATTAAAGTTGGTTTATTGAAAGGTTGACCACTAATTTCTTTCATACTTTATTTTATTTTTCAAGTTTCTACAGCGCGAAACTTGGAGAATTTTGTTGAAACAGCATCTGTCTAGAAAAACACAGTTGCAAAGTGTAACAACAAAAGTGTTATCACTTCATCATTTGATACGTATATACCAATCAAATCTTTTATATAGCTTAAGTAAAACTTGAGCTTGATAAACGTCGACCAATCATATCCTTTATGTAGTTTCAATGAAATTTGAACTTCATTTCTATTGGCCAATCAAAACCTTCATATATAGTTTGGTTGAATAAATTCGAAATATAATCTCGTTATTTGACAGAGTGTTCGCGGTTTTCTTCGATAGAGTGATGCTGTGTTTGTCCTGAGAAACTATAGTGTTTAACATGACATATCTTAGCGGAAAGAGCTCATAGACTTTGCGAGAATCGCTTTAGAGTAATTGTAAATGAGGCGAACCCTAATATTACGTCCAATGTTGCAGGTAAAATATGGCTTTCTTATTAGAGAACCTGATAATCATGTGTATGAGCTGTTGTTTCGCTGCACAGTTTCTGATGAATGTGTAATTATCAGGCCCCTAAGAACGCAGAAAAAGTCCTTAACACTATAACAGCTGTGCAGTTTCGAAGTCGTTAACAATCCTACCAAGTTATGTATAAACCTGATCCTATAAAATGTATCCAATTAATCATAACTCTTTGTTTATCACGATTTTCTCATTAAAGATTTAACTCCCGTTAGCACTCTGTTAATGAGAAAATGTCAAGCATACAGACTATCAAGACGGACAGAGGTGATGAACTGGAAAGTTACATCAAAGCCCCATCTAGTGTCAAAGCTCGCATTATTCGTATATATCGAGAATAAAGAAAATCACTGAAGGAGTAATTTTTAAACCGACTTCACAATAGGCAAAAATATAGCCATTTCTTTTGTTTTTATCCTGCCACAGCTCTTAGGGTTAGCACATACACGATTATCCAGTGCACTTGTTTTATGTTAGTTCACTGTGTAATGCCCTCTAGTGGCTCAGCGGTATGTCTGCGGACTTACATCGCTAAAATCCGGGTTTCGATACCCGTGATGGGCAGAGCACAGATCGCCCACTGTGTAGCTTTGCGTTTAATTCAAAACAACAAACAACATCACTGTGTAACCAGCGAAGAATTAGACTTGTGGTGAACGACAGCCCACTCTGATCAGGAAGAGAGAGACCGTTTTCTTGTTTTTCTATCGAGAACGAATTAATGTGTTTGCTATAGGACTCAAACAATCAGTGTGATCATATTGCCTTGCAGTGGAGATGCCAGAAGAAAAACAACAACAGAAGTAACACAATGGTGGTTGTTTACAACACAGAAGATATTTTAAAGATTAATTAAGTCTGCAGAGGAGTTTTTTTATGCCATAAACACATAACTCTACTATTATGTGATAAAAATAGTTTTATTCATTTAACTTTCATGTTTAAATTTACAAAGAAGTAGAAAGTAAGTCGCCATCTTAAATTCCGAAAACCAACGATAGTGTTTCAGATATCGACGCTTTCAAGTGTTTATACAGTTTTTAATTTAAAAATATTTAGTAGAAATCAATAGAAATATCGATAGTCGAAATATCACGCCACCTATGTAATGTTTCCAGTGCAAAATATAATCCATATTATATCACTAACCCTAATTTGTCTGGCGAATAGTGCTCCTTTGCTAAACTAAATAGAAGATGGACAGACACTGGTTTTTAATATTACAAAAGAAGAGATTAAATTCGACATGTTTTCAGGCTAACTCTGGTTCGCATAATTGGTTGTGCCACTTTATACAAGTGCGCTGTCAATAACTTATAGATCAACTACTGCTATTAAAGATCGAATAAATGTCTCATACGTTGAAAGTTTCGTAAGCTTAAATCGATACAGTTTCTTTCAGAGTAGATAATAATTAATCACATTAAAATACGTTAATTAAATGTACAACAGACTTAGTAAATCATAAATAATTAATATAATGGGATGAATTTACATAGGACTTGACGAGAAAAATTGGCGAGACAATTTAATTGTGTTTGAAGATTTAGCCACGACTGCATTTCTTCCTTGACAGTAAAGTGTTTTTGTTCCTGCAGTAGACATAGCGGATAGCTTAATGTGAGGCCCGGCATGGCCAAGTGGTTAGGGCGCTCGGCTCTTAATCTGAGGGTCACGGGTTCGAATCCCCGTCACACGTAACATGCTCATCCTTTCAGCCGTAGGTGCGTCATAATATGACGCTCAATCCTACTATTCGTTGGTAAAAGAGTAGCCCAAGAGTTGGCGGTGGGTGATGATGACTAGCTGCCTTCCCTCTAGTCTTACACTGCTAAATTAGGGACGGCTAGCGCAGACATCCCTTGAGTAGTTTTGTGCGAAATTAAAAAAACAAACGTGTTTTTAGAACAAACAAAACCTCTCATTCACGGGAAGAAGCAATCGGCAACGTGAACGCCACCTATAAGGCGTTATCCATTTTATTTTAAAGAGGTAAAACGATAGATTAAAGTTTATTTATTTTTTATGAAAATCTTTAAAGAGTTCCCACGATTATAAGTTGTTTTCGTCTCTCTTTATCTAAAATAATGCATAACTACAAGAAAACCTTTCACATAATTTTTAGGACTTCTTTTGTTTGGTTCTGGAAAAAAATGTTACAGAAAATTTTTTCAGTAAATATATAGTTCAGTGTGCCTTCATATTACACAACCTTATTGTTGTTTACGATGAGTGAAACGTTAAACTAACATGAACAGTAAAAACTCTGTCACATTCTTTAGACAATACTTTTTGAAAATGCTTAAATTAGAATCTTTTAACT
Source organism: Carcinoscorpius rotundicauda (assembly GCA_011833715.1). NCBI lineage: Eukaryota > Metazoa > Arthropoda > Merostomata > Xiphosura > Limulidae > Carcinoscorpius > Carcinoscorpius rotundicauda. The sequence continues at coordinate 159,725,860 of CM022392.1, read as the reverse complement.
TGCGTATTTTCTTTCTCACTTTTTCTATTGTTTCTTTTTATTTTAACTTGTTCTTGGACACTGCATCCTTCACTTTGTAACTTCATTTAAAATGTTTAATTCGGTATAAATATGTCGTCTGTGTAGCCTGATTCCGGGTTTTTTATTTAGAGAAACTTAACACAGTCTATCATGACAGGCTCGGTATGGCCAAACGGGTTAAGGCGTGCGACTCGTAATTTGAGGGTCACGGGTTCGCGCCCGCGTCGCGCTAAACATGCTCGCCCTCCCAGCCGTGGGGGCGTATAATGTTACGGTCAATCCCACTATTCGTTGGTAAAAGAGTAGCCCAAGAGTTGGCGGTGGGTGGTGATGACTAGCTGTCTTCCCTCTAGTCTTACACTGCTAATTTAGGGACGGCTAGCACAGATAGCCCTCGAGTAGCTTTGTGCACAATTCTAAAAAAAACAAACAAACAAAAAAAGTCTTACACTGCTAAATTAGGGATGGCTAGCACGGATAACCCTCGTGTAGCTTTGTGCGATACTCAACAAAACAAACAAACAAACTATCATGACCTTTCACATTCTTCGGCGATTCTTTCAATGTCATTCAATTTTCATCTTTGTTTATCTCGACGTTTTTCCTAACGTTCAGCTTAGCTTACCTTTAACAGGATAAAATGATAAGTATTTTATATGGTTAAATACTCTTTGTATTTTAAAGTGTACAAATTGCTTAAATTTGTAAACGTATATAAGTGCATTGCATTAAAAAAATTATTACAATATATTTTATAAGAAACAAGTAAAGGAAACCAAAATGTAATCCATTTAGTTATTCGTTCATCAGTTTTTTTCCTGGCAACATTTGAGGACACAAGCTGTTGATTTTTAAATTTCCGTTTAGAGTTTGGAAACTTGAAACATCTGACGAACTGTACTGTAATAGCAGAATAAATCCTTCTTTGGGACAAAGCTGTCTTCGGATTGAATATATAGTACTGTGTAAAAACGTCAGTACAAAGTCAAAACTTAAATTTCAGGCTACTTTCAAAGAACAATGGAAGTTAAATCCCAGATAAAATATCAGAATTCTATCAATCTTTATTTTTAGTACATTAGAAACTTGGACGTGCTTGAGTTAAGAGAATAATTAATATTTTGTGCGTGTCTCTTTTGTTTCAATAACTACAAACATTTATTGAAATATAAAGCGTTTCTTGGAATTTTAATCCAAATGTTTCTAATGAAATCTCACAAAGATTCTTTGGAAACAACTTTTTATATGTCAAGTTTTATGATTTTATAAATTTTAGATCTGCTCCATTCGGGACTCTGTGGAGGTCATTGAATGATACCAGCAGCTTCTTGTTTAGTTACGTGAACTCTAAAGGGTGTTTGGGATCTTTATCTTCTTGGTAGTAAAATCTTTTACCAACAATACTCAAAACACTGGTTATACACGTACGGATCAATATCTGATGGTACTTGTGCTGGTCCATAATTCTGTCCTATTTACAAATACATCCTATTGTCCCAGCAGAACACACTCAAAACCATTATAGTAACTGTATTTCAGAACAACTGGTATGGGTAGTAACACTTTTATTGATAAGGAGAGAAGAACGTTTCGACCTTTTTAGGTCATCTTGAGGTTAAACACTGTTGTTATCGGGGATTATGTGGGGCTTTTTATTAACTTGATTTGGCGGTGGGTGGTGATGACTAGCTGCCTTCTCCCTAGTCTTACACTGCTAAATTATGGACGGCTAGCGCAGATAGCCCTCGTGTAGTTTTGTGTGAAGTTAAAAAACAAACAAAATCTACAATGAATCAGCACTTTTACATTATTTACATTAACTCTTTCATTTATTTAGCAGTAGCAGTGCTTACTACCTACTGCTCTCACGATGATGTTATTGTTTACAAGCAGCAACAAGACTTATTATCCGCTGTCCTCATGATGATGTTATTGTTTACAAGTAGCAACAAGACTTACTACCTACTGTTCTCACGATGATGTTATTGTTTTCAAACAACAACAATCTTTGTCCATAATCTCCTCATACTGTTCTTCATTGGGAAATTATTAACGATGATTTTCAATACTATTATCTCAATTTATTCATCATATTGTTTTCGTCTGACGTATAGAAATTTGTAGCCACTTCAAACAAAACCAAAGAGTCACACCGATTTAATTTGTTCCTGCTTGAACAATTGTCTCACTCCATAGGGATGTCAGAATTTGCCTGTAAATAGTAATCCTGCTTTTCTTATAATGATATTGCATGGTCAATACCAATAACTTAAACAAAAGATGTCCAAGTTGTCCAGTGAGGAAACATTAACTTGTCCTTGATATGTCTGTTGTTATTTTTTTTAAGCTACTTCCAAAACACGTGGGTTCAATGCTGTCTCACGGACAAGAAAGAAAAACAATTTGATGCTTTATTAGATACCTAGTGGGCCTGGCATGGCCGAGTGCGTAAGGCGTGTGACTCGTAATCCGAGGGTCGCGGGTTCGCGTCTGAGTCGCGCTGAACATGCTCGCCCTCCCAGCCGTGGGGGTGTATAATGTGCGGTCAATCCCACTATTCGTTGGTAAAAGAGTAGCCCAAGAGTTGGCGGTGGGTGGTGATGACTAGCTGCCTTCCCTCTAGTCTTACACTGCTAAATTAGGGACGGCTAACACAGATAGCCCTCGAGTAGCTTTGTGCGAAATTCCAAAACAAACAAACAGATACCTAGTGGCAAGAAAAGGAATGAAAATACAGCTGTAGACGTATTTCTAAAGAAAAGAGACGATCTCATGTGACTTATTTCATCTGTAAAATTAGTTTATTTTTAAATATTATAAGTCACGAGAAACGTTTTTTCAATCTAAAGCGAGTTGAATACATGGATGCCTATCTGCAATTAGTGAGCCGAAATAGACCTGAAGATTATCAAAGGAAAAATAAAATAAAACTCCTAAGTAGACAAATAAAAAATACTTTATTAGCCAAAATTTCACCTAATTTGAATCAATAATAAATTTATTTGCTTGAGATCCTCGTTATTTTTTTTCCTATGGCAATTCAAAGTACGACCTGGTTTCTTCGCATTTCACATCAGGTGACCTTACTGTTTAACATGTCTAAAGTGTGAATCCACGTCTTGTTGCCACAAGACGAGCTTTGGAATCATGGGTGAGTTATAGGTGAGAGCCAAATCCTGGTGTTAGATTAGAGAAGAGTACATGCGAGCTATGATTGGTGCTTTAGACTGTCTGCTTGTTCTTTCAGAGAATATAGTCTTTTGAATAACTTAGATTTACAAAACAAAAGATTATATACCTGTGTTTTTGATTTTACAAAACAAAAAATAGATTTCTCGAGTAATTTTATTTTTCTACGTCACTCAAGAATGTTATAATAACAAAATCGTTTCTATCACTTTCAAACCGTTCACGTGCTTGTCATGGATTGATGAGAGTCTTGCGTGATCACAACACGAAATCTGCTGGAAGATTTGCACTCAAGTGTCTTAGCCTAGCCTGTTGGTGATTACCAATATTTTTTCGCGAATGTCTCCTGAAGTTTCTCTATCAGATATTTGTATTTCCAGAACTACCAGGTATTCTGTCATTGACATTTCTGTATCCACATTCCTTGGAAATATCTCCTGCGAGGTTGATTTCCAACATTCCCTGTTGTCTATATCCACTAAGTATTCCATCAATACCATTGTTATATTCACATTATTCACGAACGTTTCCTGCGTCCCCTGTCTCAAATTTATCAAGCATTTCATAAATAGTTTTTTTGTTTTTTTTTCTGTTTCAACAAAGATACCCAGTCGTCCATAATTTTAAACAGCACCTACCACCAACTCTTGGGCTACAACTGTCTGAATAAATATTACCATTTGACCTCACGTTTTCAATCCACCCTCCACCCATGGTAGCAAAACGCACAATAGATTTACGAACCATTTATCTCCAGATTCATGATATGGGAAAAACTTTTCCACGCCTAACTACGATTCGAAGGAAAGTAATGCAAGCTCACTAAAATTCTGTTATGAATAGAATTATGAGCGGAAATAAATCGATATCACTGTATAAGAACAAGGAAGTACTTTCAATTAATAGTAATCTTACCTTTAAAAACGTTTAAAATGTGTCATACTTGACCAGAACCACGACACACACACTAATGGTCGTATCGTGTACGCCAGGAATTATGTATGTAATCATCGAATGGCACCAGAAATGGAATTTCATAAAATAATTCAAATTTTGGTATTCAAGATCGGGACAATTAATAAAATAACTGTGTTATGTACAACGACCATCTATTTATAAAAGAACACAACTCGGAAAGAAAATATTCTTCTCACAACAAGACCACAACTTTCACTGGATTGTTTGTTTGTTTGTTTTGGAATTTCGCACAAAGCTACTCGAGGGCTATCTGTGTTAGCCGTCCCTAATTTAGCAGTGTAAGACTAGAGGGAAGGCAGCTAGTCATCACCACCCACCGCCAACTCTTGGGCTACTCTTTTACCAACGAATAGTGGGATTGACCGTCACTTTACACGCCCCCACGGCTGGGAGGGCGAGCATAATTGGCGCGACTCGTGCGCGAACCCGCGACCCTCAGATCACAAAGCGCACGCCTTAACGCGCTAGGCCATGCTAGGCCCTACTTTCACTGGAACTGATGTTATTTGTAAATACATTAATGAAAAACTGGACTTCTTAAATAGTTTTATTTTAAATAAACGGTACCACTTTTAATGTAATAAAACATTACAGTTGATATCAGAAGAAGTTATGAAAAAGGTGACCTCTGTATATTGACCCATTCAGATGCAATGAACCGCTTGTGATTAAATTACACAATCCGAACACTTTTAACGTGCATTACTTCCTAGAAAAATTGATTTTTTTTTCAAAAACAGAATATTCACTTTTTAATTTTATTTAATGAGATGTGGATACTACGATTAGTAATACTAGCACAAACGGCCGCCCATAGTGCAACGTTTTCTCTAGTCTTGGATAATTTTGTCTTTCAAAAGCGTATTTCAGTGGTAACTATCTCCAATAATGAAACATTCTTGTTGATCTTTTTAAAAACTGAATCAAATGTTTTTCTGTCTTCGACTCTTTATATTACTTCAGTATGTGGTAAATATAAAAGACGGAGTTTCTTGTTTATCGATAAACAATCATCGCGTCTGTTCTCATGAAAAAAAAACATGTATAAGAAAATATACCACCTAAAATGTCGATTAACTAGTTTTTTATTCTTTCGGTAGACAGCTGACGACCACGTTGTCTTGGAAACGTTGCCTCAAGTCTAAAATCAATTTCATTGTCTTCAACAGTGACGCCTCTGAGCGATATAAAATTTTAAAGTGAAATAAACGAATGTGAAGATATAATTTTGTGACCCTTTTCTCATATATATAACACTTATATCAAACATTTCCTTAAAATGTGTTTTTTTTCAAGTTTATTTGTGTTTGTCTTATGGTAAAACCATGTGGAGCTATCTGCTGTATCCTTGGAGAGGAATCGAACCACTGATTTTAACAGTGTAAATTCGAAGAGCTACCGCTGTCTCAAAGGGACGCTTCAGGTTTACGATTCCCAAGAGTCGTCTATTTCTCAACTCCTCAAAAAAAAGGAAAGATAGAAAGATTGAAACTCACAGTTTAATATCATTCTGTAAACCAAGGATGAGAAACGTAAGATAAAGATCAGTAATAGAAGGAAATGAATCGTTTTGTGGCCGTTCAGATAGATTCGTTTTGTCTAAATGTGTTCAGAGATTATTTATGTCTAAATGTGTTCAGATAGATTCGTTATGTCTAAATGTGTTCAGATAGAGTCATTATGTCTAAATGTGTTCAGATAAATTTATGTCTAATTGTGGTCAGATAGATTCGTTATGTCTAAATGTGTTCAGATAGATTCGTTACGTCTAAATGTGTTCAGATAAATTTGTTATGTCTAAATGTGGTCAGATAGATTCGTTATGTCTTAATGTGTTCAAAGATTCTTTATGTCTAAATGTGTTCAGATAGATTCGTTATGTCGAAATGTATTAAAATATTTCTTTCCAAGCTAAACTGTCGATTTCAGTAAATATTCGTTTTGAGTATGACGTCATGATTACTTCAAAATGGTAGAGTTTTACAGATACATTTCACGACAACTGTATTGTTTTATTTTAAAGGATATTAATTTACAACTGATGCGTAATAAGAATGAATGAAGATTATCTGAATAACCATAAAACCGAAAATAATTTTAATTTCGTTGATGTTGAAAGAAGCGAGGTATAATGTACAAGGAAACCATACTGATCAACACAAACAGAACTAATAACATCTTTTATGGAGTTGGGTTTACGAAAGTTTCTTGATAAAATTATGTTAAGGTAAATATATCTAATACAGTACGATAACTGTTGTTGAATTAAACACAAAGCTACTCAAGTGACTATCTGTGCTCCGCACACTACGGGTATCGAAACCCACTTTTTAGCGTTATAAGTCCACAGACATACCGCTGAATCACTGGGGAGGAACAGTAAGATAACGTTTGTTTATAATTTAACCCGAGTACAAATATGTTTGAAACTGTAATCCAATCAAATAATAAATGTTAGCTGTTGTTCATTCTATTTTCCCATATAAGACGATTAACTAAACCAACCCAATTCCAAATGAACTACGTATAATTTCTATAGACAGGACCCGGGATGGCCAGGTGGTTAAGGCACGCGACTCATAATACCATAGTCGAGGGTTCGAATCCCTATTACATCAAACATGCTCGCGCTTTAAGCCGTGGGGCCGGTATTATACTACAATCTATCCCAGTATTCGTTGTTAAAATAGTAGGTCAAGTAGGTCAGTGTAAACATAGGAAATTCCTGACCACAAAAAATCAAATCATTGCATGTATGTATGTAGTATTTATACCTCTGACTTTCTCTTTCAATGTGTTTTCTATTTTACGTGTCGACAGTTTGGAAAAATTGAAATATTCTTACGTATATTTTTATTTTAATCGTTTTGTAAAGGCCCTTCGTAGCCACTTCGTTAGGACAGTCGACTCCCAGTTTAAAAATCACGGGGTCAAATCGCCATCGAATCAGGGGATTCGAATTCCCATCCCACAAAACATGTTCGTCTTTTCAGTCATGGGAGCGTTATTATGTGACGGTCAATCCTACCATTCCTTGGCAAAATAGTATTCCTAAGATTGGCAGTAAATGGTGATGACTAGATGCCTTTCTCCTATTCTTACACTGTCAAATTAGGGCGTCTAGCGCAGATAACTCTTTTGTAGCTTTGTACAAAATTTGCCCCCGCTAGTACAGCGGTATGTCCCCGGATTTACAACGCTAAAATCTGGAGTTCGATTCCCCTCGGTGGGCTGAGCAGATAACCCTTTGTGGCTTTGCTATAAGAAAAACACACAAAAACACATGCACAAAATTTAAACAAACTTAAACAATCTGCTAATGTCTGTTAATGTCATAGTCCTTGAAACGATGACAGAATATATTTCATGATTTAAAAAAAAAAGGTGAATAATTTAATTATTCTAATGACCCTGTATGTCCGAATGTGGAGAAATAAACTGTCATGAATGTTGAACTATGTGGTAGTGTGAATTTTGTGTACCTATGTTGTCAGCGTTCTTGTACAAGATAAACATGTAGAGAAAAACTTCCATCAATGATTAACTCTCGAGTAGGGAAATATGGTCTCACGTGTTTATATTGTCAGTGTCCATATGTGATATGAATATGCAGAGAGAGATAACCATTAGTGACGAACTTGAGAGTTTTTCTACAATAAACTTTGAATTTAAACCGTATAATTCACGAATGTCATGAATAATCAATATAGCTGCCATATAGGATTTCACGATATTCCTACTCAAATATTTATCTCCTCTGTTGTCGTCATAATATATATATATATATATATTTCTCATCTATTCGTAAATGATTAACTCAGAATGTTCTATTAATATTGAAGTTTTAGCATGTAGAGAATCGTCATTTGTTTCTAAAATAATTATAACAGATAGGTTTTCTGGAATTCAGAAATAATAAACACAAACTAGAAACTTCCTATCAAATTGGTTCCATTTCCTCATCATAACATTCTGCTTTTATCGCCTGCTTTCTCGAAATGGTAAATTTTATGCACGTGATACCTACAGTGGCGCCAGTCCGTGGTGTACTGCAGAAGTAAAGTTATTCTCAAGGGTGAACAGTGGGGAAAAGTACGCGGAAGAGAGGATTTTCTCTGAATTCTGTACGTTGGGGATTGGGATGTGATCGTAAGGTCCCTGTTACATTCTGACTTTATGATATTTTTACTGTTTTGTGTATAACTTTCCTCACTATCTTCTTATTTATTTGTAAGAAACTTCGTCTTGATAAAACGCAGTAAAACTTGACAGCCAGCTTTCCATAGTATGGAGAAGACATGCTAACAATCCGTAGAACCCAATCTAACTTACAAAGTAAATTGTTCAGTTATGTATCTTTATGTCTGTAAAAATTTTGTCCGTGATTATCGTTATTCCAAATATTTAAATATTATTAAAATATTTCGATTCGCTACAAACTCTTCAAAACTGCTCAAGAAAATTAACAGTATTCCCCCCCAAAAAAACCAACAAAATATAACTTGTCACCATCAAGTTATGATAGCCCCTTCCCCACGGAGGTATGCCTGTGGACTTAGAACGCTAGAAACTGGGTTTCGATGCCTGTAGTGGGCAGAGCACAGATAGCCCATTGTTTAGTTTTGTGCTGATCTTCAAACATTTTGACAGCCCACATAATCTCATGTCCAATTCACTGTATGTGTTCCTGTGGACATTTCACGTTTTTGTTATTAAACTCCTATCGGTTTAATGTCGCATCTCTCCTCGTCTTATTTATTCTCTAACTTAGTAATATTTGACGTGTGACTGCTTTCAAAAACAGCAAAAATAACAAAACCAGTTTTGAATGTGTAATACAACGTACGTTAACAACATTTCTCACCTTGTGATTGGTTACAATCGTCTTTACTGTGGTTGGCAAAATTATTTTTTGCTGTTAATGTATTCACGCTCGGTGTTTACGTGATTTGTGCTGATAAATACAGTTCCACTCAAATACAGGAAAGAAAAGTATTTGGATTCTCAGCTGCATATAATGGTTCGTGATCGAAAATACAAATTTTGGGGTTGTTTTACCTTTTAATCCCTCCCATAAAAGGCCCTAATCAAAAGTACTGACGTATTGAACCAAGGTATTACTGTACTAAGTTTCAAGACAATCCGTCTAGAAATGAAAGAATGACGGTCGATTGAAAAATGTTTGTCAGACTAATTGTGTTCTATCAGTGACTTCCTTTTCTATCAAACTAAGTAAATTGTGTCAATCTATACGCTAGTATGTTCTATTACAAATGTTTTTCTTTCTTATAAAACGAACTCGGTAAGCATTCCTTCTTATGCTTATTTTATTCTGTTTATGTACCAAAATTCAAAGAAATAGAAACGGTAGGTTTGTTTTGAATTTCGCGCAAAGCTATACGAGGACTATCTGCGCTACCCGTCCCTAATTTAACAGTGTAAGACTAGAGGGAATGCAGCTAGTCATCACCACCCTCTATCAACCCTTGGACTGCTCTTTTACCAACAAATAGTGAGATTGACCGTTGTATTTAAAACGCCCCCACGGCTGAAAGGGCGAGTATGTTTGGTGCGACAGGGATTCGAACCCGCGACCCTCATATTACGAGTCTGTTACGGCTTAACAAACACAAATATCCCTTCTTCTCTGAGTATTTTGAAAATGCCCTAGAAGAAACATATAAATACTCAACGTACGAGACATCACGCGTTTTTTGAGATGGAATCACTTACACGTGGTGTATCAAATATTGTGTGATGCATAAATATATGCACAATGTATTTAGTGATTCACCTAACAAAATTATATTTAGTCTTCTAGAGAATAAAATATCAGAAATAGTTTGTAGATCCTGTTTTGTAGAATTAATTGAATCTTGTTTATGTCACAGAGTGACAGCAATCCTAAAACTAATATTTTATGTAATAATACTATCGATAATAGTAAAAACATTTTGATCATGAAAGAAAATTACTTTAACAGTTGTCAGATGATTTAGAAGATTAAAATATAATTATTTTTCTGCACGGAGCTATTAAAAATATGACATATAATTAGCATCTTAGATAGAATTCTTAACTGGTTCATAGCACAAAACAATAAAAAATATAACTTTAAAGTTTTCATATCCTAAAAACTCTAAGATTATTTTCCAGTTTTGACTGATTAAGCCCAAATTGGCTGATGAAAATTCTGGCATTAATACTCATGTTTTGACAGCCTTCCCACATTATATTTAGCTGTCAAAATCATCGAATCGAGTGAAGTAATCACGAAAAGATTATCACAAGTATTGTTACGGCGATACATATTAAGAGATATAAGATAAAAAAGTTTAAGGTAAAATTTCCTAGGAGTTTTAATGTTCTACTTATTGCAGTATTTAAAGAAAAAACTGTTAAAACTTGGGTGATTCGATCCTAAAAAGCGTGAAATGAGCGATATACTCTTCAAAAAAAGAAACGCAAAAGGCAAAGTTTGAGACATATTGTTAACAAGTTTTTCCCGGTTATGGGGATTTTGCACATGTTACACTTGTAGAACATGCAGATCTCTCAAACAAATTTGTTGGACACGAATGCGTTTTGGCGAAAAATCCGATGTTTTCTTCCGTTTTCAAAGTGCACAACTTTTATTGTCATTTTGGTCTGACAATCAGTGCCTTAATACATATAACGTCACATACTCTGAGCTTGTAACGTTATTACATATATTTATCTTTAAAATAAAAAAATCCCTTTTGCAATTCTTTTTTTGAAGAGTATATATATATACTTCTTAAATCGAATGGGATTCTAAGTCGATGTCAGTAAACGTGAACTGCCGTTTTCAGTTTAATGTAGATGTAAATTACTTCTTTGTTTTTTCTCGATTATTCTGTTACAACAGTTTTTCTCTATTTGCAGGTACCAGCATGGTTTCAGTTTCTTTTTTCTACTTCTTTATATATTATTCCAAGTTTTTCTAACCATGTGATCAATAATGCAGGTCGTTTTCAAACTTCTGAGGCAGAAGCTCAGGGCCGTGTTGTAATCTGGAGAAGATGATTTCCGTGATTTATTATGATACCAAGCCTCGTTCTATGACTTACAAAAGGTCATATGATCGAGGGATGGTTCAAACCATCAGGAGTGAAGTGATATTAAGTTGGATACTGCTTTAATAATCCAGCAACCACTGGAACTTTGGGAAAAGCACAGATGCCAGTAAATACATTCTGAATAAAAGCAAGCCAGGCTTCAAACTGAAAAGGGGAACTATAAAACAAATAACTTGTTATCTCAGAACGCCTGGAAAATCGTAACATTGATTCGACTTTTTAAAAAAAATCGATATTTAATCAAAACCGTATTTTCATTTTGAGTATTCGTTTCACAGCTGCGCAGATATGTATACATTTAATATGGCATCCGTACATGGCGTGTTACAGTCTGTGTAAATTAGATAACATGAAATGCACTAGTTTAGTATTCAAGATTTTTAATTTCTGGAATAACGTCATGCGCTCTGTGAATTCTTGCAGGCATTAGACACAGTGAGACTTCTTATAAATCTTATGCTGGTATAAACGAACATTAACACACGAGCGCAGTAACTAAGCTTTCTGTTCACGTTACAATGAATTAAGGATAGTTGATCATATTCCAGTTTATAACTTATTTTTTTTCTAATAAAAGCTTTAACCCTAATCTTTCCTATCACTCAATTGCAAACTCTCTCTTTGTTAACCTGAAGATGACCTAAAAAGGCCGAAACGTTGTTCTTCACTTTATTGTAATAAAAGTTGTAATACCCACACCATCCATATTGAGATACATTTGCTATTATTGCTATAACATTTATGCTTCCTACAATTGTTTGAGACGTGTGTATTAAATATCATCGTTAAACTATGATGTCCTTCACTCGGTTCAAACGCTGATTTCAGGTAGTTGACTAAATAATGTTCTATAACGTGAAATCTAACTCGTTTGTCTCATAAAACCTAATCTCTAATGAAGTTAGGCTGAGGGGCTCAGGTACTAAATTAAAATTACCATTAAAAACATTTTTACAGCTTCAGTATGGTGTGACACACGTCATCCTACTCACGTGTTTGTTCTGTAAGAGAAAGGAATCCTTACTAAAATAGTTAAGCAACTTACAAGTAATGAGCCATCTTTCTCTCCGACTTGGCATGGCCAGGTGGTTAAGGCACTCGATTCGTAGTCCGAGGATCGTGGGTTCAAATCCACGTCACACCAAAAATGCTCGCTCTTTCAGCCGTTAGGGCGTTATGATGCAACGGTTAATCCCACTATTCGTTGGAAAAAAAGAGTAGCCCAAGAGTTGGCGGTGGGTGATGATGATTAGATGCCTTCCCTCTAGTCTTACACTGCTAAATTAGGGACTACTAGCGCAGATAGCCCTTGAGTAGCTTTGCGCGAAATTAACGAAGAACAAAACAAAATATCTCTCTTCCCCCGCACAATCAGTAACTTCAATGCTGAACGTAAAAGAGAACATGTTTTATTTGTTTGTTTGTAGTTAAGCATAAGGCTACGCCATACTGTGCTCACCATGAATAACGAAATATGATTTTTTTAACTTTATAAGGCTTCAGATTTACCGCTGGGGGAAGAGGGAGCAATATATTGTACACTTCTTCAGCTAAGACAACAATAATTATTATCAATTTCATCCAGAAAATATATGTTAATTGTGTATAACGACTTACCAGAATTTTACTCTAAGTACATGAATAATGAAAGGTTATGTAACGACATGAAAAGTTGCTTCCCTTATAGGTCATTGTGAAAAAGGTTCGTAAAAACTGCATATTTTCGGTTTCCCTTTTTGTGTTTTTGTAGATTTTATGGGTTTCTTTCGGACAGTTACCTTTAAGGGAAGCAACTTTTCATGCTTTAACATAACCTTTCATTATTCATGTATTTACAGCAGTAAAAAGCTGGATAAGTTTTCATATGCAATTAATATATATTTGACACGAAAATTTGTTGGGTCCATTAAGAAGAGCAAGTTGTGGTGAAAACGCCTATAAAAACCACAAAACGCCAAAATTTGTATGTACCCCCCGCATAGACCTAATAAACCCCCATACCAGTTTTGGCGAAGATCCGTTTATACCCTACGACGAAGTAGGGAGATGGACATGATGCCCTTCAGTGGCACAGCTGTGTGTCTGCGGACTCACATCGCTAAAATTAGGGTTTCGATACACGTGGATGGTAGAGCACAGATAGCCCCACGTGTATCTTTGTGCTTCGTTTCAAAACAAACAAAAAATACATGGACATACAACAAACAGTACTATTATATTTATAAATATACATTGCTGGCCAAAATCTTAAGGCCAATGAACATAATGAAAGAATATGCATTTTTCGTTGTTAGATTCAATCACTTATTTGAGAAGAGCTTCGAAAGATGAAAATAAGAAAAGGGAAAATTAAAACAAAAACCTCTTTTAGCATTTAATAGGGAAATTGTGAACAACATGAAATTAGCCTAATACTTGTTGTTGTTTTGAATTAAGCACAAAGCTACACAATGGGCTATCTGTGGTCTGCCCACCACCAGTATCGAAACCCGAATTTTAGCGTGTAAGTCCGCAGACATACCGCTGAGCCACTGGAGCGCTAGCCTAATACTACATGGTCAAAAGTTTAAGACCATACCAAAAACGAAGTCCTAAACAGGGTAAAAAATGCCCAACAAGAGGTCTCGGGAGCTCTATCGAAATGTTTAGGTTGTTCACAAAGGTCTCATACTCACACAATAGTTATACAAGAATTTCGAAATTGTGAAGCATTGATGTCACTAGTTATTGTTCATAAATTGTTCAGCCAAACAAGCTATTTCAATCACTAAAAGTAAATAAATGTGAAACCCAATCTATCGTTCGATCTATCAGATGTCGCAGAGTGATGCTGGTTTCGGGGAATTCCATTCCTCGTAAGAAGCTCTGATGAGGGGTTAAATTCTCCGAAACCGATATAATCTAGTGACAAGTTGCAGAAAGAACGATATACTGGGTTTCGCATTTATTTTTTTACCGAGATATGCTGAAATATATAAACTAATAATACAATACAGTTCAGAAACAATGAAAGGCTGTGACAATATTATGTCATCAAATCACTCTTGTTTCAATGAATGTTTTTCATAAGAAGTACTTTAATTGTTTTTCAAACTTTACATTAATACTTGTAAAGTTATTGTGTGTATGTGAGTAAACAGTAATACTTGTAAAGTTATTGTGTGTATGTGAGTAAACAGTAATACTTGTAAAATGTTTGTGTGTATGTGAGTAAACAGTAATACTTATAAAATGTTTGTGTGTATGTGAGTAAACAGTAATACTTATAAAGTGTTTGTGTGTGTATATTGAGTAAACAGAAATACTTATAAAGTGTTTGTGTGTGTATATTGAGTAAACAGAAATACTTATAAAGTGTTTGTGTGTGTATTGAGTAAACAGAAATACTTATAAAGTGTTTGTGTGTGTATATTGAGTAAACAGAAATACTTATAAAGTGTTTGTGTGTGTATATTGAGTAAACAGAAATACTTATAAAGTGTTTGTGTGTGTATATTGAGTAAACAGAAATACTTATAAAGTGTTTGTGTGTGTATATTGAGTAAACAGTAATACTTATAAAGTGTTTGTGTGTGTATATTGAGTAAACAGAAATACTTATAAAGTGTTTGTGTGTGTATATTGAGTAAACAGTAATACTTATAAAGTGTTTGTGTGTGTATATTGAGTAAACAGAAATACTTATAAAGTGTTTGCATATGTATATATTGAGTAAACAGTAAGAATGAGAATATTTCAATAAAAACACGAATTTCGAAAAATCAGTCGCCGTAAATACTAGTAACCCACACACAAACATAAGGACACGTCGTCATGCAGCTCGAGTTATTTGAAACTGTACTGATAGCTTAATCAAGAGTCTCACATTTGGTTCTTCATCAAATAAAAAACACTTCGTGGCGTAATGACCACAGATGAAAACTTCGCGATGAGACTGTTGCTCACGTGATATGATACGAAATTAAAGACGTGTTTTGAAAACGTGACGAGACACAAGAAAAAGTAATATAATAACAATAAAAGACGAGATAATAAATAATGTTAAAAAACACAAGAACGTTTTTACAACTTCATCGAATAAAGATAATATAGTTGTGCCAGTAAGTAAAACGAATATTGAAATAATAACGGATTAAACTCATTCTAACTGATTTTCATATATTACAATAATTCTAAAAGCCTAAAACCGGTGTCACCAAAGAAAAAAATGAAATATTTCAAGGAAATGACAAGAGATCATTAAATATCCCTTACATATTTAGAATTATAGGTACAGTAAACACTATCTGTGTGGAATCTTTGTAGAATTATAGACAGCGTAAACAACATATGTCTGGAATTTCTTATGGTCTGTTCCCCTTTATAGCAAGTGAAGACGAAAGATTTTCGGGTTCTATGACCATACCTTGAGAAATGCCAAGACTATCTTTAACGTATCCGACGATCACACGATCTGTTTTTAGAATGTAACATCCAAATGAGTTTTCTTGTCTTCAACGTGTCCGACGATCAGACGATCTGTTTTTAGAATGTAAAATTCTATTGAGTTTTACTCTTCATTGAATACACAGAGAAAAAAGTACAGTTGCTACTTTTAGAAATCCCAATCAGAAATACGTCACTGATGAAAGAACATGATACGTTTCATTCTTACATGAATGATCAGAACAGTGCTGTAGTAAAAAATAAGTTGTGTGCTGACATGAATATATCAGAACAGAGTTGTAGTAAAACACGTTTCATTCTTACATGAATGATCAGAATAGTGCTGTATTAGAACAAATGTTTTATTTTTACATGAATGATCAGAATAGTGCTGTATTAGAACAAATGTTTTATTTTTACATGAATGATCAGAATAGTGCTGTATTAGAACAAATGTTTTATTTTTACATGAATGATCAGAATAGTGCTGTATTAGAACAAATGTTTTATTTTTACATGAATGATAAGAATAGTGCTGTATTAGAACAAATGTTTTATTTTACATAAATGATCAGAACAGTGCAGCAGTAAAACATGTTTCATTCTTACATGAATAATCAGAATAGTGCTGTATTAGAACAAATGTTTTATTTTTACATGAATGATCAGAATAGTGCTGTATTAGAACAAATGTTTTATTTTTACATGAATGATCAGAATAGTGCTGTATTAGAACAAATGTTTTATTTTTACATGAATGACCAGAATAGAGCTGTAGTAGAACAAATGTTTCATTCTTACATGAATGAATAGAATAGTACTGTAGTAGAACAAATGTTTCATTCTTACATGAATGAATAGAATAGTGCTGTAGTAGAACAAATGTTTCATTCTTACATGAATGAATAGAATAGTGCTGTAGTAAAACAAATGTTTCATTCTTACATGAATGAATAGAATAGTGCTGTAGTAGAACAAATGTTTCATTCTTACATGAATGAATAGAATAGTGCTGTAGTAAAACAAATGTTTCATTCTTACATGAATGAATAGAATAGTACTGTAGTAGAACAAATGTTTCATTCTTACATGAATGAATAGAATAGTGCCGTAGTAGAACAAATGTTTCATTCTTACATGAATGAATAGAATAGTCCTGTAGTAAAACAAATGTTTCATTCTTACATGAATGAATAGAATAGTGCTGTAGTAAAACAAATGTTTCATTCTTACATGAATGAATAGAATAGTGCTGTAGTAGAACAAATGTTTCATTCTTACATGAATGAATAGAATAGTGCTGTAGTAAAACGTTATATATTTCGTTTTTAAAAGAACAATTAGAACAATGCTGTCCAACTTTCACTTCTAAAAGAAAAAACCTTACTGTATTTTTTCTGATTAACAGTAAATTTCAGCTTCGATTTCGAACCTTACGTAACATTTTACCTTGTCAGAGGTTTTACCTCACAAGGACCAAGTTACCCAAAAAGCAAAAAGTTATGTTTAAAAGATATCATTATGAACATATATATATATATACTCTTAAAAAAACTCAAAAGGCAAAATTTGAGACAAATTGTTAACAAGTTTATTTCGGGTCGTTCTGTATGACATGTGTGAAACTTTGCACATTCACTGCTGAACATCCAAATTCTGCAAAGGCGAAGTCCACACTCACTAGTTGAAGTTTAACGTCACTCAACGTCATTAACGAGTATGCCCCCCGTGAACATCAATAACTGCTTGGCATCTCTTGCCCATGGAAGCGATGAGATGACGAATCACATCCTGTGGAATGGCTGTCCACTCAGCCTGCAAAGCTGCTGCAAGCTGAGGTAGAATCGACGGTTGAGGTTGTCGCCGTCGCAAACGTCGGTCCAACTCGTCCCAAAGATGTTCGATGGGGTTTAAATCTGGTGATCTGGAGGGCCAGGGAAGAACGTTGATGTTGTGGTGTCTCAAGAGGACAGTGGTGAGTCGGGTTGCGTAAGGACGGGCGTTGTCATGTTGAAAAAAATCGTTGACATTCACCATGATGAGTTGCACATGGGGCCTAAGAGTCTCGTTGACGTATCGTTGAGCCGTAAGATTATCTCAAATGTGCAATAGATCTGTTCTGGCATTGTAGACGATGGCAGCCCACATCATGACGCTGCCACAACCAAATCTGTCAACTTCCTGCAAACAGTTTGCTGCAAAACGTTCACCTCGGCGACGGTAAACACGGAGCCTTCCATCCTGCCTACGAAGAATAAAACGAGATTCATCGCTGAACCAAACATGCCTCCATCCTCGATGAGGCCGTACCCGATGTGCTTGAGTAAACTGCAGCCGTGTTTGACGATGTTGCTGGGTGAATATGACGCCTCTGACTGGAAGTGGAGGTCGGATTCCTGCATCTTGTAGACAGTTGAATACGGCTGACTGGAAATCCTACGCAGCCATAGTATGGTTGGGGCAGTAGACGTTGCAGTGGTGGTCCTATCCCGAAGGTGACGTAACTGGATGTAGCGATCTTGTGCGAGCGTGGTCACACGTGGTCCGTCAGATCGTGGACGGTCACGAGTTGATCCATGTTGTTAGTGACAATTTCATAGCCTTGTGATGGTGCTTGGGTGGACATTCACAGCTCTGGCAACATCTGATCGAGAATCGCCTGCTTCCAAGCGACCAATGGCGTTGCTGCGTTGTGCTTCAGTCAGTCTTGGTGTAACTGTATTGCGTGTCGGTGGCTTAACACTGAGCTATGGAAACCGAGAACCTGACACTCTTATAGGGATTTTGCACATGTTACACTTGCAGAACATGCAGATCTCTGAAACAAATTTATGGAACACGAATGCGTTTTGGCGAAAAATCCGATGTTTTCCTCCGTTTTCAAAGTGCACAACTTTTATTGTCAATTTTCT
The DNA here is from genome assembly GCA_011833715.1 of Carcinoscorpius rotundicauda. Taxonomy (NCBI): domain Eukaryota; kingdom Metazoa; phylum Arthropoda; class Merostomata; order Xiphosura; family Limulidae; genus Carcinoscorpius; species Carcinoscorpius rotundicauda. The sequence goes on along the minus strand of CM022392.1, from coordinate 159,707,235 downwards.
CTGACAGTCATTGCCTTAACACGTGTAACATCACATACTCTGAGCTTGTAACGTTATTACATATATTTATCTTTAAAATAAAAAAATCCCTTTTGCAATTCTTTTTTTGAAGAGTATATATATATATGTGTACTTCAAGTTTATATAACTGTTCAGAGTGTATTAAAAGAGAAATTATTTAGAGTTTAGGAAACTTTTATACCGAAAACCAGGACGAATTTTAAGCTCAGAATAAACTAGGAAGAATTATCTGATAAAAAGAAACAGATTCAAAAAACGACATTTGTAAAGTGAAAGTGGTAGAGAAAAAGATTATTAAGCACTTTTACTGTAAGCTGGGAAAAAAATCATAGCTTTGAAAGTCCAGTAATTTTATAAAAGGATAGAATTCACTCTACATCTTAATCAGAACTAAAAACGTGTGTTACACTAAAGATGTGTTCAAGGCTAGTTAGTGAAGGAGGCAAACAATATGTCTGAAATGAAAATCACAAAGAAACTCAGACAGAAAAATAATCACAAAAGAACACAAACGAAATAGGAAGTATTGTTAAATAGGTAGCCTAGTTGTCACGCGCTTTAATGGTGTAAAATAATATACAAATAAATTCAGGTCTTGTATATAACAGATAGTTTGTTTGTTTGTTTTGGAATTTCGCACAAAGCTACTCGAGGGCTATCTGTGCTAGCCGTCCCTAATTTAGTAGTGTAAGACTAGAGGGAAAGCAGCAAAGTCATCACCACCCACCGCCAACTCTTAGGCCACTCTTTTACCAACAAAAAGTTGGATTGACCGTCACATTATAACGCCCCCACGGCTGGGAGGGCGAGCATGTTTGGCGCGACTCGAGCGCAAACCCGCGACCCTCAGATTACGAAGCGCACGCCTTAACGCGCTAGGCCATGCCAGGTCCTATAACAGATAGCTTCAAGAAAAAAGTAAAGAAACTTGTATTTTGTTATGCACTAACCAATCAACTCTTACTGAGCTTTCCTAAAGAATTTGTTTGTTTTGGATTTCCCGCAAAGTTCCACGATGGCTATCAAGTCATCATCGCCCACCGCTAACTCCTAAGCTGCTCTTTTACTAAGGGACAATAGGATTCACTGTCACATTATAACGCCACCACGGTTGAAAAGGCGAGTATGTTTTGTGCGACCCTCAGATTACGAGTCGAGAGCCCTATTCACCTCGCCACGCCGGGCCTTGCTAAAGGTAAACGAAAACATTTCGTAGAGTGATACCTTTAATGTAAAATAAAATACCTTAAGATTCATGATCAAGTTTTGGTGCAGTCGAGGGTTTGGAAAAGAAAAATTACAACGTAGTGTTTGACGGACCTGTTTTTGTTGTTTATTGTACGACTCTGAGAGTCTGTCTGGACTGTATGATACTGTAATTAATGATAAAGTGATGGTGTATACAATATAGTACAAAATAAATAATTCCCAAGTGGGATTATTGAAACATGTCACGTAGCAAGTGTCAAAATGACGTCTAACTGAATCAGATAAACAGACAATGCAGTACAAAAACCAGAACTACTTAAAACCTAAGTTGATTAGCTTACAAGCTATATGGTTAATTTTTCTTAGATTAAGTTTGATGGAACTTCCGATATATTTTGCGCATTTGATTTTAATAAAAGACAATGGAAACCTTGTTGTGGAAACCTATAACTGCGCAACGTAGGTTTCTGACTGCCCTTACTCTTTACAGATAAATTTTACTTTATTTTAAAAAATAATTTACATATATTTAGACAGATGGTTTATAATGTCAATGTTTTATTACATTTGTGTGGCTGGAGCTGACTAATTCGATTGCATTCTGCTCGCGTCGTTGCTGGGTGGTAGTTACAAACAACTCTCAATTACATTAGACGTCTTCTGTCAATGAGTCTATAAAGATAAAGAAATACTTTGTTCAAAACGTGAGGTTAATGGTGAACCTCCCCGTGTTTCGCTATTAGAAAAAAACCTCCGCATCCCCGTCACAACAAACATGTTCGTTCTTTCAGCCGTAGGGAAGTTATAGTGTGACGATCAGTCCCACTATTCGTTGGTAAAAGAGTAGCCCAAGAGTTGACGGTGGATGATGACGACTAAATACCTTTCCTCTAGTCTTACACTGCTAAATTAGGGATGGCTAGTGCAGATAGTCCTTATGTAGCTTTGCGCGAAATTCAAACCAAACAAAAAAAAAATGTGGAAAGTAAACTAAAGCTCTAAAATTTACATGCATGCAGTTTTTTAAAAATATATTTTAGCAATGATATAAATAAAAGTAACATGAATAATTTTGGAAGTCTTACTCTAGCACCTAGAGGGAGAAATGTCACAGAAAGTTGTTGTTGTTTTGAATTAAGCACAAAGCTACACAATGGGCTATCTGTGCTCTGCCCACCATGGGTATCGAAACCCGGATTTTAGCGTGTAAGTCCGCAGACATACCGACGAGCCACTGGGGGGCTATCACGGAAAGAAAGATGTCAAACCACCCTGATAAAAGTCTGAAGTAAATTCTGAGCACGAATAAAAATAGCAGATATTTACTTTAAGAAAGTTAAATAAGAAATTACAAATAAAAAGAAATTATCGCCAATAATCAAAGAAGTTTTTTTGTGAAAATATAACCCTTCAATAATAATAATAAAAACTTCGCGTTTTCCGACAGTCTCGAATTTCCAAAGTCTATACTCTTTCATTAAATATTGCTTTGAAAAGTTTAGTCCGAAACCACAAAAGTATATTAACTACTCTAGTTGAAAAAAAATCGACTAAAAAGAAAAACAACATTCACACATAAATCTCACAGTTTATTCATAATCAGTAAAATTGTGTGTTACTGTAGATTATTTTTAGGTTATTTCTGAAACAACATGAAAACAATTACAGTAACTGTTGTCTAATCACAATTAAAGTACAGTTTATCATTCAAGCAAGATAGAACAAAACGTAAAATATAGCATCGGATGGTGGAATGGAAAGCACAAATTCGTAGATCACATTGTTAATAAAATATTGTAAAGAACTCTTGCACCATCTAGTGTCTAATATTACTACTACAAATCATTACCGACATTTGAAAAGATAAAGGAGTCTTATTATAAATTGAATATAAACAGTAAAGAAGAGCTGATAAGTGACTGAAAAAAGAGACTAAATACGATTAGAAGATGAAACAGATATAAGTCCACATAAAACATAGAATTCCTGTTAAGATGTAATGATGTGACTTCAAGTGGTTTTGAAGAGATAAACCCAAAAACATGTAAGTTTATTGACGTTTGTGTCATGATGTGACTTTACACCAGGAAATTAATACAGCATGAACACAACAGAAAATATGTTGTTTTAACATGAATTTATTCGAAATCTGACAAAAGTTTAAATAAATATTGAAAATGGCCGACATGGCTAGGGTGCTCGACTGGATTCAATCCCATCAAATTTCGTGTAAATCTATGCGAAGACTATCTGCTCTGACCGTCCCTGATTTAGCAGTGTAAGACTAGAGGGAACTCAACTAATCATCACCACCCACCGCCAACTCTTGGGCTATTCTTTTACCAACGAATAGTGGGATTGACCGTAACATTATAACGTCCTCACGGCACTCTACTTATCGTGCCCATGCCGGGGCAAAATAATATAACATTTAGCTACAGCTTTTTAATCCTCAGACCGAAAGAAGTTCAAAAATTCCTATTAATGTTAAATACAAAGCTACGTGGTGGGTTATCTGTGTTCTGAAACCAAGGATATCGAAACTCGGTGTCCGGCGTTGAAAGTCCACAGACATACTGCTGTGCTGGAAGAGAACATTCTATCACTTCAATTGAATATCTCTTGGATAGCTGCAATTTACTTTCAAGGGCCCGCCATGGCCAGGTGGGTTAAGGCAGCTAGTCATCACCACCCACCGCCAACTCTTGGGCTACTCTGTCACCAACGAATAGTGGGATTGACCTCACATTATAACGTCTCCACGGCTGAAAGGGCGAGCATGATTTGATGTAACGGGGATTCGAACCTGCGACCCTCGGAATACTAGTCGAACGCCTTAACCCACTTGGCCATGCCGGGCCCAATATACTCCTTTGCTTTGATAAACACTGCAGGTAAATGTATCTATAAATAAATGTACATGAGGACCAGAATAAACCACACTTACTCTGGCTCCTCTCAAAGCAATGTCCATGTATTACTTACACATATACATTTACGTAAAGGTACTACTTTTCTTAAGAGCTCCATAATGCTTCAAACTTTTATTAATAATAAATTTAAATTAAGAACATTAACACAAAAACCCTATAATGTTTTTATAATTAAATCTAATAACTAATGTGGGCATTAGCCTAATGACTTTGTGGTCTGTTTTTACTGATCAGATATATATTCATTTGGGAGAGATTCTTTGGTCTATCTTCATCATGTATGCAGTATTTGTCTAGTTTACATAATAAATCATATTTCCTTCAGTTTCTATCGAAATAATTTAATGTATTAGGTTGTCGAGAAGTAAATGTCGTTTTTCAACTGCGTAGTTTGGGAAATTATAAACCAGTGTTGTAAAAATGCTTTAATCAAAGTAAGCACCATTTGCTTCAACACACTTGTGCCAACGTGTAACTATGATGTTTATGCCCCTTCTGAAAAATAAGAGTTTCTATGGTCACTGAACTCCTTGAAAGCTTTTTCTGCAGCTTCCTGGTTTTGAAAACATTTATTATTCAAAAAGTTGTCAAAGTGCTTGAAAAAATGAAAATCTCTTAGGGAAAGATCTGAGAAATAAGGTGGACGAGACAGAACCTCGATTCTCAATTTGTTCAGTCTTTGAAGTGTCAACCTTGACAGGTCTCATAATGCCGACTTTGTTGATCTTCAGTCAGCTGATTCGGAACCAACTTGTCCAATTTTTTCGTCTGGTGGTTGGTGATGCTTAATTTCCTTATGCTTGGCTTTTCTGCAAGTTCACGTCCTGCTGTACGAGGATCTGTCTCGATTGATTCCCTTAACGTGTTTTCATCTAAGGATGACATTGTTCCACGACCTTCGTGATCTTCATGACTTTCATTTCCATGTCAAAACCTTTGGAACCGACGCTGAACTGTACATTACCGTAATCACCCAAGTATAATGCTCCCCCCACTTTTGAATCGGGAAACTGGTCTTTTTCGACATACCCAAGTATAACGCTCCCCCTAAGTTTTCAGATTTTTCTGTTAAAAAAAGTTTTCGGATTTTTCATGAAAAAAATTTATTTCTCACAAAAAATTACATTTTCTGCATTTCAATCAGAATTCATCAAAGTCATCATTATCATTGTTACCAAAAATTTCAGGAAATCCTTTCGGAGTCAGTCTTTCATCTGTATCCCAGTTGGGGTCAGCATGGTCTTCAACTTCTTCATTTTCTTCTTCTGTGTCTTCTTTCCAGAGTTCATCTGTCTCAGGCTTAAGCCATTTCTCTTCATGAATCTGTGGATCCAATTCAGAGAAGCCTTGAAACCTGGATCTTTCTTCCTTCTGAAAGCCTCTAGCTGGATGTGAAGCATCGTGACAATGTAGCCACTACATCTCTGGTTAGTCACCCACTCCACAAGCTCCTTTTCCAAGTCCGGGTACTTGGCTGGAAGGCCCCTGCATACTCTTTTAGTTTTTGGCAGCTCAACCAGAAGTTCTTTCTGCTTTCTCCACAGCCTGACATTTGCCTGCGGAATTGTGAATTCTCTAGAAGCAGCCCAGTTGCCATGTGCTTCTGCAAAGTTGATGACTTTCAGCTTGAAGGAAACCTCATAAGAAGACCTCTTTCTTTTCAATCCTGAAGTGTCAGTCATACCTGTTTGGGGGATACAGAATGATTGTCGTTCAAAAAATTGTTGAAAGGTAAATTAACAACCTTGGATGCACAGAAGCTCATGCGTTCATTCTCACTGTAACTTCTTTACCTGCACAGGCCAATCAGTGCATGACCTCCGTATCCACTTTGGAGGTCGACTCTATCGTTTGAAAAGCGTAAAGGATTGTCTCACCGAGGCAATCCTTGATTATGATTGGTTGTCACCCGAAGACTCGGCTTTATCCGTGGGCATCGACTGTCTGGCGCCTCTAGTGTCCATTAAGAATGAAATGAATGACGCCTACACAAGTTGTTCATTGTGAACTTTTACTCGATAAGATGAAGCTTTATTCGGTAGCTGAGAAAAACCAAGCGATAGGGGCGTTCCGACTTGGATGCTCAATTAAGCGGATTTTTCGAGTCCTGCAACTTCCCTCCTTGTATTATACTAATTGATAAAATACCACAAACGTACCAATAAAATTTATTACATAATTTGATCTCCTCTTACACAGAATTTGACTTTTCAAACTGGGATTTCTCACATACTCAAGTATAATGCTCCCCCCAACTTTTGATGTTGAAATTTGGGACGAAAATGGGAGCATTATACTTGGGTGATTACGGTAAGTAAGAGATCCATTGCCGAATGCCTGGTTGATGTTCCGTGTAGTTTCGGTAGCTTTTCGTCCAAGTTTGAAGTGGTAGATGAAAATCAGAAGAAAGTTCTTCTTGTCCATGATGATTTGTGGGTTGTAAAACTTACTCTGAGTGCAGTTGAAACAGCAGACAATTAAGACACTTTGTAAGTGACAAACGTTGGATTAAGCTAACCAACGATAAGTTATCTAATATACAACTTCTAAATGCCATCGTACGAATTCCGATATTCAATTCTGGACAACTTAATATATGTAGGAGTCTGTTACTGTCTCTGTGTTGAGTGTGTGTGCATGAAAACAGTTGTTCTGAGGACTTTATATGTTGCTGTGAGTAATGTGTTTTGTATTGTTTGTGATTTGGTTTATACGAGTATATTTTTGTTACGTTTATACACCCTGGGGCTACATATTCAATCATGGGTCAGATGAATGGATTTTTATCATGTTTTAGACCGTTGCTCCATTTTTTTTACATATTAGACTCCTAATATAATTTGCTCTTCGCAATATTTTGGTTCTAATATCATTTAAGTGGTGAGTCTATGTTAATTTTAAATCGCATGTTAATCCTAGAATTTTGGCAGATGTAACAGTCTACAGAAGTGTTCCGTTTATATATATCTTAGGTTGTAGTTTTGTGTTTGTATAGTTTGGTGAAAACCAACAGTTGGGATTTTGAGATTTGGGGTTTTTATCCCTCCCTGAGGGATACCTACTTCTGGAGTAAATAACTCGGAGAAAGTTCCCTCAACATTCATTTTACATTTTCTGCTTTCCAGAAAATATGATAGCCAGCGAATAATTCCTCGTGGTTGTCCCGTTTTGAACCTGAGACTGTTGTACCAAACAGTGTTGGAAGTCTTCTCAATGTGAAGAAAGCATGCGATAGTGTATTATAGCTTTATTAAAACTATCTACTATTGTTTCTGTTAGTCTGATTAGGTAATAGATGGATTGTCTAAATTTTCTGAATCCATTTTATTCTTCTGGTAATTTTGATGTTATACTCAGAAATGTGGAGAGTCAGTTGCCAATTATTTGTTCTATAATTTTCCCTAAGCAGCGGGTCAGGCTAATCGGGCCGTAGCTACTTGGTTTATTGGCTGGCTTTCCTTCTTTCTGGAACATGAAACATGGATATATCCAGATATTAATGATAGGTTGAGGACTGCTGTTATGTGTACACATAATTTCGGAGTGGCTTTTTTGAGCAGGATGGCTCGTATGCCACCTTCTCCCGGATCTTCATTTTTATCAATTTTACTGTTTCTCTGAGTTCTTATCTTTGTAAACATCGTAGTTGTTGAATCGTTCACTGTATTGATGTTGTTTGTGGTAACTGAAAAGTATGGTTTAAATATTCCTGTAATGTACGTCATGTAGTTGTTATAAAAATGTGAATTCTTGTCTGGGTCATGATGTGTTTGAAGGTGTTTTGTAAATATTCTTTCAAGATTTGTGTTTTTTTTTCCATATTTGTATGGCGTTGTTGTGTTCTAGTGTTAGGTATCTTGTTGCGTTATCTCAATTTGTAAGTCTTTTTAGGTGTGACCAGAATTGTTTTAAATCTGTTTTACATTTAACTGGAAACAGAAATTGTTCCATTTTTCTTGTTTTAATAATTTAACTTCTGTTCCAATTTTATTTATTACAGCGTTTATTTGTGTTATAATTTTATTTATTGTAGTGCTTATTTGTGTTATAATTTTTCTATCTCTAGTTTCCATAGGTTTTCTTCCTAGCTGTGTTCTTTGTTATTCAATGTTATAAGTTGTTGTGTGGTTTCCATGTTTTGTTTATAATTTTGTATTCCTATGGTGGTATCGCTTGTTTAGCTGCTTTTTGAAGGCTCTCCCTGATTATTTGACAGTATTTATCTTTTCCAGTTTGGTTTTTGCTCGTTTCAATAATTTTGTTGGCAGTACATGGTTTAGTACTTTACAATATTCTTACCGGTTTGCTCTTTTGTAATCCAAATTTTCTCTTCTATGTGTTACATTTTTATGAGATCAAAGACACATCAGATTGGTAGGTTATCACTGTCAACATCTTTTCACACATTAAATTTTACTAATTTTAGCTCATGTTGTATGAGCTTAGACATATGTTGATTCATGAATGATCGGGTTTAGGTTAACCAATGTGGTGAGAGCAGGGCCGTTACGAATGGATTAGTGTTAATGCCTTGACTGAAAGATATTATGGGTTTTATGTTCTTTCTTATTTATATTAGAAGGTCTATATAAAATAATTTATTCCTGTTAACACAATGAACTTTACTAAATATCGTAAACAACGGAATTATAAAAAGAATTAAACACTAATTTGTATGAAAGTTAATTTAATGTGTTAATTCAGGTACATTATGTACTTGTAAATATTAAGTGTTATCATACTGTCAGAGGACTCTGGCCCTCAAATAAAGTTGTATGATGGACGATACGGACATCTCTATACCTATCTAAGTTATTACACTATCTATATAACTTTGTGTGTATTATTTGAACAACAAATATGTGAGTTCTAGATAATAAAAAACAGCAGAAAGTGGTAACCTAGAAGTGTAAAGTAATTTCCTCTTGAACCAACAATTATTGTGAACATATATTTAGCTTTCTATAATGATACATAAAGTGTAAGAATATATAAATTTATTTATACAAAACCATTTTTACAGTTGATGCATAGTGGACATACAGTTTGTTTGAATAACAAACTTATTCTGTTATGACAGTGAACCTGTGTATGTGTTATATGTTGCTTGCATCTGTTTCAAGCTGTAACGTAGTGGTAACTACAGGTCAGTACAACAGTTTAGTTTACAAATGTTTTGTACAGTTTATAAAATAAAGAGCCTTGCCTCTTATGTTTAATTTATGGTAATACACTTAAACAAGTATACATGGGAGGTATTATTACACTGAGATGCACGTAAGTGTTTTATAAACTGACGAGTTTTCTTAAATAACATATCAGTATATCTTGAACTTTTGTTCCCAAATGTTTCAGTAAATAAGTGGTTTTTACATATATGTATTAATACTTTTACATCGGGTTATCATGAAACGTGACTTTCCTACATCAAATGGACGTTTGTTAGAAACCACTATTCATGGTATGTAAAATAACCATAACAACTAAATTTGGCATTTATCTAAAAACCAAGACATTTTCGTAAATAGTATCATAATGTATTTTGATGCTTTGTTAAAAAGTGTATCAATATATGTGTACAAAATTTTCTTAGACATACTAAAGACAGTATATTAGTCTGTGATGAGAAGTGAGTTTCGTACAAGAAAATCACAGAAGTCTGATGATCTTTAGATATTTGTAATTCAAAGTAATTCATATAATTACGGTTGAATTATCCATTTCGGATGTGTATTACAAAATAAACTTTGTCCACTTAGAAGAAACGCGTTCTTGGTGTCATTAAGTGTACATTCAGCGTTTCTAAAACATTGTATTTGTCATTACGATCAAGTGAAGTGTTACTTAACTCAAACAAAACTTATGTTTTGTTTAGTGATTTTCAATGACATTGTATTATGGCTGTAAAATGTTATGTGTTTTAATTTTATAATATGATTTAAAGTGAATAATCAATATAAAATGGTCGGTTTTACAATTTTAATATCAGTAAACTAATTCTTCAAATAATAGTAGGTGATGGTCCACTAAAATAGTGACAGTTTCTTCTTTCTAAGCATTTGTGATTATGAAAATGATTTTATCATCGTTTGCTTACAGCATAAGTGACCACGAGATCATCACTGAGAAATTTTCAAGTTCGTATGGTTTTACGCAGTTGTTTCAATGTTTCATAAACATTTTTTAATTTCGCGCAAAATTACTCGAGGACTATCTGCGCTAGCCGCCCTTAATTTAGCAGTGTAAGACTAGAGGGAAGGCACCTAGTCATCACCACCCACCGCCAACAAGTAGGCTACTCTTTCAGCAAAGAATAGAGGAATTGACCATTACATTATAACGCCTCACGGCTGAAAGGGCAAGCATATCTGGTGCAAGGGGGATTCGAACCAACGACCCTCAGATTACGAGTCGAAGGCCTTAACCCACATGGTCATGAAGAAACGTCGCTATCTGTGTAAACTCACTACATCGTCCTACGAAACACTAACTGTATATTCTAAATATTTGACATATTATATCATACTTTATAGAACATACTGTCGACTTAAAACAAAACAAAATCTCTATTCCACTTAAGTATCTATTATTTTGTTATCAGTTTAATTGTGTAATGTTCTTGAACATTGTTACCTTATGTTAGATGAAGATCTCAAATCGTTGGCAATGGCCAATTTTAATGTAACAGTCGTAATAAGTTTACTTTATGACACTTTTAAATCAAAGACAAGACAGGTTTGTTTATTTGTATGAACACTTCCTTCATAACGGATGACCACGTCATGGTTTTAAATGTTGTTACCAGCCCTCCAGACCTTACACGTCACCACACAATACTTATCACACCATGTGATCAAATGTAAAGAGATCTCCTTGGAGATACTGACGTCACGAACACACACACACAGTTTATTAAGTCAATTATTTTAAGCACCAGTACTTTCATTATGTGTGTTATAATGTCAGTGTAGAAACTCATCATTTGTGTTTTTTCAAATGTATAGAAATCACCAGAGCTCTATATTGAGTAATAAATTAATTATTTAAACATTACGTAAATAACTTTTAAATTTCAGAATTTCAGTAATTAGAGTATAATGGACACATGTATGGTTCATTATTAAATATCTTATGTATTATAATTGTAGTCTAATTGAATTCATATAGCGATCTGTAAAAGTACTGATAATATTGTATCGTATAGTATTGTATTAACTGATGTTAATTATGTACATGACAAATACTAAACTGTTATCAAAAACTTTGATCACTTGATTCTTGTACTAACAAAATAGACTGGTCATCTAATCCTACAGTTTGTTAACCAAGACGGTCAGTGGCTTTAAGTATGAATGACAGTTTTTCAGGCACTATGACAAACATGAGTTATACATATGATTACTTAGTACTGTTTGGTAATCTGAAGTCAAATTACCAAAGGATACCATTCATGTTCTTCTGTAAAATTTAAAAACCAACGAAGTTTAAATGTAACCAAAGTTTTGGAAGATGTAGAAAGGAATGCATAATGTTCTTGCTGATGAATAGAGAGCTTCCAATGAAATATCTCACAGCCTTTCACTGTATGTGTAACCACGTGACACCCTCCAGTTAATCTTGTCTTGACGTAAGTGTTCACTGTTTATGTCTGACTTTTGTAATTCTTAAGTTTCTGTTTCCAGGTTGTATGCGTGTAAGTTGCTGTTAATGTCTTACCTTCAGACAGTCTGGAAGTTCTGATGTTTTAAATAATAGTTTTGATCATCTGCGTGTGTGTTGGTGACGTCACATCTCCAAGGGGAACGCTTTACATTTGGTCACGCGCTGTCAAAAATAACTGTCTTAGACATTCGATACAGGTTTCTTGATTACATGAATTAACGATACGTAAAAATTTGTTTGTATATATGAAAGTTGTGTTCCCTTAAATATTAGCAGTTAGTAACTCGTTTGTTATGCTATCTTACAAAACATTATCTGAAACAAAACCATGCATAGACACGTTATACATGCATATATATTTCTCTTTACACTTCATTAAATAAAACAATCTAGGACAAATATCTCAATATTCTATTAAAAAATCACCGATTAGATTATCTTCATCTTGAACTGTGTGACGGAGTCGGTAAAAAATAGGTACCTATATACAATAATAAGGAAAACTATTCTATAAACATATAAAGAGAAACCACAACTTATTTAATAGAACAAAACCTTTTGATACCGGGTGTCAAATCATGAAAATATATTAATTATTGAAACAAAACATATTTTAAAGATTCTTTTTAGTTTACATACTTGATTATTCTTTAAGATATGAACATAAATTAAATGAATACCATATAAACACACAATAGCTTTTGGAAGCTTACAAAATAGAAAATACAGAAATGTCGTTTATGTTGAGTCTCCTACAAGGGGTGTTTGAGCTACAACCACTCATGCTAGAACTGATAGACTAAAGTGAAAGAATCTAGTCAGCGCCACCTACAACCAACTTTTGAACTAATTTGTCACCAATGAAGTGAAATAATACTCAGTGAAGGGATTTAGATACATTGTGACTCCAGTGACCTAAATGCAAAGTTGTGCCAACCTCGTAGAAAAGTAATTCAAGTTAAATTTTGGATTTTTAAATTTTATTATAACAAGGTAACTAGCTTTAATATGATTAATAATGTTATTCTTCATTTACAGTAACTGTTCTGACAGCTTCATTAGTTTATTCTTATGATGTGAAACCCGTGACTATTCTTATGGGTCTGATGTAATGAACAAGGAGGTAAAGTATGATAACGTATTTCACGCTAAGAAATTCATTCTTCATACTAATTGAAGACTTGTGATTCTAAGACGTTCTCTTACACTTGTGTTGGTGTGTACCCCATTTCTACATGTTAGACGTTGAATAAGATGAACAGTGTCTTAAGTCGTGAGTGTTATTAGTTTAGTAGTTTTGTATTGTTTTTGTTTTCTTTATCACAGAACATTTTTTTTATAAACGACATAAACATGTACGATTGACACTAGCAATTTCAAGGATAATTTCCACCTGGTGTTGATTAAAGTTAAATTTAGAACAAACTAACGAAGCTTCTAATTTTTAATAAATAAGTGACTCTTTAATTCCAGAGCTAATGGGTCTAGTAAGATATCTATAGGACGTAGTTTCAGATGATTCATGTATGTAACGACTGAACTTTAAAAAGTATCCTCTGTTCATATGATCTGTGTTACTTCCAGATGAAGATCCCTTTTTTGATTAATGTCTATTCTGATGGTTGGGACAGTGGATGACTTTCGCTACTGACATTTGCTTGCATGGGTTATCAGGTATTACAAAATGTGGTACTTTACTTCCCATAGCTGGAATGGAGTTTGTTCCAAGTCTCTTTCTGAAGAGTTCTAATGCTCCTAGTTAATGTATGTTCCTCTACGTCTCAATTCAACAAAGTTTAAGAACTATCCTCCATCTTGTAAAGTCCTCAATCTGAACTCATCTTCAGAATCCACGTGCATGCTTTTTTTCATGGTTATTACATATTTTCCCAAATGTAACAATGTATTTGTGACATCAAACTACATACGAAATGCCATATAATGTTGGCTGGTCCAATTCCCTTCTGAAACCAATTGCTACCAAACCATTAAAACCTTAAATTAGCTGTGGTTGTCATTCAAGATATCAACTTACTTATTAAAAATTATTTTAATACAACATACTGAACACTTCGTATGCTACAAAAAATATAAATCATCACACATGGACATTTTCAACATTTCAGTAAAAGTAGAAATCTTGTATTATACAGTTTCTGTGAAAGCATAGATTTGATAAATCAGATAGGATCGCACATGTCACGAAGATTTCAAAACTTGTTTGTTAGAATATCTTAAACAAGCCTAGCTAATAAAAACACAACTTTATAAAGAGACGATCAAATGTAATTTATTTAATATTTTATATTTTTAGTACATAGATACGTTTAAAGAGACAAATGTAAATATATTCCTCATTTTGCTTTCAGATGGCCAGTAATCATTATAATGAAAATAGTTCAGATAAAATATTTGCTAACTCTACAAATAATGCAACCTTTAGTTGTTATTTTTTACAGTTTTCTTCGTACAGCATACTTACGATTTGGATAAATTGTTGTGTGAAAAATAATACACGCATGATTTCAGTTAAGCATGTTGATAAATAACCTGAACGCATGAATAAAATCCCTTTGAATTTCTTGTGAATAAAAGGTTGCGACAAAATCCTTAGTATATTTTCTGTTTTGAAGGATTTGGAATTTATGACTTCATTTAAATGTACTATTACATCTGTGATCTGCCATTACAGATAAAACATACGGAAAATTAGTATGGTAAATGTTTTTATTCATAAAGAAAGCCAAATAATTCCACTTTGTCACTCACAGACAAAAGAGTCAATATATATGTTTACATAACTAAAGTTTAAAAACAATTGTGGTTATATCAGTTTTCCTCTTTGCTTTACATTTGGAGTGTCTTTGTTTTTTCAAACTGAGTGTCCAAAAAGCTGTTGTGGGTGGATTGTGAATCTATAAAAACTTAACACTTTTTATACACCGTAAACACTTTACCGGTAGACTCTTCGTCTTGTATGATAGCTTTATGGTTCATTGCTGTTCTGTATGTGCAAAAATGATTTTGCTCGCCGCTAGTCTTGAAACTCCCACCTACTCCATGTTTCAGTGTGGTTCAGCTCAGTTGTAGCATTCGACAACACTCCATTAAGAGCAGACGATATTTTCGCATCTGATTCCAAGAAAAATACCAGAAATTTCGAAGAAAGGCGGGAAGTGTGAGTCGAGATAATAGTGTAAGAAATTATTACAATATCTTACCTGAACTCACAGAAAAGCTGAAATCTCAGATTGAGTTGGTGGAGGGATGAGTGTGCAACCTACTCAGACAAGCTAGCAAGTAGTAAGGTGGTTCTCTACTCCAGTTGTTGGAAGGTTTTTGCTGCATTATAAAGTTATTATACAGAAACACAAATCACAAGAAATTTCGCGAGATAATATGACAGTTGCCTAAAAGAAAAATCTCTGAGGCAAACGAATAGAGCAGATAGCTTATTTGTGTGTGGAAACATTTGTATTATTTCAGAAGGAGCTGTAAGAGTCAAAGAATATAACGGTAGCTGGAAAACTTCTGTTATACAATCTCTTGTAGGTTGATTACTTGGAGTTCTAGTATGGAAAAGATATAGTCCAGTCTAGATGCGTTGTGTTGACCAGTATTACCTTCACCCTATCATGGTAAAGAAGGTGAACCAGCTAACATGTTCACAACTGAAGATGCCATCCTCATTTTTACACACAGTTTAATGACCCACAGTTTCAAGAAGGGAGAAGACTATACCTGGTTTATGCGTTTTTTCACTAGTGCGTTCCTGTAACAAGAGAAGTCACACTTCAGTGTCATTCTTTCAACACTTTTGGAAGGAGTTCTTGTCCATGTAGATTATACACTGGTCCCTACACTAAGTCAATGTAAGATTCTACGTATTAGCTGAGTTTAGTCAATATATCCAATCAGAAGTTAATATTTTCTTACACTGTATATATATTTCCGACAGGTACTTTACTTTCCTCCCACTTCCTACTTCCGTTCCTTCTTTTTTGTCTGACATCAAATTAAAGATAGTGTTCTACACTGAAGAGGAAACCAGTTCTGACAGTAGGCTGTGTTTAGTGGAAGGTTATGCATGCTGATTTCCATGTTACATCTCAGCTGGATCACGTTGAAACGTGGGATAGACGGGAGTTTCAGGGCTAGTGGTGAGCAAAATCATTTTCTCATATTGAGAGCTGTATACGTGAGAACAGAAAGATTTTATATCGGAAATTATATTAAAACATATTCTACAGTATGTACACTAATCTGATACCACTTTCATCCCCTTCATTTTAGGTGGGGGATATGGTACATACAATCATCTCCCCCTACAGTTTGGTTTGTTGAATTGTTTTATTGCATCAGAGGCCTACAAATTGTGTGTTTTTCTTGTAGATGTAGCCTAGATGTAGGCTTTTTCTGTAGCCGACATGTACATCTTTAATATAGACGTGCTCCTAAGCTTTTCGATCTCAGCGATAGTTCGTAAGTATCAGTCAGTAGGCCTAAGTATACATGCAAGTATCGTGGCAACAAGATTACTCTGTGACTGCATGTTTACAGTTTTCAGGTTCACGTAATCAGAGATTACCAATTTAAAAATTGAACAGTTCACATAAGTGGTTGCAAAAATTATGCTCCCCCATCGGGTATAAAAAAATCTACGCTTCTGATGGTAGGTATTATACGATGGTAACCAAAATGTTAAAATAAAATATGTTGAAATTATTTGTATGCAAGTGGAACCTAAAGCTGGTAAACATCTCAGTTAGAATTCCAAAGATAATTTTTCAAACATTCCGTTTTGAAAGTTCTCTTTATGTGTAGTGTTTTAACAAATAACTTTAATGTCCTTAAACATAACAGTTAATTGTTCATTAGACACTTGATAAATATGCACAAAACCCAGCAGGACATTTCACTAAAGTTCGTAACGGTCGTGAGGTGTGTTATTACTTCTATGAAATGAAGACAGATAACTTACTGACAGTTTGAACAATAAGTTAACTGTTTATGTAAGAGAAATATTAACTTTAATGGATTATGTATCATCCTATACTGAACTAAATAATTACTGTTAGATATAAAATAAATTTCAAACAGACAATCACCATGGCAACTAAATACCTTTTCTTAATGAGATACTTTCAAACATACAGCTGTAGTTCTGAATGTCTGGAACACAACACACAGCAACAGTTAACTTACACACGTGTCCAATGTCCCACTTGATAAAGACACTTTTCCTGAGAATATTCTTGGTCGAGAACAAGTTATTTGTGACAAATAAAGTTTCATTACAATAAACTTAACAAAATTCAATAAATATTAATTTGAACAACTACTATATTATGCTGTTGTTTACCAAACATTCTAAACCTATATTCTTTTCTTAACTGTTATCATAGAAGGAACTTTCATACCTTATAATTGAAAACGTTTAAGTTAATCTCTCAGTATGAATTAATTGTGTTTCACTCAGAGACAAAGGTACTTATACCGACAACTACAAGAAGTGTTGTTTGAATACTTCAGTAATAACACACCACACTTTGAAATGTGAATGACAGTGTAATTAGTTCCTTACAAGTTACCACTATACATTATTCATAGCTGTTCTCCAGTTATTTAAAAATCGAATGTTTAGCTTTGTCTTCTGTTCGCAACTTTTCAAACACAGTGTGAGAAGCAGCCGTCATACACAGGAGAGAGATGAACACACGGACAGACACCAGTACACAGTGTTGTTTGTCTAGCCACATTCAGCACGGACAGACACCAGTACACACTGTTCTTTGTCTAGCCACATTCAGCACGGACAGACACCAGTACACACTGTTCTTTGTCTAGCCACATTCAGCACGGACAGACACCAGTACACACTGTTCTTTGTCTAGCCACATTCAGCAAGGACAAACACCAGTACACACTGTTCTTTGTCTAGCCACATTCAGATGTTTTCTACAGCTACTTTTAAAGCCTGTATTCACTGGTAGTTGTTCAGGTCGAGAACAAGTTATTTGTGACAAATATAGTTTCATTACAATAAACTTAACAAAATTCAATAAATATTAATTTGAATAATTACTATATTATGCTGTTGTTTACCAAACATTCTAAACCTATATTCTACGTATTAATGCTACGTATTAATAATAATAATACAACATAATGTATGCTACGTATTAATAATAATACAACATAATGTATACTACATATTAACAGTTTTAACAGTTACAACATTGTATAATTCTGAAGTTATTTTTTATAAGTCCAATATAAATAGTTAATTAGGTCATATCTTCTAATCTTATTATAACATTATGGAGTGCATATCTGTATCTATCTATTTATGTGACGGAAATAATAAATACATATTGGTATTATCTTTTAAATGACACCACAAACAAAAATATATGAACATTTTCATTTATTTTTCTTATTTTACTATTGTTCCAGTTACAGTGTATTTAGGCCCTGCATAGCCAGATGGTTAAGGCATTAAACTTGAATCTCCATCACACCAATCATGCTTGCCCTTTCAGCCATGAGGGCGTTATAACGTAGCAGATAATCCCACTATTAGCTGGTAAAAGAGGAGCCCAAGAGTTGGCAGTGGGTGGTGATGACTAGCTGTCTTCCCTCTAATCTTACACTGATAAATTATGGACGGCTTTCGCACATAGCCCATGTGTAGTTTTGCGCAAAATTCAAAAACAAACAAATAAAGTTATGTATTTATTAAACCATATCACGTGTTAGTATACTCAGTGTACATAATGTTTGTCTTAGAGTTTCCTTAAATTTTACACAACGTTTCAAACGTAAATCTTTCTTCAGGTGATGTCTGTTAATGTAAATGAATTACATTATTTATTATGTTATATTATCACATTATATTACACTACGCAACTCAAAAGTTTATTCCTGAATAGCATGTATTATCTCTTAATTACTTTTGTTGTAAAAGTACAGAAAATGGCCATTATTCCCATCAAACTTTGTTTTTGTGACCTGAATAATAAAATTTAGAAAGTAACTTATTTTCTACGTAAAAAGGGCAAATTTGCACATTTTCATTTACATAAGGTCTGAATAAAACAACATATGAATCAAGATTAACATGTATTTATACTAAAGTTATACAAAAATGTTTAGAAGTGAGTAGTTTTTCCAGATTTGCGACTGTAATGTAAATCACTTTCACGTATCAGCCCCCAAATATAGTCTTTCATCATGTTTTCGTTATCCGCTCCCAGGTCACAAAAACAAAGTTTGAAGAGAAAAATAGGTCTTTTCCATTTACTTTAGGCATAAGCAATTGGGAAATAACACTTTCTGCCAAGGAATAAGAAAAAGGAAAATATTTGTTACATAGTGTTATTTATTATATTATATTGTATCATATTATATTATATTATATTATTTATTATATTACTGAACATGAAAAGTAATTAAATTCCTCTATGGTTTTATTTTCAGGTGTCACGAGTTTCTTTAGAATCTCGTTAATGTACAGACTTGGAAACAACAGGTAAGAAATGCGTGTAAAAGTGTGCTGTTGAAATAAGGAGCTCATAAGACAGTTGGTTATTTCATGATTACGAAGTCATAAAGAGTAGTAAATATCAGAATATACTTACTTAACTTATCATAGTATTATATCAAAGGTAACTCAAAGGCAGATTCATGAAAATAATCACCAGCATATGACATTTAAGAAATACTACGGACAATAGTACAGACGTACAATATTTATTCTAATGTTAGTCTTAGCCGTTAGTAACGTGTAAATGCTTCCTATGATAAAGGATTTTATCTCAAGTCACATGTATATCTATTCTTGTTCAGTGTTACTCTTTGTAAATAAAAATGTTTTTTCATGCCACAAACATTGTATTTCTACATGGTGGCCCGTATGTCCCTATCCACATTGTGTCTGAACAACGTTATAATGCTAATAATGAGTTGAAGACAGCTGTTACCACGGCATTTGGAACAATAACACCTGCTATGTTGAGAAAAATGTCTCACAGAACATGGCGTCGCATAATATTATGCAGCGAGAATGAGGGACAGCACACAGATACACTGGATATATTATGGATGTGTAGGAACGTAGGGCCACCCTGTACATACCCGACCATCAACGTGGTTTACTGCCACTTGCGTGTAAATCATCATGTGACAACATTCCACCAATAAGAGTGCCATACACTCTCCCGACATATGTGACTTTCTTTATGAGATTCTAACGAATTTATTGTTAAGCAATGATCTAGTGTAGATGTGTTTTAATTGTGCTTTTTTCCACGTGTCGATATGTTTTTTTTCTGTGAAGTAGTGATCTAAATATTCTTTCACCACATTTTTTCCTGCATCTTTGTCACGATAACTTACCTTTGTTCATCTTTTCTTTAGCTTTGAAATTCTTCACAGTTTATTCTTTACAAATTCTGTAATTTGTGTTACAATTTCGTTTGTTTTTTCACGAACTTTTAGTTCTTTTACCAGTACTTAAGGTTGGGGATCTCGACAGAGAAGTTTTCTCCTAATATTCATCGACAGATTGATCATCATATGAATTGATTTTATCTTAATAGTGTTTGACTTCCTCTTAAATCTTCTATAACTATTCACGAGGAGATATTTGACAGCCTTTTCCTCCACTTAACTACATCTAGCCTACGCAGACCTCTCCTCTAAAATTTTCTAGGCTTAACTTAGCCTATTCAGATTTGATAACCTTGCTTTCCCTCCAAGATTCATGTTGAGCATTTTATTTCTCAGTTGAGAGAAAATGCCAACAAGCTTCACTCTGCACGAGCTTTTGATCATTATGATGATCAACCCTTTCTCATCTCCTAGCAGTTGGAGCAGCATTTGCCTGTGTGGGGTAAGATTCCAAGTATCTTATCTATTTACTTCATTCACAGTTTCCTGCTTTTATCTGATCTATAAAGCTCTCCTTCGGAAATGGTCCATGATAAACCCCTACTTCCGCTGATCCCTTGAAGGATTTTATAGGGGATACCTCTTCCCTCACTACTTTCATGTTGGCAGGGGAATACTTCTTCCCTCACTACTTTCATGTTGGCAGGGAATTACCTCTTCCCTTACTACTTTCATGTTGGTAGGGGGGATACCTTTTCCCTCACTACTTTTATGTTGGCAGCGGGGTACCTTTTCCCTCACTATTTTCATGTTGCCAGGGGGATACCTTTTCCCTCACTACTTTCATGTTTGCAGGGGGATACCTCTTTTCTCACTACTTTCATGTTGGCACGTTTCTATTCTTCAGTCCTATTCCTTCACACACAGCTTCTTTGCTGTTTTGTTCCCATAGGGAAGGGTGATTTCTCTTTACAAGTTGTCTACTTTTCACTTTTATTCCTGAATTTTTGTAACCAACTGTAAAATCTATGAAACAGTATTCGACCCTTTTACCTTTTGTTGCACATTTGTCTCATTTTAATGCCATACTCTCTCCTGATATTTTTGCTGTTCTACATCCTCCCATTCCTAACCAGTTCCTACCATTAGGGGTTCGTCATGTTTTTCGATGCCAGATTGACTACTATCAAGAGTTCTGGTGATTATCAAGTAGTTTCTGGCCCAGTGTAGACGCATTTCGTTAATTTTGTTTTCCTATCTTGAGAATTCACTACAAATCCTTGGGTGATTTAGGTTGCATCACAAGGATTTTTCATTTCTTTCCTTCTTTCAATTGTCTCTTTTATCGATATCTTTCCCATTACCTCAAGATCCCACTTCCAGCAAATGTCCATCCAAGGAAGTTTTGACTGTTCTTTCACAAAGAGTTATTGACCTTGTTTGCTAGCCTTTCCCTTGTTTTCACTCCACGCTTTTTGTAGTTCCTAAGAAGACCATGGACTGGTTTCTTCTGATCGATCTTCCCTGCCTCAGACACTTTTTGGATTAACCCCACTTTACCACGGATTCCTTTCTCGCACTGCAATAGTCTTTTCCTTTATGACTGTGGATGAAAAAGGTAGCGATCTTAAATATTTATCTCTATATTCCAGTTTATCATCAGTTCAAATGCTATCTTTGATTTGTCTACCATAAAGTTGCTTGTCAGTTTCATGCCTTTACTTTTGGGTTTGCTCCAGCACTGTATGTCTTTTATCAGGTGGTCAAAGCTTTCACTGACTTCTACATTCTAGTGGGTCGCATCTACACCACTATTTGGACGGCTCGTTTCTGTTAGCTCATTTCATACTAGAGTCTTTCCCAACCATACATAACCTACAATTTCATACCTAAGGTCCTGGAAAAAATATTTGTGTAGACTAGACATATCACTTCCTTTTCAGTATGTCCCATTTTCCCTTCCTTTCATACACGTGTAAATGTATTACCTCCCTCTGTGTGTCTTGTAGTCAGAGTTTTTTCCCCTTCTTGAACTACGCTTCCTTTTCATACAGGTTTACTCAGCTGGCTTTTTAATCATGGAGCTTTTGTTTCTTTGTTAGCTAGTTTGTTATTGAGTAGAGTTATCCAACACCTATTGTAGTTTCGTGTTCTCCTTTCCCACTATATCCATTTTATTACATACCTTTCGGATCTGTGGAACACTTCATTGGTTAGCTATTCCAGATTGGAATGTTCTTCACTGCCTTACACTCCTTATGTTTCAACCCTTATTTTCATCTTCCATTTTTATTCTATCCATTAAGACATATTTCGTACTTCTTTTAGCCTGCGGTATGACATCTTTGCCATCAATCTCTCATGCACCATTCTACATACATGTATGTTCTACTCTATCCAGATCAACTTTCCTCTCCCAAATGTCGACAGTTCGTAAGGGTCATTTGTCCTTCTGGCCAATTTCATTTCCATTTATAGATCTGTTCAAATATGATCTCAAACCATAGTTTTAACACTGAATTTCGTGAATACCTGTGTTTATCCTGATTTTTGTAAATTTTCTTAGATATTTATATTCTGATTAACCTAGAAAAAAGGTTTATCTTCTACTACCTCAGAGGTCGCTGTTGTGCTGCTCAGCTCCAGTCAGATTGGGTGTAGTTTGATGTGATCTGTTTTGTAGTTTGATTTGAAAACTACAGGCTTCTGTTTTCCTCAACTAAAGGTGAAGTTGGTATGGACCCACCTCCGTCCATGGGTCGATCATGTTATTTTTGATACTACTTGGTTGTGCACTGGAGTTTACTTGCTGCACATGACGCACCTCAGTCACTCTAAATCTTCAGACATATCATATCCATTTTAGTTTCTCACATTCTTGTTTGTGGATGGTTGTTCAACAGTTCTTCACCAAGACTGAGATGTTTGTGTGTTCTTCAAATTCTCGACCATCTGATATTTCTCTTCCTTTTGGTTGTGTGTTTCCCACTTTTCTCCTGTATATGCTGTACCTATTTGTGCACATGGTGCTGAGTATACTCGTGTACAGAAGTGATGCAGTCTCCCATGTTGTCCTTTTACACTTTCGAATGATACTTCTTTATATTCCTGACATCAGTCCCTCAACTTTTTCGATATTCGCTTCCAGCTATACGTATGAACAGAGGTCAGATACTGAATTTGAAATTATTTTCCTATGCTCAAAATTCACATTTTATACTCACATTTCCCACCGTTCTTGCTCGCTTTCTTCGTTTCTAATATCCAATATTCTATTCGGTAGAATCGAATAGAAAGACTCACATATGTCGGGAGGGGATGTCACGTGACTATTGGTGAAAGATCTTCGTATGATGGGTTAGAGATGCAGAGAATCAGGTTCATCTTGGTGCTCAAAGTTTGTGCCATGCAATTAACGTTTTGGACAAATGAGGCAGCATTAAACGAGAATAGCTATACATTTAAGAGGAGATAAGTACCTGTTGGAAATATATTTTCAGCACTTCAAACAACTGTTCAATGAATCTCTGATTTCTTTTTATCGGCTTATTGTATTGCTACCTGATACTCTTCAAACCTTGGATATGACAAGAAAATGTAAATTGGAGAATTGTATCGAATTGTATAAAGTTATCGCAAGTGTAACTTATTGAAAGATTTCAGAAATTTCACAAGAAAGATCGAACATTATTCTATCTTTGACCTCTTTATGTTCAGAGCATCAAACTTTACGAATAATATAAAACTCTAATTACAGATTATATGTTGTTTGTTTGTTTTTTAAGCCAAGGATAAAGATACACAATGTACTATCTGTGTCTTATCCACCACGGTTATTTAAACCAGTACTTTGCATCTGTGGAGGAAAATTACACAGGGTGTTCGGAAAGTCAATGTGCAGTTTTGTAATCATATTTTATTCAGTCTATTTCAAGCCAGCAACTGATAGCGGAGTTCAGAAACAAAATAAAATGGATCCAGGCCTGTATTGATGCCAACAGGGGTCACTTTAAACATTTAATTGTCATTCATATTTACCTCCTGTATTCTATACTGAAACATGTCTGTTAATAAATATATACAAGTGCACAGTGACTTTTCCAACACCCTGTAAAAGCGAAGAATTGTTGCTTTTTTAAACAAAAATGACAGTAGCAGTGACCGCACCAATATCCTTCAAACACATCGTTTAAGTTGAAATAGAGACGTTATTTACACATCAAAGAAACATACTTCTATTGGTTTTAATAGGAACAAACTTTCACAGAATATATCAATTGTTTTGCTTCTATCACTTTAAATTATAAAAGGTAAATTTTGTTCCTTTGTGATTTTGTTAACCACTTTCATCACATGAGACTCAAACTGTGCTGCTTTAAGATTCGATTTTATTATGATCATTTTATTTTGTCTGGATCACTCATTAGCTATTTACTCCTTGACAAAATACACTAAAATTGATATTCTCTCATGGGTAACTTCAAATATTTTTGTATTTTATCTAAATGTAATCATTTCAAGTATTGTCTTTATTGTCATTATTTGTTAAGTTTCGTTTTGAATTTCGCCCAAGGATGCTCCAGGACTATCTGCACTAGCCGTCCCTAATTTAGCAATGTAAGGCTAAAGGGAAGGCAGCTAATCATAGAAATTAAACACCTGGCCATGCCGGGCCTATTGGTTAAGTAACAATTATGCATGCTCACCTGTTTACAATATGAACCTGCATAAACAATTATATGAGTGTAGAATATTTCTTCAATTGGAACTTTATTCGATATACTAAGACTTATTAATTTTGTTTTGTTTGTTCTCGAATTTCCCACAAAGCTAGCTACTCGAGGACAATCTGTGCTAGCCGTCCCTAATTTAGCAGTGTAAGACTAGAGGGAAGGTAGCTAGTCGTCACCACCCACCGCCAACTCTTGGGCTACTCTTTTACCAACGAATAGTGGTATTAACCGTCACATTATAACGCCCCCACGGCTGGGAAGGCGAGCATGTTTGGCGCGACGTGGATGCGAATCCGCGACCCTCAGAATACGAGTCGCACGCCTTAATGCGCATGGCCATGCCGGGCCAGACTTATTAATATTAGCCATGTTGCTGTTAAAATAAAAAACAACTAGCAAAATTGGTCAAATAAGGTTTTCCTTAAGTTCATACTGGGCTCGACATGGCCAGGTAGGTAAAGGCGTTCGACTCGTAATATGAGAGTCGTGGATTCGAATCTCCGTCACATCAAACATGCTCGCCGTTTCAGGCTTGAGAGCGTTATGAATGTGACAGTCAATCCTACAATTTTTGGTAAAAGAGTAGCTCAATAGTTGGCGGTGGGTGATGATGACTAGGTGCCTTCCCTTTAGTCTTACACCGCTAAATTAAAGAGAGATAGCGAAGATAGCCCTCGTATCGCTTTACGCGAAATTGAAAAAACAAACGAAGCTCATATCATTTCCTTTTGCAAGGTAATATGAAAGGGTCTTCTTCACAAAATTTCGATTAAGAAGTCATCACAATCAACATGGATGACAAAATCCGTATCAAAACTTACTCTGGAAAAAGTTTGCAAAATAATAAATTTTCCACGCTGGCAAACATTTTCTCTTGCCGAGCTGAAAATGCTTTCACAGTTTCAATTCCTATGGGTGAACCTCAGTCTTTTTTGCCCTGTGTTTATCAATCAATACACCCTTGGAAGCTATCGCTATATGCTTCCTTTGATTGTATCATCACTATCTGTTATCTGTGTCTGTCTGCTATAGAGACCCATAATCAATCAGCGTTTGATGCTCTCATTAATGGCCCCGCATGGCCAAGCGCGTTAAGGCGTGCGACTCGTAATCCGAGGGTCGCGGGTTCGCGCCCACGTCAAACATGCTCGCCCTCCCAGCCGTGGGGGCGTTATAATGTGACGGCCAATCCCACTATTCGTTGGTAAAGGAGTAGATCAAGAGTTGGCGGTGGGTGGTGATGACTAGCTGCCTTCCCTCTAGTGTTACACTGCTAAATTAGGAACGGCTAGCACAGATAGCCTTCTAGTAGCTTTGTGCAAAATTCCAAAACAAAACAAAAAATCAATGCTCTCATTGAATAGTTGTATACTCCCTCTTTAATCCTGAAGGATTTTGAAGAACAGAATTTTCATCATCTGGGGCTTCAACACTTCAACAGTCCAGTGTTTGTATATTGAGTGTCATGAACCTCCTGTTTACCTCCACCACTTACGGTTTTCTTTACTGAATGCTCAAAAACTCCAGTCTTGCCACATACACATTGTTATATGTAAAATATGTAAGTTTATGAAAATTGGTGTAATGATGTGCCTTGAAGTAGTCTTGAAGAGACAAACACAAAGATATGTAGGTTTATTAAAGTTTGTGTAATGATGTGACATCAAGTAACTTTTCAAAATAAAAAAATAAATATAGCCCTTGCCCTGAAAACGCAATGGTAATTTTATGAGCTTCGAAGAGTAAAACTCCGGTTTTGATACACTCGTGTGGAGAGCACAAATAGCCCATTATGTAACTTTGTATTTTATAACAAACAAACAGGGTGGAATAAAGCGTCTTCAGTGCTGCGAGATCCTTTGTTAGGACTTTAAAAAAAAAAACAGTATGCCTAAAAGATAATGCATGTTCTGTTGTTTGTTTCCTCCTTTTCCTAATTCTGTTCACATTAAAATGTGTAATTCAAATCCTACATGTGTTAATTACATTTATCATTTCACATTCTGTTAGAAGGTATACTTTCTTTTATTTTTTAAATACAACGAAGGCAGTTTTACCTTCTACTAACAGAACAACCGCTTGTTGATTGTCAAATATAATCTTACAAACTGGATATTTCAGTAGCAATACGACAGTAGTATCTTCTGTTTTGTGCCAAAGTTTATGAATTTTCTATTTCTCATGGGTTAGCCAGTTTGAACCAAACTTAACTCGAACACAGTGTCTTCATCTTATGGGTGAACAAGTTATCACCAAACGTAGCTAGAACAGAGTACTTTTGTCTGACATATTAGCCAACTGGTACCAAATTCAACTAGAATTCAACAGTTGAGCGTCATAGTACCAATAGTAACTACAACGCGTTGTCTTTCTCTCAGAGGTGAATATCTTAGTACCAAAAATAATTAGATAGTGTCTTTACCTCGTAGCTGTACACCTTAGTACCAAAAGTAGCTAGAACATAGCATCTTTCTCTCATAGGTGAATAAGCCTCCTGTTTCTCTATGACTCCAACTTAACTGCTCTACAACCCTTGTTAAAAATTCAAAAATAAAACTTATTTGTTTGTTTTTAATTTCGCGCAAAGCTACTGAAGAGCTATCTGCGCTAGCTATCCCCAATTTAGCAGTGTAAGACTAGATGGAAGGCAGCTAGTCATCACTACCCACCGCCAACTCTTGGGTTATTCTTTTACTAACAATTAATGGGGTTGATCGTCACATTATAACGCCCCCACAGCTGAAAGGGCGAGCATGTTTGATGCGACGGGGATTCGAACGCCTTAACCTCTCTGGCCATGCTGGGCCAAAAATAAAACTATCCTGCGTCAAGTTTTGCTAAAAGTAATAAAAATACAAAAGTATCCAATGACAAAACGTATTAGCAGTTCAAGGAACAATGTTTCTAGACAACAATAAACAGTATCTTCTAAGTAATTAAGTCTTTTTTTTTCTCATCGAGATAATCAAGCCCGGAGGAGATTTCCTGTAAAGATTCAACCCATATATAATATTTGACTTCTTAATTTTTAATTCATTATTTATTAATTTTTTCATTCCAATTTAGATTAAAACCTGTAATAAAAGTTGTTTTAGCATCTGTATAAGTTAAAGAATACTTCTGTAGAAGGCGTAGCTTGGAGTAAAATCAACCTTATGAAGTGATAAACACATAACACGTTAACAATACTTTAATGGTGTTGCTTCATAAGATAAATACAAAGAAGTGCCAATGATGTGGCTTAAACTGTAATCATTCAAAGGAAAACATAAATGTGTGTATGTTTTATTAAAGACAGTGTAATGATGCTACTTAAACTATACTGTTTCTCGGGAAAGCTTAAATATGTGCAGGTTTTATTAAATACAATGAAATGATGTGGCTATATTATTTCAAGGGAAAACGCAAAAATGTCCAAACTTTATTTTAAAAAGTGTAATGATTTGGCTGAAACTACAATATTTCAATGGAAAACATAAAGTCATGCGAGCTTTATTAAAGACAGTGTAATGATGTGCTTTCTACATTTTCTAGTAGGCAGAAAAAAAACAAAAAATAGTCTGTTTATGAACATTTAAAAGGTTACCTCAGCCATTAACTTCACTTCCAAAAAATTCTTTTCAGCCAGAACCTGAGCAAAAACACTTCGTCTCGCTACCCCCAGCACAATACAGTCTGTTCTTTAACAAACATTAACCCTTATAAATAAGAAAAACTTATAATTGCTATCACTTTAGTATAAAAAATTAAGTTATCATTTAAAGCTGTTTTTTTTATCTGATAGTTTCATATTTGCGAGCAGCATGTTATTTGCTATCCCTTTCAAAAATGATATAGAAAATATG